>OY757018.1:12003688-12603688 GCA_963580285.1 Lucinisca nassula
AGTTGCTATCGTGGTCACAACGTATTTTTTTATGCTCAAGGGCAGGTAACTCCAAGGCAAATAATCCGATTCGGCCAAAAATCTAACTTAACCGAGATTTTATGTCTGTCCTCGTTACCTGCAAGTTTGAAGCTGATCTGAAAAAAATTCAAGTCGCTATCGTAGACACAACATTTTCCCTATGTTAAGTCTATGGGCAAATTTTTTGTCGCTCAAGGTCACGTAACTCCGAGGTCAATATTCCGATTCGGCCCAAAATCGAACTTAACCGGGATTTTATGCATGTCCTCGTTACCTGCAAGTTTGAAGCTGATCTGAATAAAAATAAAGTTGCTATCGTGGTCACAACGTATTTTTTCATGCTCAAGGGCAGGTAACTCCAAGGCAAATAATCCGATTCGGCCCAAAATCGAACTTAACCGTGATTTTATGTCTGTCCTCGTTACCTGCAAGTTTGAAGCTGATCTGAAAAAAATTCAAGTCGCTATCGTAGTCACAACATTTTCCCTATGTTAAGTCTATGGGCAAATTTTTTGTCGCTCAAGGTCACGTAACTCCGAGGTCAATATTCCGATTCTGCCCAAAATCAAACTTATCCGAGATTTTATGCCTGTTCTTATTATCTGCAAGAATGAAGTCGATCAGAAAAACATTGACGGAGCTAGAGTGATGACAAGCTTTTTCC
This sequence comes from Lucinisca nassula, assembly GCA_963580285.1. Classification (NCBI taxonomy): domain Eukaryota; kingdom Metazoa; phylum Mollusca; class Bivalvia; order Lucinida; family Lucinidae; genus Lucinisca; species Lucinisca nassula. The sequence continues at coordinate 12,004,374 of OY757018.1, forward strand.
TATGTTAAGTCTATGGGAGCTATATGTTGCCATGGTAACCAGAGTTTCACTCAGATCTGCATGAAAACCTTATGCAGTCTTTCCACTTGCCCAATAATGTTACACATGAAATTTGATCAAAGTCGGCCAAGTAGTCTTCAAGATATACATTTTTGAAATTCACATTAACCCTTATGCAAAAATGCACAAGGGCAGGTAACTCTTAAGTGTATGATCCGATTCTGCCAATTATCGAACTTGACCGAGATTTCATGGCTGTGCTGGTTATCTGTAAGAATGAAGCCAATACGAACAAAATTGAAGCAGCTACAGTGATGACAACATTTTCCCCATGTTAAGTCGATAGGCAATTTTTCGGGCGCCCAAGGGGACGTAACTCTTGAGTGAATTATCTGATTCGGCCCAAAATCGAACTTGGCCGAGATTTTATGCCTGTACTGGTTATTTGCAAGAATGAAGTCGATCAGAAAAAAATTGACGGAGCTAGAGTGATGACAAGCTTTTTCCTATGTGAAGTCTATGGGAGCTAGATGATGCCATGGCAACCAGAGTTCCACTCAGATCTGCCTGAAAACCTAATGAAGCCTTTCCACTTGCCCAATAATGCGACACATGAAATTTGATCAAAGTTGGCCAAGTAGTCTTTAAGATATACATTTTTGAAATTCCCATTAACCCTAATGCAAAAACACACAAGGGCAGGTAACTCCTAAGTGAATGATCCGATTCTGCCAGTTATCGAACTTGACCGAGATTTCATGGCTGTGCTGGTTATCTGCAAGAATAAAGCCAATCTGAAAATAATTGAAGCAACTACGGTGATGACAACATTCTCCCCATGTTAAGTCAATAGGCATTTTTTTCAACGCTCAAGGGCACGTAACCCCTGAGTGAATAATCCGATTCAGCCCAAAATCGAACTTGATCGAGATTTCATGCCTATCCTCGTTATCTGCAAGAATGAAGTCGATCAGAAAAAAATTGACGGAGCTAGAGTGATGACAAGCTTTTTCCTATGTTAAGCCTATGGGAGCTCTTTGTTGCTGTGGCAACCAGAGTTCTCATCCGATCTGCACGAAAACCTAATACAGCCTTTCCCCCTACCTGATGATGGTTCATATGAAATTTGATCAAGGCCGGCCCACTGGTTCCAGAGATATACTTCGTTGAAAGTGTGGACGACGGACGACGGACGACGGACGCCGGCTCGTGGTATACTAATACCTCACATGAGCCTTCGGCTCAGGTGAGCTAAAAATGCAAACACAACATTAGCGTGCAGTCATGTTCGTACTAAAAGTTGTTGCTGTGACCTGCGGGTTGGTTAGGTGGTTTTAAAGTCCTGATGAAATAGGCATAAAATGTCAGAAAAGAAGATAAAAGCGTCCAAAGTAGAAATATGTAGCATATTGGTCTAAAATAAAAAAAAATCGTAATAAAAACATGGTATTTTTGACAACCGCCAACCTAGCCAGCCAAATATTTCGGGCCTACGTCGGATCGATAGCGGTACGACGTGACAACGTTGCTTCGATTTTGGCCCGACATTGGTCCTCTATTGATATAATCGCATGCCAATGTCGTAGCACATGCGCCGAGTCTTTTAAACAACCGACTCTGGCGTCACAAGGACAAGATTTGTCTGATTTGAGGTTTAACGTCCCCGTCAACACTGTAAAGGTCATTTTGGAGACGTTGCTTCCAATTTTGTGGGACTTTTACCCGACATTGAGATGTAATGACATCTCAAGCCCTGTCGCCCAATGAAACCAATAGGGTTTATTAGCATGGACGGTCCGCCTCGCACCGCGGTCCCTGGACAGGCTTAGATCCTCTAAGTGGTTTACCAGTACTATATGCGGGCCAGATTCAGCTCTGCGTGGAAGCATCATGCAGCCCATATATATCCTGAAGCCCCTATTGGCGGGGGCCGCACAAGGACAAGAATAACGGGGTTACTTTCTATACAAAATATGTTACATGGATTTCTTACAAATCAGAGAAAGACACGTTGACATTAGAACTGAAGACCTTCGGCGCTTAGCACCTTTTGGTCCATTGCAAATGACCCAAAAAGGGGTCAACTTGTGAAGGTTAGAATTCGTTCCTTAGGAACGAATTCTTCCCTTAAAGAGTGGACCATTATTCATGAAGTAAAAGATTTGCTCCTTTAGAAGTGGACTGCTGTTGACAAGAGCGACCATTACGCAACCCGCCTATACAAATACATTGCCACCTTTATCGCCGAAAAAATGAAAATTTTATGATGAAAAATTGTGATATATTTCTTATTTCTGCTCCAAATATAGATTGTGGGCACTCGTTAGAACCGCCTCATCGAGGCTGTTCTAACGAGTACCCACAATCTATATTTCAGAGCAGAAATAAGAAAAATAAGGTATAACCCCGGAAACCCCAGTTTTACTATATTAAAGTGGGGTTCAAGGGGGTCAAAATTATATAGGCGTGTTTTCGTGATGCAAACATTTCAAATGAGTTCCTTCCCCTGAACGCGTATACATTCGAAATACACGCATATGCATTCCCGTCTAGACCTTACGAAAGAATACCTCCGCCGCCGTTGTGATCGAACCAGTGACCCCCTGATCACCAGTCGGACATGCGTCCGTCTAAAGTACATGAGTCGAACTATGCGAACGAATGTATAGTTTAGAAAGCAAATTATGTAACCAAACTTTTTTGCAGCTGTTTATCAACAATGAATTTGTGAACTCAGTCAGTGGGAAGACATTTCCCACCACTAATCCTGCCACTGGAAAGAAGATTTGTGACGTCCAGGAGGGCGATAAGGTAAATCCAAAATACAGTAAAATTCCAATATTAAGACCACCTTTGGGACTGATTGAAAGTGGTATTTTGAACAGTCCCAAAGGTGGTCTCTTACTAGGAGACACTGGGTTTAGCAAACACAAGAAGGAATGACGACTGAAACCTTCTCAATAAGTTTTTAAAAGCAGATTTAGTTGGTGATCTTAATAGCGGAATTTTACTGTGCTTTAGTGTGATAGAATACATTCTTTCAGATTTCTGAAATGTTTCAAACGAAAATTTGTATTATGTTTTTTCTTATTTATACTCCAAACATAGGTGGTGGGCTAACGTCTAAAACATATGTTTTGGAGCAGAAATAAGATAAATAATTTATAAAAAATAGAAGTGGAGGCAATGATCAGGAATCGATACAGTTAACCCACAGCTCCCATCAGAGACACCAAAGGGAAAGAAACATAAACATGAAACAAAAGACCCTAATGGAAACATCAATAGCGGAAAGCAAAAAAGACAGTTACTTTCCCATAAAATGGCCAATAGGCTATCCAAAATAAAATAATATAAGCGACACAAACACCCAAAGACAAACCATAACAAAAATAAACCACGACAGAAGAACCGCCTTGGAACGGTCAGCGGAACGAATTCCACATGGGGGTGTGGGGAGGGTGTGGGGGTGGGGGTGTGGTGGTGGGGGGCTTAAATCGATTTTACGTGGCCACTATCCTTGCCCTTACTTCCGTCGCGATTAAGACAAATAATTTGTTCAGTCCGCATGAAGGCCTCCTAACTCGTCAGTGCAACATCTCCGTGAACAACCACAGAGATAATCCAGTAAACTTCAAATCTCCTCTAAATAATGTAGGGTAAAGAGCACGTTTGAACAGTCACAAAGGTGGTCTGACTATAGAAAGTTTGCTGTCCAACCGAAGGGACGTTGCACAGATATACATGGCTTCACCGAGCAAACTCTTAGTCGAGACAATATCGAGCTTACGCTTTCATCACGAAAACACGCCTTTATTCTGACCCCCTTCAACCCCACCAAGATATCTCAAACGCCAAGAATTTCATGTCGAAAGCAAAGTGAGCCTACTACCTTACGTGGTAGAAAAACAGTCTGACAAGCGGTCAAAACGTTCAGCTTATATATTGCTGACCAGTGCCCGGTGGTTCTGAAACGTGAAACGATGCCAATTTATTTCAATCACCTTGGTCTGCCGTGATAAGACCTGTAGGCGAGAATAAAATCGACATAAAACCACACCACTTGTGTGACTTAATGTATTTATTGTAATTTTATTTATTATATTGGTGGCAGGTTTTTGTTCAACACCTTATGCGTAGGACAAAAGTGTTCAGCCTATATAATTTTGACCCCCTTGAACCCCACTTTTATATACATGTAGTAAAATTGGGGTTTGCAGGGGTAAACCTTATTTTTCTTATTTCTGCTCAAAACATAGAAGTTGTGTCTAATAGGTACCCATAATCTATATTTTGAGCAGCAATAAGAAATAAATCACAATTTTCATCTTAAAAGTTTCGTTTTTTTTCGGCGGTTACTTTTACAGTGCATTTGTATAGGCCTGTTTTCGCAATGTACACTGGGATGTACACTTGTACAATGTGCCACTCATGTTAGTGTTTTAGAAAAAAATCTACAAAAAATATCAGCAATGTATATACATGTATAGAGAAACTTCAATAAGCAGAACACGGATTGCTCGTTTAACCTGGCTAATTCGAACTCTATCTTGATTTGTTTGTTTGATTTGAGGTTTAACGTCCTAGTCAACACTGTAAAGGTCATTTTGGAGACGTTGCTTCCAATTTTGTTGGACTTTTACCCGACATTGAGCTGAAATGACATCCCAGTCCCTGCCGCCAAATGAAACCAATAGGGTTTATAAGCATGGACAGGCCGACTCGCACAGTTTTGCCTGGGCAGGCTTAGATCCTCTAAGCGGTTTACCAGTACTCGTTTGCGGGTCGGTTTCAGCTCTGCGTGGAAGCATCATGCAGCCAATTTATTTCTTCTAGTCACAATGGGTGGGGGCCTAGCTCTATCGTGAGTCCCTAGAGAACTTTTCCAATACGTGTAGCTCCAGATATGCCGCAACCTCATTATAACACTGTTTAGAAAAATGCGGTTCGGATATAACACGGTTTCAAGTTGAAGATGGTCATTTTTCTATATAACGTATACATGTTTTGTTTTGATATAACACGGTTTTTTAGTTAACATAGTTTCTGCCTTGGACCCCAATAATAGTGTTATGAAGAGGTTGTGGTGTAATCATACATTTGAATATTTTAGGGGTGTTTTCCACATGTTATTCTTTCACAGGTACACACAACTAACATTTATTTGTGCAGAGATCCTAAAGTAATCCGTATTCATCTTGACCTGGTATTGTGTTTATTGCATCGACGCAGCCGAATCCCGATGTGCGGGGCGCGCTTAGTAGGCCTACTTAGATACCGCAATGCAAAATTGCAAAAACGATTACTAGAAACATGTTTCTTGCACACCAGATAAGGAAATCCATAGTTTTAGGTTTGGATAGAAACTCTGTTCTAACCCTAGTGTTTTTACCCAAAATCGAATATTCACGCGGGTTTAAAAAATGCACTGGTTGAATACGACCTCATACGCACCGTCCTTAAGAGTGACGTGACAGCACGTTACGTAGCGTCACTAAACATCGCACAATGGACATGACAATATGGCGGACGTCGGCAACCGAGGTGACTGTATTATCAAAAATACACGCTTAGTAATGAAAGACATGCAGGAAAAAGAATCCTACATGGGTGTGAGGGGTGGATAGAAGAATCCGTCTCTCGGGATCACTGTCCGGCATCACTCGACACCCAGTAAGCATTCTACATAAATCTACAGCGGGCCATTAGCGGCCCGTCAGGGTAGCTGACGGGCCGCTAACGGCCCGCTGTAGATTTATGTAGAATGCTAGCAGGGCAAGCCTCGTGATGGCGGACTTTGACCCTCGGGACGGATTTTTCCATCAACCCCTTACACCCATGTAAGATTCTTATAATATACACCAATTAACAAGATGTTTTCAGGGGTATTCTTTTTTTCCACAGGCTGATGTAGATAAGGCTGTTGCTGCAGCTAACAAAGCCTTTGAGCATGGCTCTAAGTGGAGAACTATGGATGCCAGTAAACGAGGGATGTTAATAAACAAACTGGCAGATCTCATTGATAGAGATCGGATTTATTTGGCTGTGAGTATTCGGGCGGGGGTGTATATGGAAACTTTACCAGTATTGCGCTGTCCAAAAGTTACATTTATATCTCAGCCCTCTTTAACCCATTACATGCTTATTTGAAATATAGGTCATTCTCATGCACTTACGTATGTAACGCGACGCTTCATTGGATAATGTAAAAATTTGCGACCGTATTTCCGGAAACCCGACGCCATGATGTAACGTCAGTTTTCATTGGGTAGCATTTGGTTTTACGCAGCTAACAGCGCTTGCCGTTTTTAGTAAAATAGTACAAATTTCAACAAAACAACTGAATAAGTGCATTAGAATGGGGTTTACCTGTGTGGAAAATTGTCAGTTGGGGAGATAAATTGTCCGCGTAAAACGAAATTTCTGACTGTAAAACTGCCGATTTACCTCCCCAAAAGACAATTTTAAATACAGGTATCCTCTAAATTGCATCATAGTCTATGAATTGCAGTATGATAAATAATCACTTCCAAACAGTATATGGGCCCCGTCAAGCGATTTTGGTACTTATCGCCTATGCGAGCAGCGAAGGTTCAGGCGAGCCTGCGCATCCGCGCAGTCTCGCCAGAACCTTCGCTGCTCGCTCATACAAGCAGTGAATCAAGAGGAACCTTCAGACAGAAAGCCATATCCCTGGCCCCTCTGAATGGCTGGGCATGCGCAGTTAAAATTTGTCATGACGGAATGCTCGAAGACACAAATTCGCTTGGCGGGGCTCAATATTATAGCTTCATCAGCCTCTGTACATGTATCTGTTGGGACGCCTCAATGAGGCAGTCGTATCGAGGACTTGAATCTATGTTTGAAGCAAAATGTCATCTGTACAAGTTACATAGATTAACGGCCCAGTCGACACTATTTAGGTAATATCGAATCGGTAGGATTACCTAATCACACCGGCCCCCGCCCACAGGGGCTTGAAGAAATATATGGGCTGCATGATGCTTCCACACAGAGCTGAATCCGGCCTGCACACTAGTACTGGTAAACCGCTTAGAGGATCTAAGCCTGTCCAGGAATCGCAATGTGAGGCGGACCGTCCATGCTAAAAGACCCTATGGTTTCGTTGGGCGACAGGGCTTGAGATGTCATTTCATCTCAATGTCGGGTAAAAGTCCCACAAAATTGGAAGCAATGTCTCCAAAATGACCTTCACAGTGTTGACGGGGACGCTAAACCTCAAATCAACCAACCAACCTAATCACACTATTCTTGGGCAGGTTTAAACATAAGCAGTTAACCAGTACAGTGACTATTCTTCCTCCAGACCTTTTTGAATCAGCGGAAGGGAGAGACTGACTTATCACCAGTCAGACGTACACCCGACTGAGCTACCGAAGTCGGTATGAAAATATACATACGATATTCTAGCGATATCTACGTTTGTTTGTTTGTTTGTATTGGAATTTAACGGCCCAGTCAACAGTATTTAGGTCATTTTTGAGCCGGTCAGTTTACTTATCCACATTTTTCCTTGGCAAGCTTATACGTAAGCGGTTAATCAGTACAGTGCACATTCTTGCACTGCACGATATGTACGTAGATCTCGCGATATTTTTTTTTTTGGTATTGTTTTACGGCACTTTCAAGATTAATTCACTCATATCAAGCCGATCGTTAATCAGAGGTGGGCGAAAACCGGAGTACCCGGAGAAAAACCACCTGACCTTCCGTTGCAGAACTTGGCGTCTCACATGTGACCCGAGCGAGGCTCGAACCACAGCGGTGAGAGACCTAATGATCAAGAGTCAGCGCTCTTAACCACTAGGCCACGGAGGCCCGTAGATCTCGCGATACTCGGTGATGACATTTTATAATTTACAAATCACCAGGTCAACAAGTCCATGTAATGAACACCCCTCTAAACCCAACTTTATATGGAGAAAACTGGGATTTACAGGGGAATTTATTTTTTTCTGATTTTTCTTCCAAGAAATAGCTTGTGGGTACTCGTTTAAAACCGCCGCGGTGGGGGCGGTTCTAACGAGCACCCACTGCCAATATTTAGGGAATAGATAAGAAACACCTCACATATTTTTGCAAGAAACAACCGTTTTGGATAAACTGTACAAAAGAACTAATGTGTCATTTCTAAAATCTAAATATACAATGAAGTTCCGCTATTAAGACCACATAGAATTAATACTAATTCTGCTTTTAAAAGCTTATTGAGAATGTTTCAATTATTCTTCCTTTGTGTTTTCTACACCTAGTGTCTCCTATTAAGAGACCACCATTGGGACTGTTCAAAAGTGGTCTTTAAGACCACTCTTGAACAGTCCTAAAGGTGGTCTTAATATAGGATTTTTACTGTTGTTTCCTTACAGAGCTTAGAGACACTAGACAATGGCAAACCATTCAATCTTGCATTTTTCATGGATTTAACAGCAACAGTAAACGCACTCAGATACTATGCCGGTTGGCCTGATAAGATCCAAGGAAAGACAATACCAGTGGGTAAGAAAATGAATCATTTCGCATCCATGCACCGGCCCCGATAGCTCAGTTGGTAGAGTGTCCGCTCCGGGGAGCGGGAGGTCTCGGGTTCGATCCCGGGCCGCGACATACCAAAGCCGTTAAAAATGGTACTAGCTGCTCCTCGCTTGGCACTCAGATTTACGGGGTAGAGCTAGGACTGGAAGATCCAGTGTCAGGAGAATGTGACTGGGCGTGGTATCATGTAATGTGCCTGGGACATGATACTTCAGTGAGGCAGCACTATAAACGTGAGCATTGAACTCCCTGTCGCAACCAGACACCGTCGTGATATGACTGAAAAATTGTTGAAAGCGACGTTAAACCCGAATTCACACACACAGAGAGTGACTTTAACCCTTTCATTACCGTGTTTCTGAAGTGGACATTAGTATTCCTATTTTGAGTTTAGTAAAAAAATAATCATTAACAACAACAAGTACTGGTGGCTCGATTGTCACTGAGTGTAGACAAGGAAAATAGTCCTGAACTGAGACTTGAACTGTCTTAAATTCCCAGTATTTTAAGCAAGTAGTGTAGACCCTGATCAGACGACCGTTATCGGTCTACAGTCTTTGTAGTTATCCCAGCACATGAGCGAATCGATGTTGTAAGCTATTCGTCTCATACACCAGGGGTCGTTGGCTCGATTATAAACCGAGATCCCGTCTCTATAGTTGCTGGTGGGACGTAAAGCGCACACACAACCACACGCGCGCACACATCCCCTAGCGCATGCCTTAACAAGGAAGGGAGGGTTGGGGCTCGAACATTAGAAGTGATATTCACAATCACCCGAATTGACATTTACAAAAAAAAAAGAAAGAAAGAAAGAAAGAAAGAAAGAAAGAAAGAAAGAAAATATAAAACAAGTTTTATCAGACAAAAATTTATGCCAGTACTAGTGCCATGAAAGATGTCCATTACGAAAACACGCCTATTCAAATACATTGTAAAAAATGAAACTTTTCAGATAAAAATTGTGATATTTTTCTTATTTCTGCTCAAAATATAGATTATGAGTACACGTTGAGGCCGTTCTAATGTATACACACAATCTATATTCAACCCCCGTAAACCCCGGTTTTGCTATATAAAAGTGGGGTTCAAAGGGTCAGAATTATATACGCGTGTTTTCGTGATGGTAAAACTTGTAGAAGTGTGTAAGCCTACTGTTTTCTCTGTAATTTTAGATGGTACATTCCTGTGCCACACACGACATGAGCCTGTTGGGGTTTGTGGGCAGATTATTCCGGTAAGTAAAGTTTTTTTTTCTTGCACACCTGATAAGAATATCTGATATTTCCACAAGGTATGGACATTATTTTCCCACCATTGTCATCTTACGCTCTTTATCCTAATCTGTTGTGCATTATGGCAGTAAAGCGGTTAAAAGTTTGAAATATATGATAAAATTTCAGCTAAACATTTAACATTTTGGAAAGTAAGTACAAACTTCAAGTAAAAGAGCTATTGCATTACCAGATGGGGTGAAGTGTTATTCCCCACTGAGGATGGGGTGAGGTGGTATTTCCAACTGAGGATGGGGTGGAGGTGCTATTTCCCACTGAGGATGGGCTGGAGGTGCTATTTCCATTGAGGATGGGGTGGAGGTGCTATTTCCCGCTGAACAGGGGGTAGAGATGCTATTTCCAATTGAGGATGGGTTGGATGTGCTATGCCCCATTGAGTATGAGGTGGATGTGCTATTTTCCACTGAGGATGGGATGGAGGTGCTATTTCCCACTGAGGATGGGGTGGAGGTGCTATTTCCCATTGAGGATGGGGTGTAGGTGCTATTTTCCATTGAGGAGGGGGTGGAGGTGCTATTTCCCACTGAGGATGGGGGGGTGTTATTTCCCACTGAGGATGGGTTGGAGGTGCTATTTCCCACTGAGGAATATGTTGTTGTAGCTGCACCTACTTTGCAATAGTAGAAACATTCAACGGCTTGCTTTGCACTAGTACTGTTTCTTTTTGTCGTGAACGTGAGGTATCATTCATATTTCCATTCTACAGCGCATATATATTTTCACTCAATATCTGCTGCAGCACCATATCATGGCCACCATTGTTAAAACACTTCATAAAACGTATGTAAACAGAAAAAATAACTTATTATTCACCTTGGTATATATGATTTATCCTAATGCTGAGATACGCCCCCCCCCGCACATCGGGGTTTGATGAAATATATGGGCTGCATGATGCTTCCACGCAGAGCTGAACCCGACCCGCACACGAGTACTGGTAAACCGCTTAGAGAATTTAAGCCTGCCTAGGCAAAGCGGTGCAAGTCGGCCCGTCCATGCTTATAAACCCTACTGGTTTCATTGAGCGACAGTGCTTGAGACGTCATTTCATCTCAGTGTCGGGTAATAGTCCAACAAAATTGGAAACAACGTTTCAAAAATGACATTTATAGTGTTGACGGGGACGTTAAACCTCAAATCAAACAAACAAACATAATGCTGAGATATATACCCAGCTGGCACATGACGTAATTGTGACGTCTGTAGAACGTCATGACATTTATGCAACGGCACATCTACGTCGGTGCAACGCCATGACGTTGTACCGACGTTGTTTTGACGTTGTCCTAGCGACGTATGCCTGCTGGGATGTGACTCTTGGCGACGGTCCAGGGTTGTTTTGTCTTTTCATGATCTTAATATTTTGGATAGCCATTTGGCCATTTTGTGGGAAAGTAATTGTCCTTTTGGCTTTCCGCCTGTAACGTTTTCATTATAGTGATGTTACATGCAATTTATGTTTGTGTTTCTTTCCCTTTGATGTCTTGGACGGGAGGTGTGGGGTACTTGTGACGATTCCTGATCATTGCTTTCGCTTATAATACATGTATGTCTATATACTATAAAATTACTAAACCAAATGGCGGCGTTCCTGTTAGTCAATGGTGTATTTGACAAGTGTGCATCACTTTGAGGGGATTTACGTCTCACCAACAGCTAAGGCCATATGGAAAGGGGACCTCGGTTGAAAGACTCATCCGAAAGTCTGGAGAAGCCCGGGATCGATCCTGCGACCCCTGGTTTACACGGCGAGCAGCTACACTACACCACGGAGGCTTCATGAAAGGTTCTTACGCATAGAATCTCTGCTAGTAAAAGCAATCTACAAATTGAAAAAGTAAATCAAAAGACAGTTGTGAAAATTTATTACATGTATTTTTTTCGTTTCTGTTTGATTTACATTTAACAAATACCTTCATTAACCCTTTAGACGCCAAGAAAAACTACATCTGAAAATGTCGTGTGCTTATGTTTTCTGCTGATTTTTTTTTTTTTGCGAACTTTTTAAAAATATTTCTGCATACAGGCAAACAGTGTGGGGCCCAAGATCAGACTGCTCCAATATGAGTAGTCTGATCTGGGTCCACACTGTTTGCGAAAAAAACAAATTCTTTTAAGGTAACCGGCAGACGGCAAAGCAGACGACAATTGTCGTGATCGACATTTTATGGGTTGAATTAATAGTTAGATTATGGGTAATCTGTTTTTAAATTTGTTGGTTAATGCGATTTCGTTTGTTTGGCTCGCCCCTCACATAGAGGGGGTGTGCAGTATACCCTCGCATAACCTTATTCAGGGAGCCTTCAATTCCCGTTTGAAAACCCCATCCTTCTTTGCACACGGCATTTAGCGTAACCCCCCTTTTTTGCACACGGTACAAAACGTGAACCCCATTTTTGCACACGGCACTTAAGACACTAGGGGCAGAGAAATGCGCTAGGGGGGGGGGGGGAGGCAAGAAGTTGTTTATGTAAGTACTGACCAATCAGCTTCATTGTTCTCCTTGAGCGGACCAATCAGGTTTAGCGTTGATCCGTTCTTGGAAGCGTCAGTGACTCAGCGTCACCAGTTTGAAATTTACATGCAAACAGTGCGGATTTACACAGACTTTCTTGGAAATAAAAACAATAAATTAAAACAATTAATTAAAATAATAAGTGCGAATGCAAGGAAAACGTGAAAATTAAAAACTCTTTTCAACAAAACAGCGTAACCTTGAGTTAAATTCTTGGAGAAAATAGTGCGCATTCTTGGTAGAATCCCTTGTGCCACGAAAGAAAATGGCGCCGTCGGGAAAATCGCCCGGGAAATCGTAAACAACGAGTGACAAACAAAAATAACAACAACGAGAAACAGGAAATGTTAGCGTTTTAGCAGTAAATAAAGCTAACGGAAGTTTGGAACACTATTGCCGGTATTCATTTCGCGTCATTTCAGGCGTTTAGGTACATTCCGATATTGTGGGTTAGTGAAAATATCAACAAGATGGCGGACAGTTATCGGACAAAAACTTGGCTGGTAAAAAAGTTCTTTTCTATTCCCTCCTGGTACGTTATTAGCGAATATGAAGAAGAGAAACTATTTAATATTATCGTAAAGGACCGACCCACATCGTTTGAGCAAGCGCATTGGATTAGATTAATAGACTGCTCGGCATTTTGTTGTGAGGACTTGTGCTATTTTTGTTCAGGTGTTTCCGCGCTGTGCCAAAAATGCGTGTCGTATTCGGTTCGTGAATAAAATATACTGTCTGAGATAAGGTTGAATAGTGACAAAATGGCAAACCAGAATAACACTGCAGGTAATACAGGACCAGACATGACAGCTTCCGAAATGGTAGTGAGGTATTTAAAAGACAATAAAATCCAGCAGATAGTTATAGACAAGGTGCTGGACAGGGGGTTTGACAGATTAGAAGCCCTCAGCCTTTTAGACCCTGAAGATATAAAATCACAAAAGATTCCAGTAGGACAGCGACGTTTGTTACTCCATGTGGCAAAATCGCTTTGCCCTGAGAGTACACGCTCACCAGACGAGACCGCCTCCACGAAAGAGACAGCCTCCACCTCAACATCTTCAGAGATTCGACAACCGGTGACAACCAGTCCTCATAATACAGACACTTACCAGACATTAGTCAATTCATTGGTGGCTCAGCAGACTGAGCTTGCCAGCAACCAGGCTGGCATTGTTAGTGGAGCCGAAGGCTCAAGTGACGGACATCGTGTTAATATCCACGAGCAGACTCAAGGCCAGCCCTCTTGGAGGGACCCCCAAATACACATAGCCACAGCCACGGGTAGGTCGAACTCCTCACATTATGACATTTGTGACTTTGTGCCTCATTTACTAGAAGAAGAACTTATCATAGGGGGTCAGGGGGAGCAGCAGGTCATAGTTAGGTCTGGACCAAAGAAGCCTAAGCTAAAGAACCTTTTGCTATTCCAGTGGTCCATTGCAAACATGGCGATTATATACAAGCTTTCAAATGAGGGAAAATTGGTTGGCCCGAACCTTATGGACTATTTATCTTATACCACTAAGGTTTACCAGTTGGTACAAAAGTACAGCCTAAATTCTGTTTTGCTTTATGACAGAGAGTACCGCCAACTCCAGGCTAGCATGGGCTTTCGGTGGGGCACTGATGTCCAGCATCTCCACACTCTACATTTACAACCCCGGGATAAGCAGGTGAAAATGGGTTCCCAGCTGCAAAACACCAAGAAAGGGGCAGGTACTGGGGGCACCTGGGCCAAACACCAAACACAAGGACAAAACCAGATAACAGCACAGGTATCTGTAAAAAATTACAACAGTGATAAAGGGTGTTCATATCCGAAGTGTAGGTATCTGCATCAATGTATTTTGCCAGGGTGCAATCAGAAGCATTCCGTGACCACCCATGTAGGAAAAAACTAGAGTCAGAGGTCCAACCCTTGCCTGGCCTTAACCTTGCTGCCTGGGAGGAAGAACTAGGAAATGATATTGACCGCGCTTTTATTCTGCATGACATAAAACACGGCTTTGATATAATTGACGAGGGGGCAATAATCGCCCCTGTCACCCTTCCCAACCACCCTTCGGCAAGACCCCAAAGTGAGCTTTATAATGCAGCCACTAAGCAAGTTTTGGCTGAAATCAGTAGTGGCAATTATGTTGTGTGCGATCGCCCTCCCAAAATTGTAAGCCCTATGGCGGCTATTCCCAAACCTGATGCTGGGGTCAGATTGATACACGACTGTTCTAGACCACCTGGGAGGTCTGTTAATGATTATTATTCTACAGACTGGAAACAGAAGTTTGCACGCATTGATGACGCAGCAAATTTGATGTCACATGGTTGTTACTTTGCAAAAGTCGACTTAAAAAATGCTTATCGATCAGTCCAACTTTCTGAACATAGCCAAAAGGTAACAGGGCTTAACTGGGACTTGGGGGGCCACACCGTCTTCATGAAGGACACCCATCTTCCTTTTGGGGCTTCCCTTTCGCCCGGGGTTTTTACTCGCTTAACCCAGGCAGTGAAACGTATAATGGCAAGGAAAGGGTTTGACCTCTTAATTGTTTATTTAGATGATTTTTTACTGATATCTGATTCGAAAGAAGCATGTGCTCAGGCACTCTTAATCCTAATTCAGCTTCTCAGGAAGCTTGGGTTTGCCATTCATTGGGGGAAAGTAATGGACCCTACTCAAAAAATAACATTCTTAGGTATTGAGTTGGATTCCTAAATGATGACCCTGAGATTGCCCCATGAAAAATTAGATACACTTCGGCAGGAACTTCTATTTTTCCTCGGCCGGAAACGTGCTTCAAAACGTCAGCTCCAGTCTTTGGCTGGACGTCTGTCATGGGCTGCAAGTGTTGTAAGAGGCGGACGAGTGTTTCTCCGCCGTATATTCAACCAAATTGCCATGCTCCGGCATGGTGCCCACCGGACTCAGTTGTCGAATGATGTCCGTCAAGACATAAGTTGGTGGCATCAATTCATGCAAACCTTTAATGGTAAGTCTACCTTGTTAGATTCTCGTGCCTTGGAGTGTGTTTTCACTGATGCTTCAGATGAGGGAGCTGGAGGATACTTCCAGGGAGACTGGTTTTATTTTAACTGGGCTACAGACTGGCCTTTAGCCAGGGACTTTCATATCAATGAAAAGGAAGTATTGGCAGTTACATTAGCTGCATACCGTTGGGCCCCTTACTGGCAAAATAAGAAAGTCATCATCTATTCCGACAATACTGTAACTGTGTTTGCCCTGAACCGTTGTTCTTGTCGTAACACGGTGATCATGAAGTGCTTGAGAAGCCTCTTTTGGCTGTCAGCTTCATTTAATTTTCATTTATCAGCAAAATTTATCCCCGGGGTCTCTAATGAAATTGCAGACTGCGCCTCGCGTCTTCACTCACCGGGGTATTTGGGAAAGTTGCTTCCGTATACAGATGGGTCCCCGTTATGCTTGCATATGTCATCAGATACTTTCAAATTTCTGTTTGGCAGATACCAGTCATGGCGGACCAGTCTCCCCAGACATTCGGCGAGCTCCAAACAAGACTCATCCCTCTAGTTTACCTCTATCCAAGGCACTGGACAAGGAAGTGACATTTTATAGAGAAAATAGTTTTGCGGTTTCAACCTTCAAGACTTATTCAGCCCACTTCACAGCATATTCAGAATTTTGTAATAAATTAAATATTCCCTTGGTGCCCATATCGCAACAAGACCTGGGGTGTTATATTGTCTTTTTATCAAGAAGGCTGTGCTTTACTTCGACCCGGCAGTATCTCATTGTTGTACGGTTGCTCCATTTAGAGGCGGGGCTGAAAAACCCCCTAGAAGATAACTGGTTTGTCTCATCCATTTTGAAAGGGGTGCGCAGGGTAAAAGGGGATACTTCCACTCAAAAATTGCCCATCACATTAAAAATTTTGCAAAAAATGTTTCTCACACTTGGCCTTTCAATCCTCCTTCGATCAGGCTTTCTGGACAGCTTGCTTGGTTGGATTCTTTTCGTTCTTTCGGAAATCTAATTTTACTAGTCCAGTCCCATATTTTATTTGAACCCCGTCGGCATTTATGTGCAAGGGATGCACAATTTACCCATGAAGGAGTCATTCTTACCGTGCGGTGGTCTTAAGTTATTCAGTTTCGGGAGAAAACCCTCCATATTCCACTGCCAAAAATAACAAACTCCCCGTTTTGCCCTTCCACAGCCTTGCTGTTGGTTACCTTTGAAAACCCACCATGCCCCACCCCTGTCCCTTTGATAAGATACAGCTTGGCTGGGGCCAGTAATGTTCCCCTTACACATAAGGATTTCACCAGCAAACTCTACAGTTGCCTCAATTCCTGCGGCCTGCCCTCACATATGTATTCTGGGCACTCATTTAGGCGGGGCGGAGCCAGCTTTGCTCTGGAATGTGGGTTACCAGTTGACCTTATTAAGCTCCAAGGGGACTGGAACAGCAATGCCTATGAACGATATCTTCACCCTTCCCTAAACTTGCGGAAACAAGTAGCATCTACCATGGGCTCTGCTGCCTCCCGCCTCTTTTGTAAGTAATGAGGTACACTGTCGCAACTGGCTGTGTGTGAGCAGGTTGACTGACCAGTGGCAACAATGATGACCACTTTTACTGTGTGCTCACTAGGGCAGCTTAGCCTCAAAGTCAAGTTTCCAGTATGGTTGGCTCTCATCATCTCAAAAATTTGGTTGGAGTATCAAAACATTAATTTTTCTAACATTATTGCGTGACTAGCGCTACACTGTTCAAATATAGTTTGCACAGGCGTGGCTTGAGTTACCAGTTTGCGAGATGACGGTAGTCGATGGTACAATATAAGTGTACATACATGTTAAATTTATGGTGTTTTATCATTTGCCTTTCCTACTCCCCTATAATCTCTTAACTTTTGCTCTCCCTACCTACTTGCTCTTTGGGGTTTGGAGGTATATGTTGAAAATTTCCCCATAGTCTATGGACATGATTTCTAAATATAGTTATGTTCAATGTTCAAGAAAATTTTCAAAATATATGGTGTCAGATCCCAAAGAGCAAGTTTTTGTGCTTATATGTATCACCAACCAACCACTATGGGTTGGTTGGTGACCCGCGCCTGTGACCACATGATACACAGGTACAAGGTGTACCATGGGGGCACAGGCCTATAAACTAGTCAAGAAATTTAATAGTTAGATTATGGGTAATCTGTTTTTAAATTTGTTGGTTAATGCGATTTCGTTTGTTTGGCTCGCCCCTCACATAGAGGGGGTGTGCAGTATACCCTCGCATAACCTTATTCAGGGGGCCTTCAATTACTGTTTGAAAACCCCATCCTTCTTTGCACACGGCACTTAGCGTAACCCCCCTTTTTTGCACACGGTACAAAACGTGAACCCCATTTTTGCACACGGCACTTAAGACACTAGGGGGCAGAGAAATGCGCTGGGGGGGGGGGGGGGAGAAGTTGTTTATGTGAGTGCTGACCAATCAGCTTCATTGTCCTTCTTGAGCGGACCAATCAGGTTTAGCGTTGATCTGTTCTCGGAAGCGTCAGTGACTCAGCGTCACCAGTTTGAAATTTACATGCAAACAGTGCGGATTTACACAGACTTTCTTGCCCTGCCCACCGCTCCCCTGGATGTATATATGTATATACATATAGTAGTTAGAATAGATGTAGTCCATTTGACACCATGTTGACACTAACATATACTCAGCTATGGGCATGAGCTCAACCTTTGTTAGTGCTAGTTCTCAAATACTCAAGCGATGCAGCATGGACGCTCAGGATACCTCAGCATATTTGGAATCACTTCTGGAAGCCTGTGATTTGATATTTCATTGACATTTGTGAGTAGGTGATGTTTAATACAATAGTGATACAGTTCTCCAGTTATATAGTAGACCCAAGAGTGATAATGGGCCATTAGTAACACTAGTTCCCAGTGATATATTGGGCCCAAGACATAAATACTGGGCATTTAGTGACACTGTTTCTCAGTGATAGTATTGAACCCAGAGAATATTAGGAGAATTAATTCAGGATTAGTCTGATTCCAGTAATGGAGGTATATGTTGAAAACTTTCCCATAGTCTATGGACATGATTTCTAAATATAGTTATGCTCAATGTTCAAGAAAATTTTCAAAATATATGGTGTCAGATCCCAAAGAGCAAGTTTTTGTGTTTATATGTATCACCAACCAACTACTATGGGTTGGTTGGTGACCCGCGCCTGTGACCACATGATACACAGGTACAAGGTGTACCATGGGGGCACAGGTCTATAAACTAGTCAAGAAATTTAAAGTCTCTTTCAGTGGAATTTTCCTCTTCTGATGATGGCGTGGAAGATCGGTCCTGCTCTAGCTTGTGGCTGTACGCTAGTACTAAAGCCTGCCGAACAAACTCCTCTTACTGCCTTGTATGTAGCGAGTCTGGTGAAAGAGGTGAGGACAAGATAACATGTATATTGAATCTATCACGAAAGCACGCCTATATAATTTTGACCCCATTGAAACCCTCTTTTATCGCCCCTACCCATCGGGGCTTGGAGAAAGAGATTGGGCGGCATGATGCTTCCATGCAGAGCTGAATATGGTCACACACGAGTACTGGTAAAACGCTTAGAAGGACTAAGCCTGCTCAGGCAAAGCGGTGTGAGTCAGATCGTCCGATGCATATAAGCCTTCTGGTTTCATTTGGCGACAGGGCTTTAGATGTCATTTCATCCCAATGTCGGGTAAAAATCCAACAAAATTGGGAGCAACAGCTCCACAATGACCCAAATAGTGCTGTCGGGGACGTTAAACACCAATTCAAACAAATGAAACCATCTTTAAATAGTAAAACTTGGGTTTAAAGATGTACATGTAGAAATTATTTATCTTATTTCTGCTCTAAAATATAGATTGTTGGTACTCATTAGAACCGCCTCGATGAGGCGGTTTTAAAGTGTACCCACAATTTATATTTTGAGGAGAAATAAGAAAAATATGACAATTTTTATCTCAATTTTTTCGTTTATGCGGCTGTAAAATTTACCGGGGGGGGGGGGGGGCTTAACAAACCGATGTTTTCCTTGACCGTCGCGGAAGATCTGCCAGGTGTTCCCATTCCCCTTAATAGGTATAGATATAGAATACTGTATGTGAAATTTTGGGTCGATTCAAAAGCAACCGTCCAAAACCTGTTGTATTTGGGAAGTTTACACCAGCTGCGTCGCCCCCGCCCATCGGGCTCGGAAAAGTAGATTGTGCAGCATTGTGCTTCCACGCACAGTTGAAACTGGCCACACATGAGTACTGGTAAACCGCTTAGAAGGCCTAATAAAAAGGCTGAAAGGTTGCCTTTGGAAACAAAGAACACATAAAAGAACGAAAATCGGAGATTCGGTTTTATTGTGTCTCTTCATACAAAGCAATATACAGTCGAACTTCAATGGCTTTTATACCTTTGGGACCTCGAAAATCTGTTCGAGACTGGGGTAGTTCGAGCCACTGAGGTTAGTGTCAGGAGGCATAACGAGATACATTAAGACATATTTTCGGTGTTCTATAATGAAAATGCATGCTGTGTGTACTCATTAGAATCGCCTCATCGAGGCGATTCTAATGAGTACACACAGCATACATTTGCAAGATAAAAGACTAAAACCTCCTATTTCTTATGTAGGGGATTTCGCTAGGGGCTCAAGAATGGGTTCGACACATCCATGGTAAACGAGCCATCGGTGTTCGAGCCATCGAAGTTCTACTGTAGTTTGTTTAGAAGCCTCCGTGGTGTAGTGGTTACGCTACTCGCCCGTTGTTGTAAACCAGGGATCGCAGGAATGGTCCCGGGCTTCTCCAGACTTTCGGATGAGTCTTAAAACCGAGGTCCCGTCTCCGTATGACCTTAGTTGCTGGTGGGACGTAAAACTCAAACATTCACTCAACATAGTTGGCAAGGCTGCATACGCCGGCTAGCAACGGCTTAAGCGATATTCGATTTATCGGCTCAATGATCCCAAAGGAAAAGACAATTTATCATATGACGTCACGTCCAAGAGTGTAATAACGCCATGTAATAAATTCGATAACCCACTAGTGGATTAAATATACAAATTAGTTGGATACGCCCCATAACGTTACATGTACGACGCCTTAACGGCGTCGCGTTTACTAATGGCGGAATATTGATATTTTTGTACAAAAATCGTGAATTAAATGTCCTATGATAAATAGAATCTTGCATTCGTGCTCATGTATTATTGAATGTATTAAACTCGTTGAGGAAAAGGGATAAAATGCTCGGCAATGCCTGGCATTTTATCCCTTTTTCTCAACTCGTTTAATGAATTCTATAATACATGAACACTAATGTAAGATCCTCTATATAATCTGCACTATGAGTCTGCCCAGACAAAGTGCTGTGAGTCAGACCGTCCAATGCATATAAGCCTTTTGGTTTCACTGGACAGCAGGGCTTGAGATGTCATGGGTAAAGTCCCACAAAACTGGAAGCAACATCTCACATATTTCCTAAATAGTGTTGACGGGTACGTTAAACCTCAATTCAGAGAAACAAACACCAGCTGCTGTCTGTGAATTTTATTTAGGTGGTTTTGGTGTGGTGTTGCTTGGTGTTCCCACCAGATTCACCACCAGTGTTTCTATACTTAGGGGCGGTGATTTCTTTTGTGTGCACTGTTAAACTGAAATATGTAACAAACTTGAAAACTGCAATCCCCAAACTCAATGAAAAGTCCGTTTTAATAAGTTTCCAAGTTTTCAACTGTTTGGCTCTAATTTATTTATATGTTATCTTTAAATATTTCTTTGTCTATTTTAACCCATCTATACCTAGCGGCCCCTTCCTGGGACATTGACAAACAGTGCAGACACAGATCAGACGCCGTAGTACGCGGCGTCTGATCTGTGTCTACATTGTGTTCTTAAAGGAGATTCGATGTGGTAAAACTTGCCACAAACAAAAGCAAACCTGATACCCCTATAATTGGAAATGGACCACTCCAAACTTACTAGTTGGAATATTCTATTGTCATATATGGGTTAACGACGTTTGAATACTCAACAAACCGTGGGTCGGAATGCGCGGATGACAGGCAGATCTGCACCTGGCATATAGGTAAAAAAATGAAAATAATAAGAATAAATAATAATAATTAAAACACGTCCCGCAAACCCCCATGCTGACAAGACAACCGAGCGTGATCTCTGACAGGTGTACGGGCAGCTGTGGGGTAAGGCACAAGAAAGATGTTAGATGGATGACATTAATTATTTACAGTATCTACATACAACACTTACTAAACACAAAACATCACAATTTGTTGCTTCTGTAGCCAACTCACGACGTCCGCTCCGAAGGCAAAACAATGTTCTGTGCTCGGAACGGGTGACGTGAATACCTACAGAAGCAAACAACAAAAACAACAACAAAAACAAAAAAAGAAACAACACAAGACGCGACTGGCCAGTTTATAACTTAGGGTGAATCCCCCTCTCGCGTGAAACTTCCTCTCGCGAACTAGTGCAAACTGCACACTAGTCTATCGACATAGTTGCCGATCACAGGTTGCCGATCACAGGTTTAGCGATCGTCCGAATATCCTGCAGGTTAGTTGACCTCTTTTATGGTCTCACATTTGTTGACAATGAACAATGATTCTGATTCTGGTCTACGCTGATTACGGCGGTCTGTCCGCCCTTGCTGGACCCTAACGCCTAGCGTCGTACCAGTACCTGCTGCTATGAAGCAGGGAGCAGCAGGTCACACATTGTTGTGCCTGCAAATTACGATAACTGGACTAAGACACGAGTCACAAAACATACATGCTATATCATGATCCCCCTCCCGGAGAAGTAAGAATATGTTCATGCATATACCGTTATTGCGCATGCGCCGACCAGACATACAGGCTGATTAGTGCATGCGACAAATAACCGTACAGCAGAACTCAACTTGACTGTGCATCAAATTATCAGCACCCAGCGCTTGACATAATAATGCTCAAAGTTCATGTTTCCTTACTGAGCACTACAGAAATCAATTTATGCTCACTACTACTGAGCATAATACTCATCAAATTTGTGCTCACTACATTATCACAAGTAAGAGGCAATTGAACAGACCACGCCTTTGCGCTACCTGGTCAGCTGCCAATTACAGGAAACATAACAATCTCTATTTCATATCCTTCTCCGCGACACGGCTCACAAATATAGCTATTCACAAATTCAATACATTAATAACAGATAGAAACTACAACAGAAGATTTTCATCTATAATCCACAACATTTGTTAGTGTCTCATAAGGGCCAACACTGTTTGCCGTAAATTCTCTCTGTATTTGGTAGGCACCCCGTCACAACCGTCCTCGCGACGCCGATGACGCAGCTGACGTCATCCCCGCCGCTCAGGCCGTTATGACGTGTGGCGACCAAATGCTCCCACTTATCATCATCAAGTTCTTTATATGTACATACATGCACAAACTGAGTTATCAGACAAAATCGGCATCATTACAAAATGAACTCGTAATTCTTCTTGAACAAAATTATTTCTAATCAACGTGAACATGCTTGTAAAATAAAATTCATTACGGTTCATCATCACGGATAACCCAACAGGCTCTTGTAAGAGTTTGCCCTGATGATGAAGATATGGTTAAACCCGTCTTAAGTTTACGTCCCCTCTACACCTAATATCATATTGGGACGGAACCACGGTTTTCTAACCACAGCTAGTCAAAAGTCATGGATCAAACAAGTGACCCGGCGTTTATTAATTACATTCTACAAAAGGGGTCTAAAAGCCTAAATGAATCTAGAATGAGCGGGTGTCCAAACTTTACGTCTCACCAACATCTAGGGTCAGCATGAGACAGGACCTCACTTAGACTCATTCTACTACTGGAGAAGCCTGGGATCAATCCTGCGACGTCTAGCTGGCAAAGCTAGTAGCCTAATCACTACAGGCCACAACAGTGAATTCAGAATAGGCTTCAGAAAGTTGGGGTATACTAGAAGTAAACCCCTCCAAAACCTACAAGCATGTTCATACAAAAATAATACTAAACATAGATTTAACATACCTTTCAATATACTTTCTATTTCCCGACACGATGTTGTAGGTATACGTTACAACTTGACCTGCTGCTAAAGTGTTCGTTTTTCTCAGGGTTTATATATCTATGAATACTACCAGAAAATCATGCCTACTCATATTACCTTGCTCAATTCGTGGCGAGGTGGAGATACCGGCCACAAATAAAGCTAGATAGCAAAAATCGAGTAGATAATGGATTTGCGTTCAAATAGTATATTTCCCATAGGAAAAATTGATGAAACGACCCTATAAATCAATGACATGACTCCTGTCAAAACGAACACCCACACAACACGTGACGGGAATAAAAATCATATATGGCACAATTTGGCGGTTGGCGATTTTTAGGCAAATTCTATAGGACTCGGCCTTATAGCGGCCCCCTGTATTGTAAAAACAGCTCTCTATAAATCACTCATGCATACATCGTATGATATGTGCATGACTTGTTCATGGAGCAGCACAGTTTGCATACCATATTTCACCTAAAATATTTCACTCGCACCGCCCTACCATATATCTACTAAAATAATTTAGATGTGCATAAGCACCAGAGAGGTTTCCTATTCCATCTCGTAACAAAGGTTTCCCCTTTTGGAGAAAAAACAATCAGAAATGTTTTTTCTTTGTGTACAGAGATGGAATAGGATGAACCTATCTAAACAAGACAGCTATTTACACAACAACCGTGCGAAGAATTACCTACTAAGGTAGTGTGCCCCCAAATTTTCCTGGCCCCGAATTGCAATAATCCGAAATCTATACGGCTGTAGTTTCATTGCCCAACGCATAATTCGAGGATTGAGAACTTTTGCTGTTTGCATATAAGACAAGGGCTTATGGTCTGTCTCAAGCAGGAATTCTACTCCGTAAAGATACTTGCGAAATTTCTCAACACCCCAGATAATAGCCAAACATTCCTTCTCTATTACAGAATAGTTTTTCTCACGAGGCAAAAGTTTCTTGCTGGCATAAGCAATGGGAAGTCGTCCTTCCCCTTCAAATTCTTGGAGCAAAACGGCTCCTATACCAACATCAGAAGCGTCCGTCCGGAGTATGAACGGATTCCCATCATGAACGATAGGAAGACGAAGAATAGGACTAGACGTGAGTCTATTCTTCAGGGTCTGGAAAGCCTTTTCATGATGGTCCTGCCAGTCTGTGATCTTGTTTGGTCTACTTTTCTTAGTTAAATCTGTCAAAGGAGAAGCAATAGATGAGAAATTTGGAATGAAACGGCGGTAGAAACCAGCCAACCCAAGAAATGACTTTATTTGTCTCTTAGTAGAAGGTCGAGGAGCATCCTTTATAGCTTGTATCTTGTCTTCTTGCGGTCTTACTGACTGAGCAGCTACACTGTGACCAAGACATTCGATACTGCTATACCCAATCATACACTTGGAAGGTTTTGCCGTCAACTTGGCTGTCCTAAGTCTATCCAAAACTTCACGTAATGACGTCAAGTGGTCTTTCCAAGTTTCAGTAAAGATCCACATATCATCGACGAAGCTATCAACGTTAGAAAGTTCGGACAGAATCATTCTCATCAACCTGCAAAATGTTGCTCCTGAGTTTACCAAACCGAAGGGCATAGTTTTGAATTGAAACAAGCCTTTGGGGGTTTCGAACGCAGTTAGGGGTTTTGCCTTAGACGTCATTTTTACCTGCCAATAACCTTTTGACAAATCTAATTTGCTAAAGTATTTGTGCCCCGACATTCTATTTATAACCTCCTCCATATTTGGCATTGGTTCTGCATCGAACTCCGTCACTTTATTAAGTTTACGGAAGTCAATGCAGAACCGCACCGAACCATCTTTTTTAGGGACAAGTACTACAGGGGATGAGTATGGAGATATTGATGGCTCAATAACTCCTAAATCTAACATATCTTGAATTTCTTTTTCCATTACATCCCGTACTTTATATGGTATTGCATAACCTTTTGACCTCACTGGTTCCGACGTCAGCAAGTTTATGTCGTGTTCTATTTGGTCAGTTCGTCCTGGTACACTGGACAGTACGTCCGGGTATTCTTTTATCAACGTCTCTATTTCTTTACGCTGATCCTGCGTTAACATTTCTGAAATATTGACGTCCTTAAACGTCTCTGGTTGCTTTGCAGTAGGACAAGCGCAATCTTCCAATGAGAATTCGTCAACGTCATCATTTTCAGTTGACGGAATGGACTCTACAGAAAGCAAGCAATGTGACGTCACATTCTGACGTTCCACATATTGCTTCAGTATGTTAGCGTGATATGTGTTAACATTTCCATTGACGTCAATCTTATAATCCATTGTGTTCACTACCTCAACCACTTCATAAGGACCTTTCCATTGAAGCAATAATTTATTACTGTCTGTCGGTAGTAACAACAGCACTTTATCGCCGACGTCAAATTTACGCGACCTCGCGCCTTTATCATAATAAGCTTTCTGCTTAATCTGAACCTTCTTTAAATTATCACGCGCTAATTTGCATGTCTGCTCTAACCGTTCCCTAAGCTCAATAACGTATTGATACGTCGAAAGAACTTGCTCATCGCGTAACTCTTCAGCCCATAATTCTCTTAATATTGCCATTGGACCTCTGACGTTACGTCCATATAACAACTCAAAAGGGGAGTATCCTAAAGACTCTTGTGGGACTTCCCTTACCGCAAATAATAAAGCTGGAAGATATTTATCCCAATCTTTTGGACGTTCAGCACACATGCGACGTAGCATCTGCTTTAACGTAGCGTGGAAACGCTCTATCAGTCCGTTGCAAATTGGGTGTCTCGGACTACACGTTAACTGTTGAAGAGAAAGAAGTCTGCTGACTTCCTTCATTACCTCAGCAGTAAACTGTGATCCACAATCAGTCAACATTTCATCAGGAATGCCAACCCTACTAAACATTTCAATAAGCGCTTCCGCGACACGTTCCGTCTCAATACTCGGTAAAGCTATCGCCTCTGGATACCTTGTCGCATAATCTATCATGGTTAAAATATACCGAGATTTCCTATCAGATCGAGGCTCAATTGGACCAACTATGTCCACTGCCACCCTCTTAAATGGCGTATCAATCAATGGCATTTTTCCTAGAGGTACTTTAGTGACCCGACCTTTCTGAATAGTTCTCTGACAAATATCACATGATTTACAAAATCTAGCGACATCACCGCAAATACCGGGCCAGTAAAACTCGGTTACAACTCTATCCAATGTCTTCCTAATACCCATATGTCCAGACATAAGCGTTTCATGAGCCAGTTTCAACACCTTTCCTCGGAAACTTTGAGGGACCACAAGTTGGAAAGAGACTTTGTTACCCTTGGTGAACTCCCTATATGCCAAACCCTTTTTCTCAATAAACCTAGTTTCACCTCGGTTTAAACCACGACTCACAGTCTTGTTCCCAGATACAACCCTTTTCCTGATGTTTTCCAAAGTTGGGTCATCAACCTGAGCTTGCTTGAAAGCCTCCTTGTCATCGTTAATGATCTGACCGTTAACCTTAAGTTTTCTGTAAGGCTTCTCATCCTGCCTAGTTTGAGATCTAGTTACAGCCGCAGCTGAGAAATGAGACATATCAGGAAGTTTTGATCCATCAATGTTACCGATAACCAAATCGTACAACGTATCATCCATACACAAAGCTTCAGTTTTCCCAGTGAAAAAAGGACAATCAATGTCAATCATTGCCAAAGGATACCTTTGTGTGGATTCATCAATCAACGTAACATTTGATTCCTTCCCTATTAACTGACTATCCGAAACAAAACTTCTCCGAACGACACAGCCTGTACACCCAGTATCTCTTAGTACAACCACCTTTTTATTATTAACCAATCCTTGTGCCGTCGGTAACCTTGCCTTTAAGAAGTAACAGACACCTTCCCTAGTTTCCTTACTACACTCCTCCCTATCCGAAATCAAAGGATCACCAACCTTATTTTCAAAAATACTTCCAATCTCATCACCTTTCCTAGTTACTTCCGTCTGACAAAAACTAACTTGGTGTGCTACGCCACGTGGTGTGCTATTATTTTTACCGCGTCCGCGAAAAGACCCTCTAAAATTACCACGACCACGTGTATAACCTCAACCTACATTCTGCGTATTCTCATTCTTAACCTGAGAACCTTGAGTCTCTACGCGCGTGTTGCTCCTACCTCTGCGCTATACAATTGTTTCCTGTCGGGGTTCTTAAAACATTTAATTGTTAAATGCCCCTTACCGCATATGCTACACTTGATATCCGGTCTACCACTCGGTTTGTTCGAGTCAACTTTGTCCTGTTTACCCTGCGCTGCGCCTCTATTTTCGCGTTGCCCCTTATTAATGCAACTATATACGCCCCCGCGCGCTTCTGCAAACAAATCTGCCTCCCTAGCCATTTCATCTAAATTACCAAACTGTTTTGGCTTCAGATGTACATACAGTTCTCTATTACATGACTCCAGGAACTGATCCCTTGCCATGAAATCACAGACAGCCGGAAAAGATTTTTCTATCTTTGCCATATTAAGCCATTTTTCTAAATAACTTCTCAGTCTACTACTGAACTGTATGAACGTTTCTGATTTCTCGGGCCTACTATAACGAAACTGCTTCCTAAATCCGCGCTCTGTCATGTCAAAATTCTTTAATAAAGCGTCCTTTAACTTTTCATAATCCGCCGCATCCTCATTTGACAACCGGTCATATACATCAAGTGCGTGCCCTTTGAGCAATGCACTTAAATACGCGGCCCAAACACTCTTATCCCATTTATTAGCCGTAGCATATTTCTCAAACCTAGATAAATAACTATCCATTTTATCTTTACCCTCTTCAAAATAAGGTAACTTAGGATCCCGGGCATGAGCCACCTTCTCAGCTTTTTGCTTTTCTAATTCTAGCTCGAGCTTCGCTCTCTGCATTTCTAACTGATTCCTTAATTCTTGGTGCTGTAGCTCAAACCCATGTTTTATTTGTTCTAAATGGGCCTCACTAATCTCTTTTGCCTCCCTTTCAGTCTTAATGCGTGCCATTTCAAGTTCCTTATTAACATTCAACATAGCTAGTTCATGTGCCCTTTCCTTTTCTTTTTCAGCCCTTTCCTTTTCCTTTTCCTCTAACTTAGCTAGTTCATGTACCCTTTCCTTTTCCTTTTCCTCCCTTTCCTTTTCTTTTTCTGTCCTTTCCTTTTCCTTTTCTTCAGACCTTAACCTTTCTAAATCCCTTTGCTCTTGCCTTTCTGCCCGCTCAATATCTTGCTGCTCTTTAACAAAACCTTGTAACTCCTTCCCCTCATAATCTAAGTCCTTTCCCATTTGCATTAAACGCTCCATTATTGATAACGTAAATCTCACGTTACTATCAAAACCACTATAAACTGATCAGTTATGATCAGTGATGATTGACTGGGCTTAACTAAAACGTTAAGATATGTGTTATACGCGTTAATCTAACTAAAACGTTAGTTATTAAAGCACACGCGATTTGAAATGTCAAATGCCTTCAGCAAAGTATGACGTTGCGCACTGGCAGTCTAATATGACGTCATAAACTGACGACGTTTACAGTAAAATGCTACAATCCGAAGTTTCATCACATTACAAAACTCCGATCACAACAAGTCACCATTAATGTTTCTATTACGTCATACCTAACCTCAAGCCACAGCGTAAATATTAACGCTACCGTTATGTCAACGTCAGTAAATTGTTAACGTCACTACGTCAGAACCATGTGTGGGTAAGATCAATTAGTAACTCCAGTTTAACTTATTAGAATGTCAGGTAACACAATTAAGTGGGGTCTACTTAAATTTTTCGTTACCAAGAAAAAGTGGGGTTACTAATTGATCTTGTGTAAACATGTGGGTTTACGGCGTCCCGCAAACCCCCATGCTGACAAGACAACCGAGCGTGATCTCTGACAGGTGTACGGGCAGCTGTGGGGTAAGGCACAAGAAAGATGTTAGATGGATGACATTAATTATTTACAGTATCTACATACAACACTTACTAAACACAAAACATCACAATTTGTTGCTTCTGTAGCCAACTCACGACGTCCGCTCCGAAGGCAAAACAATGTTCCGTGCTCGGAACGGGTGACGTGAATACCTACAGAAGCAAACAACAAAAACAACAACAAAAACAAAAAAAAGAAACAACACAAGACGCGACTGGCCAGTTTATAACTTAGGGTGAATCCCCCTCTCGCGTGAAACTTCCTCTCGCGAACTAGTGCAAACTGCACACTAGTCTATCGACATAGTTGCCGATCACAGGTTGCCGATCACAGGTTTAGCGATCGTCCGAATATCCTGCAGGTTAGTTGACCTCTTTTATGGTCTCACATTTGTTGACAATGAACAATGATTCTGATTCTGGTCTACGCTGATTACGGCGGTCTGTCCGCCCTTGCTGGACCCTAACGCCTAGCGTCGTACCAGTACCTGCTGCTATGAAGCAGGGAGCAGCAGGTCACACATTGTTGTGCCTGCAAATTACGATAACTGGACTAAGACACGAGTCACAAAACATACATGCTATATCATGATCCCCCTCCCGGAGAAGTAAGAATATGTTCATGCATATACCGTTATTGCGCATGCGCCGACCAGACATACAGGCTGATTAGTGCATGCGACAAATAACCGTACAGCAGAACTCAACTTGACTGTGCATCAAATTATCAGCACCCAGCGCTTGACATAATAATACTCAAAGTTCATGTTTCCTTACTGAGCACTACAGAAATCAATTTATGCTCACTACTACTGAGCATAATACTCATCAAATTTGTGCTCACTACATTATCACAAGTAAGAGGCAATTGAACAGACCACGCCTTTGCGCTACCTGGTCAGCTGCCAATTACAGGAAACATAACAATCTCTATTTCATATCCTTCTCCGCGACACGGCTCACAAATATAGCTATTCACAAATTCAATACATTAATAACAGATAGAAAAAACAACAGAAGATTTTCATCTATAATCCACAACATTTGTTAGTGTCTCATAAGGGCCAACACTGTTTGCCGTAAATTCTCTCTGTATTTGGTAGGCACCCCGTCACAACCGTCCTCGCGACGCCGATGACGCAGCTGACGTCATCCCCGCCGCTCAGGCCGTTATGACGTGTGGCGACCAAATACTCCCACTTATCATCATCACGTTCTTTATATGTACATACATGCACAAACTGAGTTATCAGACAAAAACGGCATCATTACAAAATGAACTCGTAATTCTTCTTGAACAAAATTATTTCTAATCAACGTGAACATGCTTGTAAAATAAAATTCATTACGGTTCATCATCACGGATAACCCAACAGGCTCTTGAAAGAGTTTGCCCTGATGATGAAGATATGGTTAAACCCGTCTTAAGTTTACGTCCCCTCTACACCTAATATCATATTGGGACGGAACCACGGTTTTCTAACCACAGCTAGTCAAAAGTCATGGATCAAACAAGTGACCCGGCGTTTATTAATTACATTCTACAAAAGGGGTCTAAAAGCCTAAATGAATCTAGAATGAGCGGGTGTCCAAACTTTACGTCTCACCAACATCTAGGGTCAGCATGAGACAGGACCTCACTTAGACTCATTCTACTACTGGAGAAGCCTGGGATCAATCCTGCGACGTCTAGCTGGCAAAGCTAGTAGCCTAATCACTACAGGCCACAACAGTGAATTCAGAATAGGCTTCAGAAAGTTGGGGTATACTAGAAGTAAACCCCTCCAAAACCTACAAGCATGTTCATACAAAAATAATACTAAACATAGATTTAACATACCTTTCAATACACTTTCTATTTCCCGACACGATGTTGTAGGTATACGTTACAACTTGACCTGCTGCTAAAGTGTTCGTTTTTCTCAGGGTTTATATATCTATGAATACTACCAGAAAATCATGCCTACTCATATTACCTTGCTCAATTCGTGGCGAGGTGGAGATACCGGCCACAAATAAAGCTAGATAGCAAAAATCGAGTAGATAATGGATTTGCGTTCAAATAGCATATTTCCCATAGGAAAAATTGATGAAACGACCCTATAAATCAATGACATGACTCCTGTCAAAACGAACACCCACACAACACGTGACGGGAATAAAAATCATATATGGCACAATTTGGCGGTTGGCGATTTTTAGGCAAATTCTATAGGACTCGGCCTTATAGCGGCCCCCTGTATTGTAAAAACAGCTCTCTATAAACCACTCATGCATACATCGTATGATATGTGCATGACTTGTTCATGGAGCAGCACAGTTTGCGTACCATATTTCACCTAAAATATTTCACTCGCACCGCCCTACCATATATCTACTAAAATAATTTAGATGTGCATAAGCACCAGAGAGGTTTCCTATTCCATCTCGTAACACACACACACACACACACACACACACACACACACACACACACACACACACACACACACACACACACACACACAGTGTTTATTAACCCATATATGACAATGGAATGTTCCACCTAATAAGTTTGAAGTGGTCCATTTCCAATTATAGGGTTGTCAGGTTTGTTTGTTTTTATTTGTGACAAGTTTTACAAAACATTATGTTCTTTAAGCAAACAGTGTAGACCCAGAATAGCCGCCGCGGCGTCTGATCTGGGTCTGTACTATTTGCCAATGTCTTAGAAAAGGGCCGCTAGGCTTATATTGGATAAAAATGGTTTAACATCATTTTAGGCTGGGTTCCCCGCTGGTGTAGTAAACATCATTCCTGGGTATGGGCCGACAGCTGGTGCCGCTATCACATCCCATCCAGACATTAATAAGGTGGCCTTTACTGGCTCTACAGAGGTGAGTACTTTCTGTCATATAATAATAATAATAATAATAATAATAATAAAAATAATAATAATAATAATAATTGACTTTATTGATAGAGGGTAGCACATTTAGTACTACTCTTCCATGTGGCCCTCTTTTCTTCCTCTTCCTGGGTAGAAACGATTACTAAGCAATGTGGATAAAGTCTCTTGCTCATGGAAATAACACTTGGCGCTAGCGGGGATCGAGCCGGCTACCTCTCGATCTCAAATCCGATACTTTAACACTCAGTGCCACCACAGTGCTCCATTTCATTCATACAGTCAAGAAGAGCAAACACCAGAACGTGTATTATATTGGTCAACCACAACGTATTTATCAGCACCGCCAAGCATATTTGTGTCTTAGAGCATTCCGTCATGACAAATTTTAACTCCGCATGCCCAGCCATTCAGAGGGGCCAGGGATACAAGATACAAGATACAAGAAGCTTTATTTAAAGTCGGTTTTTACAACATGAGAACACTAGCTATACAGCTATTTACCGACAAGTAACCAAGTGCTTAACATTAATTAACAAACAACCTGTGGATAGAAATGGCATAATTAAGACAAGAGTTAAGGCAAGAAGGCATAAATGGCGATTAAAACTACAACTAGAAAGCAAGCTATGATTATGAAATAAAATTGGTACATGTATGTTAATATTATAAAACAACATAAAACTCACAAAACAAAACAGCAAATGATACATAAAAAGCTCAGAACACTAAAATAGACGTTAAATAATACACAGACATGTAGATGTGTTACACCGAGATCAGTCAAGCATGCCAAAAGTTAATCTTGGCACAGTGAAGAGTCAGCAAAAAAAAAAAAAAAAACTGCCATTGGAGACTGAATAACATGCTTGACTGAGCTCTTGTAACCACAAGGACAAATAACAAGATTAAACACTGCATCAATTTACAATACAGGACATAAACATGTATTACCAGACTATGTACACATAGAACAGCTACAGGACGAGCCAGTCCAGGTCCGGATCAGCCCTGTAAATTCTTTGAAATTCTCGACCAGTCTGATATGATTTGGAAGGCTGTTCCAGACCTGAGCAGCCTCATACCTGAAAGATCTCTTACCGTACATAGTAGTTCGGACAGTCGGCACTTCTGCTGTATTTTGATACCTGAAAGAATATGAGTTATTCTTTAATGAAACTAAACTCCGTTCAGAAAATCTGAATCATCGATTTTTTCGTTTCTTTCTTTTAATACTCATTTTTGCCCATACATCACTATGGGAAAGTTTTAGACCTCACACTCCGCCGATTTCTCCAGCAAGTCGTATGCCTCTGCGACGGCTAGGAAGGGCTGTGATTATTTGGAGAAAATTGCAAAATCTATATTTTCTTTCACAGACTAAGACATTCTGACAGGCTCGACACACCCTTTTAAGCCATATATAGAAGTGGTTACTGCTCTTGTACATTTCAAGGGCGTCTATGTTTTATTTGCACGATCACTCCATGGAAAATCATTAGCTGTGATATCGGTATAATTCTTTGTGACGACTATTGACAGCACATCGCGCTAGTGACTCCCCATTCCTAGTGAGCCTCTATCTAGCCATTCGAATATAAGGTGTGTCGCAATTGCATATCTATTTATAAACTGCGTCACATGGATTTGAATATTTATTATCTTACCTGACAATCATCGTCAAATGGACTTAGTCTGTGCTCTCATTTCTTTGTTTTGCAAATTTCTCCAAATAATCACAGCCTTTCCTGACTGTCGCAGAGGCATACGACTTGCTGGAGAAATCGGCGGAGGGTGAGGTCTAAAACTTTCCCATAGTGATGTATGGGCTAAAATGAGAATTAAAAGGAAGAAACGAAAAAATCGATGATTCAGATTTTCTGAACGGAGTTTAAGTCATGTAGGTATGCAGGAGACAATTTATGAATGCATTTGAAAGTTTCTATTGCCATTGTTCTGAGCCGAGAGAGGTGTAATGTTGGCATATTAGCTTTATTCAAAAGATCTTCATATGAGGCATTAAAATCATTAAAGGTTATTCTCAGGGCTCTGTGCTGCAGTTTCTCAAGTTTTTCATTGTTTGCTTGACTACAGAAGTGCCACACCAACGGACAAAAATTAAAATTTGATCGAATAAAAGACTTGTATATTACAATCTTACTTAAAGGGTTTAAAAATTTGCTGAGCCTTAAAAGAACATTCAGTTGCCGTGCAGCTTTTTTACACATCACAGAAATTTGGTGGTTAAAATTCAACATAAAATCAATTTCAATTTCTAAAAGCTTTACATGGTCATCACATTTTATTTCTGATCCACAGATGTTAAAACTTGGCAATGCTTGAGACGTCTTCTTTCCTACAGCTATGGCCTGGAACTTATCGGGATTTGCCTGCATTTGGTTAAAATTGAACCAATCGATAAGAATATTGCTTTCCGTTTCCAGGGTAGATTTTAAATCCGCCACAGTAGAACTATGATGAGACAAAGTATTGTCATCAGCTTAGTTATACAGTGTGGAGTTATTAATAAAATAGAATATATTATTTATAAAAATATTAAAAATAAGAGGGCCAAGTATAGATCCCTGCGGGACCCCCTTAATGGTTCCTAGCCATGAGCTGCAGGTCTGACCAATTTTAACCTGTTGTTTGCGGTCTGTTAAATAGCTGCCCAGAAGAGAACACGCCTTGTCCGACAGCCCATAAGCACGCAACTTGAGAAGTGTGAGATCATGCGGCAGACAATCAAATGCCTTAGACAAGTCCATGAGTATTGCTGCCACATGATCCCCCCTATCAAGCGCGTGCTTCCAGTCTTCTATGAGGCGCAGGAGGGCTGTCTGACAGCCATATCCAGATCTGAAAGCTGACAAATATTCATGAAATAAGTTGTTAAAATAGCACACTAATTGTTCATTTAAAATCTTCTCAAAAATTTTAGACATGGTTGGTAAAATACTTACAGGTCTATAGTTCTTTACAATAAAAGGGTCATCTTTTTTAAAAACTGGTGTAACCTGCGCTAGTTTGAGATTATCTGGGAACTGGGATGTTAAAATCATATTATTTACAACATTACTTACAGGCAGAGATATAGAGTCTGCAGCACATTTCAGTATTTTTGGAGGGATACAGTCAATGCCTGTGGCTTTTTTCGGATCCAGGGCTTTCAGATGTGTTTTGATCTGTTTTTCAGAAACCAATTCAAAATCAAAACCTGGACCAAGCTGGCACTTAGTATAGATCCGTTCGATACTAGGGTGATTTTCATTAACTGGAGTGGTATTTGAGATTCCAATGTTTTTTTGCGATATCTATGTAGAAATCGTTGAATGTGCTGCAAACTTCTTCTTTGTTCGAGATGAGTGTATCATTATCTTTTAAATAATACCATCAGAATTCTTAAGAAGTTGTTTTGATGATAAAAACGGTTTAATTGTCGGCCAGAAATCCTTGGATTTTGGCCCTCCACCACATCTTTCCATGAAGTACACTTGAATAGAGTCACGCTTAATTTTGGTTTTTTGATTTCGAAGATATTTATATCTGTTCCAATTAGAATCTGATCTGTTTTTCAAAAAGGCATTATGGGCTAGACGGGTTTTGTAAATAATTTTCCTATAGTCTGAATTCATATATGGTGGAGGGTTTTTCCTTGGATATTTCTGTTTAATTGGAGCGTGGTCATCAATCACTTGTCTGAGAAGAGTTTCGTGTGCCCAGTACACATCATTCACATCATCAAAGACATGTGCAACATGAAAGGGCACACCCAGGAGTTCATCATTGAATTTCTGTTCTTCAAAGTTCTTGTAGCTCCTGAAAGTGACCCTTTTCCTTTTGATTGGCTGCACATACTCCTTGATGGACGTAAAGATCATACTGTGACAGTCACTTATGCTACAGTTTAATACAGTTGTATTGCTTAGAAGATTGCTCGAGTTGGTCAGGATTAAATCAATTAGAGATGGTGCATAATTTTTTGTGAAACAAGTCGGCCGTTGTATAAGGTTTACAAGATTAAAAGTATCAAGGATATTCACAATAGGTTTCTTTTTATCCTCCTTCATCATGTCGTAGTTCATGTCACCATAAACCACCACGTGATCAAAGTGGATATAAACATACGGTCTAATGTGGTTGACATGTCAGCATCAAATGATGTATCGCTCATAGCAGGGGGTCTGTAACTACACAGAATGCCCCACTTACGTTTATCCAGCGAGAGTTCGTAACAGATGGTTTCAACATTTTCGCACTCTAAGTCAGTTCTTCTCTTTATTTGCAGATCAGAACGCACAAACGTCATGATTCCACCACCATGCCTGTTTCTGTCTCGTCTGTCCATCTTATAACCCTGCACTGAAAATAAATTGTCATTAAAAGAGCTGTCTATTTTGGTTTCTGCAAAAGTGAAAATGTCAACAAGTTGGTCATCAAATAGTTGTCTCATTTCATGAAATTTGTATCGAATACTATTTATGTTCAGATAACCAATAAGGGGTCTTTTCCTGTTAATATTTCTTAAGTTTTTCACATCAAAAAAAATGTCAAAGTTTGAAGAACTGTTTAATGATTCGTCTGAGTCAGGAGATTCAATGTTAATATCATGAACACTGCCATTATTATTTGGCAAGGGGGTGTAACTCTCCTCCTCCTCGTCGTCTGAGGGAATGAAACTGTCATTGACACTGGAAGGGTTACACTGAGTTGCATCCCTGACTTCATCTCCTTCAGTACAAGGGGCATGATTACACTCTGGGGTTTGCAATACTACATTAGATGAATGTCTCTGGTCCGGTGCAGTTACAGGAGTATGAACTCTCCAAGGTGTAGTATTGTTAAGGTGGGATTCAGTTTCCTCAAAGTAAGAGTCTGTGAATACCAGATGTAGACATGGTCTACAGAACCATTTGTCGTCGCTATGTTCTAGCATCCGGTATTCGGACGGGGAAATGTCATAACATTTAATATGTACCCATGTTAGGCAGTTATCGCATTGCAACGCCCTCTGATTTTTTTGCGACAGGCCTTTTACATGATCTGCATGGATACTTTACAGGTCCGGGATTTAGCGCTACATCCCCACAGAGGGCTAGGAGTGTCAGTTTATAAAGTTTCCTAAATGGCACTGTGGAGCTTTTGAATTCTCTAACGTGACTTAGTTGGTAATATATTCCTGTAATAGGATCTATGTCCCTATTTGGTATGCATGTTAAGTTGCATAGTGGAATCTGATTGTCACTATCAGTGTTTAGCTTGGATTGGTATGGAGCTGTGCATCCCGACACTGATTTTGGGTTTATGTCATAGAATAATGGGGAAGTTTCAAACAAATGGTGCGTATGGCTTTCTGTCTGAAGGTTCCTCTTGATTCACTGCTTGTATGGGCGAGCAGCGGAGGTTCTGGCGAGACTGCACGGATGCGCAGGCTCGCCTGAACCTTCGCTGCTCGCATAGGTGATAAGTACCAAAATCGCTTGACGGGGCCCATATCAAACTTGCTATGGAAAATTATGGTTAGGTAAACTGACCCACTCGATCCGACTGTGCTTTTAACCTCCAAGCCAAACATTTAAATGCATACCATTACGATTACACATCCGTATGAAAAAGTCCATTCTATCATATCTAAAAAATGTATTTTCCTTATTTTGATAAATAAAAATAGATTGCGGGTGCTCGATTGCGGGTGCTTGACAAAATAGATTGAGGCGGTTCAAGCGAGCACCTACAATCTATGTTTGGCACAGAAATAAGAAAAAATACCAAAACCTTTCATCTGACAAAAGCTAGTTCTAGAAAAAGATGACATTTTACATGTACGATACAGATGTGCTACATGTATTGTTGTGTACTAAGCAAATGCCTTCGATGAGTGGACCTGGAGTCAGAAAAATGGAGTATCGAAGATTTTCTAAACAAAAGTCACTTTCAGAACTAAACCAGGTGAATAAGTTCTGAATAGTTAGCTCCTTTGGAAGCAAAAACGAAAATAGCAGACTCGGTTTTATTGAATCTGTTCATGACCAGTACTGAAATGTGCAACACCGGCCACGCCCTCTAGCGTCGGCTAAAGCAGAACTCTATTTTCAAAATGATTCAAAATGGACTCAATGATCCCAAATGACCATAAAATATAATCTGCACTATAATCAGCTAATGTTATTTTGTCACTCCAATGTTATTTTGAAATAGGTCGGCAAAATGATTATGGAAGGGGCCGCAAAGTCTAACCTTAAAAGAGTCACACTCGAGCTCGGAGGAAAGAGTCCCAACGTCATTTACAAAGATGCTGACTGTAAGTAAAGATATACTTTCATCATATTAACAAATCCGTGAAATGAAAATCTCCCTAAACTCCACTTTATATAGAGAAAACTGTGGTTTACAATGGTATACATTATTTTTCTTATTTCTGCCACAAGACTTAGGTTGTGGCTACTCGTTAGAACCGCCTCAAGGTTCAAATGTTCATCATCATCATCATCATCATCATCATCATCATCATCATCATCATCTGTTTTTATTAACGTGCAGGTACAGGGGCAAATTGGCTTGCTGCACGCATGGCATATCTTACACCACATCTCCAGGTGTGTCCATCATGAGGGTCGATAGACGAGAGCTACCACCCTCTAAGATCTCTCTCTGACAGCTGTTCCGGGTCATCTTTGGCCTCCCCGGGCCAACGTTTTCCATCTACATGTATGTCACAGGCTGTCGTACATGTAACTGCACCGTTGGAGCGTTCTACATGTCCATACGAGCGGAGCCTTCTCTCCTTCAGGATGAGATCTAGGTCCTCAATGTCAAGTCGCGCAAGTAACTCACTTGACCTGATGGTGACGGTTTCAGACATTTGTTAGAATCGCCTTGCCGACAATCGCCTTGCCGAGGCGATTATAACGAATATCTGCAACATTTGTTTTCTTGGATTAACAAAAACAATATTCCGGAATGTCTCCATTAGCTCCTCTCATCCTAAGCTAGGGATTCATTCTATTGATTCGGCCCCGCCCATCGATGGCCTGTATGATGCTTCCACGCAGAGCTGAAGCCGACCACACACGAGTACTGGTAAACCGCTTAGAGGATCTAAGCCTGTCCAGGCAAAGTTGCGCCTGTCGGACCTTCCATATAAACACTATTGGTTTCATTGGGCGACGGGGACGTTAAACCACAAATCAAACAAACAAAATAATTTGCCATCAAAAGGAATCCCAATCAAGATAAGTGAAATCGGTATTGAATGGTCTTTTCAACCAATTACTACGCGAAACAAATGTTGTGGGCATTTGTTAGAATCGCCTC
The DNA here is from genome assembly GCA_963580285.1 of Lucinisca nassula. Lineage (NCBI taxonomy): Eukaryota > Metazoa > Mollusca > Bivalvia > Lucinida > Lucinidae > Lucinisca > Lucinisca nassula. Next base: position 12,043,987 of record OY757018.1, read on the forward strand.
GTCGAGGCTATTCTAACAAATATCAACCACATTTGTTTTCTTGGAGAAGCAAAAGCAATATTGTTGAATATCTCCATTAGTCCCTCCCATCTTGAGCTAGGATCTCGTTCCAATGAAATTGTTGTAACGAGTTATGTCGTGATATCAAATGTCGGTAGCTGTTCCACGATTTCTGATAAGCGACAGAGTCGAACTCGTTCTTGGACCCCTAGTCTTTATTCAACATAATCTCGACCCGAGGTTATAATTTTTTTCATGCTTAGCTCAATTGAGCATGAGCTTCGTTTGTTTGTTTGTATTGGAGTTTGACTGCCCAGTCAACACTATTTAAGTCATTTTTGAGCCGGTCAGTTTACCTTTCCACATTTTCCTAGGCAGGAAACCAGAAAGCCGTTAACCAGTACAGTGCACGTTCTTTCGCCTGAAACTGACAACTGCCCTACTTGAATCAGCGGCAGGGAGAGAATGACCGTAGAAAATATTTCATGATCAATCTCCACGAAGAATGATGCCAACCCGGCAGGTATCGAACCCGCGTCCTCCTGATCACCAGTCAGACGCGCATCCGACTGAGCTACCGAGGCGGCCATAAACTTTGTAATGCTCGTAGAAATTAAAGTACATGCACAATTGAGTTGGGCTATTTTCCTTCCTAGTTTACAGAGGATGTTATTTGTCCTGCTCACAAATTTTAAAATGCCAACCATTGTTGGCATTTTAAAATTTATGAGCAGGACAAATTACATGCTCAAGCGAGTTAAGCATGAAAACGTTTTAAAACCATGTACTCAGGGCCCAGTTTCTGTACTTTGCAGTGGATTATGCTGTGGAATGGTCCCACCAGGCACTATTCTTCAACATGGGTCAGTGCTGTACGGCCGGGTCAAGGACGTATGTTCATGAGGATATTTATGATGAATTCGTGAAGAAATCTGTGACAAGGGCCCAGGCGAAAACAGTAGGAGATCCCTATGACGCTAAAAATGAGTCTGGTCCACAGGTATGCCATAATTCTTTATTATTATATACCCAGAAAATGTCCCGTTTACTTTGTGCAGAAGTTACCGGTCAATATTTTTTCCATATTGCCCGTAGTCAAGTTCATATTGCCCGTAGATAAGCAGTCACGTTCATAATAGAACTACTTTCAAATTTGTCCACTTCGATACTAAAAATCGGCAGCCATGTTGTCGTGCGTATTGACTGAAATAACCTAAAACAAAATGAATATAGGCTTTGACAGGGTGCATTAAACGCATTTTATGCTAGCAAATATGACCTACCTGCAATCTGTTCAGATATTCATTAATTTCTTTTAGGAAATCAAGAGTATTTTGAAAGAAACAAAACTGACACTTCGGTACACATGGCGTCCTGCGTTGGGAAACAATGTTTTTAATGACGTCACGTCAACCGACGTTAACGTCGTCTTCACTTTGGCGCCATTGGGCGTGGTTTTTCATAGTGTAGGAAGACACTTAACAATGTGCATTATTTTCCATTTCAAAGCACTTAAAGATGTCTAACCTTATTTTACGTTCAAATTTCCATGCCAGGCAATCCTGAATTCTGGCACAGACTCCAAGTTTGGGAATATAATAAAAAGGTTATTGACTTTATATTGTGAAATATTCGGCACTCGTTCATATGGCGAAGATGCACTCGCAAGCTCGTGCGTCCTTCGCCATATGAACTCGTGCCGAATATTTCACAATATAAAGCCAATAACCTATAATCACTGTCCCAATGTTCGACTAAATATAAACAATATCCAAATCGCCCCCGCCCATCGGGGCTTCTAGTAATAGATTGGTCTGCAAGGTCTCTTCCACACAGACCTGAAATTGACCACACATGAGTACTGGTAAACCGCTTAGAAGGACTAAACCTGCCCAGGCAAAGGGGAGTGAGTCAGACCGTCCAATGCATATAAGCCTTTTAGTTTCATTGGGCGGCAGGGCTTGAGATGTCATTCCATCTCAATGTCGGGTAAAAGTCCCACAAAATTAGAAGCAACGTCTCCAAAATGACCTAAATAAGTGTTGACGGCAAACAATCAAACAAACAATACTCAAATGTATTTCAACTCCCTGAGCCCAAATGGAATTGAAAACAAATTACATGTACTATCTAAGCCCAAATGTAATTGAAAATAAACTACGTGTACTGTGTAAACTAAAAAAATAAATCATTACATTCATGACTGGTTAAAAAGGGGAACATAAGGGCAACACAAAGCCAAAACATGTTTTACGACACATGTGCAGTCTGATCAGGGTCTCCACTTTACGATTTATCTATGTTCTTCGTTCTATATATCCTATAGCAGGCAAATAAAGGAAAGCTGTATTCGCCTAAGTTGGTTAGCAGGCTAGTTTGAAGTCATTGTTTCAGCTCACGTGCTCGAAGAAACATTTTTGCTTGAGGCTTGTGTCAAGTTTGCATACCGTAATGATCCTAAGTATTGGAACAGATGGGCTTGAACAAACAGTGCAGACCCAGATCAGACTGATCCTGAAGGAGCAGTCTGATTAGGGTCTACACTGTTTGCCATTCCGTCTACACCTTTTGACTACTTGCTAGATCGTGAAACCAATATGTTAAAATTTTAGGAAAATTACAGCAAGTCCTAAAGGTTTACGATTTGGGGGGGGGGGGGGGGGGGGGGAGGGGTTGTTACGGTGCATTAATGGGCCCAGTTGTTCAAAACCTGTTTAGCTTAACGAGCTCATCCTTGGTCAAAATCACAACGATAACACATCCATGCGCTAAAATGGCATCTTTTTTTTTTTTTTTTACAAGAAAATGTTTTTTTTTTTTCAGATGAAAATGTTTAATATTTTTATTATTTCCTGTCCAAATATAGTTTGATACTGCTTGTTAGAATTGAGGCGGTTCTAACGAGTACCAACAATCTATGTTTTTGAGTCAACAATAGGTAATCATATATAGCCTTGTAAATCCCACTTTTCGCTGTATAAAGTGGCTGCTGATGTTTGTTTGTTTGATTTCAGGTCTAACGTCCACGTCAACACTGAAAGGTCGTTTTGGAGACGTCCCTTCAGATTTTTTGGGACTTTTACTCGACATCGATATGAAATCAGATCTCAAGCCCTGTCGCCCAATGAAACCAATAGGGTTTATAAGCATGGACTCGCACAGCTTTGCCTGGACAGACTTAGATCCTCTAAGCGGTTTCGTTGTACATAGTGGGTGTATATGGGTGTTCGTTACACGGCCTTATTTACATGCTGTGTTAATTGTTCCATGAAGTTTTATGTCTAATAGTTTAGTAATTTGCTGAAAAATGTGGGTAGATTTTGCAACTGCAAAAGTTTATATATTCGAGTGTTAAAGTCAGTAACATGACTAGACAGTCTGGTGAACGGAATCAGTTGTGGAATATAAACACCGTAAGATGCAAGACGAGTTGTAACAACCGGCATATCCTGAAAGTAGTGCCTTAAAAACTTGACTTTTAACGACCACTGACTACTCTGATGTGTTGATTGCTACTCTTGACGATAATGCCTCTTATAACGTCATCACCATTTTCATTGGTGGGCGTTTGGTTACGCACTGCTGACCGTGATTTTCTTGTTATGGGAATACATGTACATAAGAATTGGGATAACTGTATTGAAGAGGTGAGTTGAAGTGTAAAATCGTCGGTTTAAATCGTCGGTTTTATAGCCGTAAACTACGTATTACGGTTCCGCTGACATGTCGCCGTAAAACGAAATGTCCAATCATGTACCCTCCAAAATGACGATTTTGATGACGTTTATCCCAAAATGTAACAAAACAACAGACCATTCAAACATCTCATTACAGATTGATGATGAACAGTTCAACAAGATTTTATCATTGATTGAGAGTGGAAAACAAGATGGCGCTAAGCTGGAGTGTGGTGGGGCTCGTCTGGGTTCAGAGGGCTATTTCATCCAACCCACGGTATTTTCAGATGTTACAGAAAAGATGAGGATAGGCAGAGAAGAGGTAGGGGACTGCACACGCCTATACAAATACATAGTAAATTTTACCGCCAAAAATATCAATTTTTATTTGAAAATGTGTGATTATTTCCTTATTTCTGCTCAAAATATAGAGTGTGGGTCCTCCTTAAAACCGCCTCATCGAGGCGGTTCTAACGAGTAGCCACAATCTTTATTTTAGAGCAGAAATAAGAAAAATAAGGTGTACTACTGTAAACCCCAGTTTTACCATATAAAAGTGGGGTTCAAGGGGTCAGAATTATATAGGCATTTTTTTCGAGATGATATGAAACATGCATTTCAAATGAAGAGCTAAATTGGTCATATAATAAATATTTGTCATTTAGATAATATTGACCTCTGTAATTGTTTAGTCAGTCAATCCCATCGGTGGGCTAATCGTTAATGTAAGTTTCTGCAATTGAGGAGCTAAATCGCTAAGATGGTGGACACACAGGCAATGGTATTACTTAGCCTTTTTTTCACCTGAATACTCTATACGGCAGCAATCCATTTCGAAACTGAGGCTTGCCATGCTGTTATAGGAATGAATTTCATTTTTTGTGGGTTTTATCGATGTGTTACACATCGTTAAAACCAACAAAGATGATAATTAATTCCTTATAACATCGAAATGTTAAAATTATAACCAAAATTTCAGGAATTCTTTCCAAAGCACATTACGCAAGCACGCCTATTCAAATACATTGCCACCTTTATCGCCGTAAAAATGAAAATTTTATGATGAAAAATTGTGATATTTTTCTTTTTTCTTATTTCTGCTCAAAATATAGATTGTGGGCACTCGTTAGAACCGCCTCATCGAGGCGGTTCTAACGAGTACCCACAATCTATATTTTAGAACAGAAATAAGAAAAATAAGGTATACCCCCGGAAACCCCAGTTTTACTTTCTAAAAGTGGGGTTCAATGGGGTCAAAATTATATAGGCGTGTTTTCGTGATGATAAGAATTAACTTACCACGGCGGAATAATTATTCCATGAGCAGTTGCCATCTTTGAAAGAAACCCAAGCAAAAAACCGTCAAGTCATTAAATCCAGTTCATTTGTCTTCTAACAGTTTCATTTTGAATAGTTTTCGGTCTTTTTAATTGAACCCTGTCGACGTCTTTTATATATGACGTAACGCGCGTGTTCTAAACCTGCTCTTTGACGTCACGTCATATTACTACCTGTCGCTATGTGAAACACATCTGAGATTCTTGCATATTGAATTCATCGAAGTAGGTCTGTAAAACTTTTATTTCAACCAATCAAATCGTTCGAAATATAATGGTAGAGCGTTAGAATAAAAAAAAAATATGAAGAAAATAGCTGGACCTTTTGAATGTCTGCTGCGTCAATCTTGATCTGTTTGACAGTGTCTTGTTCTGAAGATTCCCGCCTGAAATGGGCCTTGTCAGAGTCTATTACTGGACCAAAACCAAGGCGCTACCGTGGTAAAACGGTTGTGAAAACTCAGAACTTCAGTCAGATGGTCTGACGGTGGTCAACTGGTCGGTCGGTCGTATTGTTGATCGTCTGGTGCACAGTAGTCATTTTTAGAGTGAGTGAGTCAATGCATAATCAGTCAAATGAGCCCCGCCAAGCGAATTTGTGTCTTCGAGCATTCTGCCATGACAAATTTTAACTGCGCATGCCCAGCCATTCAGAAGGGGTCAGGGATATGGCTTTCTGTCTGAATGTTCCTCTTGATTCACTGCTTGTATGAGCGAGCAGCGAAGGTTCTGGCGAGACTGTGCGGATGCGCAGGCTCGCCAGAACCTTCGCTTCTTGCATAGGCGATAAGTACCAAATTCACTTGACGGGGCCCAAAAAATCAACCAATCGATCAATCAGTCAGTCAATCAATCGAGCAGTAAATCAGTCAGTCAGTCAGTCAGTCAGCCAGTCTGTCTGTCTGTCTGTCTGTCTGTCTGTCGCCTGTGTGTCTCTCTGTCTGTCTGTCTGTATAAACTAAACAAATAGTAATCAAACTAAACTGTATTATCAATATTATTCGATGCAACTTTGGTCGGTTCTTCTGTTTACATGTACACTATTTCAGATATTTGGACCGGTCCAACAGCTAATCAAATACAAAGACTTAGATGAGGTGATAGCACGAGCTAACGACACCACATACGGACTTGCTGCTGCAATATTTACTAAAAGCTTAGATGTAGCCAATGAGTTTTATAGTCGTGTAAAAGCCGGCACTGTATGGTAAGATTTATTCATTAACCTACGCGAAACTTCAGAAATTCAATCCAGATGAATCATTTCATTAAAAAACACGCATGTACAAATGCATTGTAAACTTTACCGCCAAATAAACAAACATTTTAAGATGATGAAAAATCATGATGTTTTTCTTATTTCTGCTCAAAATATAGATTGTGGGTTACTCGTTAGAACCGCCTCGATGAGGCGGTTCTAACGAGTACCCACAGTCTATATTTTAGAACAGAAAAACGAAAAATAAAGTTTACCCCTAAAAACCCCAGTTTTACTATATAAGAGTGGGGTTCAAGACAGTCAGAATTATATAGGCGTGTTTTCCTGACGATCACGGCTATTTCGAACTCGCAATTCCTAAGGGAGAGCGGAGCGTTTGATTTTAAATGGAAAATGTATGTTGTATTTAAGGCGTAACTATACCAAATTTAGTGACACAGAGACCTTTCTGAAATTTAATCTTTATCAGTGTGTCTCAACTCCAAAGTTTTGAAACCGAAACGGATGATGGACAAGACCCGGCAATCACAGCACATCCCCCTCCGAGTACAACCCGACCGACGTAGCCTATGAGACTGGTCAGCTGGAGGCACCAGGCAAGAGAGCCTACCCGCGGACTTATAGGCGCCCCCACAGAGCCAAAATCAGCAAACATGACCCACACTCCACGGAAGTGCCGGGCATCAGGAAGGAGATGTCCAAAGTAGCGAGACTTGCAAAATTTAAAATATAACAAAAAATGTAAACCAAATCCACAAAGATACATGTTTCACCTGACAGGTCAGTCTTAGTTTTAAAAAAAATAGAATTTTATGCTGCAAAACTTAAAGATATAATATAGTTATTTAAATCAGTACTTGAGCACTGACGTCAACACCGCAGTATCAACCTCAGTACTAAGGAACTGATGCTGAGCTGATGATACCCTCGGGGACGAACGAATCATCGTCCAGCAGAGATATCGACCCAGTTGTTGCAATTAAGGCGTAACTATACCAAATTTAGTGACACAGAGGCCTTTCTGATAGTTAATCTTCATCAGTGTGTCTCAACCCCAAAGTTTTGAAACCGAAACGGATGATGGACAAGTCCCGGCAAACACAGCACACCCCCTTTGTATCAAAGGAGCTTGAAGTTTGGTCAGAAATGCATGTGAAAAGGATCCAAAACTACAATCCTATATATGCGAGCCGAAGCTGAAGCCTTCACTGACCGTTCCAAGGCTGTTCTTCTGTCGTGTTTTACTTTTGTTATAGTTTGTTTTTAAATGTGTGTCTCCATTATATCTTTTTGTTCTGGATAGCCATTCGGCCATTTTATGGGAAAGTAAATGTCCTTTTGGCTTTCCGTTAGAGTCCAGTTATTTCATGTTTGTGTTTCTTTCCCTTTGGTGTCTCTGATGGGAGTTGTGGGTTAATTGTATCGATTCCTGATCATTTCTTTCACTTCTATTCGGTAGATTTTGGATATTTAACATGTATTTCTGACCATACACCAAGCGCCTGTGGATGTATATATACCAATAAGAATTGCCTCATGAAAATGTATGTTGTGTCTCAGAAGCTTGAAGTTGGGTCAGAAATGCATGTTAAAATTCCTCAAACTACAATCCTATATATGCAAGCCGAATCCGAAGCCTTGGGCTCGAATATAGGTTTGTAGATTTAGGCCGTTTTAACATGTATTTCTGACCACACATCAAGCGCATACGAGTAAAACAATATACGTTAGTTTCGTAGAAGATTAGAAATCGTCTCCTCCCTGACTTTGTGCTATGAGCTATCCCTGCTTTGAATAAATCGTAATAGTCCTAAAGGTAACAAAGTGTTCGACCCACAGAAGGTCAACTCTGTATATGACGCACAGAATCTTCCGCGACCGCTATCGATGTAAGGGGTGTCTTTGTCAATGTTATTTCTTGTAAGTTTTATAAAGCTCTTAGGAAGCAGATCAATACATTCTATATCCCGTTCAGATACTCGTATATTCTACTTACTGGTTGTTATTTATTTATATGTTTTGAGTTATTATATTAGAATGAAATAAAGTCAAAATCAAAATGCTTGCAGTCCAAAATGCTTTAAGTTTAAGCCACAAAGGCCAGTATCAAGCTTTTTGAGAGGAAAGATATACTATAACAATTGAGGCCCGCTAAGCGAATTTGTGTCTTCGAGCATTCCGTCATGACAAATTTTAACTGCGCATGCCTAGCCATTCAGAGGGGCCAGGGATATGGCTTTCTGTCTGATGGTTCCTCTTGATTCACTGCTTGTATGAGCGAGCAGCGAAGGTTCTGGCGAGACTGCGCGGATGCGCAGGCTCGCCTGAACCTTCGCTGCTCGCATAGGCGATAAGTTCCAAAATCGCTTGACGGGGCCCATATAATAAATATAGACAAGGGCACCATCGGAAAAAGATAACCAATCGTGAATGAAGTTTTCTTTTGTAACACACGTCAAAACTCATGTCACACAAGTAGTTCACAAATTAATGCCAGTGTGTCCATAATATCAATAACAAGTTGAAGATACCTCTGCAAAATTTGAAAACAATAACAATTTGGACAGCTGCGGGAAGCCATGTTTTATTTACATATCCGGAGTAAATAAAGCATGACGTAATAGGCATTAGGTTATTTTTTCATAGGCTGATGAGATTTTTAACCAATGAAATCGTCTCTTTCATAAGGCGATTCCGAATTAAAAAAAACATGGATGTTCATCAAGAAAGCTGCTGTCAAAATCAGGGACTATAGACAGAATTCTCTAGGGCCTCAAGAGCGAGCTCGAAATACATCACGAAAACACGCCTATATAATTTTGACCCCATTGAACCCCACTTTTATATAGTGAAACTGGGGTTTCCGGGGGTATACCTTATTTTTCTTATTTCTGCTCTAAAATAAAGATTGTGGGTACTCGTTAGAACCGCCTCGATGAGGCGGTTCTAACGAGTGCCCACAATCTATATTTTGAGCAGAAATAAGAAAAATATCACAATTTGTCATCTTAAAATTTTCATTTTTTCGGCGATAAAGGTGAAAATGTATTTGAATAGGCGTGTTTTCGTAATAATTATAGTAAAAGAGCCATCCTGGTTCGAGTTATTAAAGTTTTACTGTAGTCAGGTGTGCACACCCATTCGAATACCATACATGAGATAATTCTATGTTCTTTTTTACTCATCAGTCGGTTCATGTATATTTACAGGGTAAATGCATATAATATCCTAAGCCCAGCGGCACCCTTTGGTGGATTTAAGATGTCTGGCATTGGGCGAGAACTGTAAGTACTTTTTGTTTTGTCCAGGTTATACATGCATAAATTGTTATCGTATTTCAATGTCCTTCTCCAACCCTTAGCACCTAGCGTCTCCATAATGGGAAATCACAAACAATGTAGACCATGATCAGACGCCGTATATCGCGGCGTCTGATCAGCGTCTACAATGTTTGCTTAAAGTACTGGAAATTCTAGTGAAAATTACATTTCCCATTTTGTAGGAAAGGTCCTTTCTGGCTTTCCGCTATTGATGTTTCCATTAGGGTCTAGTTGTTTCATGTTTGTGTTCCTTTCTCTTTAGTGTCTCTGCTGGGAGCTGTGGATTAATTGTATCGATTAATGATCATTGCCTTCACTTCTGTTTTACAAGAATACGACAATCTGGCAAAGGAAATGGAGCTGTCAGAACCAGTTACATATACATTCCAGACAATGATGCTCACGAAGTCCGTGTTAGAACAAAGATAGATGAACATGTAAACTGAAAACACTATTTCTTATAAAAGGGTTTACTTAATTGGTATATGTGTAACTACTGGCATTGTGTAGAAAAAATGCAAAATGAATCACTACCCAGCTGCCACAAAGCAGGAGGCCAACGTCAGGCCGACAGCGATACGAGGTTGACACGGACGTCCAATTGTAGGACCGACTGGGGAGAAGCACTGTAAACTACAATGTATTTTATTTCTTGTGAATTATCAGGAAAAATCAAGTCTTTCATTTATTTATTTATTTTTATCTCGTAAGCATTGTTTGTTGGTGTGTTTTTTACCCCAAAGGTAACATTCATAGATCTAGAAATGCAATTCTTCTGAGTTCTATAATGTTATCCAATAGCATCTGATTTTTTTTTCTTCAAATTTTCTCTTTTAGACTGCGCACTAGGTAAAGTTTTCGCATTCGGCAACGTCAACTGTTGACATTCTGTAACACATGAGTAAACCCGTCGAATACGACACAATTACGAAAACACGCCTATACAAATACATTGTAAACTTTACTACCGAAAAAAAGCGAAAATTTTAAGATGAAAAATTGTGAAATTTTTCTTATTTCTGGTCAAAACATAGATTGTGGGTCAAAATATAGATTGTGGGTACTCGTTAGAACCGACTCATCGAGTCGGTTCTAACGAGTACCAACAATCTACAATGTAGAGCAGAAATAAGAAAAATAAGGTTTACCCCTGTATACCCCAGACGGGCTTGTTATGGTAAGGGGTAGTTTGACTGTTTGATGTGTGTGAAGATACACGCACCACAACATCTTTATAACACTATTGTTGGGGTCAAACGCAGAAACCGTTTTAGTTAAACAATCGTGTTATATCCAAAAACAATGTATATTGTATAGAAAAATGATCATTTGTGGTAATTTATATATACAATCTACACAGGTTTGAGATCTATCTTGTAACCGTGTTATATCCAAATCGCCGGCCCCCGCCCATCGGGGCTTGAAGAAATATATATGGGCTGCATGATGCTTCCACGCAGAGCTGAATCTGACCCACACATGAGTACTGGTAAACTGCTTAGAGGATCTAAGCCTGCCCAGGCAAAGCGGTGTGAGTGTCGGACCGTCCATGCTTATAAACCCTATTGGTTTCATTGGGCGGCAGGGCTTGAGATGTCATTTCAAAAGTCCAAAAAACTGGAAGCAGCGTCTCCAAAATGACATTTACAGTGTTGACGGGGACGTTAAACCTCAAATCAAACAAATATATCCAAATCGTGCTATTATGAATCGTGTTATATCGAGGCTTTGGTGTAGTTGAAATAAATTCATGTGGTGTTCAATATGAAAGGATTATGGTCATGTGAACTAAGCAGCCTCAAAGGAGTTTTTATGTGTTTCAGAGGAGAATATGGACTTTCACAATATACTGAAGTCAAAACTGTAAGTACATTTTTAGATGTTTTCTTTGTAATTTACATTGGTGTTTCTCGGATATAGGCCGCAGCAAAGGACTTTTGTGAACCAGAACGATAGCGCAGTCGTGTGTCATAGTGTATTCCTACTTATCTCAAAAAATGTAAATGTTTGGTTAGGTTCATATCAAAAGCAGTTCAAGCATAGTCTTAATCAAAACCTGTCATTGGTACATGTATTAAAAAAACCATAGTCACATACATGTACATTTGTGTCTATATGACACATTAAATTTTCAAATTTGACAATTGTATAGGAATGAACGGGCATCGTATGGTGAATTTGACCGATTTTATTTATATGTGAATAGTTATGTTGTGGTACATGTATGTAATTACTAGTTTGCCCTCTATAAAAATAATATAAAATATGTTGGTTTTGTACGCATTTTATTCTATATACAAATTCCAATATTAACATGCACCTAAAAGTAAGACAAATTATGCTTTTAAAAGCATATATACATGTAGATTGTTTCAGGTACATTTTCTTTGTGTGGGAGACCACCTTTGTGAGTGTTTAAAGACCACTTTTAAACAGTCACAGAGGTGATCTTTTACCGTAATGTATAGAATGCCACACGGCAGTGCTTGCGCTTATAAATACAGAACACTTATAAATACAGAGGATCCTCGCTATAACGACAGTAGGCCTATTTGTTCCATAACAGTTTGTCGCTAAAGCGAATTTGAAGCTACAGTCAAACTTCAATGACTCGAACACCTTTTGGACCACGAAAATCTTTTCGAGACAGGGGTAGTTAGAGCCACTGCGGGCTACTGCCAAGAGGCATAACGACATACTTTAGGACATCTTTTCGGTGTTCTATAATGAAAAATGTATGCTGTGTGTGCTCATTAGAATCGCCTCATCGAGGCGATTCTAATGAGTACACACAGTATACATTTGCAAGATAAGACGAAAATATCCTAAATTTTACCCTCCCTATTTCTTATGTCGAGAAAAGTCCCCAGGGACTCAAAAACGAGTTTGACTCAGCCATGGTAAACGAGCCATCGGTGTTCGAGCCATCGAAGTTCTACTGTATAAAGAATCCCAATTAGGAGTAGTTTAACCCTTTTTGAACCAAATCGAACCAAGTAATGCTCCTTTTTTATAGCAGGAGTCCATTTTAAATTTTAGAGGTGTCTGTAGTGTTTTCTTCAAAATTTATCTGGAAAATGGCTGATTTTGTTTGCAAACAGTGTAGGCCTTAATCAGACGCCCCATTTTGGCCTGTAATAATAATAGGTAAATTATCCCACCCCCACCCCACCCCTTAATTACAGCAAGAAACTGTTGATATTTACCAGTAGAATCGCTAGCAAGACGATTCTAACAAATATCCACAACATTTAATTGTTGGAGTATTAAATATTTACACTATTCTTGAATATCTCCTTTAATTGTCTCATCCGGGGCTAAGGATTCGTTCCATTAAAATTGTCGTTATAACAAATTTGTCGTTATATTGAATGACGGTATAAAGAGGGTTGACTGTGATGTATAAATGCTTAAATTATATAAGATCCATGTATGCGCGTAGTTGTGATAGACTATTATCCGATACCCCCTATATATATTGCATTGTAACGCATTGACCTGATAAAGATATGCTATCTCAGGTCAAGTGAGCTTTATCATGTCAACGTGACATTGCACTTTTCTGAATGAAGCGGACGACCGGCAAAGATGGCTAAATTTTAAATACGGGAAAATTGGAAAAAATTACATTGAAAAAATATCAAAAGAAAAACATTACGAAAACAAATACATTGTTAACTTTACCGCCGAAAAAACTAAAATTTTAAGATGATAAATTGTGATATGTTTCTTATTTCTGCTCAAAATATGAATTGTCGGTACTCGTTAGAACCACCTCGTCGAGGCGGTTCTAACGAGTACCCACAATTTATATTTTAGAGCAGAAATAAGAAAAATCAGGTTTACCCCTGTAAACCCCAGTTTTACTATATAAAAGTGGGGTTCAAGGGGGGTCAGAATTATATAGGCCTGTTTTCGTGATGTAACTGTCAGCTGATAGTAAATATACTGACCGATTATATTCCGCTCCGCAATGCTGAAACGCATTGGGACAATCGATAACTGATCGTAAATTGTCAATTTATAGAGTTTACAAGGAGATAAACCGATAAATAGAATACCAGATTCGTGTCTTTTGATATCAAGTTTATCAGGCTCAGCTTCGAGTACGCATGTAGAATCGCTCGGCAAGCCTCGCGATTCTACAAGCGTTCTCAAAGCATTGCCTGTTAAACTTGATATCAAAAGACGCGAACCCAGTATTCTCTATATATTAGACAACATCTTTTCAGCTTCCTAACACTATAACACAGTTATACTTGAGACATATAGTACATTATTTCACATCTCAAGTATGGATTTTTTTCTGACGAAAGTTTGTGAGATTTGACACAATTTATACTCCAATTCATAGGTTGTAGGCGTTCGGTAGAACAGCTTTAATGAGGGGTTCTATCGAGTACCCACAACCTATGTCTTTGCGCAGAAATAAGAAAATTAATGTAAACCCCTGTAACCCCTCCTCCCCCTTTTCTATATATAAAGTTGGGTTTAGAGGGAGTGTTCATTTCATGGACTTGTTAACGTGATTGAGAGAGAGAGAGAGAGAGAGAGAGAGAGAGAGAGAGAGAGAGAGAGAGAGAGAGGCCCAGTTTTAGTAACATCGAATAAATTTATTGCTTTGAAAGAACAGCTATATAAATATCAGTTTTATGCAAATTATGACATCGCTTGTCAATAACTATGAGCATGCTTGAGACTTACATTGATGAAAATCTGACTTGAATTTATAACCCCATTTTAGACGAGAGACCCCCATTGTGATACTGGCAAACAGTGCAGGTCCAGATCAGATGCCACATTTTACAGCTCCTGATCACGACGTGGACAAGTCTGTGAAATAAGCAGCCCCCCCCAATCCCATTTTATATAGAGAAAACTGGGTTTGCGGGGGGTATACATTATTTTTCTTATTTCTGCTCTAAGACATAGGTTGTTGGTACTCGTTAGAACAGCCTCGATGAGACGGTTCTAATGAGCACTCTCAACATACATGTATGTGTGCAGTAAAAATGAGAAAAAAGTTCACGGATTTCCATGATCAGGAAAGTAACCATTTTGGAGATGTGAAAAATGCACTTTATCGCACGGATGCAAGGGCCTTTACTGGCTGCAAAATGTTCAACAATTTGCCAAATTTTCTATAAAAATAAAGTGGAAATGTTAATTCATGATGAAATGGGTTAATCCATTCAAGTCGGATCAAATATATATACATTTCTTTACATATCGCTGTGCAGCACAAATATGTTTGGCAAAAGATGACTGCGAAGTGTATGTCTATTGCTTGCTTGCTCTCTCTCTCTCTCTCTCTCTCTCTCTCTCTCTCTCTCTCTCTCTCTCTCTCTCTCTCTCTTTTAACATTTGAATGTGATTTCTGTTTCAGGTAATGATCAAGACTCCAACCAAACTGTAGCCTCACCAGGATTACGAGCTGCCCAGGCAAAGCGTTGTGAGACGTATATACTGAAATAAACGCATGCTCTGTAAGATTTTCGGGACACAAAATAGACCACATGACTGTTTAAGGGTCGATTGTTTATCAGTCAGTCCAAGGGTAACAATACTACAGTTGTCTTTATTGCTGCTGTCCAACTTAAAAAAAAATGACAAACAAGTACATGTACAAGAAAGAGTATTTCTTCTCATTACGAAAACACGCCTATACATGTATGAATAGCTTGTAAACTTTACCACCAAAAAACTAAAATATTAAGATGAATAATTGTGATATTTTTTCTTATTTCTGCTCAAAATATAGATTGTGGGTACACATTAGAACCGCCTCAATCTATATTTTAGAGCAGAAATAAGAAAAATAAGTATCACCCCTGCAAACCCCAGTTTTACTATATAATAGTGGGGTTCAAGGCGGTCAAAATTATATAGGCGTGTTTTCGTGATGTAATATGGAATTGGATAAGTCATAGTTAACATGAGTGTTCATGTATTATTTAATTTATTAAACGAATTGAGGAAAACGGACAAAATATGAGGCTTCACCGAGCATTTTACACCTTTTCCCCAACGAGGTCACTTATTCATGTAGAGGCCCAAGTAGGTCAGAATCGCTCACCTGGATGAGGCTGATCATATATTACAGTGTGCCTTGGTGGCCATTTTGTCTATCAGATCACATTGCCTTTAGCAATTCTGAATCTGCATGTAAATTTTATGATTCTGATTAAGTTTCTGAACAGCTTAATCTGAATTAGGATTCAAGAAGAGATGTTGTTGATGCAGAGTAGAAAGGTATAGTTGGGCAGGCGTTTGGCTTGTTCTGTAATCAAAAAAGTAAACAAAGTCAACAAATTTTGCGAGTTCAACTGTAAAACAAACAAAGCTATGGTGTATATGGCCGCTTGCAAAAAAAAGCCACAATACCAAATCTTCTTGTGGACTCCGCGAGTTTGACATATACTGACAACATCTGAGCTGCCCCGCCTTGTAAATCTTACATTACGAAAACACGCATATACAAATACATTGTAACCTTTATCGCAGAAAAGAATGAAAATTTTAAGATGAAAAATAGTGATATTTTTCTCATTTCTGCTCAAAATAAAGAGGTTCTAACGAGTACCCACAATCTATATCTTAGAGCAGAAATAAGGAAAATAAGATTTACCGCTGCAAAACCCAGTTTTACTACATAAAACTGGGGTTCGAGGGGTAAAATTATAAAGGCGTGTTTTCGTGATGTACGCAATTACTATATAGCTGCTTTGAAGAATTTCAAGATGGCTGTCATCTGGGATATCAGAATGCAACAATTTTAGCAAATCTGAATCTCCATGTCAACAAAATGCCTCCCACCAATTTCAACTCAATGCAACATACCTTTCGGTAGCAGATGTGGTTTGAAGATTTTCAAGATGGCCAACATCGGCAGCCATCTGGAATATGAGAACAGAATGGTACAAAGAAGTCTGAATATCCATGTCTACCCGCTGCCTTCCTCCAAGTTTCGGCTCAATTCAATCTGATGTAGTTTGAAGATTTTCAAGCTGGCAAAAAGGGAAGCGATCTTTAGATAACACAACAGAATAATTTCAGCAATGCTGAATCTCCATGTTGCCCCTATGCCTCCAATCAAGTTTCAGATCAATCCGACCTTTGGTTCAGGAGGAGTGGCAGTTTGAAGAATTTCAAGACGGTCACTATGGTGGCCATCTTGTATATCGCAATGGAACAATTTTAGCAAATCCGAATTTCCATGTAGCCCCAATGAATCCCATCAATTTTCAGCTAGATCTGACCTCTGGTTCGGGAGGAGATGCCTTTTGAAGAAATACGAGATGGCGTCCTTGCGCAGCGTTCTTGGATATCAGAACAACACAATCTTAGCAACTCTGAATCTCAATGTCGCCCCAATGCCTCCCATCAAGTTTCAGTTCATCCCAACCCTTGGTTCGGGAAGAAATGTCATTTGATTAATTCCAGGATGACCACCACAGGGGCCATCTTGGATATCTGGACAGTCCAATTTTAGCAAATCTGAATCGCTATTTCGCCCCGATGCCTTCCATGAAGTTCCAACTTGGTCCAACTTCTGGTTCGAAAAATTTCAAAATGGGCAGAATGGCGGCCATCTAGGATAGCGGAATGGAAGGATTTTAGCAAATCTGAATCTCCATGTCGCCCCAATGTCTCCTATCAAGTTTCAGCTTGATCAGAAGTCTGGTTCCGAAGGCGATGTCGTTTGCGGAATTTCAAGATAACAGCCATGGTAGGAAGCTTGGATTTCAGAACGGAAACAATTTTAGAGAAATCAAAATATCCATGTCATCCCCATGCCTCCCATTTAGTTTCAGCGCAATTCGACCTTTGCTTCGGGAGGAGATGTCCATCACGAAAACATGCGTATATAAATTTGATCCCCTTAAACCCATCTTTTATATAGCAAAACTGGGGTTTGCAGGGTTATATATTATGTTCTTATTTCTCTACGTTTTGAGCAGAAATTAGAAAAATATCGAAATTTTTTGTTCCAAATTTTTCGGTGGTAAAATTCACAATGTACTTATATAGGCGTGATTTCGTAATGGTTTGAAGAATATCAGCGGCTATCTTTGATATCGGTGTGGAATGATTTTAGCAGATCTGAATCTCCATGTCACCCCGATGCCTCCCAGCAAGTTTCAGCTCAATTCGACCTTTGCTTCGTTAGGATCCTGATGTAGTTTGAAGAATTTCAAAATAGCCGCCATGGTGGCCATCTTGGAAATTCCAAACGGAACCATTTTTGCAAATCTGAATTTCCATGCCACCCCAATGCCTCCCATCAAGTTTCAGCTCAATTTGAACTTAGGTTCGGGAGGAGATGTCGTTTAAAGTTTTTTTTTTTCAAGATTGCCGTCTTTGATAATCTGAATCTCAATGTCTCCCCGATACCTACCATCAAGTTTCAGTTTAATACGACGTTTGGTTCTGGAGGAGTTGTCGTATAAAGAATTTCAAGATGGCCGCTATGGCGGCCATCTTGGGTATCGGAACGGAACAATTTTAGCAAATCTAAATATCCATGTCATCCCTATGCCTCCCATTAAGTTTCAGCTCAATTCGACTGTTGCTTCGGGAGGAGATGTCGTTTGAAGAATTTCAGCGACCATCTTGGATATCGGAGTCGAATAATTTTAGCAAATCTGAATCTCAATGTCACCCCAATGCTTCCCATCAAGTTACAGTTTAATTCGACCTTTGGCTCGGGAGGAGATGTCGTTGGAAGAATTTATAGATGACGGCCATCTTGGATATCGGAGTGGAATGATATTAGCAAATCTGAATCTCCATGTCACCGTCACCCCGATGCCTCCCATCAAGTTTTAGTTGATTAAACCTTTGGTTAGGGAGGAGGTGTCGTTTGAAAAAATTCAAGATTGCCGCCATGGCGGCCATCTTGGAAATCAGAACGGAACCAGTTTTGCAAATCTGCATCTCCATGTCACCCCAATGCCTCCCATCAAGTTTTAGCTCAGTTCGACCCTTGGTCGGGAGAAGATGTCGTTTGAAGAATTTCGAGATGGCCGCCCTGGCGGCAATCTTGGAAATCCGAACGGAACCACTTCTCCATGTCACAAGGATGCCTCACACTAGGTATCAGCCTAATCTGACTTCCTGTTAGGGAGGAGAGCTCGAAACGACGGGCAGGCGGACGGGCGGGTGGACGACGGACGGACTGACGACAGACGACGGACTACAGGCCACGGCATAAGCCTACCGTAAAGCTCCAAGTGAGCTAATAATCCATTAGCACGAATGCAAGATTCTGTTCATCGTATGTCATTTAAAACGCAATTTATTCACGATTTTGTTACAAAATAGAAAGGATGGCAATGATCAGGAATCGATACAATTGACACACAGCTTCCATCAGAGACACCAAATGGAAAGCAACACAAACATGAAACAACTAGGATAATGTTTGTCAATTATCAATAAAAACCTATGTTGTGGATATTCATTAGAACCGCCTCGTTGAGGCGCTTCTTATGAATACTGACAACATAGGTTTATATTGAGAATTAAGGAAAATTATCCTTCAATTATAACAAAATAGCCACATTATCTTATTTCTTTGCAGTCAAAATCAGAAACGATGTGGTCGCTTCACAGGCGTCCCCAAATCAATATTGTTTTTCACGTCAGGCATTGCAGCGCTTGTGTACCTCGGTGGAGGTGAGCGAACGAGCGGCTTTCTGTTAGGATTATAATAATGATGGATGTCTTCAGCTCCCTTGCTATCGCCGCTATTCCGGTCATATCTCCCTGTATCCCTGTTATATCCCTCTTTCCTATCATATTGGTATACGTCCTTGCCGTATCTCTCAGTCCTATCATACCGTCCTACATCCCTGTTGTATCTCTCATCATAGCCTCGGTTCCGCCTGCCATCGTCATAGTCGGAATATCTCTGATGATCATATCTGTTCGGATTTACTCTCGTGAGTTCCCGTTCCCTTCCGCGAGCTCTAACATCCGGGATCATAAAGAGTCCCGCCAGCAGCACTAATATATATCCAATGACAAACAATCCGAAAGAATAACCGGGATAGAAGAGAGATGGGATCTGAGACAACCACACGATCATACAGATAATAGCCATGAAAACTGAAACAAAAGAACAAGCTACACTGCACCATTAGGGAAACACATCAATACAAATACAGTAAAATTCCTATATTAAGACCACCTTTGGGACTGTTCAAAAGTGGTCTTTAAGACCATTTTTGAACAGTCCCAAAGGTGTTCCCTGACCAGAGGACATTGTATGCAAAAAGCACGAAGAAAGAATAACTGCAACATACTAAATAAGCTTTCTGAAGCAGAATACGTCTTTATTTTAGGAGGTTCTTAATAGCGGAATTTTACTATGTATTATATCTTTTACTGCCAAATAAAAAAAATAAAATAAAATAAAAATAAAATAAACTAAAACTTTGAGGTGAAAAACTGCGAAAATTTGCTTATTTCTGCTCAAAATATAGATTGTGGGTATACGTTAGAACAGCCTCATCGAGGCGGTCCTAACGCGTACATACCCACAATCCATCGGGGCTTGGTGAAATAGACTGGGCTGCATGCTGTTCCCACGCAGAACAGAAATCGACTGCATTTGAGCACTTGAAAACCGCTTAGAAGGTATAAGCAGGCCCAGGCAAAGTGGTGCGAGTCGGACAATCCAATGCATACAAACCCTATTATGTCCACTGGGCGGCAGGGATTGGGGGTTAGATGTCATTTCACGTCAATGTCGGGTAAAAGTAAAAGTCCCACATAATTGGAAGCAACGTCTCCAAAATGAAATAAAAAGTGTTGACGGGGACGTTAAACCTCAAATCTAATCAAAAGAGCAATTATATAGGCGTGTTTTCGTACAGACACACAAAAACATCCTTTGATATACATGTAATTATTTCTTCTCACCCTTTTGTATAACAGTGCGTGATTTCTTTTTTCTCAAAAATGCTTTGTATGACAGCGTGTGATTTCTTTGTTGTATATTTTTCACAGAAACAATATCATGCCCTTGATCAACTTGTAATGAAATGGACATTCAGTTTAACATTAAACTGCTGTCAAGTCAAGTGTCAGGAAGAAAATCATGAAATGTACATACGCTGTTGTAAAAATCAACAAATGGTTTTCATTTCAAATGTCCCACTGCGAGTAAATGGATGTTGAACATTAATTTGCAGCTCACAGAAAAAATGTTTAAAAACTTTCTTCAGAAGGTAGGAATAATAATAATTTACCTTTTTTGCTGTGTTACATTTGTTTGAAGAAGCCATTTTTCTGTATTCTTGGGCAATCTGATAACAATAGCGTTACAAACAGTTTACCATTCACAATGCATTCTTTAGAGTAGGTGGGCGAGAAAAATAATTCTTGCACACCAGACAAGGAAATCCGTGATTTTACCCTGGGATAGAAATTTATGTTCTGATCCTGGTGTTCCGACCCCAAATCGAATATAATCGCGTGTTTGATAAATGCACTGGTTGATTACAACCTCAGGTGCGGCGGCGTCATGCGTGACGTCACTAAACATTCCTGTTGTGTCATCACAAAATGGCGGACGTCGGTAACTGAAGTGACAGCAGCATTAAAAATTCGCAATAGAAATGGAAGGTATGCAAGAAAAAGAATCCAATATGGGTTTGAGGGGTGGATAGAAAAATCCGTCCCTCGGGATCACTGTCCGGCATCACTGTGATGCCGGACAGTGTCTCTCGGGACGGATTTTAGAATCCACACCTCACACCCATATAAGATTCTTATGTCACTGATGGGGTTGAGATCTCGACAAGGAAATTTACAGTTAATTTAAGAGTCATGTTCGGCATAGGCTCGCATGAGACTTAAATAAACTAAACACTTGCCTGAGATTTCCTTGTCGAGGTCGAGTCCATTAGTCCCAAACTGCGGTATCGCCCCATGATTTATTAGCTGTTTCAGCCAGTCAATCATTGCTTTATATGGAAATCATGTACAATGCATTTGAACTCAGTAGTACTTGTATAACCCCACAAAAAGGTGTCTCCTGTTGCATGTTTTGCCATAGGCACCTTTTCTGTTTCACCCTAGATGTACATTTTTAAAAGCCACAATGTCATGTCCTTGACCAACTGTTGATAAAATGGACGAACCAGGTGCGTCAAACTGCTGTCACGTGTCAAAGAAAGAAGAGTGACATGAAACGTACATACACTGTGTTTTCAGAAAGCAACAATTGGTTTCCGTTTCAAATTTACCACAGCATGTCAATGAATGTTTTGAAGCTCACTGGAAAACGCAGTAAAATTCCTATATTAAGACCATCTTTGGGACTGTTCAAAAGTGGTCTTTAAGACCACTTTTGAACATTCCCAAAGATGGTCTCTGACCAGAGGACATTGCATGCAGAAAACACAATGAAAGACAAACTGCTGCCTGCTATATAAGCTTTTCAAAGCAGAATTAGTCTTAAATTTAGGTGGTCTTAAGAGCGTTATTTCACTGTTATGTAAAAACAACATTCTTTAGAAGGTGGGCTTCACGTGAACAAGTCCGTGAAACGAACACAACCACTGTGGACCCAAATTAGACTGCTCCTCTATAGCAGCGGTCTGATTAGACGGCTGTCTGATCTGGGTCCACATTATTTGCCTATATGCAAAAATGTGTTTGAAAAATTGCAAGAAAAAGCAGCAGACCACATAAACAAATTGTATTGTTTGTAGGGGGTCCCACCCATTACCGACATTATAATGCGAAATTTCGCAGAAGTAACGGTCTAAAAACCACCCGTCAACACTATTTAGATCATTTTGTGGGACTTTTCACCCGACATTGAGATGAAATTACATCTCAAGCCCTGCCGCACAATAAAACCAATAGGGCTTATATGCATTCACCGTGACGGTCCAACTATTGTTGTACAATCTTCGTAACCAATGCATACTCTGATCAGGAGGACGCGGGTTCGATACCTGTCGGGGTCGGCAACATTCTTTCGTGCAGATTGATCATGAAATCTTTTCTACGGTCATTCTCTCCCATCCGCTGATTCAAGAAGAACAGTTGTCAGTTTCCGGCGAAAGAATGTGTACTATACTGGTTAACTCTGTCCAGGAAAATGTGAACAGGTAATTTATAAAACTGACCGGCTCAAAAATGACCTAAATAGTGTTGACTTGGCCGTTAAATTCCAATTCAAACAAACAAAACCAATGCATACTCGTTTGTTTGTTTGTTTGTTTGTTTGATTTGAGGTTTAACGTCCTCGTCAACACTGTAAAGGTCATTTTGGAGACGTTGCTTCCAATTTTATGGGACTTTTACCCGCCATTGAGATGAAATGACCTCTCAAGCCCTGTCGCCCAATGAAACCAATAGGGTTTATGAGCATGGACGGTCTGCCTCGCACCGCGTTCCTGGACAGACTTAGATCCTCTAAGCGGTTTACCAGTACTAGTGTGCGGGCCGGATTAAGCTCTGCGTGGAAGCATCGTGCAGGCCATATATTTCTTCAAGCCCCTATGGGCGGGGGCGGAATGCATACTCGTAACACAATAGTCATATTTATGCACATGTAACACTATTAAAATGTTGCACTTACCTGCTAAGAAGCACGTGCAGACCACGCCTGTTGCCAAGGCAACGTTCCGAAACATTCTTGCGAGGAAGAAGATTATGAACATCACTAAAATAACCACCAATAGCACTAGGACGATAGACGCGAGAGCCTGTGTCGCCACAAATGATGCTGAAAGCCACAAAATCATTTCGTATCGTTAACCCTTCTCTTGCTGAATATTCAGTTCAGCCAGACCCATTTCTGTCTTTAAACCAATCAGATTACTTGATGTAATTTATTCCTAAAAATTCATAAATTGAATATCAAACAGTGTAGATCCTGATCAGATGGCTTCTTCAGAAGCCATCTGATCTGGATCTACACTGTTTCCAAAGATGTGGTTGTCGTGAACAGCATAAACCCGTGATTTGATATTACAGAGGAGCCGCGATATAACGACAGTATTTGTTCCCTATTATTGTGGCGTTATAATGAATTTGCCGTTCCAAAAATCCCAGTTAGGAGTATGAGAAGTTATAAAAGGTTTTTTCCACATCATTACCACAAGAAACAAATGTGATAGGTATTTGTTAGAATCGCCTGATGCGACTGCATGATGCTTCCACGCAGAGCTGAAACCAACCCGCACACAAGTACTGGTAAATCGCTTAGAGGATCTAAGCCTGCCCAGGCAATGCGGTGCGAGTCGGCCCGTCCATGCTTATATATCCTATTGGTTCCATTGGGCGGCAGGGCTTGAAATATCATTTAATCTCAGTGTCGGGTAAAAGTCTCACAAAATTGGAAGCAACGTCTCCAAAATGACCTTTACAGTGTTGGCGGGGACGTTAAACCTCAAATCAAACAAACAAACAAACACATCATGACTATGGATTCGATTCGGGCATTTCCAACAAGAGGGACGCCCAAACCGCTCGGAATCGAGGCTAAACCTTGAGCTAAGAATTCATTCCATTGAAACTCGTTATAACGAGGTTTGCTGTTATAACGAATGTCGTTATAACGCGGGCCTCTGTATTGTGGGTAATTGTATACTATATATAGATGATCTTGCTTGAGTGTAATATTGACTTAATTAAACGAGTTGAGGAAAAAGTATAAAATGCGAGACTTTGCCGAGCATTTTATCCCTTTTCGTCAACTCGTTTAATAAGTGATTGATTTAGAGGGTACACATGTATTACATGAGTGTTGAGGAAAAGGGATGAAACGCGAGGCTTTATTACGTTGATGATGAGTCTGATTCTTCCCCCTTTATTTGATGTTCATTTTTAGTTACATTTGCCACCATTTTACCGGCCCCGATAGCTCAGTTGGTAGAGTGTCCGCTCCGGGGAACGGGAGGTCACGGGTTCGATCCCGGGCCGCGACATACTAAAGTCGTTAAGAATGGTACTAGCTGCTCCCCGCTTGGCACTCAGATTTACGGGGTAGAGCTAGGACTGGTCGACCCAGAGTCAGGATAACGTGACTGGGTGTGGATTCATGCAATGTGTCTGGGACATGATACTTCAGTGAGGCAGCACTATAAAAGTGAGCATTGAGCTCCCTGTCGCAACCAGACACCGTCGTGATATGACTGAAAAATTGCTGAAAGCGACGTTAAACCCGAATTCACACACACAGTCCCTCCAGTTTAATGTTTGTCATGTTGGTGGTTCAGATTCTTCCCCCCCCATTATGTATATTGCTCCCTTTTAGTTAGTTTTGATATTCTGAGTCCCCACCTGTTTGAGAAAGAGCTGCCGACTCGTTTTACCTGTGGTCCGTTTTGTTAACTGTCGTCACTCCATGTTTCGACTTCTTTCCCTAGTGGTATTTGTTTTGTTTGATTTGAGGTTTAACGTCCCCGTCAACACTGTAAAGGTCATTTTGGAGACGTTGCTTCCAATTTTGTGGGACTTTTACCCGACATTGAGATGAAATGACATCTCAAGCCCTGTCGCCCAATGAAACCAGTAGGGTTTATAAGCATGGACGGGCCGACTCGCACCGCTTTGCCTGGACAGCCTTAGATCCTCTAAGCGGTTTACCAGTACACGTGTGCGGGTCGGTTTCAGCTCTGCGTACCCATATATTTCTTCAAGCCCCTATGAGCGGGGGCGGACCCTAGTGGTATTGTGGGAAGAATTTGGGATCTGACTATCAGTTCCTGATCGTTTTTCTCTTTTTAATTAACATATCCGGGTAATGAACGCCCTCTAAACCCACTTTTTATAGAGAAAACTATGGTTTTGGCGGTGGTGGTGGTGGTGGTGTGTATGTGTGTTGTGGTGGGGGGGGGGGGGGGGGGGGGGGAGGGGGTGGGGTGGGGTGGGGAGGGGTTCACATTAGTTTTTCTTATATTTTTGCTCACAAACATATATTGATGGTACTCGGTTCTAATGGGCACCGACAAGCTATATTTTGACTAGAAATAAGAAAAATATCGCACATTTTCATTTGAAAAATAAATACTAATTGACTCCATTTTGCATCACGAAAACACGCCTATGTAGTTATGACCCCATTGAACCCCACTTTTATGTAGTAATAGAGGTTTACAGGAGTATATATTATTTGTCTTATTTTTACTCTAAAATATAGATTGTAGGTACTCGTTAGAACCGCCTCGATGTTTTTTTTTTTTTTTATATATATATTTGCTCAAAAGCATATATTGTTGATACTGGTTGGAACCGATTGAGGTGGTTCTAATGGGCACAAACAATTTATATTTTGACTAGAAATAGAAAAATATCGAACATTTTCATCTGATAAAGCTAGATGACGCCATTTTAGCGCAGGGATGTGTTATCGAAATGGTACAGGGCTTGAGATGCCATCTCATCTCAATGTCGGATAAAAGTCCCACAAAATTGGAAGCAACGTCTCCAAAATACCTATAAAGTGTTGACGAGGACGTTAAACCTCAAATCAAAGAAACAAAAAAAAAAAACATCGACGAACTTTTACTTACAATTTCTGTAGGCGGAAGGAACCGCATTATAAGTATAGTCGGTGCAACTGACATCATAACCTCCCGAACAGTTTTGGTATCGCCACAGTCCGATTCCAATGGATATAGCCTTTTCGGTTGTCTCAGAATGCTCCCAGTAATTCGTAGCATATCCGGCACAGCACAGCGCTAGTCCGCACAAGAATACAACAAAAGCCAATATTGCCCAACAGGTCAGTTTTCCAGGTTTAGACATGATTGTTTAAATGAGAAACCCAAAGAAAACGATGAGGGACCATCCACCTTTTCTAAAATTGTTTACAGTAAAATTCTGCTATTGAGACCACCTAAAATTAAAAGCAATGCTGCTTTTTAAAAATCTTATTCTAACACCGCGCGCCTAAATAGGCAATGGAAAACAACTGTGTTTTATTCTACAACAAATCACGGCAAGGAGGAGCCTGACGAATGACGTCATTAAAAACTGCAAATATATGACGTCACTAGTCGATTTCCTTGACGTTGGACGGTGTAGTGTCATTTTCTCGCATCGAAAACGTTAGAAAAGGATATAAATGCATGTGTTTCAGTCGATAATTTTAGCGGGATTTCTTCTAACAATGGCGAAAAGTTGTGAGAATTTGAAGGAAACAACAGCATTATTGCCGAGTTTCATCGTGTTAGAATCGAAATAGATCAGCTCTAGTCAGTGATTTGTTAGATTATAAATCACAATTTGTCGGTCAGTTGTAAGTAGACAAATCACGCGCGCTACGCGCTCGTGATTTGTCTACTTTACAACTGGCCTCCAAACTGTGATTTATTACTCAACAAATCACAGCTAGAGCTGATCTATTTCTTAATTTACATGTAGTAGGTTTCAATTATTTCTATCTTTGCATTTTCTGCATACAGTGTCCTCTGGTCAGAGACTACTTTTGGTAATGTTCAAAAGTGGTCTTTAAGACCACTTTTGAACATTCCCAAAGATGGTCTTAATTTAGGAATTTTACTATACATCAAAGTTACCGGAGAAAATAATCCTGCAAAATTCAAATGCAGAAAACAACAAATATAGAGATATGAAAAATGTTTTGAATTGCAGTAAAATTCCGCTATTAAGACCACCTTAAATGAAGACTAATTCTGCTTTGAAAACCTTATTTAGTAGGCTTCAGTTACTATTTCTTTGTGCTTTCTGCACACAGTGTCCTCTGGTCAGAGACCACCATCGGGACTGTTCAAAAGTGGTCTTAAAGACCACTTTTGAACAGTCCCAAAGGTAGTCTTAATATAGGAATTTTACAATACATCAAAGTTACCGTAGAAAATTATCCAAAAAATTCAAATACAGAAAACAACAAATATAAAAATATGAAAAACGTTTTGAACTATGTCTTACATCCAGATAGAGTAATGTCTGAGTGAATGTACTCCATAATTTTTCGCAAGATACAGCAAAATAGTGCCTTGTTATATTTTCAAACACTTAAGTGTTTGTTCATTATTTATTATTATTGCTCTTGTTTAATAATCTGGTTGGTACATGTAGATCCCGACATATGCACTTGTAAGTCAACGTTTTGAGCACAATTAGGAAATTGTTAATCCGTGTAAACCTAATTTGTTCTTATCAAATGAGTTTTTCAAAGTATTCTCTAAATGATATTCTTACAGTGGAGCAGAAATATTGTTTATTTGCTATGTTTACATCCATCCAGAGTTATGCTTAGAAAAAAACGGTATCCCATTAAATGTTTGGCCATGCACAAATACAAAAATGCTTCTAGGTAAGTAACGCCCCATTTTTGACGTCATGTCGACGCCAATGCAAAAGTTTAAAGCAACGCAGTTGGTGTCAATGAATTTTATGGATCAATAATTTAAATTCAGAATCAATCGCCTCACCAAATCAATACAAACATTAAATTTCACTTAAAAGAGGGCCGTTAAACCTTTGCCGATACCGCTTGTAATATATACAGGGAATATATAAAAAATTCAGATCTGCCGGGCGTATTATGAAACGTGTCTTCTGGCATGCAAAATAATAAATAAATAAATAAAATCCGCTATTAAGACCCCTAAAACTTGATAAAACTAATTCTTCATTAAAATCATATTAAAATATTTCTGTTAGTTATTCTTTCTCTATACACAATGTCCTCTGGTAAGACCATCTTTAGGGATATTTTAAAGTGGTCTTGAAGACCACATTTGAACAGTTCCAAAGCTGGACTGAATATAGAATTTTTATTGTAAATTTAATATTCTTTTACTGCGAGTCAAACCCACGCACAGATACGGCGATGTCGCCTAGCACTGCAGTGACCTATGTCCTTAACCACTGCGCCACAGAGGCATCCCCCCCCCCCCCCCCCAAAAAAAAAGGATGCTCATATAGCGCATATAAGGCTATCCGGCACTGCAGTACACTTTGTATATAGGGGTTTATTTGTTACTATTTTATTTTATTTTTTTTTCCGGGATTATGATTAATTTTCTCAGCAATGGAGGCGACTTTTCGTCTTTACAACCATAGTGGAGACACAATTAGGGATAAATAAATTGCGACGACGCCGCCTAGCACTGCAGTGGCCGACGTCCTTAACTACTGCGTCACAGAGGCGACCCCCAAAAAGGATGCTCATATAGCGCATATAAGGCTATCCGGCACTGCAGTACACTTTGTATGTAGGGGTTTATTTGTTACTATTTTATTTTTTTTTCCGGGAATATGATTAATTCTCTCAGCAATGGAAGCGACTTTTCGTCTTTACAACAAGTCAGAGTACAATCTAACCTGTACCTACAATCTATTGTTTAGAGCAGATTTAAGAAAAATAAAGTTTACCCTTGTAAACACGAGTTTAACAGGGTACCATATAAAAGTGGGATTCAAGGGGGTCAGAATTATAAAGGCGTGTTTTCGTAATGTATACGTAGAAGATCAAAAAGTTCAAATTATACCTCATTATCCGGCGATATGGATACATGTAACAATCAGTCGGGCCGCCGCCCATCGGGGCTTGGAGAAATAGATTGCTTCCACGCAGAGCTGAAAAAAAAAAAAAAAAACAACCGCACATGTGTACTGGTAAACCGTTAGACGGTCTAAGCCTGCCAAGGCAAAGTGGTGCGAATCGGAGCGTCCATGCATATAAACCCCATTGGTTTCATTGTGAGACAGGGCTTGCGATGTCATTTCATCTCAACGTCGGGTAAAAGTCCCACAAAGTTGGAAGCAGCGTCTCCAAAATGCCGTATATAATGTTCACGGGGACGTTAAACCCCTATTCAAACAAACAGAAACAAAAACAATCAATCACTCGATCTATCCGCGTCTCGAATAAATGTTCATGGTCCCAAAGGTGTTCGAGCCATTGGAGTTCAATCGCGTGAACAAGTCCTTGAAATGAACACCCGCCGTAAACCCCTCTTTATATAAAGAAAACTGGGGTTTACGGGGGTAAACATTAGTTTTCGTATTTCTGCTCCAAGACAGAGGTTGTGGGTACCCGTTAGAACCACCTCAATGAGGCGATTCTAACGAGCACCCACAACTTATGTTTGCAGTATAAATAAGAAAAAAATATCAAGGATTTTCGCCAGAAAAGCAGCCATTTGGGAGATGTGAACAGGTGTATTATCGTAATGCGGCTGTTCGTGTTAGTTTGCTGTACCTTCATTTCAATTTAATGACCCTCGTTTTTGAAATGAGCATGTTAATGAATGGCATATATAAATAAATTTGTTTTGACCTGTTGTTAAAAATTTTATTCAACTGAAATGATGTTTTGAATTTCGACATATAAATCGAAACAAACAGTGAACAAAAAATCGATCTGAATATCTTAGCATGTTTATTTATTTGTTTGTTAGTAAATGAAAGGCGTCCATACTGATGTGTGATTCGACCTTTATATATGTATTAGTTTTCTGTGCACCGATGTTGATTCAATAATAAATCTTAAAAACATACGTGGAACTCAAAGAGTTTTTTTTTAATTGTTTTAGTTTTACGACCCTTTCAAGAATATTTCGCTTACTTCGAGCCGACCGTTAATCAGAGTCGGGAGAAAACCGGAGTACCCGGAGAAAAACCTCCTTACCTTCCGTTATCCACTAGACCACGGAGGCCCGTCGGAGTTAAGAGATGATATTCGAAAAAAAATCTCCAGGTGGTCGAAAGGTTCGATTTTTATTAGATCGAAGCATTGACAACACTGGTGGGTCGACTGTCTCTGAGTGTAAGCCTGAACGGGGACTTAGACTGTTATGTTTCATCCTTAAATTCCTGTACGGGAAGCAAACAGTGTAGATCTGATCAGACGTCGCGTTTTGTGGCGTATTATAAGAATCTTACATGGGTGTGAGGGTTGGATTGGAAAATCCGTCCCGAGGGTCACTGTCCGGCGTCACGAGGCTTCACACCCATGTAGAATTCTTTTTCTTGCAGGCCTTCCATTTCTCAGCGTGGAATTATAATACTGCTGTCACTTCGGTTGCCGACGTCCGCCATATTGTGATGACACTACAGGAATGTAAAGTGACGTCACGTAACGTACTGTGACGTCAACTTTAACGACGGCGCATATGAGGTCGTCTTCAACCACTGCATTTATCAAACACGCGAGAATATTCGATTTTGGGTAAGAACACTAGGGTTAGAACAGAATTTATATCCCCAGCTTAAACTAGGGACTTCCTTACCTGATGTGCAAGAAGATCTTTTCTACACTGATTGCTTTTTTTTACTGGGGGGGGGGGGGGGGGGGGAGCGTTTGGTTTTACGGCCCTTTCAAGATTATTTCACTCATATCGAGCCGATCGTTAATCAGAGGTGGGCGAAAACCGGAGTACCCGGAGAAAAACCACCTGACCTTCCGTTGCAGAACTTGGCGACTCACATGTGACCACACTGATTGCCAATGTTCCAGCAATGAGTCAAGACACTCTGACGTCATACCGACAAGGATAGCACGCTATTTTCTATAAATGACCGTTACCTGAATTTCTGTTAAATCAGCGACGGTCACATGGACATCAACGACGAAAAGCTACTGTTTTTGGTAAGTTTTGAACGATTGACAAACAATCGACCAAAATATTCTCTTATCACACTTAAGCAGGATTTTTTTTTTCATCATGTGAACAAGTTCGTGAAATGAACACCCCAAACCCCACTCTATATATAGAGAAAACTGAGAGTATACTTTATTTTTCTTATTTCTGCTCCAAATCATAGGTATGTGGGTGCGCATTGAGGCGCTTCTGACGGGCACCCACAACCTATGTTTGCAGTATAATTAGGAAAAAAATCACGGCGGATTTTCATCAAAAATAGCAATTTTGGAGTTATGAAACGTGAATGCACTATGTCGCACGTGTGTGTTTTCGTATTTTTTCTCCATCTCTTTTTCCAAAGTTCGAGAGTTTTCCCTCTTCTTATGGGTTTAACTAGAACAGCCAGAAGATCTGACTATACCCTAACCCCCACCCACCCACACACGCACACATTAGCGCATTTTTACAGAAACGCGCAGCCTCTTGCTCACCAGTCCATTACGGAAACACGCCTATAAAAATACACTGTAAATTTTACCGCGGTAAAAAAGAAAAATATAAATGAAAAACTGTGATATTTTTCTTATTTCTGCTCAAAATATAGATTGTGGGCACACGTTAGAACCGCCTCATCGAGGCGGTTCTAACGAGTTCCAACAATCTATATTTTAGAGCAGCAATAAGAAAAATAAGGTTTACACCTGTAAATCCCAGTTTAACTGTATAAAGTGGGGTTCAAGGGGGTCAAAACTGTATAGGCGTGTTTGTGTGATGTGAAAGCCCCGGATATTAGTCATCATTACTGTATTGCATACCAAGTTGATGGCTTCCATCTATTGTAGATCATGAGAAATATTTGACCGGCCAAAATGCAGGGAAAGAAGATTGAAAGAACATATTAACAAAAAAATGAGGTGAAAGCACCTTGTCTCTTACAGGATATAAGTCATTATTATTATTATTTTTTATTTTTCTTATATAACTTTCTAGTTTCAACATAGATTGTGGGTGCTCGTTAGAACCGCCTCACGATTACATGCAACCCATCTATTTCTTCAAGTCCCGATGGGCGGGGGTGGGGGGGGCAATTTAAGTACAGTAAAATTCAAGTATATTAAAACCACCTTTGGGACTGTTCAAAAGTGGTCTTTAAGACCACGTTTGAACAGTCCCAAAGGTGGTCTCTGACCAGAGGATACTTTATGCAGAAAATACAGAGAAAGTATAGCTGCATTCTACTAAGTAAGCTTTTTTAAAGCAGAATTTGTCTTAATTTTAGGTGGTCTTAATTGCCGAATTTCTCTGTAGTTTATGAGGAGGAGTGTCAAGGCCTCCTCGAAGCCAAGAAAAAACCGACCCCTTGTCCTCCTTCGTCCAAGGTTTATAGCAGTGCTCAGCTGAGTTTCTTAACTATGACTCTTTCCTAAATGTACTTGCCTGTCTGACAAAAGTTTCTGTTCGTTCAAGTGGGCCACGATATATGAGCAAACTACATATTGAAACAACTTATGGGAGCGATTGTCAGGGACACGGGGCGATAAGTACATGTACGATGCAAATGTCAGGGACACAGGGCGATAAGTACGAGGGTCGTTCACTAAGTATCTGGCCTTATCTTCTTAGAGTCACGCTTGACTTCGTTTTTTCCACAGTGTCACCCCACAGATGTAAGCACTTCCTCTATCGATGTTCTAAGGCCGAAAGTCCATTTTTGTAGAATGCATGGCCTTTAGAGTCAGTCCACCCTCCGACCGCTACCTTAAGCTCTTCACCGGAAGTGATGCTTACGCAATTCTTTCTTCAAGTTCGGAACAAAAAGTAATCACTGGGTGCCAGATTAGAAGAATAGGGCGAATGGGGTAAGGGTTTGAAATCGTTTCGCTTCATTGTGTCCACAGACACTTTTCAAGTATGGACTCAAGCAGTTATGTTGCAACAGCACAACTTTTGTATCATTGATGCCTTTTCTGTACTGTACGTAGCTGAACGTAATTGGTCCAAAATATTAACACAATGCCCGACCATGAGGTAAATAGTCCACTTACAGAACGCCCTTACTATCCCAAAACACAGTTGATATGACCTTGCCAACTGAAGGCTGAGTCTTGAATTTCTTTGCACGCGTTATACCATGACCAGTCCATTTTTTACTTTGCTGTTCAGTCTCAGGGTCATAGTGATGGCTCAACGTTTCATCGCCGGTAACAATTCTTTCAAGAAAGTCTTCCGGACCAGAATCATATCTTTCCAAAAGTGACTCAGACATGGACACTTGGACAGCTCGCTGTTCTTTACATTCTGGTACCCAACGCGCTGAAAGCTTCCCAAAGCCCAGCCGGTCATGTAAATTGGTAAAAAAAACTCCAATCTTCTAGCCATTTCTGAAACTTTCATTCGCCTGTCCTGCTTTTCTAGTTCCGTGACGTCATCAGTAGTAGCGTTCACATGTCTTCCACTACGGTGCTCGTCTTCCAACGTTACCCGACCAAGTTTAAAATCAACCACCCAATTTTGAACAGTAGAATATGAAGAAACAGTCTTTCCGTAAACTTCACAAGTCTTTATAAATCTCCTAGTGCGTCCACTTTTTCAAAACAAAACAAAACAGGTATGTAATCACTGCTCTGTACTCAATTTGTGAAGATAATTCGACAACACTGACCTCTGCCATGTTATTTTACCTGGCACAGACTTCAAATGCTAGACTGACCGATACAAGTTTGAATCACCATGTATTAGGCATTGGTGTATAATATGCGAAAAGCGTGCGCTTGCCACGGATCAGTAACGGAATAAGTGCAGTTAAATATTGAACGACCCTCGTACGATACAGATTTTTTATAGGGTACGACATGCTAACTACGATGTTGTTAATTGTTTAATAAGTAGTCCTATACGAAATCCGATTTTTCTGCTGTTTTTATATTACCATTATACGTCCGTGTGAGATAGTGTATTCTTGCACACCAGACAAGGAAATCCGTGATTTTACCCTGGGATAGAAATTTATGTTCTGACACTGGTGTTCCGACCCAGGCAACTAACATAAATGCGCTTCAATTCTATTCAACTGCCGGAACTATTTCCGTACTACTTTTATTTTGTAAACAATATACATGTTCGAGCTGTCAAAACTAACCGGAGGTGTTGTGCAAGAAAAAGAATCCAATATGGGGTTCTGTTGTAGATGGGCGTTTCCAACCCTCGGGATGACCGTGCTGAGCGGAACCTCGGCGTAGCCTCGGTTACGCTCAGCACGGTCATCCCTCGGGTTGGATAAAATCATCTACAACAGAACCCCATATCAGATTCTTATATTCTTTCATACCTCCAAAACGGTATTTTTTTCTGATGAAAATGTGTGATGATTTTCTTATATTAACTCCAAGCATAGATTTTGGGTGCTCCTTAGTACCGACCCATCGAGATGGTTCTAATGAATACACACAACATGTCTTGGAGCAGAAATAAGAAAAAAATAATATTTACCTCCGTAAACCCCAGTCAAAGTGTATCGATATCAAGTGGGGTTTAGAGGGGTATTCATAACACGGACTTGTTAGCATGATGACTGTTGATACTTATAGGGTGGCGTTATTCTGAACAAGAATTACTTTGCAAATGTTGTCTGCTATGGTGCCTAGCGCTTGAAGTGTTAACGGACTATCATGAACAGTTCACTTGGTTGTCTATGCATTGGCCCAAGAATGTGTCAAAAGTCAAAAACACAAGGGCAGTTCCAAATATTCAGAGAACATGGTTTACCTGAATATTTACTAGAAATAGAAATTATTATTGTTGGTATTATTATCAGCATTGATATTTTTGTTGTTGTTGTTGTTGATGATGATGATGATGATGATGATGATTCTGATTCTGTTGTTCTGTTCTTTATCATTATCAAATAAGCGAATAAAAAACAACAACAAAAAACATAAAAACATCAAACAACAAGAAGAAAACTTCGATCAGAGATACAGCACAAATTGCAATGACAAAAACTAAAAGATGTGACTGAACTATTGTCCCCTGCCTCGTACTCATCGAATCTTGCACCCTCTGTGATCGTTAAATTCAAAATACTGATGATGTCATCGATTCTGTTTTCGAGTATCTTGAAGCTCAAAATGCAGCTCAAAATACAGCCTACTTCTAGAAGCGTTACGATAACACATCCGCGTGACATAGTACGCTTTTCATATCTCTCTCTCTCTCTGTTACCGGCCCCGATAGCTGAGTTGGTAGAGTGTCCGCTCCGGGGAACGGGAGGTCACGGGTTCGATCCGGGGCCGCGACATACCAAAGTCGTTAAAAATGGTACTAGCTGCTCCTCGATTGGTACTCAGATTTACGGGGTAGAGCTAGGACTGGTCGACCCAGTGTCAGGATAATGTGACTGGGTGTGGTATCATGTAATGTGTCTGGGACATGATACTTCAGTGAGGCAGCACTATAAAAGTGAGCATTGAGCTCCCTGTCGCAACCAGACACGTCGTGATATGACTGAAAAATTGTTGAAAGCGACGTTAAACCCGAATTCACACACACACTCTCTCTCTGTCACTCTATGTTGGATATATATATATAGTTATTTATAAATGAAAACGAACAAAAATGGAAAATACAAAAATCATAAAAGGCAAACGCCAACTTCCGAATAGGACAGGAATACTAATAAACCAAAATTTTTCCTACACTATACAGAATTATTCGAGTATAATTGACGGTAGAATGCAAGCCCTGGACTTAATAATTAATAATAAAGAAGTGACAATAATAAACATTTATGGACCTAATAACGATGATATCACCTTTTATAAAAAAATAGAAGATTATTTGCAAGAAAAAGAAAGAAAAATCTTTTATTGTTGGAGGCGACTTTAACACAGTGTTAAATGAAATAACAGACAAAAAAAAAAACAAAAAAAAAAAAAAAAAACGGTAGAACAGAAACGCATAAACTTTGCAGGAAAAAGATTAAAGATATTATGGTATCATTCGATTTAATAGACATTTGGCGCGAAATGCATCCTAACACAAAACAATACACGTGGCATTCACACCACAAACCACCGATATTCAGCAGACTAGATTATTTTTTAATATCCGAACACCCGAAAAACATGATAACAGCATGCAAACACAATACGAGTTATAAATCAGACCACAGCCCAGTTATATTAAACATCGATATGTTAAATGTAATACGAGGACCTGGTTACTTTAAATTAAATAACAGCTTGCTTTTAGATATTGAATATCAAGAAAATATTAAAAAAAACTATAAATGAAACTGTTTTAATAAACCATGAATCAAATCCAAACACACTTTGGGAACTTATCAAAGGCACTGTTAGAAACGAAACAATAAAATATGCAACCAAGAAAAAGAAAAACACAAATGAGAGAGAAAATATTTTAACAAAAGAAATATACCAGCTAACAAAATCTTTATCTGAGTCTAATGATGTAGAAAGGGCTGAACCACTTAACATTAACTTGCATGAGAAAAAAGCTGAACTAGAAATATTAACAGATATTAAATTGAACGGTTTAATCCTTCGGTCAAAAGCAAATATAATTGAACACAATGAAAGAAACACCAAGTTCTTCGCAAGTTTAGAAAAGAAGAGATCGGAAGGAAAAATTATTTCAAGGCTTTTAATTAATAATGACATAAGCACAGATCAAAGGGAAATACTAAACGAAACTGAAACTTACTACAGAAAATTGTACAGTAAAAAAGAAACACAAAATCCACATCAAAACTTTTTCGACGACTCAACTAATAAACTCGATGAGGTAGATAAACAACTTTGTGAAGGACTGCTTACAGAAAATGAATGTGCAAAAGCCCTAAAAGATATGCAAAACAATAAAAGCCCAGGGTCCGATGGTATAACAGCTGAATTTTATAAGTTTTTTTTGGAATACTATAAAACAATACTATGTTAACTCTATCAACTACTCCTTTGAAAAAGGATCTCTCACTGACTTACAAAAACAGAGTATAATTACCCTCTTACCGAAACAAAACAAAGATATAACGAACCTCGATAATTGGAGACCAATAAGCCTATTAAATGTTGATAATAAAATTGCCGCAAAAGCCATCGCAAATCGTGTTAAAACTGTTATTACTAAAATAATAGACCACTCACAAACTGGGTTCATCAAAGGAAGGTTCATAGGCGAAAATATAAGGCTACTTTTGGAAATTATTGATAGTGTTGAAGACAATAAACCTGGTTTAATATTTTTCTCCGATTTCGAAAAAGCTTTTGACAGTGTTGATCATTCATTTATGATAAATTGCTTAAAACATTTCAACTTTGGTGAACAGTTTATAAAATGGATTGAATTGTTCTACAATGGTGTAAACAGCTGTATTTCAAACAACTGTTTTCTATCCTGCTTTTTCCCCATTAAACGTGGCGTACGACAAGGCTGTCCTCTATCAGCATATCTCTTCATCATATGCATTGAACTTTTATCCCATAAAATAAATGTTTCTGAAGATATTAAAGGCATATATCATATAAATCAGGAATTCAAAAGATCATTATTTGCAGATGACGCGTCGTTCATCCTAGATGGCTCGCGAAAATCATTCGAAACACTTATTGCTGTACTCGACGACTTCTTTTTAATATCAGGACTGAAACTAAATGCCAAAAAGTGTCAAGTTCTCCGAATTGGAGCTATGGTTAAAAATGAAACTATATATCTGAAACATCGAAAATTTCAATGGAGTTCAACGGAAGCAAGCGCACTTGGTATGACCTTTTATACTAAAAAACATTTAACTCTCAAAACTAACTTAGAATCAAAAATAAAACTATTTGAGGCCTGTCTTAAACAATGGCAGCATCGAAAATTAACCCTTATGGGAAAAATTACTGTAATAAAAAGCTACGCTCTCCCAAAACTGATATATGTCCTAACCTCATTACCGAACCCACCAAAACAAACGATAAAATCAATTGAAAAACTTATGTACGATTTCATCTGGAATGGCAAACCAGAAAAAATAAAAAGGATACCTTGACTAATAGTTATGAAAAAGGGGGGTTAAAAATGATCGATCTGGAAACTTTTATAAAATCACTAAAAATAACTTGGATTAAACGAATTATAGAGTCAGACACAAATGGGATTCTCAGTAAACTATATTTAAAAAGATTAAACCCTTTTGGCGGAAAACTTTTATTTGAGTGTAATTTTACCGAGCGAGACGTAGATAAAATTGCTCAGAATAACACATTCCTAAGAGATATTCTTTTAGCATGGTGTTCATGCAATAAAACAGAGGCAATTCTGAGCTATAGAAACGAAATCTTATGGAATAACACTCATATAAAAGCAGACGGTAACACTCTGGTGTATCTATACTGGTATCAACAAGGAATTAAATATCTAAGAGATATATATATAACGATGCTACAAATAAAATACAGTCTTTTAACAGATTAAAGAGAATCTATAATTTGCCTGATAGCGATTTTCTAAAATATTTAACATTAACACAAAGTATACCAAGCCCATGGAAAATAGCCTTAAAAATGAAAACATACATACCCCTGAAACACAAACCATTATAAGTCAAGTGATCAAAACACAACAAGTAAATAAATTTGTTTACAACCTTCTAATAGAAAATAAAACACAAACAGAGAAAAAATCAGAAGTAAAACTGATAAACCAATTTGGTGATGATACTTTAGATTGGAAATGTATATACACTACTATGCTAAAAACAACAAAAGACATTATACTTCAAAACTTTCAATATAAATTATTGATGCGTATTATACCAACAAATACATTTTTACTGAAATGCAATATCGCTATATCAGCATTGTGTGATTTTTGCGCTATGGAAATTGAAACGCTTCAACATTTGTTCTGGGAATGTTTATTTGTTCAGCAATTTTGGACAGAATATTCTTATTTCTTGAAAGGCCACAATATCGATATTACTTTTAGCCAAAAGATTATCGCTTTTGGTATTACGACAAATAATACTGAACCGAAAACACAAGTGAAAAATTTCATGATATTGCTAGGAAAGTATTTTATATTCAAAAACAAATGTAAAAAAACTCCATTAGTTTATGTGCATTTTGTGTCATATTTAAAACAAAGACTAAATATTGAAAAACAAATCTATTTTATGAAAGACCAAATTACCCAGTACTATAGAAAATGGAGTAATTTCGCAACTTTAACGGATTAATTCCTTAACCAACTCTAACAAAAAACTTGAGGCAGCAGTGAACCTTTATTATTGTTATTATTTTTTTTTTCCTTTTCTTTCTTCGAATTATTTCGACGATTACTTTTTCTCCTACTTTTTATTTTATTTATTCTTATTATTATTATTAGTTTTTTCTTTTCTTTCTTTTTTTTCATTTTTTAATAAATATTTCCGAAACTACAATGTCAAAACATATCTTTGTTGTTTCAAAAGTATGTTTCATATTGTATGTTATGCAAAATCAAACTGTACACATTAACATGTATGAATTAAACAAAACAGTATTTGTAAGTAGACTTTAGCAGTAAGTGTTCACATTTGCTTGTCTGTTATTATCATGTTAATATGTCTTGTAAAATGTAATTTCAGAAATAAACTAAAAAAAAAAAAAAAAAAACTTCCGAATCTACGCCGTATCTTAATAAATTCGGAATTTCGTGAAAACAAGACTGAACCTTGCGTTAGCAAATGCAATGAGCCAAGGTGCGGCCTATGTAAGAATATTATTGAGGGAACATCCTTACAATTAAAACAAAAAACCTTTCACGTAAAAGAAGATATGAATTGTACTGTGCAAAACGTTTTGTATGTATTGGTGTGTAACGGGTGTAATGAATATTACATAGGCCAAACAGGTGACAAATTAAGAAATAGAAAAACAAT
The DNA here is from genome assembly GCA_963580285.1 of Lucinisca nassula. Lineage (NCBI taxonomy): Eukaryota > Metazoa > Mollusca > Bivalvia > Lucinida > Lucinidae > Lucinisca > Lucinisca nassula. The sequence goes on from OY757018.1 coordinate 12,084,044, forward strand.
GCATGAGCAAGAAATCAGAGATCCATCAACAAGGCAAATGCCTGTAAGTGCACATATAGACAACTGTTGTAAAACGGAACCTAAGTTTTCAATATTTCCGTTTTACAAATTTCATAAACATGATGCTTCAGCTAGGCTGGCCAAAGAACGATACTTTATTGATGTTTTTACACCAAATCTAAACACTTTATGATGAAGAGTCAAATTTACGCACGTTGCGTACACAAGTACGCATATTTGCTTAGTGACGTTGCTTAGAAACAGGGCATAGTTTGACACACATACACACACACACACACACGCACGATATATATAAACATGTCCTGAAACAAAATAATTATATGTAAAAAGTAACAACAAAATAAGCACATGGACAGTTTAATAGTTTGACGCCTTTATTGGCCTGAAGATCTGAAGGTTGACAATAATAAAATATTATTAAACAGTCCATGTGCGAATGTTGTTTACGTTTACTTTATATATATATATATATATATATATATATATATATATATATATATATATATATATATATATATATATATATATATATATATATATATATATATATATATATATTCTGGGCATGCTAGTGATTGTGATAGTGATTGTATCTCCCTTGGTATCCGTCGCCATTCTTCTTGCAATGCTCGGCAAACTGTTGCAGATTGTTACAATGCTGCGGTCTGTTGCGCACGCGGCGACCCAAGACATCCCAAATGTGCTCAATCGGCGACATATCAGAGGATTTGCCTGGCCACGGCAGCGTCCTTACTCACACCTTGTTGTCTCAGAAATTCGACGGCAACACCGGCTCGATGTGGGCGTGCGTTGTCGTCTTGGAACTCGAAGTTCCGTCCAATGCGCCGGGCGAATGCGACCACCACTGGGCGTAAAATTTGGTCTACGTTACGTTGGCCAGTCAAGTTACCTTGAACGATCATGGTAACTTGACTGGCCAGCGGTAGGTAGACCAAATTCCAAGACGGATACAAAGGGAGATATTCCGTCGCACAATCACTAGCATGCCCAGAAGGTGTCGTGCATACATCAATGCTCGTGGTGCATGGACAAGATACTGATCCCCTTTGCATATAAACCTTCCCTGTGACATTGAAGTTTCGCTTGTTTCTATTTGAATTTGGGGATTCCCAAATTTTTTGTCACTAGTATATAGGTTATTTTACTGAAGAAAATGTGTGATATACTTCTAATTTTGTACTCTAAACATATGTCGAGGGGGCTTGTTAGCTTCTTACGAGTGCCACGTCTTATGTCTTGGAGCAAAAATAAGACAAAAAATTTATATCAATGAAAACTCCAGTTTCCTGTATTTATAAACTCGGGTTTTGAGGGGTGTTTATTACAAGACTTGTTAACATGATCCTATACAGTGTTGACGGGGACGTTAAACCTCAAATCAAACAAAACAAACAAACAAACTCGTTAACATGATAGGAATTGGAAAGCTTAAAGAGCGAAGGGCTAAGTGCATTGGAGTTCATGCAGACTATGTTGAAAAATAATGCACTGATAATGATGTCACCATGTTGCACTCCTAGCGAGACCAAGAAATGTCTGAAGAAACCTCGTGTTTCTTGTTTACAGTTTTCGGATTTTCAGAACGGGTCATATTTTGTGACGCAGCTTATCCCATTTTGTACGGGAAACCCCAAAATGGGTACCATGGCAAAGAGTGCAGGCCCAGATCAGACGCCGCAAAACGCGGCGTCTGATCAGGGCCTACACTGTTTGCAAACATTTGTGCCAATTTCCAAATAGATTTTGGAGAAAACACATCCTGACACCCCTAAATTTTGAAATGGACTCCTACTATATATAAGGAGGAAGATTCCTTTTGGTACAAAAAGGGTTATTTTTATCACTACTGAATAAAATCATAAGTACAGTCACACGTCAGAGCCTTTTTATCGTCAATGATAAGAATGTCTCTAAAGATAAGAACGTCTCTCACAACTTTTATAAAAATCAAAACAAAACAAAAAACAAAACAAAACAACAACAACAAAAAAAACAACAACAAAAAAAAAAAAAAAAAAATACAAAAAAAAAAACAACAACAAAAAAACATTTACTACATGTGTTGAAATAGCGGCCAAGAAAGCCACATCCTAAATAAATGATACCTGGGTGTGCAATAAATAAATAGATAAATAAATAAATAAATAAATAAATAAATAAATAAATAAATAAATAAATAAATAAATAAATTTACAAATGCCCCGCCATTAATCAGGTACAATGACATGGTTATTAAAGGAAATTGTGGATATGTCAATGCATAACTGTTTGTAAAAGAAGCTAGTTAAGAATGTCGATGTAAAATGGTGATAAGTAATGTGATAACATAAGTTTAATTATCCTGGCACCCATTCAAAAATACTAGTTTTGTCTCTATGTCAAAGATGGTGTTTGGAGGTATCTCATGGCTTGCAGTCACAGTTTTCATTACTTCTCGTTCGCTCCTTTGTAAATTAAACCCCTTTATAAAACGGGTAACCCAGCCCCAGTTCTTCGGGCTTTGAGAAATAGATTGAGCTGCATGATGCTCCCACGCAGGCTGAAACCAGCCTCACATGAGTACTGGTAAACCCCTTAGAGGGTCAAAGTTTGCCCGAGTCGGACCGTTCCTACATATAATCTCTTCTTGTTTATTTGGGCGGCAGGGCTTGATATGTCATTTCATCTCAAAATCTAGTAAAACTCCATCAAAACTGGAAGCAACGTCTCAAAAAGGACCTTAATAGGGTTGACGGGAACGAAAAACCCACAATTTAAACATACAAAATGAAACGGGTACCCGCGTTAATTGGGTCTAATAAAAGGCACATCTTCGGAAACTGAAACCCTTTTGAAAGGTGTCATCCTCTTTAACCAAGTTGTGGTCCATTACGTTACCCTTCATTTATCGCAATGAATGAACGTAACGTAACGTATCACACCTGTGTTACCGAGGATGAAAGGGGTAGAACCTGTTGTGGGAGCAATGTTTCTCCTGTAAGCACATAAGAGAGAATTGTCTTCTATGGAATATACGAATGCATTCCCCTTCAAAGACAACTTAATCTCATTACGAAAACACGCCTATACAAATTTATCGCCCCCCCCCCCCCAAAAAAAAAAAAATAAAAAAAATTGAAAATTTTAAGATGAAAAATAGGGATATTTTTCTTATTTCTGGTCAAAATATAGATTGTGGGTACTCGTTAGAACCGCCTCATTGAGGCGGTTCTAACCAGTACAATGAGGCGGTTCTAACCAGTACCCACTATCTATATTTTAGAGCAGAAATAAGAAAAATAAGGTTCACCCCTGCAAACCCCAGTTTTACTATATAAAATTGGGGTTCGAGGGGTCAAAATTATATAGGCTGTTTTCGTGATGTTCTACAGTAGAGACTTCCAATCACAGAAATTCGGATGCACCCATCTTTTAAATAGGAAGGATGTGTGTGTGTGTGTGTGTGTGTGTGTGTGTGTGTGTGCGTGTGTGTGTTTGTGAATTCGGGTTTAACGTCGCTTTCAACAATTTTTCAGTCAGTTGCGACAGGAAGCTCAAAGCTCACTTTTATAGTGCTGCCTCACTGAAGTATCATGTTCCAGACACATTACATGACACCACACCCAGTCACATTATCCTGGCACTGGGTCGACCAGTCCTAGCTCTACCCCGTAAATCTGAGTGCCAAGCAAGGAGCAGCTATAGTACCATTTTTAACGACTTTGGTATGTCGCGGCCCGGGATCGAACCCGTGACCTCCCGTTCCCCGGAGCGGACACTCTACCAACTGAGCTATCGGGGTCGGTCAACGACTGTTAACAAGAACTGTTGCTTGCATGTCACGTACGTACTCTTCCATAGCAGAGATAAAACTAACGTCCTAATTTTTGCAACACAGGTGCGATAGAAGGAATAATATCTCTCTTAGCTGCCACACCTTTTTCGAGTTTTTCAGTTCGCTGGCGTCTTTAAAAAATCATGCGCTGTGATTGGACCTTTGTACAAGGAGAGAAAATTATAAAGTATAACTTGCAAATAGTTTGCCACAAAGGGCAACCTCATATGGGCCCTGTCAAGCGATTTTGGTACGTATCGCCTCTGCGAGCAGCGACGGTTCAGGCGAGCCTGCGCTCCGCGCAGTCTCGCCAGAACCTTCGCTGCTCGCTCATACAAGCAGTGAATCAAGAGGAACCGTCAGACAGAAAGCCACATCCCTGGCATGCGCAGTTAAAATTTGTCATGACGGAATGCTCGAAGACACAAATTCGCTTGGCGTGGCTCATATATTCCTTGACAATAAAGCCTCATATAGTTTGACACGCCTCATGTGGCATTATCCTAATATATAAAGATAAAAGAATCAACTTGCTCTAGTAACGTGAAGACGTCATAAACGAACAAATTAAAATAAACTGGACTTTATAATGGTTCTTTTAAAGGTATATATGCTTCTTGTACCATGTATTACCCCACTGTTTTTTTTTTTTTTTTTTTTTTTTCATATTGTACAGTGAAGGTTTGCAGTGGATGGGCCCACATTACGATGACACACCCGTACGACATAGTGTATTTTTCCCATCTCCAATATGGCTACTTTTCTGATGAAAATCCGTGATATCTTTTTTATTTATGCTGCAAACATAGGTTATGGGTGCTCGTTAGAACCGCCTCAATGAGGCGGTTCTAACGAGTACCCATAACCTATGTCTTGGAGCAGAAATAAGTAAAATAAAAATACCCCCGTAAACCCCAGTTTTCTCTATATAAAGTGGGGTTTTAAGGGGTGTTCATTTCACGGACTTGTTCACGTGATGCTAAACATATACTCTGTTCTCATGAATGCGACCGAAAATCAAGGGGTTTGAAATGGATCGAGGTCCAGAAGACTTGATTCTTCTCCGCTGATTGTAGAAGAACTGTGTTTATTTACATGTATATTGAAGGGCTTTATGCTAAGTTTGTGAGTGATTCGCCGGAGTTTACACGTTGATAAAATTCACAAAAATGATAATTCTTTCCTTATATTTCAAACTTCGTCATTGAAATGTTTAAAAATGCCAACAAAATGGTATTTATTAGGAATTCTTTCGATAGCGTAAGAATTAAATTACACGGGCCTCCGTGGCCTAGTGGGTAAAGCGCTGACTCTTTGATCATTAGGTCTCTCACCGCTGTGGTCTCTCACCACATGTGAGACGCCAAGGTCTGCAACGGAAGGTCAGGTGGTTTTTCTCCGGGTACTCCGGTTTACGCCCACCTCTGATTAACGATCGGCTCGATATGAGTGAAATAATCTTGAAAGGGCCGTAAAACCAAAACAAAAAAAAAAAAAAAAAAAAAAAGAATTAAATTACCAACGGCCACGGCGGAATGATTGTTGAATTGGAAGCTGTCATCTTTGAAAGATACCCAAGCGAAACAAATATCAAACCTTCAAACCCTGTTTATTTGTCTTCTAACATTTACGTCTTCAATCGTTTTCCATCTTTCAATTGAACGCTGTTGACATCGCTTCATTAACAATGGCGTCACGCGCGGGATCTAAACGTGCTCTTTGACGCCGCGTTATATAGTAAATACATGGTTAGTGTCTTTAAAAATAAAATATAATCGGTGAGCCTTAGACAATTGTATAGGGGCGAGCTTTAGCGATCCCCTATACAATTGTCAGGGCCAACCGATTATATTTTATTATTAAAGACACTATCCAGGTATTTAGTTTAAACCGCAATTCAAAACAGTCAATGGGTTTTTGCAATACTTAATGCAGGCGTCACACTGTCCCGAAAATGACACCAGGTGGCCATACGAATATGGATTTTTGAATTTCGCGCGAAGATCTCTCCGAACATGGTCAACAGCCAATCTCTAGCCGAAGCAAGTACGATGCATACAGAAGGTCACACGATGGCATCCGAACCACACACGAAGGCAACACGAAGATGTGGTTTTTTATTACGAAGTTTACCCGCAGGCCAAACGCAGGCCACACGACGGCTTCACGACGTCGTATTGAGAGTACGATGCGTTCGAACTAGGTCCCGAAGACGACACGTGACCCCCCGATGTTATAAAACCTTCGGCCGACCGTTTGAAATTCATTTGATGATCGGAGAGTACACAGTCCATTTCAACTCTCTTAAATTTGATTCAACTTAAAACCAATTTAAAATGCCACCCAAAGAGAAGACCACTTTTTCAGAGAGACTTGGTTTATAGGAAAATAAGATCTGCTCATCTTGTTCTCTAAGGTGCATCAAAAGAAGCAATGCTGCTGTCTTCTATTTCCTGGTTGTCTCATCATCAAAGTATGCTATTCAGCAGGAACGGAATTGTGAATAATTATGACTGAAGCTTTGGGAGTTACACAAGCCTCTGCTCTGCAGAGTTGCTCGTAAGGAATGACTGAGGAAGATGATCTGAGGTTGGCCTTTTATATGTCTACGTTACCATGACACATGGTGCTCAAATTCAGCTGTCTTCGTCGACACCGTGGTCCAATCTCAATGTCATCGTACTATAATACGATGGCTACACGACGTCATTGCGAGGGTTTCACGTAGTCGTATTGCCTTCCTAAGACAATCGGACGACTTCTTGTTTCCCTCGTATTATCTTCGTGAGGCGTAAAATGCCCGAGAGCACCGATGGTCACACGAAGAAAAGACGAAGATGACACGATTTGACAAGATGCCCTCACGATTGCCTTACGAATGGCAAGATGGACAAACGAATTAAACACGAAAATGAACCTTCGCAAGGTCTTCCGGCAATTTTTTGGCATGCCAAAGATTTTGCCGCCGCTCACGAAGTTGCTGCCGGAGCCTCAGAAAATCCACCGGCGATCATACGATGGCTTAAGATGTCCTCACGAATGGCCCGATGTTTTCACGATCAGAGCCGAATTAGAACATTTCCTTTATCGTGTTTCCATCTGGTGTCAATTTCGGGACAGTGTGACGCCTGCATTAGCAAATTTAAGCAAATAAGACAGCAGACGGTTTGGCATGTTAAACGAAATTCAGTGCCATGGCGCGCACACGTAGTATAACGTGACGTCAACGAGTGCAAAGTTTCTGACGCCACCGCGCGACAAAGACGTAGGGAACAACACTGACGCTCGAATAAAATTTTCTCAGCGCTTTACCTTCTGTATGAAAATCTGTTTATTTTAGCTTTAAAAATCATTTTCGAGGTTGAGACGCAACTGCAGTAGCAGTGCGCAGTTATTTCAAAGGGCCATTCAAATCAGGAAATGGCTTAGTGTCACTTTTTATTTTGAACCTTATGAACTACATATGGACAGAACTTCAAGCTCCTGTGGACAAACTGAAACAAGAAAAAGTAAGTGAACGCAGTTTTCCGAGGCTCCGTTGACATAATAACGCCGCCATCGTCCAATCATATTGGAGAGAACTATGATTCATGTTGACGTCACTTCATGATCATGTGACGTAGCGTGAGACAATGTATCCACTGAGGTTTCAGCAATATTGCGTAAGTATTAGGGTAAATACTCTATTTAATAAAGAATTATGAATGACAATCTTTGGCTCTCTTTTAAAATCGGCCTCTACCTTTAGGATCCATTTTGGCTGTATACACGATTCGACGATGTTCATAGTTACCAGCAAAACAGTGAATTATATTTCTTCATCCAAGTGAATTTTATTTAAGAAATAGATCAGCTCTAACTGTGATTTGTTGAGTAATAAATCACAGTTTGGAGATCAGTTGTAAAGTAGATCAAATCACGTGCGCGTAGCGCGGGTGATATGTCTACTTACAACTGACCGTCAAACTGTGATTTATTATTCAACAAATCACAAACTAGAGCTGATCTTTTTCGATTCTAACAGGCTGAAAGTCGGCAATAATGCTGTTTTTCATTCAAAATCGCACAACTTGTCGCCATTGTTAGAAGAAATCCCACTAAAATTATCGACTGAAACGCATGCATTTATATCCTTTTCTAACGCTTTCGATGCGAGAAAATGACGTTAAACCGTCCAACGTCAAGGACTACTGAGATCATGAATTGACAGTTTTTAATGACGTCACTCGTCACGCTCTTCCTTGCCGTGATTTATTGTAGAATAAAACACAGTTATTTTCCATTGTTGACCGGCCCCCGATAGCTCAGTTGGTAGAGTGTCCGCTCCGTGGAACGGGAGGTCACGGGTTCGATCCCGGGCCGCGACACACCAAAGTCATTAAACATGGTACTAACTGCTCCTCGCTTGGCGTTCAGATTTACGGGGTAGAGCTGGGTGTGGTATCATGTAATGTGTCTGGGACATGATACTTCAGTGAGGCAGCACTATAAAAATGAGCATTGAGCTCCCTGTCGCAACCAGACACCGTCGTGATATGACTGAAAAAATGTTGAAAGCGACGTTAAACCCGAATTCATACACACACCCGCCCATCGGGTCTTGAATAAATAGATGGGCTGCATGATGCTTCCACGCAGAGCCGAAACCGACCCGCACATGGGTACTGGTAAATCGCTTATAGGATTTAAGTCTGCCCAGGCAAAGCGGTGCGTGTCGGCCCGTCCATGCTTATAAACAATATTGGTTTCATTGGACGTCAGGACTTCAGATGTCATTTCATCTCAATGTCGGGTAAAAGTCCCACAAAATTGGAAGCAACGTCTCCAAAATGACCTTTACAGTGTTAACGGGGACGTTAAACCTCAAATCAAACAGACAAACAAAATCTATACGGGCTAAAGGGTTTTAAAGGTTTTAGTCGCCTCGCAGAGGCCTTTAGAGCTCAGACGATTATACCTCAGTTTCTGAAATAGACTATTCCGTCTTCGAATTTGAACAGATCCCTTCTCGCATACAGTTTTTGTAAGAATCATTGACGGGTAGATTCATTAAATTACATGTATAGTGAAACTTCGAAACTCGAACCCCGATATCTCGTTTACCATGGCTAATTCGAACTCGTTCTGGAGTCCATAGAAACTGATTTACTGATTTGATCTGTAAACGGTATGTTGTGTGTACTCATTAGAATCGCCTCAATGAGGCGATTCTTTTGAGTACAAACAACATTCCTCTAGTTCATATAAGATCGTATAGATATTATTTTAATGTCCCCATTATACTTCATGACCGCAAACTATGATCAAACCTCAGTATCTCGAATTACCACTACTTCGAACAAATTTTCATCGTCCCAAATGTATTCGAGTTATCAAAGTTCGACTGTATTTAGCGGTCTACGGAGTTGAAATGAGTAAGGAGCATATGTATTAAAATTGTATCTTTCATTTCAGAGACCATCATCCATCTTTCGCAGGCTTTCAATATTATGCATTGTTTGGCATATTAGTGGTAAGTTATACTCGCTTCTTACTACCCAAGTCGAACTTCAATGGCTCGAACACCTTTGGGACCTCGAAAATCTGTTCCAGACAGGGGTAGGTTGAGCCACTGAGGTTACTGTCAGGAGGCATAGCGAGATACTTTTAGACATCTTTTCGATGTTCTATAATGAAATGTATGCTGTGTGTACTCATTAGAATCGCCTCATCGAGGCGATTCTAATGAGTACATATGATATGTGTACTCATTAGAATCGCCTCATCGAGAAGATTCTAATGAGTATACACAGCATACATTTGCAAGATAAAAGACTAAAATCTCCTTAACTATCTCCCACTATTTCTTATGTAGATAATTTCCCTATGGGCTCAAGAATGGGTTCGACTCATCCATGGTAAACGAGCCATCGTTGTTCGAGCAATCGAAGTTTTACTGTAATAAGTTTATCCGAAAGAATGGACTAATTGGCCCAAGGTCTGGAGTTATAGAATAAAATGGAATTTCTATTCTACATGTATATCTGAAGATATATTGAGACCATATAGAGGTTCATTGACTATTTATGTAATTTGCTGGGCTTCTTAGAAAAGATGGGCTGAGCACTCTGATAGTGTTCTTAATTCCTCTATCAATGATGATGCCGTCAATAGTATACCACAAGTTGAATGTAATCTGCTGTAATCTGCTGCTTGACGAGTTACCAAACGACAGAAAGACTCCAGGACCAGACGCAATACATGCTGAGATCTACAAAGCAGGAGGTATTTTCAGTAGCAAAGAATATTATAGAGTTATTTCACATTATTTGGAGAAAAGAAGCCATCCCTCAAGAATTCAAGGATGCGCCAATATTCCACCTATTCAAACGGAAAGGTAACCCTCAGGTCTGTGACAATAATCATTGTCAATTTACAAAAGTCCTGCTTAACCGACTGAATGGAAACCTTGAACAGTCAGGGCTTCTACCAGAAAGCCGGTGAGGGTTCAGAAAAGACAGAGGAACAATTGACATGATCTTCACATCAAGGCAGCTTCAAGGGAAATGCCAGGAACAGGACATGGTCATGTATAGCCTTTGTCGTATTACCAAAGCATTTGGTAACAGTCAGTCGTGAGGGTCTTTTGAAAATGTCCACACATGCATTCCAGGAAGGTGACAATAGTATACCTACAACGTATCGTTTCGATGGGAAGCTTTACAATCTCAGAAGGTTGCAAGCCAAATCCAAGGCGCAGACAGAGGTGCTGGACGAATTCCTCTTTGCTGATGACATGGCAAAAGGTGCTCGAACAGGAAGAGAAGATGCAAAGCGGTGCAAATCAAGTACCTGACCCCGGTGATAGCTATGGCCTAACAATCAGTTTCAAAAAGGTAGTTTATCAACCAGAGCCTGACACGCCTTACTGAAAGCCCACCATCACAGTGAAAGGTCAAAGATTGCAAGTGGTAGACAAGGAAGCACACTGTCGAGTGTCGTGCACATTGACGATGAAGTCATTGCGAGGATAGCCAAAGCTAGTGCAGCATTTGACCGACTAAGTGGTAGTGTTTTGAACCGAAGTGGAATCAGGCTTGACACAAAACCGAACGTCTACAGAGCTGTGGTGCTGCTAGCACTATTGTAAGTATGTGAAACATGGACAGTTTCCAACAGCACGCCAAAAGATTGAATTACTTTAATACAAGCTGTAAAGAAGACTGTTTAAAAGCAAATAGCAAGATAGGATCCCAGACATGGAATCCTGAAAAGGGCAGGGATGCACAGTGTACAAACTCTTTTGAAACTAGCACAGTTAAGATGGACATGCCATGTTACCCGGATGCCTACGGATCATTAGTCAAAGGAAATTCAGAAGAAGCACAAGATGGACATCCTCAAAGCCTTTCTCAAGATCTTTAACATAACAACAGAGGCGTGGGAACGAATTGCACAGGACAGAGCAAAGTGGCGAGGCCTCATAAGAAGGTGTCCTAGTGAATTTGAGGCAAAAATATCAGCGACGCTGAGCAGAAGCGCGTACAGCGCAAAGCTACTGTACCAACAGAGCTGTCTTCCTCAAACCTCTATTGCTTTATCTGCAACAGCCAGTTCACAGCTAGGATTAGTCTCATCAGCCATCTTAGAACACACACACAATGTGATTAAGATTTGTCATTGTCAGAAATTACATACGAACTAATAAACCATTGTAGGACCATGCCTGCAAAGTGTCAGGTAAATGGCTATTCTGTTCTGGGGATACCTAATACCACAGGATCAGCAAGCTCCTTTGATCTAAGGTTGCTAATAATAGCTCATTGGCATTTTCGGTGTTAGAGAGCAACCGGTGATGACTCATTCTGCAGGACAAATACGGTAACTCACCCATGTACTGCAGTAAATTATTTCAGCGGCCCCCACCCATTGGGGCTTGAAAAAATAAATGGGCTGCATGATGCTTCCACGCAGAGCTGAAACCAACTGCACACGAGTACTGGTAAACCGCTTAGCGGATCTAAGCCTGCCTAGGCAAAGCGGTGCGAGTCGAAAAATCCATGTTTATGAACCCTATTCGTTTCATTGGGCGGCAGGGCTTGAGATATCATTTCATCTCAGTGTCGGGTAAAAGTCAACATAGTTGGAAGCAACGTCTCCAAAATGATCTATACAGTATTGACGGGGACGTTAAACCTCAAATCAATCAAACAAACCAACCTCAATTACTCGAACACTTTTGGGATCTTAAGGGGAATGAATACACCTCCAGTGGAGGCAACTCCTGCAAAAGTATCTTTGTCTCCCATGTCAATAGGGCTCAACTCTTAATGGAAAAAAATATGCCAGGTGTTCCCATTCCACTTAAGATGTGTTTGAGGCAAAAGGTAGTTTGGGCCACGGTTTCAGCTGTGCGACGAAGCCTTATGTAGCACAATTTATGTCCCCATGCCCAAATGGGCGGGGGCCCTGCTAGCCGATGCAAATGGGGAAGACGGTTTGTCTAACCTGGTCGCAAAAACCGAAGAGTTTTTTTTTCAACGGGCCCCCTTTAATTTGCGTGGTAATTTAAGAGGAAATGCTTGATAATGTAGATCAAATACCTAAGTTACATGCATCATTTCCTTATACAGTAAAATTCCTATGTTAAGCTCACCTTTGGGACTGTTCTAAAGTGGACTTAAAGTCCGCTTTTGAACAGTCCCAAAGGTTGTCTCTGACCAAATGACACTTCTGCAGAAAACAGAAAGAAAGAATAACTGCATTGCTTTAAATAAGCGGAATCAGTCTTAATTTCGGAATTTTAGTGTATGTCTTTCAATGTAAATTTGATGCTACCGAAAAGTCACGTCATGTTAACGAATTCATGTAATGAAGATCCGTGTAAACCCCACTTTATACATCGAAAACATGGATTTATAGGGGTATTAATTATTCTCACCATTTTTTCTGCTTTAATCGGGTTAGAGGCCTCAGTGGCTCAGTCGGATGCGCGTCTGACTGGTGATCAGGAGGACGCGGGTTCGACTCCCGCCGGGGTCGGCGACATTCTTTCGTGGAGATTGATCATGAAATCTTTTCTACGGTCATTCTCTCCCTTCCGCTGATTCAAGAAGGGCAGTTGTCAGTTTCTGGCGAAAGAATGTGCACTTTACTGGTTAACCGCTTACGTATAAGCCTGCCCAGGAAAGTGTTGATAGGTAAACTGACCAGCTCAAAAATGACCTAAATAGTGTTGACTGGGCCGTTAAACTCCAATACAAACTAATCGGGTTAGAACCACCTCATCGAGGCGGTTCTAACGAGCCACTTCAATGAGGCGGTTCTAACGAGCACCCATAACCTGTTGTTGAACTATAAATAAGAAAAAAAAACCCACATATTTCATCAGAAAAATAACAGTCTTGGAGATATAAGGAATGCAATGTCACAAGTGTTACTAAAAATGATATTTTGGACCAAAAGATGAGAATAAGGACACTTAATATTTTCGTAAGGATGCTCCTCAAATGCGCGTGCATCACGAAAACAGGCCTACATAATTTTGACCCCCCCCCCACTTTTATACAGTAAAACTTGGGTTTACAGTGGTTAACCTTATTTTTCTTGTTTCTGCTCAAATTTTCACCCTTAAATTTTAGTTTTTTCGGCGATACATTTACACTGTATTAGTATAGGCGTATTTTCGTAACGGTACAATCAATTAAAACACTCTGTGTCTCTACTACACGTCAGGGACCAGTATAGGCTTTGGCGAGACTTGACTATTTGTTTATGTACTGTTGTTGTTGTTGTTGATGATGATGATGTTGTTGTTGATGTTGTTGTTGTTGATAATGATGATGATGATGATTTTTGTTTTAAAAGTATCTTGCTATCTATCTTTTTTCTCTTTGGTCAGAGGCATGAATATTCGTAAAGGATCAAAATGATTATCTCTATTTTCTAGAGGCGAAGAGGTGCTTCTCCTGTCAAAACAGCCCTCTACCTAGGATCTGTGATACTATAGTTGAGGTTTCCGAACATGAGGTTAGCTTTAGTCCTATTGTAATTTTTTTCCATTGTCTTGCTGAATACATTTATTTCGCTACATTTATCGATCAACCAGTTTTTGTTTGTTTGATTTGATGTTTAACGTCCCTGTCAACACTATAAAGGTCATTTTGGAGACATTGCATCCAGTTTTGCGGGACTTTTACCTCACATTGAGATGAAATGACATCTTAAGCCCCGTCGCCCAATGAAACCAATAGGGTTTATAAGCATAGACGGTCCAACTTCTACCGCTTTGCCTTGGCAGGCTTAGATCCTCTAAGCGGTTTACCAGTACTCGTGTGCGGTCGGATTCAGCTCTGCGTGGAAGCATCATGCAGCCCATTTATTTCTTCAAGCCCCAATGGGCGGGGGGGGGGGGGGTTGCGTTTCCCTAATCCAGTTAAATGATTTGGTATAAAGTATTCGTTCACATCACGTGAACACGTCCGTGAAATGAACACCCCCAAAACCCCATTTAATAAAGGGAAAACTGGGTTTACGGGGGTATACATTATTTTTCTTGTTTCTACTCCAAGACATAGGTTGTGGGTACTCGTTAGAACCGCCTCAATGAGGCGGTTCTAACGAGCACCCAAAACCTATGTTTGAAGTATAAATAACAAAAATATCCCAGCTTATCATCAGAAAAGTAGTCATTTTGGAGATGTGAAAAAAATGCAATTTGTGGCACAGGTGTGTTATCGTTATGAATTCGCAAGATGAGTGATAGTATAGATCCTACCAGATGGCTTCAGAAGCCATCTGATTTGGATCTACACTTTCTGTAAAGATATGTTCTGCAGGAGATGGTTGACTAAAATAGCTGTATCAGGAAAAATGATCAAATTGTTCTCTTTGCATGGTATCAAACCCGCGACCTATGGTCAACAGTCAGGTGCGTATCAGTCCGTACCATTCATGGCAATATACATGTGTGTAAATGTTCATCTTCAGAGGGAAAATTGGGATATACATGTATCATACGTTTTTCTTAATTTTGCTTCGCATTACATCCTTGTTGCATGATGCATTCTTTCATACCTTAAATGGTATTTTGTTTCTTATGAAAATAAGCGATGTCTTCTCGTGAATATCCAAAACGTAGGTTGTGGATGCCCGTTAGAACCGCCTCAATGGGGCGGTTCTAACGGGTACCCAGATCCTACGTATGTCTTACCGGCCCCCGCCTATCGGGGCTTGAAAAATAGATGGGCTGTATGGTGCTTCACGTAGTGCTGAAACCAACCCGCATACGAATACTGGTAATCCGCTTAGAGGATCAAAGCCTGCCCAGGCAAAGCGGGGTGAGTTGGCCCGTCAGTGCTTATAAACCCTATTGGTTTCATTGGAGGGGAGAGCTTGAGATGTCATTCCATCTCAGTGTCGGGTAAAAGTCCCACAAAATTGGAAGCAACGTCTCCAAAATTACCTTTACAGTGTTGAAGGGGACGTTAAACCTCAAATCAAACACAACAAAAACGTTTGTCTCACAGACTCCAGTTTTCGCACATAAAGTAGGTCATCCACTGAATCCGGGTTTTTTATCTTGTTTTCCTTAGAATCCTCCGTGGTGTAGTGGTCATGCTACTCGCCTTTTAAAACCAGGGGCCGCGGGATCGATCCGGGCTTCTCCCGACTTTCGGATGAGTCTTAAAACCGATGTCCCGTCTCTTATGGATTTTTAAAATTACTTCGCAGAAATGTTCACCATTATGAGACAATGTGTCGCGCACAAAACCCAGGTCCATACATCTAAGGTCAAGGTCATACATAGAGATCAAAGCTAAAAAAATTGGTCCGGAAAATAAACACGGTCAATAACTTTCTTATTTCTGTTAGGATTTTACTTTACAGAAAAGTTCACCATTATAAGACAATGTGTCACGCGCAAAACCCAGGTCCATACCTGCAAGGTCAAGGTTACACTTAGAGATCAATCGTAAAAAAGGGGTTTAGAACTTAAACATGGTCAATAACTTTCTATAGATTGATACTAACATCAACATGGTTTCAGGCGGGGGCATCCGTGTCCTGTGGACGCATTTCTAGTCTCTGTATAAAGTTGAGTTCATTTCACAAATGATATCACTTGGGATTATTATCGTAACGTAATTTCACATACGTACATTGTAATTGTATTTACCTTATGATTTTTAATGATATCTGGAAATGCAAATTTATTTCAGATATCAACGGCCTTAGTTGATTTCAAAAGTATGATTACATGTATTTGCATTTATTATTTCAGTCCTGTTACGTTGAAGCTGTTGTGACGACAGGTGGACATATAGTATTCAACTCTGGCGCAGTCAGTACTCGGGTAAGTATGTCGAAACAGTCTTTTCCAGTCACGATCTATCAGCAAACAAATATTTGAGGCATTTACCATCACGAAAACACGCCTACACCTGTGGACACAAAAGCGTTCAAACTCCTATAAAATAACTTTCAATGGATCTCTTTGCATCAAGTTAATTTGATAAGCAAATGTCATTAATCAAAGAATTCTAAAACTAGATCAAGCAATTGATTGGTCTCATTTTGGAAAACACTTTCTGATTGACATTTGAGATGTATTTTTATTGGACAGTGCAGGAGTCAGCAATGAAATGTACACCACCTTGTGCTTTGAATTTATTTCTGTCTGGCAGTTGACTGATAGGATGTTAGGATATATTGAATGATGTTTCAAGTCAGAATGAAATGAAGCCCATTAAAGTGTGAACGTTTTTGTGTCCACAGGTGTATATTTAACCCCGCCTTTTATATCCTAAAGCTTGTGTTTACAGAGTTACACATTATTTTTCTTATTTCCCATCAAAAAACATACGAGGCGGTTCTAGCGAATTCCCAACATTTAGGATTTAAGTTAAATTATGAAAAAATTATCAGAAATTTGTAAATGATTTTTTTTTTTTTTTTGGTGGTAAAAGTTTCAATATATTTGAAAAGGCGTGTTTTCGTAAAGTGATTTTGCGGTTTGTTTTCTTATAGTTCCTCCAGATAGACAAATGTGTCATACTTTTTCTTTTTTCTTAGGTGATTAAGTGATTTTGTAGATTTGACTTTTTCATAGACAGTAAAATATGTCTCCATCACGTGAACAAGTCCGTGAAATGAAGACCCCCTAAACCCCACTTTATATAGAAAAAATTGGGGTTTACGGGGGTATACATTATTTTTCTTAGTTCTGCCCAAAGACATAGGTTGTGGGTACTCGTTAGAACCGCCTCACTGAGGCGGTTCTAACGAGCACCCTCAACCTATGTTTTGAGCATTTATAAGAAAAATATCAAGGATTTTCATCAGAAAAGTAGCAATTTTGGAGATGTGAAAAATACACTATGTCGCACGGGTGTGTTGCCGTAATGCTATAATTGCGCGCTTTGTGCTATTCTAAATTAACGATACCAAAGCAGACCATGTGCACAAGCTAAGCAGACCATGTGCACAAGCTAACTTTTTGCAAAATCAAAGGATACAACATTTAACCGTTCAAGCAGACTATTCTGCACAAGCTAAAGATACAACGCTTAAACCTTTAAGCATATTATGTGCAAAAGGAAACGGTTCAACGCCAAAACTTAAGGATACAATGTACTTTGTGCAAGGCAAAATTTATACTACAACTTTAAATGGCATAACATCAACGGGCCTCCGTGGCCTAATGGTCTCTAACTGGCTTAGAGAAATAGATTGAGCTGCATGGTGCTTCCACGCAGAGCTGAAACTAACCTCACGAGTACTAATAAACCGCTTAGAAGGACTAAGCTTGCCCAGACAAAGTGGTGTGAGTTCAATGCATATACGCCTTTTAGTTTCATTGGGCGGCAGGGCTTGAGATGTCATTTTATCTCAAGTAAAAGGCCCACAGAATTGGAAGCAGCATTTCCAAAATGACCTAACAAGTTTTGACCGGGACGTTAAACTTCGATTCAAACAAACAAACAAAATGTATTTAGCAGGGTACTCAGGTTTTCGCCCACCTCTGATGACCGTTCGGCTCGAAATAAGTGAAATAATTTTGAAAGAGCCGTAAAACAACAACAATAAAATAACTAAATTATATCAGGTGCGCTTTTGTCTCAATAAGGACATGCTATCATATAGTGGGATTGGGGGCAATGACTGCTTCATTGGAAAGCTTTTCTTGACACAACTGTCCATTTAAAAGGGCCAGTTGAGGCAACTCCTGCAAAAGTTTTGTTTTCCAAGTCAATAGGGGTCAACTCTT
Organism: Lucinisca nassula; assembly: GCA_963580285.1. NCBI lineage: Eukaryota > Metazoa > Mollusca > Bivalvia > Lucinida > Lucinidae > Lucinisca > Lucinisca nassula. The sequence goes on from OY757018.1 coordinate 12,102,148, forward strand.
AAAGGAAATAATTTGCTCCTGAGGAGCAAATTCTTACCTTTAAGAGTAGACCCCTTTTTCAGTGGGACAGGTCTTAATGAAACGCGATCAGGAAGTCCCGAAAGTGGTCTCTCTTTGAAAAATGGCGTACAAATCTGCCAAGTGGTTTCTTTAAAAAGGGGGAGATAACAAATTTTTCCCATTTGAGACAGAACTGGACGGTGGAGACTCAAAAGTATGGTCATTTTCAGCACTGTCCTAATTTCCACAACTCGGCGTATCAGATTGTCGGAAAACGGGACGTGTCGAAGAGAAGTGACATATCAGCGTGTGTAGAATGCTGTGGTGGTGACTTCTGTAACAACAAAGGCTGTGGAACTAAACGTGAGTGATAGTATTCCTTGTAAACGACCCAGTTATTATTAATTATATAGAGGATCTTTCGTACATGAGTGTTCATGTAATATTAAATTTATTAAACGAGTTGAGGAAAAAGGATGAAATGCGATGCTTCGTCGAGCATTTTATCCCTTTACCTCAACGAGTTTTATAAATTCAATAATACATGAGCACGAATGCAAGCTTCAGTTTGTTTGTCATATGACATTTAAAACGCATCTTAGTTAACGATTTTGTTACAAAAGCGTCAATATTCCGCCTTTAGTAAATGCGACGTCGTTAATTACGTCGTACGTGTGACGTTATGGGGCGTATCTTACTAATTTGCCCATTTAGTCCACTAGAGGATTACCGAAATCATTACATGGCGTTATTACATTCTCAGAGGCGACGTCATATAATACTTTAGAAAGAGACGTTGGCAAACAAGGTAGATTCCAATCATGCGCCACAGAACGCGGCATCTGATATGAGGCTTCAGTGTTTGTTTGATGAATATGATTTCATGCCGAACTTATACGGATACGGGCCTTTCTCTTTTTCTTTTTTTTTTCATTACGAAACCACATCCGTTTGATATAGTACATTCTTTCATATCTCCAAAAATGTCGTTTTTTCTGAAACGTTTTAATATTTTTCTTATTTTTAGTCCAAAAATAGGTTTCGGGTGCTCGTTAGAACCGCCTCAATGAGGCGGTTCTAACGAGTACCCACAACCTATGTTTTGGAGCAGAAATAAACGAAATAATGCCCCAGTTTTCTCTCTATATAAAGTGGGGTTTAGAGGGATGTTCATTACATGGACTGTTAAAATGATGTTCCTTTCTACGTATACTGTGATCGGTAAAATTTGACCATCTTGCGAAGGTGTACATTCCAAACCCTTCAGGTTTCCCGGATGGAATTTTATCGCCGCTGCCGGGCATATTGAATCCAGGACCTCTAGCATCAGGGGAAATGCACTGGCCCCTGAGGAATCAAACGCCACCTGAATTGAGCTTATTTGCCTCAGTGCCAACCGTTGACTGCTGGACGCTAAGGTATACTTGTAGGACCAGGGGATGGCATTCTAGTTTCAAGAAGGATTTATTTATTCTATTTTTTATTCAAAATTCATAATACATTTGCGTTTTAATCCCTGATGACGCAGAATAAAAATAATTATAATAAAAAATACAAAAAAAATCTCGCAATATTTCGTCACTTCCGTTTTATAAGTTTTTTTATAAACCTCCATCACGAAAACACACCTATATAATTCTGACCCCCTTGAACCCACTTTTATATGGTAGAACTGGGGTTTACAGTGATAAAGCCTATATTTTTCTTATTTCTGCTCTAAAATATAGTTTGCGGGTACTCATTAGAACCGCCTCAATGATGCGGTTCTAATGTGGACCCACAATCTATATTTTGAGCAGAAATAAGAAAAATATCACAATTATTCATCTGAAACTGATTTTCTTTTTTTTTTCGGCTGTAAAATTTACCATGTACATGTATTTGTATAGGCGTGTTTTCGTTAGCCGACTGCAGTGAAACATGCTGTAGCTGAAATTTTTATTTCGGTATTTTGTTTGTAACACATAATCTTGACACTACTGTACCGTATTGATCCTTAGTATTGGGACTGATTGGCTAAGCAACATGTGGGACTTTATGTAACATTCACCGGAGATTGCCGATAATTATTGGTTTTCCGTGACACATGCTGACAGTCATGCTACCTGTATGAAATGATTACCGATTTGCATTAGCTCTATCGGGAAAACTTCATTTAAACCTTTATAACTTTATTATATTTAAATGTAGAATTGAAGTTTTGTTATATTTTTGTAGAACAATCCAAGAGCTTTCTATTGATATATTTTTTGTCTGATTTGGAAAAGATCTTCTTGCTTCCCTATTGTATTTAGTTACAGCCCTGTATTTCCCTTAATGGTGTCATTAAAAATAGCAAAATCATGTATCTAACCGATTTTGGACTAGATTTATTCTTAAATCAATTTTGTAAAGTTTAAAATTCTGTTGGATCCAGATAGTGAATTTTCCAAACTTTACAAAGATATAAGTTAGACTATTCTGACATTTTATCTTTTTGCTTCCCCGTGCTAGTAAAATTGCGTTAGAACCGAGTACATGTATTTGTATAGGCGTGTTTTCGTTAGCCGACTGCAGTGAAACTTGCTGTAGCTGAAATTTTTATTTCGGTATTTTGTTTGTAACACATAATCTTGACACTACTGTACCGTATTGATCCTTAGTATTGGGACTGATTGGCTAAGCAACTTGAACAGTTCAGACCTTGATTAGACTGAAGGAACAGTCTGATCAGGGTCTACACTATTTGCCATTCCATCAGCAATTTTTAGTCTCCTTGCTGGATCATGACACTCATTAAAGTTTAAGGAGAATTACAGCATGACCTCAAGGTGTCCGAATTTTTAGGATTTTTACTGTAATCAGAATTGGGTCTGTTGTCATATATGGATTGAAAGTATTTTAGCAGTAGAAAAAGAGGATCTTACATGAGGGTTCATATATTATTGAATTTATTAAACGAGTTGAGGAAAAGGGATAAAATGCGAGGCTTTGCCGAGCATTTTACCCCTTTTCCTCAACGAGTTTAATAAATTCAATAATACATGAGCACGAATGCAAGATTCTATTTATCATATGACATTTCAAACGCATTTTATTCTCGATTGTTTTGCAGAAATATCAATATTCCGCTATTAGTAAACGCGACGTCGTTAAGGACGTCGTACATGTAACGTTACGGGACGTATCTAGATAATTTGCATATTTAATCCACTAGTGGATTATCGAAAATATTACATGGCGTTATTACCCTCTCAGACGCGACGTCATATGATAAATGCATGTAACCAACTGATACGGGTTTTGGGCCTTACTGCTTAACAAAGAAAGCGGGGTTGGAACTGATTTTAACTTTCTCCCTCAGTCATACAGCATGTAAGTCATCTTAGCTTTCTCGAAAGCTAGGATTTGTGTATACTTCGGCCTTACGTGGTTAGGATTTGTTTCGCGAGTTTGGTCCCCGCCCTGCATAATGCTTCCACACAGAGCTGGACTACTGCACACGAGTACAGTCGAACTTCAATGGCTCGAACACCTTTGGGTCCACGAAAATCTGTTCGAGACAGGGGTAGTTCGAGCTACTGAGGTTACTGTCAGGACGCATAACGAGATACTTTTTGACATCTTTTCGGTGTTCTATAATGAATATGTATGCTGTGTGTACTCATTAGAATCGCCTCATCGAGGCGATTCTAATGAGTACACACAGCATACATTTGCAAGATAAAAGACTAAAATCTTTTTAATTATCCCCCATTATTTCTTATGTAGAGGATTTTGCTAGGGGCTAAAGAATGTGTTCGACTCATCCATGGTAAACGAGCCATCGGTGTTCGAGCCATCGAAGTTCTACTGTACTTGTTAAAAGGTCTAAACCTGCTTAGGCAAAGTATAAACCCTACTGAACATCTCATCTCAGAGTCGGGTAAGAGTCCCACAAAACTGAAAGCAACGTCTCCAAAATGACATAAGGCCTAAAAAATAGCTGTGTTTCCGCTAACCCGACAGACCCTGAATTTTTGTGCCGACCCGGATTTTTTATGGCCATCTAGAAAAAAAATAAAAATATTTTTTTTTTACCTACCGACCTTAATATTTTCTATATCATATACAATATCATAAAACTATCAAAAAAGCAAAACTAATACTTAAAGTCATGTTCTTTTGCTTCCTTGGTGCTCTAAACCTCATTATTTTGGCATGTTAGCGGAAACACAGCTAATTTTGTAGGCCTAAATAGTGGCGGTAATTTTACCATCATTGATTGAGTTGAGCGTTTTGCAGCAAAGCTGCCGTCAATATGGTCCAATTAGCATTTATTTTTTTCAGTTTTGCCACCAGCTCAGACGGGTCCCTTTTGCTTCAACTGTGATAAAACACTGGACCCAGTACACTGCAATAAAGTAAAAGCCTGTCCTCATGGTCAGGTAAGATTGACTTCTAGCTGGACTCAGTCTGAAATTCATTCCTTACTATTTCCTTAAATATATTTGTTTGTTTGATTTGAGGTTTAACGTCCCCGTCAACACTGTAAAGGTCATTTTGGAGACGTTGCTTCCAATTTTGTGGGACTTTTACCCGGCATTGAGATGAAATGACATCTCAAGCCCTGTCGCCCAATGGAACCAATAGGGTTTATTAGCATGGACGGTCCGCCTCGCACCGCGGTTCCTGGAAAGGCTTAGATCCTCTAAGCGGTTTAACCAGTACTAGTGTGCGGGCCGGATTCAGCTCTGGGTGGAAGCATCATGCAGCCCATATATTTCTTCAAGCCCCTATGGGCGGGGGCGGATTCCTTAAATATAACCCATCACGAAAACACACCTATAAATTTCGACCACTTTAAACCCCACTTTTATATAATAAACTGGGGGTTTATAGTGGCAAATCGGCTCACGACCATTGGGGCTTGAAGAAATACATGGGCTGCATGGTGCTTTCACGCAGAGCTGAAACTGACCCGCACACGAGTACTGGTAAACCGCTTAGATGATCTAAGCCTACCCAGGCAAAGCGGTGCGAGTCGGACCGTCCATGCATATAAACCCTATTGGTTTCATTGGGCGGCAGGGCTTGAGATGTCATTTCAACTCAATGTCGGGTAAAAATCCCACAAAATTGGAAGCAACGTCTCCAAAATGACCTTTACAGTGTAGACGGGGACGTTAAACCTTAAATCAAACAAACAGGGGTAAACCTTATTTTTCTTATTTCCTGCTCTAACATATAGAGTGTGGGTATTCGTTAGAACCGCCTCGGTGAGGCGGTTCTAGCGAGTACCCACAATCTATATTTTGAGCAGAAATAAGAATTTCTGTTGTAACATATATATTGTGGATAGGCCTATTCGTCAGAAGGTTCTAAGGAGTACCGACAAACTATATTTTGAGCAGAAATAAGAAAAAATATCACAGTTTTTCGTCTTGAACTTTTTGTTGTTTTTTTTCCGGCGGTAAAGTTTACAATGCATTTGTATAGGCGTGTTGTCGTAATGCTTTTCTACTCTCTGAGCTAATTAAGCAGCCGATAAAAACAATTCTCTGGGCGAAATCAGCAGACGACAAATCGTTGGTTTTTTATTTCTATTTTTTCCCAGAAAGTAGTCATGTATTCTGTGAAAAATAAGAAAAACATATTCAAAATGTCGTCTGCGGAACAAGAATACCCAGCATGCAAAGCGTTAAGGAATGAAATTTCGAGGCTATATTGTAATGCTGTTGGTTAACCCATTGCATGCGGGAAAACCTCTAAAAGGGTACCTTGCCAAACAGTGCAGGCGCAGAACGCGGCGTCAGATAAGGGCCTGCACTATTTGCTAACAGAATTTTCCATCACAAATAGAACATGCCTACCACCAATGGACTTCTCAAACATATGACACGGCCCCGCCCATCGGGGCTTGAAGAAATAGATGGGCTATGATGCGTCCACGCAGAGCTCAAACCGACCGTACACGAGTACTGATAAACCGCTTAGAGGATCTAAGCCTGCCCAGGCAAAGCGGTGCGAGTCGGACCGTCCATGCTTATAGATCTATTGGTTTCATTGGGCGACATGGCTTCAGATGTCATTTCATCTTAATGTCGGGTAAAAATCGTACAAAATTGAAAGCAATGTCTCCTAAAAATACCTATACAGTGTTGACGGGCAAGTTAAACAACAAATGAAACAAACAAACAAACAACATATGGCAATGAAAGGGTCCACTAGTATACAATGGGTTAAATTATGCCTTTGCAAATAATTCCGATGATTTCATTTGCTTTGATAAAAATATACATATAGATTAGGCTTTAAATTTGTTTAAAACATAAGACGTCATTCTATAAATTTGATGATTGTTTGCGGGCCTAAGTCATGACACACAAATAGAATACCTGGAGAAGAATGGCCCCCGCCCATCAGGGCTTGGAGAAATAGATTGGGCTGCATGATGCTTCCAGACAGAGGTGAACCCGACAGCACAAACCGCTTAGAAAGTCGACGCCTGTCCAGGCATTGTGGTGTTAGTCGGACCGTCCCTGTATATCAACCCTAATTGTTTGTTTGTGGGGCTTGAAATGTCACTTCAGCTCTGTGTCGGGTAAAACTCCCATAAAATTGGAAGCATCGTCCTCATATTATATACTCTAAATAGTGTTGATGGGGACGTAAAAGCTCAATTCAAACAAACAAGCCTGGACAAGAAATCAGGTTTACCACACGCTGTCGGCGATAATGGTTTCCAAATGGCGCGTCTAACAAACATTTGAGTGCGCACAGCAAATACAACAACAAAAAAATGAACCTTTTATATATGCGTGTCAGAAATGTGCGCATCTTTGAATCTGGGCGCAAGCGTTGTTCTTGATAGGGGATTTAGTCGAAACAGTTGACAGAACAGAAAATAGAGATGATGATGCAGCTGAGGCGTATATGGGTCTACCGGTCATTATAACATGTGACAGTAAAATTCCTATATCAAGATCACCTTTGGGACTGTTCAAAAGTGGTCTTTAAGTCCACTTCTGAACAGTCCTAAAGGTGGTCCCTGACCAGAGGACACTATGGCTGGAAAACACAAAGTGACCCTTAAAATAAGCTTTTAAGAGCAGAATTAGTCTTAATTTTAGGTGGTCTTAATAGCGGAATTTCTCTGCACATGTAGCAGACTGTATGTACGTACGAGTACCCAGCAATGCACTTTGTAAAACGAGTGACTTTATCACATATAATCTGAGACCAATCCGCTTATTGAAAAGAGAAATGTGAAGTTAATTGAGCTGTCTTTATTATTATTATTATTTTTTTTTTGTTAAGCTTGCGTTACCAAAATATTTCTGTATATTTCAGTTCTGTTCAATTCAAGAGAACCCGTCTTTTAAAGGTCAGACTGATATAGTTTATATGACACAGTGCATGAATAAACATGTAAGTATAACCGTTCTATGAGAACAGTAATTTCTTGCACATCAGAAAAGGAAATCCTTAGTTTTTGCTTTGGGTAGAAATTCTGTTCTAAACGTGCTGTTTGACCCAAAATCAAATATTCCTGCGTGTTTGATAAATGCATTGGTTGAATGCGCCGTCGTTGACGTCATAGCACGTTACGTGACGTCATTAATCATCATAAGCAACCAAAGTGACTGCAGTATTAAAAATCCACGCTCAGAAATGGAAGGTTTGCAAGAAAATAATCCTCCATGGGTGTGAGGGGCGGATAGAAAAATCCGTCCCTCGGGATCACTGTTCGGCATCATTCGACAAGACAGTGACCCTCGGTACGGATTTTCAATCCACCCCTCACACCCATGTAAGATTCTTATATTCAATAATATATTCCACGTTCGGGACTATTCAAAATGGTCTTGTAGTCCACATTCGGGCTTTCAAAAGTGGTCTTTACGACCACTTTTGAACAGTTCGAAAGGTGGACTGTTACTAGGGGACACTGGGTGTAGAAAACAAAGACAAACTGAAACATTTTAAAATGATATTAAATGCAGCCAGTCCAAATTTTAGCGGAATTTTACTGTATAAGAATCATAGCAACTTCAATAGAATGGCAAGACAGGAACTGATAATTTAAGATTAATAATAACAAAAAATGCGATATATATGAATAGAATATACGGCCGAGTAGAACAGAATAAACCATAAAAGAAAAGAAAGGAACCGAACCGAACAGAATAGAAGACAATAGAATAGAATAAAATATAGGATAAGATAAGAACATAATGAATAGAATAGAATAAAAAGAATAGAACGAATGTGATGTGGGAAGTTCGCAGAAAACTTTTATTTGTAGATTGGTAATAATTTGAAGAATCCTTTAATTTTAGACCCTCGGTTCATACACTAGTATAAATAAAGTGTTTGCTTTCCGTTTTAAATAATTATTTATAGCTAATGCAATTTGACATGAGACTGATTACCTCTATTACCATAATTTCACATCCGACTGAACGCATATATTTATCTTCGCCGTTTTCCGAAGAGGTCGATATTGTTATTCAATGCATAGTGGTCGGTAAATAGGTCGCCATTCACGAGATGCCAACAATTCACGGTCAGTTTAAAAAACAAACGACCTATTAGGCAATATCACTGACAAATTTATTCTTTGCATAGAGGTCAGCCTCATGTCTAATTGTACCAGCTATACCATAGTAGTTTTTTTAGTCATAGAATCACTTAAAATCCACATTAGTAAGTATATAAATGGCTTGTTTTCGACATCACGAAAACACACCTATATAATTTTGACCCCGTTGAACCCCACTTTCATATAGTGAAATTGGGGTTTACTGGGGTGAACTTTATTTTTCTTATTTCTGCTCCAAAATATAGATTGTGGGTACTCGTTAGAGCCGCATCGATGAGGCGGTTCTAACGGGTACCCACAATCCATATTTTGAGCAGAAATAAGAAAAATATCACAATTTTTCATCTTAAAAATTTCATTTTTTCGGCGATAAAGGTGGCAATATGTTTGCATATAGGCGTGTTTGCGTAATGGAGTTCCATAACGAAGACGGTCTCGGAGTCTAACTGTTGGTTATCATTTAGTGGTTTGTTGTTGTAGAGTCCTCGGCTTAGTTTCATCTCTGTGGTGGTTTGAGTTTTGTGTTCTCGGAGATGTTGCACTGATAAGTTAGGACGCCTTTATGCGGACTGAACATTACTCGCCTAAATCGCGACCGAATCAAGGGCGAGAATGGCGGGCTCACGCAATCGATTTAAGCACCCCCCCTCCCAACTCCCAGTGAAATGCTTTTCACTGACCATTCCAAGGTGGTTCTTCTGTCGCGGTCTTTTTGTTTTGGATAGCCGACTGGCCATTTTGTAGGAAAGTAAGTGTCTTTTCGGCTTTCCGCTATTGATGTTTCCATTAGAGTTTAGTTATTTCATGTTTGTGTTTTTTTCCCTTTGGGGTCTCTGATGGGAGGTGAGGGTTAATTGCATCGATTCCTGATCATTGCTTTCACTTCTATTTTAAATGAATGCACTTTGGGAAGAGTGGCCTTTTATGGTGTGGCCGACGACAGCAAAGCAAAGCAAAAGAAAGTAATTTATTAACAAACCCAGTTGACACAAAGCGCAAGATTACGCAATGAACTGGTGCAAATCATTTTAAACAAAGAAAAACAGTTCATCCTATCACGTGTACAAGTCAGTGAAACGAACGGCTCATAAACCCCACGTTAGGGTTTAGGGGTTATACATTAGTTTTTAGCTCACCGTCACGTAGTGACGAGGTGAGCTTTTGGGATCACTTTTTGTCCGTCGTCCGTCGTGCGTCCGTGCGTGCGTGCGTCCGTGCGTAAACAATTTCTTCAAACGACATCTCCTCCTAAACCACTGAGCGGATTTTGACCAAACTTCACAGGAATGATCCTTAGGTGGTCCCCTTTCAAAGTTGTTCAAATGGTTCCGGTCCGTTGCACATATAGGTCACAGGAGCCAAAAATAGATTTTTTTTACCAAAAACTTAAAAAATCTTCTTCTCTGAAACTGCAAGGCCCAGGTCTTTGAAATTTGGTATGAAGCTTCATCTAGTGGACCCCTACCAAGATTGTTCAAATTATAGTGCTGGGGCCAAAAATGCCCCCGCCCCGGGGCCCTTTGGTTTTACATGGGCTTATATAGGGAAAATCTTTAAAAATCTTCTTCTCTGAAACTGCAAGGCCCAGGTCTTTGATATTTGGTATGAATCTTCATCTGGTGGACCCCTACCAAGATTGTTCAAATTATAGTGCTGGAGCCAAAGATGCCCCCGCTCCAGGGCCTTTTGGTTTTACATAGGCTTATATAGGGAAAATCTTTAAAAATCTTCTTCTCTGAAACCACAAGGCCCAGGTCTGATATTTAGTATGAATCTTCATCTGGTGGACCCCTACCAAGATTGGTCAAATTATTGTGCTGGGGCCAAAGATGCCCCCGCCCCAGGGCCCTTTGGTTTTACATGGGCTTATATAGGGAAAATCTTTAAAAATCTTCTTCTCTGAAACCACAAGGCCCAGGACTTTGATAATTGGTATGAAGCTTCATCTAGTGGACCCCTACCAAGATTGTTCAAATTATAGTGCTGGGGCCAAAAATGCCCCCGCCCAGGGTCCCTTTGGTTTTACATGGGCTTATATAGGGAAAATCTTTAAAAATCTTCTTCTCTGAAACTGCAAGGCCCAGGTCTTTGATATTTGGTTTGAATCTTTCTCTTATGGACCCCTACCAAGATTGTTCAAATTATAGTGCTGGGGCCAAAAATGCCCCCGCCCCGGGGCCCTTTGGTTTTACATAGGCTTATATAGGGAAAACCTTTAAAAATCTTCTTATCTGAAACCACAAGGCCCAGGTCTTTGATATTTGGTATGAAGCTTCATCTAGTGGACCCCTACCAAGATTGTTTAAATTATAGTGCTGGGGCCAAAAATGCCCCCGCCCCAGGGCCCTTTGGTTTTACATGGGCTTATATTGGGAAAATCTTTAAAAAATCTTCTTCTCTGAAACTGCAGGTCCCAGGTCTTTGCTATTTAGTATGAAGCTTCATCTAGTGGACCCCTACCAAGGCTGTTCAAATTATAGTGCTTGGGCCGAAAATGCCCCCGCCCCGGGTCCCTTTGGTTTTACATAGGCTTAAATAGGGAAAATCTTTAAAAAGTTTCTGCTCTGAAACCACAAGGCTTAGGTCTTTGACATTTGGTATGAAGCTTCAGCTAGTGGACCTGTACCAAGATTGTTCAAATAATATCCCTGGGGCCACAAATGCCCCCGTCCCAGGGCCCTTTGGTTTTACATAGACTTATAATAGAGATAATCTTTGAAAATCTTCTTCTCTGAAACAACAAGGCCCAGGTCATTGATATTTGGTGTGAAGCTTCATCTAGTGGACCTCTATCAAGATTGTTTAAATTATAGCCCTGAGGCCAAAAATGCCCCTGCCCCGGGGCCATTTGGTTTTACATAGGCTTATGTAAGGAATATCTTAAAAAAAATCTTCTTCTCTGAAACCGCAAGGCCCAGGTCTTTGATATTTGTTGTGTAGCTTCATCTAGTGGACCTTTGCCAAGATTGTTCAAATTATAGCCTTTGTTGATATTTGGTATGAAGCTTCACCTTTTTAGACCTCCCTCAACATTATGCACATTGTAACCCTGGGGTCAATAATGGTCCTCCCCGGGTCCCACTTGTTACTCTATGGATTAGGTGAGCGATCCAGGGCCATCATGGTCCTCTTGTGATTAATATTAGGATCACTTTTTGTCTGTCATCCGTGCGTAAACAATTTCTTCAGATGACATCTTCTCCTAAACCACTGATCGGATTTCGACCAAACTTCACAGGAATGATCCTTAGGTAGTCCTCTTTCAAAGTTGTTCAAATGGTTCTGGTCCATTGCACATCTAGGTCACAGGAGCCAAAAATAGATTTTTTTTCACCGAAAACTTAAAAAATCTTCTTCTCTGAAACCACAAGGCCCAGGTCTTTGATATTTGTTACGAAGCTTCATCTAGTGGACCCCTACGAAAATTGTTCAAATTATAGTGCTGGGCCCAAAAATGCCCCTGCCCTTGGGCCCTTTGGTTTTGCATGGGCTTATATAGGGAAAATCTTTAAAAATCTTCTTCTCTGAAACACAAGGCCTAGGTCTTTGATATTTGGTATGAAGCTTCATCTAGTGGACCCCTACCAAGATTGTTCAAATTAAAGTGCTGGGGCCAAAAATGCCCCCGCCCCGGGGCCCTTTGGTTTTACATGGGCTTATATAGGGAAACTCTTTAAAAATCTTCTTCTCTGAAACCACAAGGCCTAGGTCTTTGATATTTGGTATGAAGCTTCATCTAGTGGACCCCTACCAAGATTGTTCAAATTATAGTGCTGGGGCCAAAAATGCCCCCGCCTCGGGGGCCCTTTGGTTTTACATGGGCTTATATAGGGAAAATCTTTAAAAATCTTCTTTTCAGAAACCGCAAGGCCCAGGTCTTTGATATTTGGTATGAAGCTTCATCTTGTGGACCTCTACCAAAATGTTCAAATTATAGCCCTGGTGCCAAAAATGCCCCCACTCTGGGGCCCTTTGGTTTTACATAGACTTATATAGGGAAAATGTTGAAAAAATCTTCTTCTCTGAAACAACAAGACCTAGGTCTTTGATATTTGGTATGAAGCTTCATCTAGTGGACCTCTACCAAGGTTGTTCAAATTATGGCCCTGAGACCAAAAATGCCCCCGCCTCAGGGAGGGGGGGGCGGCTTTGGTTTTACATAGACTTGTATAGGGAAAATCTTTAAAAATCTTCTGTGAAACCATAAGGCCTAGGTCTTTGATAGTTGTGAAATTTCATCTAGTGGACCTCTATCAAGACTGTTCAAATTATAGCCCTGGGGCCACAAATGCCCCCACCCCGAGACCCTTTGGTTTTACATGGACTTATATAGGGAAATCTTTAAAAATCTTCTTCTCTGAAACTGCAAGGCCCAGGTCTTTGATATTTGGTGTGAAGCTTTATCTAGTGGACCTCTATCAAGATTGTTTAAATTACAGCCCAGAGGCCAAAATTGCCCCAACCATGGGACCATTTGGTTTAACATAGGCTTATGTAGGGAATATCTTTAAAAAAATCTTCTTCTCTGAAACCGCAAGGCCCAGGTCATTGATATTTGTTGTGTAGCTTCATCTAGTGGACCTTCACCAAGATTGTTCAAATTATAGCCTTTGTTGATATTTGGTATGAATCTTCACCTATTTAGACCTCGCTCAACATTATGCACATTATAGCCCTGGTGTCAATAATGGCCCTCCCCCAGGCCCACTTGTTACTCTATGGATCAGGTGAGCGATCCAGGGCCATCATGGCCCTCTTGTCTTATTTCTGGTCCAAGACATAGGTTGTGTGTACTCGTTAGAACCGCCTCAACGAGGCGGTTCTAACGAGCACACACAACCAATGTTTGCAGTATTTTTAGAATCATATCACGGATTTTCATCAGAAAAAAATTTGGAGATGTTAAAAATGCACTTAGTCACACGGGTGTGTTATCGCAATTCGCCTTTTTAATTGTAGACTTGCGATCGGTTGAACGCTAATTATACAAATGGCAGATGTCCACCTACATGCTGTTCAACTGACTTCTGTAACACACACTGTGGAAACCAACAACCAGTAACTACTGCTCCACCAGTTACTACTACTAGACCTTATAGTCAACTCATAGGTATGTATCATCATCATCATCATCATCATCATCATCATCATCATCATCATCATCATCATCATCATCATCATCATCATCATCATCATCATCATCATTTTTTCTTCTTCTTCATCTTATTCTACTACTACTATTACTACTACTACTACTTCTACTACTACTACTACTACTATTATTATTACTACTACTAGTAGTAGTAGTAGTTGTAGTAGTAGTTGTACGTGTAGTATAGTAACAGCAGCAGCATTAGTAGTTGTAGTTGCAGCAGCAGCAACAGTACAAGTAGCAGTAGTAGTTTTAATACTAAGTAGTAATAGTAGTAGCAATAGTACCACCACAACCATAACCGCCGCCTTCCCCGCTACTGCTACTCCGTATACAACTACTACTAATTGTCTCTTTGTCATAGTTTCTGGGGCAAACATTTAACATGTTTAACAAGCCATTTAGATTCCTTTTATTTCAGACGACCCCTGTCGAATATAGGGGCCTTTCGTGTTTTACATGCATTTACATTTGCTGTCACACTGTGAGGGCTGTTTGAAGGCGAGGCCTGCATTGTCAACCCATTTAGTACCGGAAACCCCAAAACGGGTACCCTAGTAAACAGTGCAGGCCCAGATCAGACGCCGCAGAACGCGGCGTCTGATCAGGGCCTCTACTGTTTGCTAAAAGTTAGTCATTTTCCAGATACATTTTGAAGAAAACACAACCTGATACCACATAATTTTGAAATAGACTCCTACTATATATAAGGAAAGAGATTCCATTTGGTACAAAAAGGGTTAAAACAACGTTAAAATAATAAGCAGAATAATCACAATTCCTGCTTAACGCACGATTCCATGTGTATTTTTTTCGAAACTATTTCCAAAATCAGTTCAAACGGAGAAAAACTATAGAGGATCTTATAATAGTGTTCATGTTCTATTGAATTTATTAAACGAGTTGAGGTAAAGGATTAAAATGCGAGGCTTTTCCGAGCATTTTATCCCTTTTCCTCAACGAGTTTAATAAATTCAATAATACATGAGCAGCAATGTACATGTAAGATTCTATTTATCATATGACATTTGAAACGCTTTTTATTCATGATTTTGTAACAAAAGCGTCAATGTTCCGCCATCAGAAAATAAGTTAAGGATGTCGTACGTATAACGATACGGGGGGTATCTAACTAATTTGCATATATATTACATTTTTGCTGCTATTTTAAGTACTTTTTGGGGGAAATAAAAATGATATTTTCCTGCAGGGAAAATATTCCTTTCAGGCGGGGATTTATTTCCTTTCGAACGTCATCATGCACTAGGACGCGCCAAAATCGGGACAAATTACGTCACGTCACAGCGCTAATTACGTCAGTTTTAGACGTTAGAAAGGCCAAAAACGGCCGATTTAATAAATGTAATATAAACATTAATACATCTTAAGTTTTGAATACGGGAAATATTTCCCTCGAAACTTGCAAATCTTATAAACAAACTCGTGCATTCGCACTCGTTTGTTTACTTGATTTGCAAGACTCTCAGGAAAATATTTCCCGTATTTAAAACTAAAGATGTATTAATCTCTATTTAATCCTCTGGTGGATTACCGAATTTATTACATGTACGTGGCTTTATTGCATTCTCAGACGCGACGTCATATCATAAATCAAATTAAATTCAGAAAATTTCAAACAATGACCCGAATATCGAATTAGCGTTCACGTCAACAAAAGCTCGCAGGAAATTCTAAGGCCAAGGCGAGGGGCCCCGGGGGTCAAAATCAATGTTTTCACAACATGGTCGTGTAATATATCAAATCGACCGGCATGATAAGCAGAATGCATTACGATAACAGATCCGTGCGAAATAGTGCATTCTTTCATATCTCCACAATGGTGAAATTTCTCATGAAAAATTGTGATATTTTTCTTATTTTTACTCCAAACATAGGTTGTGGATGCTTGTTAGAACCGCCGCATTAAGGCGGTTCTAACGGGTACCCACAACCTGTGTCTTGGAGCAGAAATAAGAAAAACAATGTATACCCCCGTAAATCCCAGTTTTCTCTATATAAAAAAGGGTTTAGGGGATCTTCATTTTACGGACTTGTTCCCTTGATGCATTGCATCAATGTGGAGGTCACCAGAGGTAAGAAGAAACACAACCCCTCAATAACGATTATCGGATAACTAGACCGTAAGAGATAAAAGCTTGAAAACTTAGAAAATGATAGATCTTTGCTCTGGGGAGTGAATAACACTTTTGGAATTTTGATCCCACCCCTGGGGGAGGGCCGGGGGTGGGTGGGGGGGGGGTGACGGGATCAAAAACCAAAGTTTTCAGAACATGGTCGTGTAACATATCAAATCGAGCGGAAGCTTGTCATCGACAGGTACAGACCCATTTGATTAACATTGTCCAGGAGCACTGCCTTTCCCAGGTTGTCGATATCCCTACAAGACAAGAACGGACCCTAGATATCCTTCTTACTAACAATCCAACCCCAGTTACAAGAGTTAAGGGGATGCCACCTATTGGTCGAGCAGACCATGATATAGTACTGGTAGAGTATGACATTAAAGCTAAAAGGGTCGTTCAATCTCCTCGTAAGGTTTACCTCTATAAACGGGCTGATATGCAGGGTCTGAAAGACCACATGCTTGCTTTTGCAGACCGTTTTATGTCGCAGGACTTTGCTCACGTTGATGTTAATGAGATGTGGATTGAATTTAAGACGGTCTTACTCAGTGCGGTAAACAAGTTTATCCCGTCTAAGATGACGAAATGTAAACTTGGATACCCATGGATAGATGCCCGCATAAGGGCATTAATTAGAAAAAAGGAAAAACTATACCACCAGGCCCGCAGGGCAGATAATGATGCCCTGAAGAGTCACTACAGGAGACTCAGAGCCTTCGTTCAAAAGGAAATAAGAGATGCTCCAATATCTTCAATCCCCTGGATACAGATACTGCTATAGAAGACTGTAACCAAAACGATCGACTTAAAAAATTTTGGTCCTTTATGAAAAACTTGAAGAAGGATTCCAAGGGTGTAGCTTGTCTAAGAGAAAATGGAATCTTGAAAACTGGAGCCAAAGACAAAGCTGATATACTCAACAGATAGTTTGAGCCTGTGTACACCCGGGAACAAGTAGGTGCCCCTCCATCAAAAGGACCAAGCCCCTATCCAGACATAGATGACCTATTCTACTAGACCGTCTTAACCCCCCAAATTCTCAGGTCCTGATGACCTCAGCGCCCGTGTGTTAAAAGAATGCAGCGCAGAAATTGCTCCAGTCCTTGCCTGCATCTTCAATCAGTCCCTGGCCCAGGGTAAGGTCCCAGATGATTGGCTTCAAGCCAATGTGGCACCCATTTACAAGAAAGGGGAAAAGTATGACCCTGACAATTATAAGCCTGTATCACTGACTTGTATTTGCTGTAAGTCTCTGGAGCACATCATCGTGGGCAAAATCATGCAACATCTTACAGAGCACAAGATCCTTGTCGAATCCCAACATGGATTTAGAAGCGGTAGGTCATGTGAGACCCAGCTTGTCCAGTTCATCAACGACCTACAAGAAAACCTGGACTGGGCCCATAATAGGGGTCACAAACAAACAGACCTAATCATTATGGACTTCGCTAAGGCTTTCGATAAAGTCCCCCACAGAAGACTTCTGTATAAACTGGAGTAGTATGGTATCCGAAATGATACCCTCCAGTGGATCTCTGCTTGGCTATCCGGACGAACACAAAGAGTCGTACTTGACGGTGTTTGCTCTGACCCTGCCCCGGTGCTGTCTGGTGTCCCACAAGGTTCCGTGCTGGGACCGATATTGTTTTTGATTTTTATTAACGACCTGCCGACAACATCAACTCTAAAATCCGCCTTTTCGCTGACGATTGTTTACTGTACAGAAATATAAGAGGATCTGATGACCTACAGATACTTCAAGATGACTTGGAAAAGTTGGCTGCCTGGGAAGAGGCATGGCTCATGAAATTTAATGTCGCCAAATGTCACTCTATGAGAGTGACAAGGCACCCTCCCCATAAATAGATGGTCCATGGTTATACATTACATAACCAGGTTTTAGAGAACGTTTCTTCTGCTAAATACTTAGGAGTTCAAATCACTGATGACTTCGAATGGGGTCAACACATTAATGAGATAACTAGTAAGGCTACTAAGACACTCGGTTTCCTTCGTAGAAATTTGGCTTTCGCACCGAGGGAAACCAAGGATGCTGCATACAAAACCTTAGTCCGCCCCAAGCTTGAATATGCAGCTCCAGTTTGGATGCCCTATCATCAAAAGGAGACTGATATGATAGAAAAAGTTCAGAGGACTGCGGCTCGCTGGACCTGCAGACGTTGGCGCAACCAAAGCCACGTTGGAGAGATGCTTGAAAACTCCAGTGGCCGACTCTACAGGAAAGGCGAGAGCAGGCTTCGCTGACTATATTCTATAAAATCCACAATAATTTAGCCATTATAGATAAGAGTAGGTACCTATCTGAAGCTGGTGGAGGATGTAGGAGAACCAGGTCCCATCCCTTTCAGTATCACCGTCCTAATGCTTACACGGATGGTTTTAAGTTTTCTTTTTTCCCCAGGACAATTGCAACTTGGAATGGCCTTACAATCGAAGCTGTCTCTTCTGAGACAGTTGATGGGTTTAAGACCAAAATATGATATCCTAGGGTTGGGCAGGGGATAGGCATGGATTCCTCCCCCTGATGACTTCTTGTAAATAGTTTTAATCTGCTGGTGGCTGTGTCACAAAGCTCTTTTTTGGGGGGTGGGGATTGAAAACATTCGCGCCACACCCAAAACCTGTTATCATGGTCAGAATTGACCGAAAACAGTATCGGGAGAAAGAGAAAGAAAGACTGCACGATTTTAGTTATCTTTGTTTTCAGAAATGACCTGTAGAAGTCTGCTATTCAACGGATACTTCTATGACAGTTTCACAAACCTCTGTGTCAAGGTGTCTAAAACACCGATGACTCAGGTCCAAGCTGCACGGACATGCGCAGCAGATGGAGCCTCGTTAATGATCGTAGACGATTCTACTAAACAAGACTTCTTGATATACTGGATATTTAGCCACAGAGGTATTTTATCTAAAAAAAAAGCTTGCGCGGACTGTTATTTCAGTTACAAAATGTTTGAGACGGCCCCCCAATTCAGGTATAATGGCAACAAGCATACGTT
The DNA here is from genome assembly GCA_963580285.1 of Lucinisca nassula. Classification (NCBI taxonomy): domain Eukaryota; kingdom Metazoa; phylum Mollusca; class Bivalvia; order Lucinida; family Lucinidae; genus Lucinisca; species Lucinisca nassula. The sequence continues at coordinate 12,121,030 of OY757018.1, forward strand.
TCTAAGGAGAATTCACCTTATTTGCATTATCTGCTGGTTCCTAGTCTGAAGGTTATCAGTGTTGGAAAAACAGGTAACCAGACCCCCCTTTTAAGGTCAGGGGGGTCTGGTTACCTGTTTTTCCAATATTGACAATGTGCAAGCTGGGAGCCACCAAATAATGCAAATATGGTGAATGGATTCACCTGGCAGATTTTTCGCCATTTTTGCAAAGGAAGTCAACTTTCGGGACTTCCTGTTCGCTTTTCTATTAAAGCTATCCCACCAGAATGGGTCAACTCTTAAAGGAAAGAATTTGCTCCTCGGGAGCAAATTCTTTCCTTTAAGACCCCTATTGGCATGGGAGGCAAAAATACTTTTGAAGGAGTTGCCTACCCTGAAGGTGACTCTATTCCCCTTTAATCGAGATTTATTGCCTAAGAATTTCCAAAAAGTCTCAATAGAAAACATAAAGTTGTCACGGACGATGTCATGATCTTACGCGCTGGCATCCATTTTTTATTCCATTTAAGAAATTAATTTTATTTTTCTGCTGTTCATGAAAGTATGAACGCGACGGTCATTCTTTCGTGGCGATTGATCATGAAATCTTTTCTGCGGTCAGTATCTCCCTTCCGCTGATTCAAGAAGGACAGTTGTCAGTTTTTGGCGGAAGAAAGTGCACTGTAATGGTTAACCGCTTACGTATAAGCTTGCCCAGGAAAAGTGTGGATAGGTAAACTGACCGGCTCAAAAATGCCCAAGATATTGTTGAATGGGCTGTTCAAGTCTGATACAAACAAACAAACATAATGTATATGCATTCCTTGTACATTCTGTATTTCATTTTTAGAGGGTAGGATTTCAGCTAAACATGCATACTCTCTTAAAATAATCTATAAATAAATAAATAAATTAAGTAATTTGAATTTATATTTTTACGTATTTACCTTTTTATTCAGAAAATGACACTGACTTCTGGATCGGAGCAAAAGCTGATACCAACAAAGGACATAACTTTCACTGGGTGGATGGTTCAGAGTTATCATATAAAACATACAACCACTGGGGAAATAATCTCATGGGTGAGTTACTCTCTTCCATATCCTGCTGAATATATTAATTGTGCCACACACATTTCTGACTATCAACCAATTAGACTACTGGATATAATGCCTTCATTTAGATTTGCAAACTGGCAGATCCACAGTGTGGATCCTGATCAGATGGTCTCAGATGTCAACGCGTCCGAGTAGATCGAGATAGTTTGCAAAGAGTCGTGTTATCGTGGGTTAAACTTGTAAACTGGTTCATTGAATAGTGGGAATGGTCTTGACAAAATGAGGGTATGTTAAACCAAATCTTTCTATTTGAAATGGACAAGCATGGCAGTACTAATGGGCCCCTGCAAAACCGTTCAACCGAGTTTATAACAAATACATCTCTACAAATCGAAAGAAGTTTTAAAGCGCTTTCCTGTGCTGGACTGCGTAACACTGTAAAATTATTTGTTACCAGGGAGTGTTTGAGGTTTAGGTCTCATCAACAGCTAAGTTCATACGGAGACGGTACCTCGGTTTAAAGACTCATTCGCAAGTGTAGAGAAGCCCGGAATCGATCCTGCGACCCCTGGATTACAAGGCGAGTAGCATAACCACTACAACTCGATGGCTTCTGCATGCTGAAACTCCACATAGGATTTATATCTCGCCTGCCTCGGTAGCTCAGTCGGATGCACGTCTGACTGGTGATCAGGGGGACGCGAGTTCGATACCTGCCGCGGTCGGCAACATTCTTTCGTGGAGATTGATCATGAACTCTTTTCTACGGTCATTCTCTCCCTTCCGCTGATTCAAGAAGGGCAGTTGTTAGTTTCTGGCAAAAGAATGTGCACTGTTCTAGTTAACCGCTTACGTATAAGCCTGTCCAGGAAAAGTGTGGATAGGTAAACTGACCGGCTCAAAAATGACCTAAATTAGCGTTGACTGGGCCGTTAAACACCAATGCAAACAAGCAAACAAGGATTTATATCCCATATCGTGAAACTATGCGTCATTCATGATTTGTGGGTCGATTATTTGTCAGTCGACCCAAACTTACAACGCACAATAGCTTTTCGTTGTTAATATCTACGCGACTATGACTTATTTCTAGGAAATCCAGGTAACGCATATTTATAGAAAAAGGCCGCGTTAACCCATTTTGTATCGGTAACCCCGAAACGCGTAATTGGCAAACAGTGCAGGTCCAGATCAGACGCCGCAGAATGCGGCGTCTGATCAGGGCCTACACTGTTTGCAAAAGTCCAGCCATTTTCTCAATAAAATTGGAAGGAAACCCAACCAGACACCCCTATTTGTGTTATATATAAGGTGGAAGATTCCATTTGATATAAAAAGGGTTAAACAGTTGCGTAAGGGGTTATCTATAGTAGATCGACTGGGGGCAGGGACATTGTAGACTCTGATCAGAACGCGGCGTCTGATCCGAATCTACACACTTTGCTTAAAGGTCGGGAATTTAAAGGTTAAACGAAACAACCAAAGTCCAGGTTCAGAACCAACTCAGAGACAATCGACCCACCAGTGCTGTCAGTGCTTTGATTTTTTTAGAACTTAGTGGCCTTCTGAGACAGCCGGATTGTTCACTGTGCAAGCGCATGACAAAAGTATAGTTATTGCATGGCGACAACGAAAGCCCTAGGGTCATTGCTGCTTGCACATACAGAGGAGACCTTGTAGCTTCATACAAAATGTCACGTGTCTCTACATTCTGACAGAGTGGGTACGGTGGCTCATTTGAGACTTTGCTGAACGCACATGCCCAAAGATACATAGTTACTTCATTCCGATAACACATCCGTGTAATATAGTACATTCTTGCACAGAAGACAAGCAAATCCTTAATTTTACTCTGGGATAGAAATTTATGTTCTGACCCTGGTGTTCCGACCCAAAATCGAATATAACCGCGTGTTTGATAAATAAACTGGTTGATTATGACCTTGTGTGCGCCGTCGTTAAGGTTGGCGTCATGCACGATCCGTGACGTCACTTTACATTCCTCCAGTGTCAACACAATATGGCGGACGTTTGTAACCGAAGTGACTGCAGCATTGAAATTCCGCGCTAAGAAATGGAAGGTATGCAAGAAAAAGAATCCAATATGGATGTGAGGGGTGGATAGAAAAATCCGTCCCTCGGGATCACTGTCCGGCATCACTCGGCAAGCCTCGTGATGCCGGACAGTGACCCTTGGGACGGACTTTTCTATCCACCCTTATACCCATATAAGATTCTTATATTCTTTCTGATCACCAAAACGATTAGTTTTCTGATGAAATTTTGTGCTATTTTCCTTATTTAGACTCCAAACATAGGCTGTGTGTGCTCGATAGTTGAGGCGGTTCTATCGAGCATCCACAACCTATGTCAAGTAAGTAACAAGAAAAATAATGTTTACCCCGGTATAATTAAATAAATATTACATTCCTGAGAGGTGATACATGTAGTGATGTCAACAGTCATAAGCAGAATGTCCCTATTTCTACATACCGAAAAAAGAAGCTATGGCGTACAACAACTTTGCGCCCATCAGGGCTTGGAGAAATAGATTGGGCTGTAAGGTGCTACCACATGGAGCTGGAACAAACTGAACATGTGTACTGGCAAACCGCTTAAAAGCTCTAAGCTTGTACAGGCAACGTGGTGTAGACATGTATGAACCATATTGGTTTCATTAGGCGGCAGGGCATCTCAGTGCCGGGTAAAAGTCCCACAAAATCGGCAACAACGTCTCCGAAATGACCCACAAAATCGGCAACAACGTCTCCGAAATGACCCAATGAAATCAAGTCAATAAAACAAAAACAAAAACAAAAAAACAAAAAAAAAAAACAAACAACAACAGCAACAACAACAAAAAAAACAACATAATAATAATAATTACAGTCTGATCAGATTCTTTGTTGTACACACATGGCCGAAATCACATTATCTCCTTAATTCTCATGGAACACGTGACGTCTTACCAACGTCGCATCAACGTCAACGGCATTAAACGTCATTGATGTTGCAACGGCGTTGATACAACGTTGCAGAGACGTTGTGAGCCCGCTTTGTTGTGATTTGTCGTGTATTTTCAGGACAACCGGATGACAGAAGAGTCAAAAATGAAAACTGTGTATACTTGGATTACATTGACAACTACTTCTGGCATGATGACAAGTGCTCTGAGAGGAAGACTGGATTTATTTGTCAGATCGGCCCACTCGCTACAGGACAAGACGGTACAGTGTCGTCGACACGCACTATCTTCTAATAGAGGATCTTATATCATTTATCCTTTCATATGAAATTTATGAAACAAATCTTCGGCGAGTTTCATAAATTTCATATAAATTGACTACTCGCGTAAAATTCCGTTTATCATATGACCACTTTGATTTGGATTTAAGCGCCTTTAAATTACCAAAAAGAAAATGCATGGTTGACATGGACGTCGTCATGAAGTTACTAAATCCTGCCACGATTGTTATTGCACGTCTTTATACACTGCTTATCAACGGCGTCATATGATAAATAATATTCATAAGACATTTTTCAGTCTGAGTTTTAAAGTATAATATTTACCGGGTTTCCATGGGACATTTTAATCATGAGATTATGTAGAAAAACAACGTCAGAGATTAATTCGATTGATGATAAACCGGGGTGGCTGCTTTTTGATTTTATGGCTCTGTACGTCATCCATGCACTAACGATCAGGGCCCAGGATTACTATCGTTACTTAAGTTAAGGTCGACTTAACGATTTAAGGAGGAATTCTTATCTTAGTAAAGTATTTCCTTAAAAAGTGCATTCGAAAGCCACCTATTACATTTACTTAGCTAAGTATTTAACTTCGTATGAAGTCGTAATTTTGACGGAAATTTTCACGAAGATTAGCACGTAAGTTTCAATTACACATTCATGTAGGCGGCCCACAACTTTCCCGCGATCTGTCAAAAATCTCTCCTTCTGCTTGAATGGATGGACACAATAGAAAGTATGATGGTTTAGTTTCCATTTCACTGCATAAACCATGAAAAATGTTTTATATACTATAAAACTTGTGTAATTGAAGGATCACACTCGATCTCAAATTGCGCGGGCAAACATTGGTGACAAAGTAGCACCACGACATATTCAAAACGCTGTTTTTATGGGGTCCCTTCAGAAACAAGAACTCATACAATATTTGAATATGCAAAGCTCGGTTTTATGGAGTCTTATTTGAATTGAGGTTTAACGTCCCTGTCAACACTATGCAGGTCATTTTGGAGACGTTGCTTCCAATTTTGTGGGACGTTTATCGACTCTGAGATGAAATGAAACCTCAAGCCCTGTCGCCCAATGAAACGAAAAGGCTTATATGCAGTAGACGGTATGACTCGCATCACTTTGCCTGGGCAGGCTTAGTCCTTCCAATCTGTTTACAAGTACTAGGGCATCGGGAAAATACGCTTATACAATTCTGACCCCCTTGAACCCCACTTTTATTTTGTAAAACTTGGGTTTAGGAGGGGGTCGAACTTTTTTTTTTACTTATTTCCGCTCTAAAATATAGAATGTGGGTACCGGTTAGAACCGGCTAACGTGTACCAAAAGTCTATATTTTGAGCAGCAATAAGAAAAATACCACAATTTTACATCTTAAAAATTTCCTTTTTTGGAGGTAAAATTTATAATGTATTTGTATAGGCGTGTTTACGTTATGTGTGGTCAGTTTCAGCTCTGCATGGAAGCACCATGCAGCCCAAACTGTTTCTTCAAGCCCCGAGGGGAATCGGTTTTATGGTGTCTGTCCATGATTCAACCCTTCTCATGCCGTTAGTCGTATTGAATAATATTCAAAACAATCTGGTAGAGTCGATAATTAAGAAAATAAACATATTCTGCGCAATGGTGAAGAGCAGGGAAGACTCCGACACTTTACCCAAGCTACGATATTGTTTTCGGATGACATCATTACATGTATGTAGCTGATATAGTCATTCAGGACACGATCAAACATCATACAGACAAACACGGAGAAAAACCGTAGCTCAAGTCGGAGTAAAAAAAAAAAAAAAAAAAAAACATGAATATAAAATCACTGTACATTCGATCTTGGATTCCCCCGTCTTTTTATGAGTGAGGTGAGGCATATAGCGCTCACTCACTCACAAACACACTTAATTACTCACATGCACGAGCTTTCAAAGGGAGGTAGAACGCCTCAAACTCATTTTTATTGAGCATTTCCAGGCAGGGAGAAGAGGCAAATGATTGGATGTGGAGAAACAGAAGAAATAACAACATTCCCCTCTACCATTACCTGCTGCTAGGAAAGCAGGCATTGTCACAATCAGCTGGACGCCCCAGTGACACAAGATACACGTCACCTTCGCCTCACCCAACCAGTACACAACGACCACACGCGACCTCCAGTAACAACTTAGAAGGTCTAAGCCTGCCAAGGCAAAGTGGTGCAAGTCGGGCCGTCCAGGCATATAAAACTTGTTAGTTTCATTGGGCGACAGGGCTTGAGATGTAATTTCATCTCAATGTCGGGTAACAGTCCGACAAAATTGGAATCAACACTTCCAAAATCAAACCTAAATAGTGTTGCGAGGACGTTAAATCTCAAATCAATCAATCAATCAATCAATCAAAACAAAACTTCATTGTATTTCATTAATTTTGATATCGAGAATCTTACACAAATGGTCCTTTCATATGAAAGTTACGAAACGGGCCTTCGAATTGGATTTTAAATAGGATTTTATTGCCTTTACCTTGACCATTTGCCCAACAAATGACATACGTTACAGTTGTTCACGCCAAAATAGTTAATATTTACATTTCAAGTGTAAAACCTATTGTAAACCTATACGACTGTTCACACTTCCATGAACGCATCGAATCACATGATTTTCAATGACGTCAAGTGTCGCAAGTCTACACCCTAAACCATGGTTCTCTATGATCTCAATGGGCGTTGACGACGACAATGCTGTTCCGCTCTTTGTAGAAAAAACAGCGTGTAAATGTTTTTCAGCTTTAACAGATTGCCTTATAAGAATTTTTTCGCCGAGTGATGAGGAAAAAAGAATGTAAATATAAGAAATATTTTTTCGGATGTTCATGAAGGTATGAACGACAGCGGGTCGCTAGCAAAGTTTATATGAACCCCTTCAGAGTTCATTTACTTTGCAGGCGACCCTGTTCGTTTATACTTTCTTGAACAGCAGAAAAACAAGTCATTTCATAAATGCACGTGGCGTCATACTATATCATGACAATGAATATAAAGACGGCATATGGTGAACAGTGTATGCGTAAAACTAGCAGGCCATAAGCGTAGGAACATGGACCCGATGTGCCACAGGATCAGTTTTTAACTAATAGACAAAAGTGATATGCGCCGACCCCCCCCCCCCCCCCCCACACACACACACACTGAAAAAAACAACCAAGTCATTTAGGATCCTCTCTCACGTATAATAACCTTCCCACACCAAACAATTAATTATTGCCCTGTCACCAGTATTATATAGAGGGTCTTACACGAGTGGTCATTTCATATGAAATTTATGAAACGAGCCTTTGGCGAGTTTCATAAAATTCATATGAAGTGACCACGAGTGTAAGATTCTGTTTATCATATGACCAGTTGAAATTAGATTTTATCGCCATCAAATTTGACACTTTTCTTCACAGAAAATGCATGGTTGACACGGACGTCGTCATGGCGTTACGTAATCCCGCCAAAGTGTTATTACACGTGTGGTCATAGGATTTTTATTACACGACCTTATCCACTGCTTATCAATAACGTCATATGATAAACAGTATTATGTTAAAGGAAGTTTTTACGCAGCTCTGTTCGTCGCAAAATTTGACACATCAAGGGAGAAATACATCCCAGTACCTATATGGCAAGTAGACTTGCCCCACAGGGAGGAAAAAAATGGCCCGACCGGGACTCGAACCCAGGACCTCTCGCAAATCAAGAAAACACTCTACCGTTTGAGCTACCGAGCATCACTTATAATCGCGAACAAATAAAAGCCCTAAGGTTTGCCGTTATTGATATATACATTCATGTGTCAAGGCCAAATCTTAAAAGTTAAGGTACCTATCTGGGTTACCTTAAATATTTAAGTATTTTCTTTGGTTAAGTATCGACTTAAACGAACGAATTTCTTTGTAGTTCACTTTATACGCTAGTTAAGTAAATACTTAGTTTAAGTAGGTACTTAAAATTTAAGTCCGCATTGTAATCCTGGGCCCAGATTACGATACAATAATATGCGTTTCCCATCGGCTATAACAGACAGACAGCCATGCCCGATTCACTTATTTGTTACATCAAATAATCCGTCCGATACTTGGCATCTTATGTTTTCCGAAAACTTGTCTTTTCACCGTTAATATTGATTGACATGTCAAGATTTTATACCTATATCCAATCGAATTTACTCCCGTGTCAATCATCAGCAGGAGATCACGGTCTGTGACTGTGTATATATTCTATCGGCCAATAAGAAACTTATAAAATAGATTGAAGTGAAGGCAATGATCAGGAATCGATACAATATACCCGCATCTCTCATCGGAGACATAAGACTGTCTGCCGGCCGGTACCTTTTTATGATATCGCAGATACCGATAGAAAATTTACATTGGCCATATTCGACTGGGAAGTTTCGTGAAATTTCCGTGAAATTCCACGCAGGAGTGTGGTGTCTTTCTTGTAATAGCCGATCACATGGTCTAATCAAATATTGGTTATTTTTCAAAAACATAAGCGATCGTGGAGCACGATTCTATTCGAAGGAAAAGTCGAACCTTTCGTGCACCACGGTCGCTTATGAGCTGTACACAAATAAAATATTTGATTGGACCATATGACCAGCTATTACATCTAGGCACCACACTCCTACGTGGAATTTCACGGAAATTTCACGAAACCTACCAGTCGAATACCGCCATTGACATTGGGTCGTTGCAACTGAGGGAAACTCGTTGTATCATATCATATTTAAACATTTATTATGCGACATGAGTATAAGAGTCGATAAAATTCTTCAAGAAACATTGATTCAAGGAAAAACTCTGCCAATGGCATTCTCAAAAGCATTGGCGTTAATTGGTTGATTGATTGTTTTGGGTTAAACGACATGTGAACCGTTGTGGATCATTTTGTGTCGTCTCCCAGAGAAAGGGATAAAAGCGACAGAAGAGGTGAATGTGAGAGACAGATGAGAAAGAGGAAAATGAATTGAAGTGCAATAACAGAAGAAATAACCACCACCCCTTTACACTGCTGCAAGGACAGCAGGCCTTGTCCAACTGTAAGCCAATATCAGTTGGACGCCCCAGTGATGCAAGATACACGTCACCTTCGCCTCACCCAACCACCCCACCAATGACGTTAAAAAGTGATATTTCAGTTCATATAAATACGAGCGTATCTACCAGTCAGAATCAGAATCAGAATGATTTCTGGTGACACGTCAAATGACATTCATACACCAGAACCTGTGATATGGGAAGTTAGTCCCTCGCTCTAACCAAAGAGGTAAACTTAGCTACACAATCCTCAGCACATTCAGCCGTCGAAATAATCGAATCGGGAAGGGCATTCAGATCTCTAATGATTCGGGGGAAGAAAGATTCTTATAAATGTCCGTTCTTCCAGTAAGGATCTGAAACGTCATTGAATGGTGCTTTTGTGCAGTGCCTAGCTGGGGGAACAAGGTCATCTGTTGGAATGCTGGCAGCACCCTTTAGACCTTTGTATAAGAGTATGAGCCTACTGTCTCTTCTCCTTTTCTTGAGAGACTCCATCTTAATTTTCCTAGAATTCCAGTCATGCTCCCAGTTTCAAAGCAGTAATTTCCAGTTACAAATCTAGCAGCTCTATTCTGAACTTTTTCAATTTCTTCATTGAGGACTACTCCGCTTGGGTCCCAGATGCAACTACCATATTCCAAGATTGGGCGAACAAGTCCCCTGTATGCTGTCTCTTTCACATCCTGAGGACACTGATAAAGATTTCGCCTCAGGAAACCAAGTGTTCTATTCGCCTTTGTACACATGTTGCTAATGTGTGTATTCCATCTCAAATCGTGAGTGATTGTCACACCAAGGTACTTAATTGAATTCACATTTTCGAGAACCGTTCCCTCTAAAGTGTAAGAAGCCTCAATTTTATTGGATCTCTTCCTAGTTATCTGCATAATATTGCATTTAACTGGCTGAAATCTCATACCCCATTTTCGGGCCCAACATCCTAATCTATCTATGTCAGCCTGAAGTTTCAGTGAGTCATCTGTATCTCTAATTTCCCTATAACAAACACAATCGTCTGCGAACAGTCTTATTTCTGAGTCAATGTCGGCGGAGATATCATTGATGTACAGGGAGAACAATAGAGGACCAAGAACAGTCCCTTGCGGGACTCCAGACAAAACTGGCGCCCATACTGAAGATTCACCATTAACAACAACCCGCTGTTTTCTGTAGCAAAGGAAGGAATCTATCCATTTTAGAGTCTTTCCTCCAATTCCATAACCAAATAATTTGGATTTAAGTAGATCATGCGAAGGGGTGTCAAAAGCCTTCTCGACGTCTAGAATAAATATGTCCACCTGCCCCCCTTTGTCCAGGATTTTCGCCCAATCATTAATAACCGTGCTCAACTGAGTTTCGCAACTGTGCCTTTTTCCTAAATGCATGTTGTCTGTCTGACAAAAGTTTATGTTCATCCAAGTGGGCCATGGTGTTTGAGCAAATTATGTGTTTAAGCAATTAACATAGAACACAGGTCAGTGACACCGGGCGTAGTTTCGAGCAAGAGCCCTGTCCCATTTTTTGAAAAGTGGACAGATGTTCGCTAGTAGCCATTCTTTGGGAATTTCACCCGTATCGAGAGATTGTTTGAAAAGACGAGCAAAAACTGGACCTAACTCGTTTGCTAGTTCCTTCAGGACTCTAGGATGAAGCTCATCAGGCCCTAATGCTTTAGAAGGTTCAAGCCTTTAAGTAACTTGATCACTCCTGCCGAGGATACAACAATATTTTCCATGAAAGGGGCCGATCTTTCAGTCAATGGAACCTCGTTGAACTCAGTTTTATTAAATGCATCATTGAATTGACCAACCAATTCCACTGCCCTTTCAGAGTCCGATTCAGCGACCCCGTTCCCTCCTCTTTTATTAAGGGGTGGGATACCTTGCCTATCTTTCTTCTGGCTATTGATATATCTGTAGAAGTCTCTTGGATTTGCCTTTACATCACCTACCAAGTTATTAACGTATAGATCATTCTGATTTTTAATGTTATTTTTGATTTCTCGTCTCAAGTTTTCAAATTTTGCTCTGAGTTTACCACTTCCAAACTTTTTTGCCTTAGCCTGGATCTTATTTCTCCTCCGAATTTTTCTTCTTATTTCTGGTGTGATCCAAGGAATTGAAGATACATACCTGCTAGTTTTGGAGGGATATGATTTTCGGACGAAGCTTGAATGAAAGACTTTATCAAATCAAAGTTCTCCTGGACATACCGAGCGTCTGAATGACCATTAAAGTATTTCTCTCTTGCAAATTTTAGGGCATCCTTCCTCATAGTCTCATTGCATTTACATAAAAAAGCATTAGTCAGTACGTTATATAATTACCTATTTTCTTTGGATGATATATTTTGAGCGATGGATATAAGTTTTGGTTGCCGGCCCCGCCCATCGGGGCTTGCAGAAATAGATGGGATGCATGATGCTTCCACGCAGAGCTGAAACCGACTGCACACGAGTACTGGTAAAGTAGAAGTAAAACAAAGATCAGGAATCGATACAATTAACTTACTCCACCCACCAAAGACACCAAAGGGAAAGAAATACAAACGACGTGTGTCGTCTCCCAGAGAAAGGTAAAAAAGAGATAGAAGAGATAGTAGAGGAGATAAAAGTGAGGGACAATGAAGAAAGAGGGAACTGAATGGAAGTGTAGAAACAAAAGAAATAACAACCACATCCCCCCTCTTGTCCAACTGCAAGCCAATATCAGATGGACACCCCAGTGACGCAAGATACACATCACCTTTGCCTTACTTAAATAAGTACAGGTATCTGACAGTGAATTCAGTGAAACTTCAATATTTCGAAGACGGATCGCTCCGTTATCTGGTCGAAAAGCCATGGGGAAATAATCCGATTGCTGCAGATATCTGTCATTATGAAAACACACGCGTGTGACATAGTGACTTCTTTCATATCTCCAAAATGGTATCTTTTTGAGGATAATTTGTGATATTTTTCTTATTTGTACTCCAAACATAGGTTGCGGGGACTCGTTCGAACCGCCTCATTGAGGCGGTTCTAACGGGTACCCACAACCTATATCTTGGATCAGAGATAAGGAACATAATGTTTACCCCCGTAAACTCAAGTTTTTTTTATAAAGTTGTGTTTAGAAGGGTGTTCATCACATGGACTTGTTGACATGATGATAAACATTTGGATATCATGATCTAACCTTTGAAAGTGATGTGTACACATTAAAATCGCCTCAATTAGGCGGTTCTAATGAGTACACACAACATACCTTCATTTTATAGAAGAGCATAACGATATCTTAAATTGTCCCCATTGTGTCTAATATCCTGGTACTATGATTAAACTCCAGTAGCTCGATGATATTTGAGTTATTGGAGTTCAAGTGCATGTTGAAAAAAATGATATATGAGCACGACAGAATCTACATAAAGACGTGTGTCCTCCCAATACCCGGATCAGTCTGCTCATTTACACACTAAGACAAGAGATACCGTGTATCTCTCACTTTGAATAGCCCGCAGACTATAGAAAGTATTTGCGATCAGCGAAGGCTCTGATCAGACTGCGCGAACGCGCAGGCTGATCTGAGTCTTCGCTGGTCGCACAAGCCTTAACCGCGGTAGGTTTTGTTGTGCGCTTGCTCAATTTTCTATGTTTGTTAGTGCCAGCCGAGTGCGCATCATACAGCCGTTTGCATTTCTATTTTTTTCAGAAGCTGAATGTCGAAAGCATGTGTTTAATGGTTATTTTTATGATCATAAAACAAACATGTGTATCACCCTACGCAGAAATCAGCACGCTACCCAGGCTGCAGCGGCGGCGGCCTGTGCAGGAGAAAATGCCCATCTCGTCAACATCGATAGTGACAGTAAAACAAATTTTGTGCTGACCTGGATATTTAGCAACAGAGGTGAGTAGTTATCTAAAAATGCTCAATTTAAAACGTAGAATATAAACATAACAAAATCGGATGGAATGGGAATAATCAAGAATCGATAAGATAAACGCTGGTAAGTGAATGATCAGGAATCGATAAGATAACCCTAGGTAATGGAATGATCGGGAATAGATACGATAGACCTAGGGAACTGAATGATCAGGAATAGAATGATAAGATAACCTTAGGGAAAGGGATGATCAGGAATAGACAAGATAACCCTAGGGAAGGGAATAATCAGGAATCAATAAGATAAAAATTGGTAAGTGAATGATCAGTATTTGATAAGATAACCATAGGCAGGGCATAATTAGGAATAGATAAGACAGTCATAGGAGGGGAATGATCAGGAATAGATAAGATAACCCTAGGGGAGGAAATGATTAGGAATCGATACATGTACATTGTTAGATAACACTAGGGAAGGTAATGATTAGGTGTAGATAAAATAACACTAGGGAAGGGTAAGTCAGGAATAGATAGGACAAACCAAGGAAAAGGATAAACCAGGATCCGAAAAGATAACCCTAGGGAAAGGAATAATTAGGAATAGATAGGATAACCCTAGGGAAGGGAATAATCAGAAAGAGACAAGTTTACCCTAGAGAAGGTAATGGTTAGGAATCAATAAGATAATTCTAAGAAAGGGAATGATTAGGAATCTAATAGTTTGAAGTTGAGTAAACGTTATAAGATAACTCTAGGGAAGGGAATGGTCAGGAATAGATAAGATAACCCTAGGGAAGAGAAGCTCAGAAGTAGATAGGATACCCGAATCAGGAATAGATTAGATACTCCTACGGAAGGGGGGGGGGCAATCAGGAATTTTTTTTTTTTTTGGTCGGCGCCTCCTCCCCTATCCGACCCCATCTTTTTTTACATACCGTGTAATTTATATACATTATGTTCGGTCTCCGTCACTCAGTGCGTATGTATGTATGTATGTATGTATGTATGTATGTATGTATGTATGTATGTATGTATGTATGTATGTATGTATGTATGTATGTATGTATGTATGTATGTATGTATGTATGTATGTATGTATGTGTGTATGTGGTTATAGGTTATAATGAAATTTCAATAGAAGCACGGTATGTTTGAGCTAAATACTGTGTTGGGGTACGCGGTTGTGACAACATTGACCTGCTAGGAGAGGCTAGGACTAAAGGCGACCCTGGAAACCATTTGTCCTAACCCTACAGTTAGCATGTAAATGCCAACACAACCGAATCGCCCAAACACAGTAACTGCTCCCTCGCCTTTATTATTATTATTATTTTTTATTATTATTATTTTATTTTTTTTTTATTATTTTTATTTTTTATTTTTTTTTTATCCTTTTTTTTTTTTTATTATTATCATTTTTTTGTTTCTTGTTATTTTTAATTATCGTTGACTTTATTTTGTCGTTGTCGGCAGTTATAACAGCATCTGAAACGAAAAGAACAGAGCATTGTATCTGGTTCCGGTTTTTACCCATTGCATTGTTTGCAATCAGGAAATGACAAAATGACCATAGGGAAGGGAAAGATCAGGAAACGTTAAGATAACAATAGGGAAGGGAATGATCAGAAATAGATAAGATAACCATATGGGGGGGGGGGATTGATCGGGATCCTATGAAATAACCATAAGAAAGGGAATGATCAGGAATAGATAAGATAACCTTAGGGAAGGGAATAACGGGAATAGATAAGATAATCGTTGGGAAGGGAATGATCGGGATCCGATGAGATAATACCAGAGAAGGGCATGATCGGTAATAGATAAGATAACCCTTGGGAAGGGAATGATCGGGATCCGATAAGATAACCCCAGGGAAGCGAATGATCAGGAATAGATAAGATGATCCTGGAAAAAGGGAATGATCTGGAATCGATAAGATAACCCTAGGGAAGGGAATGATCAGGAATCGATAAGATAACCCTAGGGGAAGGAATAATCAGGAATAGATTAGATGACCCTAGGGAATCGAAGGATCAGGAATCGGTAAGATAACCATAGGGAAGGAAATGATCAGGAACATATAAGATAACCATAGGGAACGGAAAGGGAATAGATAAGATAACCCTTGGGAAGGGAATAATCAGGAGTAGATAAGATAACCATAGGGAAGAAAATGATCATGAATAGATAAGACAACCATAGGGAAATGAATAGGAATAGATAAGATAACCCTAGGGAATGGACTTCTCAGGAACAGATAAGATAACTCTAGGGAAGGGAATGATTGGGAATCAATAAGACAACCATAGGGAAGGGAATGATCAAGAATCGATAAGATAACCATAGGAAAGGAAATAGGAATAGATAAGATAACCCTAGGGAAGGGAATGATCAGGAATCGATAAAACAACCCTAGGGAAGGGAATGATCAGGAATCAATAAGACAACCCTAGGGAATGTTATGGTTAGGAATCGATGTTATCCTAAGAAAGGGAATGATCAGGAATAGATAAGATCACCATAGGGGAAAGCAAATAAGGAGAAGATACGAAAACCATAAGAAGGAATTATCAGGAATCGAAGAGAAAGGCCTAGGGAATGAACTGATTATAAAAAGATAAGATAACCCTAGGGAAAGGAATGATCAGAAATCGGAAAGATAACTCTAGGGTAGGAAATGATCAGTTATCGATAAGTACTCCTAGGTAAGGGAATGGTCAGGAATAGATAAGACAACCTTACATCTTTTCTTCTGTCAAAGAAACCAAAGGGAAGGAAGGACGCACATAAAGCATAGACATAACAAGCAGAAAGCCAAGGAAATTTTCTTGACCCCATAAATGACCAAACGGATATCAAAATAATATTTCAGGTGAACGCTCGGACGGCTCTGAATTTGGTCACCAACTATAAAATCCTTAGGGTTATCACTACAGTGTAAAGTAGTGCGTACAAGGCCCGATCGCGGGTCGGAACTTATAAAGGACATTTTGGTTTGTTGTAAGAAGTTTAGCCGGCCTCGGTAGCTCAGTCGGATGTGTGTCTGACTGGTGATCAGAAGGACGCGGGTTCGATACCTTCCAGGGTAGGCAACATTCTTTCGTGGAGATTGATCATGAAATCTTTTCTTCGGTCTTTCTCTCCCTTCCGCTGATTCAAGAAGGGCAGTTGTCAGTTTCTGGCAAAAGAATGTGCACTGTACTGGTTAACCGCTTACGTATAAGTTTGCCTAGGAAAAGTTTGGACAGGTAAACTGACTGGCTCACAAATAACCAAAATATTGTTGACTGGGCCGTTAAACCCCAATACAAACAAAATTGTATTGGCTTTTAACGGCCCAGTCAACACTATTCAGGTAATTTTTGGGCCGGTAAGTTTACCTATCCACACTTTTCCTGGACAGGCCTATACATAAGCGACCAGCATCCAACTGTGCTACCGAGGCCGGTTATTAAGGACATACGTATTTGGAAAGACACACTATGACAATAATGAACTACAAAAGAAGCACCGCCTTGGAACTGTCATTAATTTGTTTCACTGTGGTTTGAATCAAAGTGGCCCCAATAATCACCCTTATTTCTGCAGTGGCTTACACACGTAACTTGTATAGTCCGCATAAAGGGTTTCTAATTTACCAATGCAACAACTCCGTGAAAATATCAAACAATGTCAGAGCTGAATCAATGTAAGGAAAAATTTAAAAGAAAAATCAAATCAAGAGAGAACCACAATCAAAAGAGGCAGTCCAACCTTCACGACACAAGGAGGAACAAAGAAAAAAACTGACATGGAACACAATCAGCCACTTTTTGCCACAAACGGGTTGGTCGCTAGGAAGCACTTAACACTAAATTCACAATAAGTACAAATTAACGCGACAACATGAAATAACTGAGAGGCCGAAACAAAAGAAAACAGCCGTTGAACTCAGGTGGGCCAACACCAATAACAGAGCACCAGTCATGAACCGACTCCCTTAAAAGCACATGTATTTAAAATGTAGTTTGTTGGAGCGGTCATAGTGTCAGGCCCGATCCGCTGGCATGCATTTAAAGAGGGTGTCCACATGATCAAGCTTTGAAAGCTTGATTGTATGGATGGAGTGTTCAACACTTTTGCTTTGACGTGTTCGATACATGTATGTATAGACAGATTGGTTTCTGTCTGGCCCGTTGCTACACGGATTTTGCTTTTGGGATTTTGCAAACGCAAACAACAAGGGTCTTGCCAGAAGCCTTTGTGTTCGCTGCTTTGGATAGACTTTTTTCTGTATCTAGAATTTAAAGTACCTTGTCCGTCGGTGTAGCTATGAACATGTCGATTTGTGCCTTATCTGGTAGCAAACGTGGTCTTTACTACAGCCAGAATCCTTCAGCATGTGACCACCTCCGGGGACTGTCCGATGTTAAGCCACTTTTGGACAGTCCGCAATGGTGGTGTGAATATAACAATCTACTGTTTATGTAAGGGTTAATGGAATAGATAGTTGATAACATCATGTTTACAAGTCCGTGAAATGAACATTCCCGGCAAACCTCACTTTATTAAGATAAAACTGGGTTTGACAGGAGTATATATTATTTTTATTATTTCTGCACGAAGGCATAGGTTGTGAGTACTCGTTAGAACCGCCTCCTTAAGGCGGTTCTAACGAGTACTCACGACCTATGTTTGGAGTATAAGTAAGAAAAATATTACAACTTTTCATCAGAAAAATTACCTTTTTATGGAGATATGAAAAAAAAGCGTTAAATAACACGGGTGTGTTACATGTCTCGAACTGATTAATCTTTTTTTCTCGTCCTCAGTGAATCAAACAGATTTCTGGATAGGAGCCACAGATAAGTACGACAACAGCACGTTCTACTGGACGGACGGTTCAGAGGTGCAGTACACGCACTGGGGTGGTCCTGTTTTTGCCCCGGAGCCACACGGACAACCGGACGAACCCAGGGTGACTAACCAAGATTGTGTATACATGGATTACATCCATAATTACTTTTGGTATGATGATAATTGTAACAATAAAAGAAAGGGCTTCATCTGTGAAATACCGGACAATGGGCACCTAGGTATGTTGAGCTTGTTTTGTATATTTACTCTTTTTTCATCAGAAATAATGAGATTTTTCTGGTCCGTGGATTGACATCGAAATATTGAAGCACGTGTTTAACTCTGGAATCAAATATATTGAAAATTTTGCCACCAAAAAAAATAAAAAATTTCCGATAGAACAAAATCCGATAATTTTCATATTTCTGTTCTAAACATAGATTGTTGGTACGGATTAGAACCGCCTCGTCGAGGCGGTTCTAACGCGTACCAACAATCTATGTTTTTGAGCAGAAATAAGAAAAATAAGGGATACCCCTGTAAATCCCAGTTTTCTATATAAAGATGGGGTTTGAGAGGATCAAAATGGGAGTATGATCTGATATATGAGGAGGCTTTCCATCTGTTTTAAAATTTGAGTAGAGACAAACATGTTAATAAATTTTAAATTATGCGCTTTCAAATGGAGTGCTTATGAGTGGTTCGAGACTGACTCTGGGCAAGTGACTCAAGCTCAGTAAGCACCAGTCAAGCTGTTAATGCGTGAATGGTCAAGGATTGAACGGTTGAAATGAGGCGTCGATCTACATCTTTTAAGATCTCAGTGTGGTTAAATTTCTTCTGCCCTTTGAACCTTCGGTACTGTGGGACTTTTAACCGTTCAGTCCGGTAGGCAAATACAGATACATGTGCATGTACCAATGCAAAAAGTGTAGTTTCAGATAAGATGGCTCACCATAAGCCGTCTGATCAGGATCTACACTATTTTGCAATCATGTCAATTGGTTTGACTATTGGCAACAGTGGCTGTGTCCAACCCTAAAGATGGAAGAGTGTACTTTAGAGCGGCCCCCGCTCATCGGGGCTTGAAGAAATAGATGGGCCGCATGATACAGGGTGTCCAAAAAGTAAGTTAACAGTTTTGACGAGATTTTAATACATCATAACGTTGTGAAAGCGGTATAAAATTTCTCACAGACATAGCATATATCCTTAAGTTTTTTCTTATAAAATTTCATACAAATCCATTAAAGCATAAAAAAATAACAAACAATAAACAAAAAATACCAAATTTGTCCAGTGACGTCAATTTAGTAATTTATGACGTTTTCCAGATGCCGCCCCTTTCGACGTTTTCCTTCCCGTACTCGCTGCTTGAAATTTTCAATTACTCTAGCACAAGTGCCAACACTTATCTTCTTGACTTCCCTGCGTATTTGTTTTAATAACATAGCAGTATCTGTGGGTCTGGGCTTGTAAACAACCGATTTAAGATAACCCCAAAGAAAGAAATCACAGGGGTTCAGGTCTGGACTGTGCGCAGGCCAAGTTACGCCGCATTGTTTCACTTCGGGATATCGTCTGGAAATTACCCGCTCATCAAATGTGTCATGTAACATATCTAACACTTTGTTAGCCGTATGTGGTGTTGCTCCATCTTGCATAAACCATTCACTGTTAATGTCAGTTGATCGTTTCCGCAATTCCGGTAAAAACTTGTTGTTTAATAGCGACATGTAGCGGTCTGAATTAACAGTATCGCTAAACACATACGGTCCAATGATTCCCCTGGATGACATAGCACACCAAACTGTAATTTTATCGCTATGGAGTGGCCTTTCTGCTATTTGGTGGGGCTGTTCATTTGCCCAAAATCTCATGTTCTCTTTGCAAACATGTCCTGATAAAAGGAAATGTGACTCATCGCTAAACCACACATCATTAAAAGCATCGGCGTAAGTGTCAATAACGTCTGATGCCCAGTTACAAAATGATAGCCTTTCCACTTGATCCGTTATATTTAAGCTCTGCATAATTTGTATTTTATATGGATAAAGTTCTAAATCTTTTCTTATTATGTTATGAACGGATGATTTGGGGATACCTGTCTCCGAGGATGTACGCCGAATTGAGTTTTCAGGACTGTCTTGCATAAGTTCTTGAAGCGTGCTCACATTTTCATCACTTCTACTGGTCTTCGGCCGTCCCGACTTTTGCGCGTCTTTCACCGATCCCGTTTCTTCAAATTTTCTGATAGTCTTGTAGATATTTAGTCGACTTACAGTATCACCATTAAATGAATATTTAAATTTTCTTTGAACATCTGTAGCGCTTTTAGTTTCGTAAAAGTTCTTTACAATGAAAATACGCTGGGCTAACGTCAAACGCGCCATCTTGGAAAAAACAAGATTTTAAATGACGTCATTTTGCGACAACGTCAATTATTTTGGCGCGTTTTAATTATGTCGTATAAAAACTTTAGGATATGTGCGTTAATTTGGAATATTGTTCATCAAAATAGCTTTAAAATTAAAAAAGTTATGACGGGTTAAAACTGTTAACTTACTTTTTGGACACCCTGTACTTCTATGCAGAGCTAAAACCGACCGCACACGAGTACTGGTAAACTGCTTAGAGAATTTAAGCCTGCCTAGGCAAAGCATTGCGAGTCGGACCGCCCATGCTCATTGGTTGACACGGCTTGAGATGTCATTTCATCTCAGTGTCGGGTAAAAGTAGAAAGTTAGAAGCAATATCGCCAAAATAGCCTATACGAGTACAGTGTTGACGGTGACGTTAAACCTCAAATCAAACAAACACACTTAAGGGACTTAGTGATGATAGGACAGACAGCCTCACTTTACGACAACACATCTGTGTGCTGAAGCGATGTATTTAACCCTTTTTGTACCAAATGGAATCTTCCAACTTATATATGACAGGAGTTCATTTCAAAACCTAGGGGTGTCAGGTTGTGTTTTCTTCAAAATTTAGTTCGGGAAATGGCTTAACTTTTTGCAAACAGTGTAGGCCCTGATCAGACGCCGCGTTAAGGGTTAATATCTCTAGAATAAGTGTCGTCGATTTTCTGACGAAATATATTGATATTTTTTTAATTCTTGTTCAGACATCGGTTGTCGGCACTCGTTAGATACGCCTCATTGAGGCGGTTCTAACGAGTACCCACAATCGATGTTTGAGAGCAGAAATAACAAAAATAATGTAAACTCCGTAAATATCACTGTTTCTGTATAAAGTAGTGTTTTGAGGGATGTTCATTACACGGACTTACTAATCAGGGACCAGTTGTTCAAAACTAAAGACGTTGTTAGCTAATATATTGTTAAAACTTTGATCATTCAATATGGTGAAAATATTAATATTTTTGCTGAAAATATGTGAGCAGCTTTTGCAAATGCAAAAGCTGCTCATATTTTTTCAGCAAAAATAACAAAATTTTAGATACTGTACTTGGTAGAAGAGTTAACCATTTGACCACTAACAAGCTCGTTAAGCTAATGAGGCTTTGAACAACTGGACCCTGATGTCTTTATTTCCAATCCCATTGGTTCTTCTATTTTAGACATACTGTGCCGTAGTCACTTCAGTGCCGGCTATTTCTATGACTATTTCTCCAAACTGTGTATAAAACTTCATAAAACAGCTAATGGTGTAACCCAGGCCCAGGCATTACATACGTGCCGCCAAGAGTCTGCGAGACTTGTTACTATCGACGAGGATAAAAAGACAAACTTCCTCTTGTCTTGGATTTTTAGCCATGGAAGTAAGTACTCTTACATGTGCAACAGGGAACGGAAGTATCATAATGAGTCACGTGAACATTAGACTACATGTTCATAAAATTATCTGCCTGGTAAAATAGACGTGCGTAGTGAATACAATGACCAGGAACCGATACAACTGTCGATCAACCTCCATCAAAGAAAAACATAAACAACATGCTACAATATAAACATTAACAGTTTAAAACCATAGGAGGTCTTTCCCCTAGTAATGGTGAAACGGTTATCCGAAATAAAATACATTTCAGGATATAAAAGGACCATCACAAAAACATGCCTATATAATTTTGACCCCCTTGGACCCAACTTTTATATAGTAAAACTGGGTTTTACAGGGGTAACCTTATTTTTTTTATTTCTACTCTAAAATATAGATTCTGGGTACTCGTTAGAATCGCCTCGATGCCT
This sequence comes from Lucinisca nassula, assembly GCA_963580285.1. NCBI lineage: Eukaryota > Metazoa > Mollusca > Bivalvia > Lucinida > Lucinidae > Lucinisca > Lucinisca nassula. The sequence continues at coordinate 12,143,302 of OY757018.1, forward strand.
CGATGAGGCGGTTCTAACGAGTACCCACAATCTATATTAAGAGCAGAAATAAGAAAAATATCCCAAATTTTCATCTTAAAATTTTCATTTTTTTCAGCCATAAAGGTTACAATGTATTTGTATAGGCGTGTTTTCGTAATGAAACAAATTGGCAACAATAACCACCTTGGAGATGGTCAGCAAAAATACTAGAGGGAGTTGGAGGTGCTTAAACCGATTTTACGTGGCCACATCACTCGCCCATACATCACGAAAACATGCCTTTATAATTTTGACCCCATTTAACCCCACATTTATAGAGTAAACCTGGCGTTTTAAGGGGTATGCATTATTTTTCTTATTTCTGCTCAAAAACATAGATTGTAGGTACTTGGATGCGGTTCTAACGAGTACCCACAATCTATGTTTTGAGCAAAAATATGAAAAATATTAGGATTTTTATATGAAAATTTTCACTTTTTTATTGTAAAAAAATTACCTGAATAGGCTTGTTTTCGTAATGTAGTACTGTCATGGTTTTTCACAAGTAATGTGTTCAGTCCATATGAAAGTTTTCTAACTCATCACTGCAATAACTCCGAGAAACATTAAAACTAATATATTTTCATAGATGAAACAACGATCAGGACTCGACAGCATGAAACAGCTGAAATGCTGAAGCAAAAAGAAAACCAACAGATGGACGTTGATTTTAAACCCCAACATAGTATAAAGGAAAGTTCTGTATAAAATGGACAACGTTCTTGTTCTCGAAGAAATACACCGTGATACATGTATCTAGTACATGGAAGGTAACAGGACACTTCGGCCCCAAAACCAGCTCGGCCCCTAGACACTTCGGCCCCTAGATACCTCGGCCCCGAAACCACCTCGGCCCCACATAAAATTGAAACCCTAGACGGGTCGGCCCCTAGACACGTCGGCCCCATATACCTAGACACTTCGGCCCGACTTTGCTTTTCACGGGGCTTCCACTTGGTTGGATGCCTGATGAGGTTTGTTTTTTATTTTTATTTGCTGATTTGATTATTTTGATAGGGAGCCACGAATATTTGAACCTATAATATTATAACGTTACTAATAGAAAATCTATATGTCCATTTTAGAAAAATGGAAGATTCATTTCAAATTCCCCTCTTTTATTTCAATGTATGCTTTAGAGCAGGCTCTTTTTTTTCTACAGTTCTGCTCTTTTGATGATCTATAGGCTTATTTATTATCCGAAATAATTCCACACCTCTAAAATACTTTTTAAATTAATTTCAATAAGAACATGATACCTAATTATCCTTACCAATTGGATGGAAATCTGGATGGCGAAAAACATGTGCACTGTATTGGTTAACCGCTTACGTATAAGCCTGCCCAGGATACGTGTGGATAGGTAAACTGACCGGCTCGAAAATGAACTAAAATAGCGTTGACTGGGCCGTTAAACTCCAATACAAACAAACAATTTATGTATTTATTAATTTATTTATTAGGTAATTATCAGTTCAGGTTCGCTGAACTAGAACTGTCCTCGTAAGTAAACCAATTAATATAATGTATATGGATGCAATTCAAAAACTGCATGAAAAACAGTGCAGATCCGGTTCAGAGGGCAGAAGCAATCTGATCAGGATCTACACTGTTTGCAAAGATAAGGATTATCGTGTTCAGCGGGGATTAATGAATTTCAGGTTAGTACACTATTTAGCAAAAAGTTATGCAAGAACAATTAATTATTGACTTAAATTAGTAAAGTGTGAAACTCAATAAACAACCAGGCGTAACTAATCCCTTTTCCCCCAATAAAGAGATCCTTGTTGATAAACAGACCATTGTTATCAATTTTCACACATTTGATTGTCATTCCAGCTCATATTAAAGGCGGATAGTAACGAGTATATTGTATACTTTATTTATTTATTTATTACTCACATTTCTGACTATCAGCCACTCAAATTACTTGATACACGTGTACTATATGTATATATTAGTGGCAAATAGTGTAGATCTGGATGTGCACTGTGTGCAAAGTCTTCACTACTCGTATTTTTGTAGGAATTGTTCAGTATGTTTCCATTGTTATCAATTGTCAAACATTTAGAAATTCCTATTTGATTGTCATTTCAGCTCATATTTAAAGACGGACAGTAACAAGTATACTGTATAATTTATTTATTTATTTATTTATTTTATAGTCATATTTCAGACCCTCAAATTACTTGATACATGTATATTGTATTCATTTAAAATTCGCAAACTGAATGACAGTGTAGATCCAGATCAGATGGATCTGGATGTGCACTGAGTGCAAAGTCTTCATGGCCCTATATATTTTTGTAGAAAAGGCTTATTGACTATCAGTTTCAAATATTCACAATTAGAACAACCCGCTAAACCCCAGTTTTCGTGATGCTGACTCAAGGTCAACGACACGGTTGAAGGCGGCGGGGATTAGCTGTCCTTAAGAGTGTAGTCCAAGTCAACCTGAAATGTCGTGTATGCGTTGTCATATTTATTATAAACGTCTCATTGGTTATTTGTTATTTTTTTAATGAAAAAAAAAATAGCAATAAAATAATTTGATCTTATTTCCTAACAACTTAATAGAAGATTCCGTAAAGCAAAAATTATATAACGAAAAGTTGATAAAAATTATATCTCTTCTGCTCGAAAACATAGATCATTGATACTGGTCCAATCGTCCTCAAGGAGATGGTTTATCGCACAGACCTGTTAACTTATATGAAAGGGATCTAAGAAGTGACTAAACACATTAATATTAAACTAGTTGTGATTAAAGGTTGTTACAGACGCATTCTGATCAGTCCTGCACATTGAGACGGTTCTAACCAGTACACACAACCTGTATCTTGGAGCAGAAATAAGAATTACGAAAACACGCCTATACAAATAACTTGTAACCTTTACCGCCGAAGAAACGAATTATAAGAGGAAAAATTGTGATATTTTTATTATTTCTGCTCAAATAAGAAAAATAAGGTTTACCCCTGTAAACCCCAATTTTACTATATAAAAGTGGGGTTCAAGGGGGTCAAATTATAAAGGCGTGTCTTCGTGATGTAAATATTGTATGCCCCGATGAGCCCCAGTTTTCTCCATATAAACTGGGTCTAGCAGGGTCTTCATTACACGGGCTTGTTAACATGATGTTTTGTTTGTTAGATTTGACGTTTAACGCCCCCAATCAACACTGTATCGGTCATTTTGGAGACGTTGCCTCCAATTTTGTGGGAATTTTACCCGACATTGACATCTCAAGCCCTGCAGCCCAATGAAACCAATAGGGTTTATAAATATAAACGGTCCGACTTGCAACGCTTTTTCTGGCCAGGCTTAGAACCTCCAAGCGGTTTACCAGTACTCATGTCACAGACTGTCGGTTTCTTGAATTCCCGATGGGCGGGGCCGATTTTAACATGATATAAATGCCCATACCCTAACAGATATCAAAAGTGGGGCCGAGGTGTCTTTGGGGCCGAGATGTCTAGAGGCCGAGGTGACAGTGGGGCCGAGGTGTCTAGGGCCGAGGTGTCTAGGGCCGACTTGGTTTTGGGCCGACCTGTCTAGGGGCCGAGGTGGTAGTGGGGCCGAAGTGTCTGGAAATCACATGGAATAAGCAACGCTTTTCGATAACACACCCGTGCGACATAGTGCATTTTTATATCTTCAAAATGGTTCCTTTTCTGTTGAAAATCTGTAAGATATTTTCTTATTTCTGCTCAAAATATTGATTGTTGGTGCACAATAGAACCACCTCATCCAGGCGGTTATGACGTGTACCAACAATCTGTATTTAAGAGCAGAAATAAGAGAAATAAAATTTACCCCTGTAAACCCGAGGTTTACGATATATTAGCATTATATAGGCATGTTTTCGTTATGAACAATGCATACCACTGTAAACCCCTACAGACCCCAGTTTTCTCTATGTAAAGAAGGGTTTAGTGGGGATGCTCATTACACGGGCTTATTTACATGGCCCTGGTGAACACAACATTACATAAGCACAAAGGGGATTTACAAGGGTACGCATTATGTTTGCTCAAAAACTTATCTTTAAGAGCAGATACCGTTATCAGTGGGACTGGGCTTATAGAAAAGCGAACAGGAATTCCCGAAAGTTATCTCTCTGGAAAATGGCGGAAAAATCTGCCAGGTGTTCCCAGTCCCCTAAAAAGCACCTTGAATATGAATTTGAAGAAAATGATAAGACACACTACTTCAAATGTTTATTAGAAAAGTCTCAGTTTTGTTTGCCTTTTTTTTGGTTTGAATTGAGCTTTTATGTCCCCGTCAACACCATTTGGGCCAGATTGTGGACGCTGCTTCCGTTCTATAACCGACATTGAGATGAAATGACATCTCAAGCTGTGCCACCAAAACAAACCCCCAAAAAGGTTAATATGTAAGCCCTGGGACGGTCCGACTTGCACCACTTTGTCTGGGCAGGCCGAGGCCCTCTAAAGGTTTACAGTACTCATGTACGTCGAAGCATCGTGCAGCCCAGTATATTTTTCCAAGCCCCAATGGGCAGGGCCCCGTCCATTTTTGTATCATGAAAACATGTACTATTTTACAACGGTGTGCTATATGTATCCAGTTATTACGTAATTATTTTTTCGTATTAAACCCTACTTTATCCAGGGCAAAGTGGGGTTCACAAGGGTTACATTATTTCTTTACTTAAGAAATAGATCAGCTCTAACTGTGATTTGTTGACTAATAAATCACAGTTTGGAGGTCAGTTGTAAAGTAGATCAAATGACGAGCGCGTAGCGCGCGTGATTTGTCTACTTACAACTGACCGACACACTGTGATTTGTTACTCAACAAATCACAGACTACAGCTGATCTATTTCGATTCTAACACGCTGAAAATCGGCAATTATGTTGTTGATTCCTTCAAAATCTCACAACTTTTCGCCATTGTTAGAAGAAATCCCGCTAAAATTATCGACTGAAACACATGCATTTATATCCTTCTCTAACGTTTTCGATACGAGAAAATGACGTTACACCGTCTAACGTCAAGGAAATCGACTAGTGGCGTCATAAATTAGCAGTTTAAAATGACGTCACTCGTCACGCTCTTCCGAGCTGTGATTTGTTGCAGAATAAAACACAGCCGTTTTCCATTGCCTATTTAGGCGCGCTGTGTTAGAATTTTTTTTCGAACACAGATTTTTGGTACTCGTTCGAATAGCATTTGTTCTAATATATATTTCTTACTCATCAAGTTTCTAAATAAAATATTTTATAAATAACTATTAAGTTTTAAAACTGAAATTGCACATTCTAATGAGATTGATTGTTCACATCACGAAAACATGCCTATATAAATTTGACCCCTTTGAACCCCATTTTATATAGTAACACTGGGGCTCACAGGCGTAAACCTTATTTTTCTTATTTCTGCTTTAAAATAAAGATTGTGGTTACTCGTTATCGAGGCGTTCTAATGTGTACCCACAATCTATATTTTGAGCAGAAATAAGAAAAATATCATACTTTGTTGTCTTATTCCTTTTTAAATTTTACCTATAGTGTATCTTTACTTATAGTGTACACATGTATTTCTGACAGCCCCCGCCCATAGGGGCTTGAAGAAATATATGGGCTGCATGATGCTTCCACGCAGAGCTGAATCCATCCCGTACACTAGTACTGGTAAACCGCTTAGAGGATCTAAGCCTGTCCAGGAACTGCGGTGCGAGGCGGACCGTCCATGCTAATAAACCCTATTGGTTTCATTGGGCGTTAGGGCTTGAGATGTCATTTCATCTCAATGTCGGTCAAAAGTCCCACAAAATTGGAAGCAACGTCTCCAAAATGACCTTTATAGTGTTGACGGGGACGTTAAACCTCAAATCAAACAAACAAATCATTCTTAATAGATTGATTGTTAATATGGTTGCATTCTATTTTATTTTCAGTGAATGATACTGACTTTTGGATCGGTGCAAAAGATACGCACAATAACAGCACGTTCTACTGGCCCACTGGTGCTCAGCTGAACTACACCCACTGGTATACCATAATTCCCCCACCCCCTCAGACATGTGTTATTCTGGAGCATGTAGGAAATTACGAATGGCAAACAGCCCAGTGCAATAAACCAAAGACAGGCTATATATGTGAGGTTAATAAACATACAGTCGGTAAGATACAGCTTTTATTTGGAGACAAATAGTAATACGAGTCCACCAGAAGATTCGGTAGAGTGCCTTTCGCATGCTTTCTCAGAATTTCAGAATCAGAATTGTTAATGGTGACGCGTCAAATGACATTCATACACCAGGAGTTTCTGCAAGTGGACCAAATGGCCTTTGTTTGTGTTACAGTTGAATTCACCCAGTTTACCTTTTTGTTAATATAACAGTCCAAGGCGCTCCGCCTAGTCATTTTTTTCTTCGACTGCTGTACTAGTAGTGCAGTCTTCCATATTTTTTTTTTGAAGAACAGCTGTGATATCTTTCGTATTTATTGTCCAAACATATGCTGTGTGTGCTCGTTAGAACCGCCTCATAGAGGCGGTTCTAACGAGCACCCACAACATATATCTCGGAACATAAATATGAAAAATAGGTTTTCCACCCAAATACTCGTATAAGAGGAAAATTTAGTAAGATTTTCTTATTTTATATTTTACTTATTTTATTTAGTAGCTAACGTCAGGTCACAAAATGCATACGATAACACGTGTAACAATACATTGTTACCGGCGTGTTACGTCATGGCGCTGTCTTTGACGACCCTATGACCTCCTATGATTACTTTTGAAGCTCTTTTGCAATAAACTCTTATTCTAATGCACTTTCGTATGTAACGCGACGTCTGATTGGATGACGTCTGAATCGAAAATTGCCGACGGTATATTCTGCGATAAACTGTCGGAAACCCGACGTCATCATATAACGTCGCCTTTCATTGGCTGGTATTTTGGTCGCTTGCAGTTTTTTCCAGTAGGGCAATTTTTTAAACAAAATAAATGAATAAATGCATTAGAATTAGGGGATAATTGTATAGAAAATTGTCATTTGGGGAGCTAAATCGTAGGTTTTACAGTCGCAAATTACATTTTACATCTCCGCTTTCGCGTCGACGTAAAACGAAATTTCCGACCTTAAAATCGCCAATTTACCTCCCCAAATGACAATTTTCAATACAGAAATCCCCTAATTCTAAATCGTTATGATGAACAGAATGTGGCACTTGTGGTCAATTCATATAAAATTAAAGAAACTCGCCAAGGCTCGTTTCATAAATTTCATATGCGTGTAAGATCCACCATTTATATAGTAGAGCACGGGGTTTCAAAGGGTAACACTTTTTTCTAATTACTGTTCCAAGATATAGGTTGTGGATACTCTTTAGAACCGCCTCAAAGCTCGCCCCTGGGCTCACCTACTATATTTTATTGAAGCCACTAACCAGGTAGTTTCTATATTTTTATTTTGACTTCTTATCTGACCTTTTGACTAACCCTCAGTAGCTAGTACTATCCATGTCTGGAACAAATGTTTAAAGTCCCGGCGAAAGTGTTCGCATATCTTTGATTTCTGAGATTGGATATTTTATGCCCCCGCCATTCGAAGAATGGTGGAAAGGGCATATAGCGTTGCCCCTGTCCGTCCGTCCGTGCGTCCGTCCGTGCGTCCGAAACTTAAACGCAGTCAATAACTTCCTTTTTTCTTGATGGATTTTAAAATTACTCAGCAGAAATGTTAACCATCATGAGACGACGTGTCACGTGCAAAACTCAGGTCCGTACCTCTAATGTCAAGGTCATACTTAGAGGTCAAAGGTCAAAAAAAGGGTCCGAAACTTAAACACAGTCAATAACTTTCTTATTTCTGGATGGATTTTGAAATTACTTTCTAGAAATGTTAACCATCATGAGACGATGTGTCATGTGCAAACTTCAGAGCCGTACCTCTAAGGTCAAGGTCATACTTAGAGGTCAAAGGTAAAAAAAAAGGGTCCGAAACTTAAACACAGTCAATAACTTACTTGTTTCTGGATGGATTTTGAAATTACTTTCAAGAAATGTTAACCATCATGAGACGATGTGTAACGTGCAAACCCAGATCTGTACCTCCAAGGTCAAGGTCATACTTAGAGGTCAAAGGTCAAAAAAGGGGACCGAAACTTAAACGTAGTCAGTAACTTACATATTTGTGGATGGATTTTAAAATTACTTTGAAGAAATATTAACCATCATGAAACGATGTGTCACATGCAAACCCAGATCCCTATCTCCAAGGTCAAGGTCATAATTAGAGGTCAAAGGTAAAAAAATAGTCCAAAACTTCAAACGCAGTCAGTAACTTTCTTATCTCTGGATGGATTTTGAAATTACTTGGCAGAAATGTTGGCCATCATGAGACAATCTGCCTCACACAAAACCAAGGTCCTATCTGCAAGGTCAAGGTCATACTTAGAGGTCAAACGTGAAAAAAGGGTCCAAAACTTAAACACGGTCAATAACTTTCTATGGATGAATTCGGACATAGACATATTTTCAGGTGGGGGCACCCGTGACCTATGGACGCATTTCTAGTTTTTATATACACTCACTTCGATTGTCGACGTCGCCATATTTTGATGACAATAACGCGGCGTTTTGTATGCAACCGTAAGTGCAGTGACGTCAAACTTGGCTGCGTACATGACGTCATATTCAACCAGTGCACATCGAACACATGAAAAGTCTCGATTTTTATCCTACCTCAGTGTAGGATAATCTTGGCAGGATACATAATTGCGAAAACACGCATATTCAGATATATTCAAAATTTAACCATCAAAAAATGAAAATTTTCAGATAAAAAATTCTTATATTGTCTTATTTCTGCTCGGAACATTGATTGTAGGTACTCGGTAGAACCGCCTCGACGAGGCGGTTCTAACGAGTACTTACAATCTATGTTTTTGAACAGAAATAAGAGAAATAATTTATACCCCAGTAAACCCCAGTTTAATGATATAAAAGTGGGGCTTGAGGGGTTTTCGTGATGGTAAGAATTTCTATTTAAGCATTAAATATCTGGGTCCAGTTGTTCAAAGCATCGTTAGCTTAACGAGCTCGTTAGTGGTCATATTGTTAACTCTTCTAGCAAGTACAATATCGTAAATTTTGGTATTTTTGCTGAAAAGATGTGAGCAGCTTTTGCGCCCGCAAAAGCTGCTCACATTTTTTCAGCAAAAATTTCAGCATATTTGCCATATTTAATGATCAAAGTTTTAACAATACGTTGACTAACGACGTCGTTAGTTTTGAACAACTGGCCCCAGGTGTTCAAGAAGAGCTGCTCGTTTTAGCGTTTTAAGCGACAGATACAACTGACACAGGTGATATTTTCCGTTTTTTTTTCGAAGTTGTCAAAGGAAAATATGGCATGTCATTTCACACTTGTAAACTTTAAAGTCCGGTCTTCTTCGAAAAAGAATCTGTTTCATCCTTGGTTGCCGCTTAAGAGTTGAATTCTTGAAAGGTATCGCAAACACATGTTGTCACCTAAAACCTCTAAAACAAAACATTGTGTTGTTGAATACCTTATGCCCTTTATACGTTCAGAAGTTCAAGAAATGAATCTCCCTGTAAATCCCACTTTATGCAAAGAAAAGTGAGCGTACACTGGTATACACTATTTTTTCTTATTTGTGCTTTCAAACAAATTGTGGGTACTCGTTAGAACCGCCCGAATGATGCGGTTCTAACGAGCACCCACAATCCTTTTTTGCAGCAGCAATAATAAAAATAGTACATTTAGTTTCATCAGAAAAAAAGTCGGTTTCACAGCCAAGAAGGAAGCGACTACATTACGAATATACGCCTATTCAAATGTTTTGGAAATTTTATCCACCAAAACAAAAATAAATTTTTCTGATAAAAAGTTTTGATATTTTCAAGGCATATATTGTGGGTACTCGTTAGAACATCCTCATCGAGGCAGATCTAATAAGTACCCACAAGTTTCTAAGTTTCTAAGCAAAATAAGGAAAACCCCCGTCAAACCCCACTTTCTCTATATAATCTGGGGTTAAGAGGGGTATTCATTTTATGGACATGTCAACCTGATGCGCCTATGGTAGCAGTGTGTGTTACCCTATCATATTACATGAATAACAGAGAAATACTAGGGCATAAACTTGGTAGTTTCCGTTTTGCTAAGAAGAAATATTTCCTCTTAGCCGGGGAAATAAATCTCTTTAGCTGGAACTACTTTTTATACAAAATACAAGATACCGCTTTTGCGATGAAATCGTTGAATTTAAACGCGGGAAAGTTTCAGTCACGTCGACGTTATTCATGACGTCATTGCAATGACGTCTGGGAATGACGTATCGGAAGATATCAACAGACGTTCAGAACATGTGATTTTTGAGTCGGATACAACGCTGAAACAAAAGAAAATATGGATGTGACCATTGAACGGGATGTACGTTTTGCTTTACTTAATCTCACATTTTAGTTGTTTTATCACTGAAACACTTTGTTTCTTCTAATTGTGTTCAAAACTGTAGAAAGCGCTTTCAAAATGGCGCCCATCCAGTGTTTCTTTCACCAACTGCTGTAACACTACGCTGATTGAATCGTTAACACGAGCTGTAAACAGTCAACTGAACGGGAATTCAGATCCAAAATTAAGATCCAAACTGTCCTAAAGTCTATGGAAGTGGATGTAATATACAGATTATTAATTTCTCCTATTTGAAATATGGGATTTCTAAACCTCGGGAGGTAAAGCAATCCGCTAATGAAACTTGTGCTTCGCACTCGTTTCTTTATCGGATTGTTTTACCTCCCTCGGTTTATAAATCCCAAATTTCAAATATGAGAATGAATTATCTCTATGTATTACACTGCGAAGGGGAAGATGTCGCGTAATTTGCGTCGATGGGGCGTCCAACTGATATTTGGTTAATGTTGGGCAAGGTCTGATGTCCTTGCAGCAAGTAACGGTAGAGGGGGTGGGGGGTGTTGTTGTTTCTTCAGTTTCTACACTTCCATTCATTTCCCTCTTTCTCCTCTGTTCCTTACTTTCAACTCAACTACTATCTCTTTTCTTTCTCCAAAATGACCCACAAGGGTTGACGTGTCGTTAAACCTTAAAACAACAAATCAGTCTCATCTCCCTTTCTCTGACAGACAACATAATCAATCAATCAATCAATCAATCAGCATGTAAATATATTGTTTCTAGATACACAGTATTGTAATACAACCGGTGGCTACCGTAATATTCCTGGCGATTATTCATCCGGGCTCTGTATAAAGGTACACATGCAGCACCTGACACTGGCACAGGCTGTGCACACATGTACGACAGAAAACGCAAGGCTTATAAGCTTGGAGACAGAGGAAAAGAATGACAATCTAGCGAGCTACCTACGCGACACCTTCACACGTGAGTTTTGTGAGTTTTATGGGGGTGGCTGGGGTGCGGGGTGGAGAGATTTGTGACAGCCAGAGGATCCAGAGTAAAAATCACCTGACTTTCCGTTGCAGAACTTTACGTCTCACATGTGTCTTAAGCGAAGCTGGAGCCAATAGCAGTGAGAGACCAACTGATTAAGAGAAAGCGCTGTTCCCTACCTCGTACTAGGCCACTTATAAACGTTGGTAATGAAGTAACCCATCAACATACTGTCCAGCAAACTTCAAGCCCCTCCAAAGCCCAAATTATATATTAGAGAAAACTGGGGTTTACATGCGTATCCATTAGTTTTCACATTTCTGCTCCAAGACACAGGTTGTGGGTACCCGTTAGAACCGCACCCACAACCTATGTTATGGGTTTAAATAGGAAACACATCCTAAAATTTCATCGGAAAAGTAGCCATTTTGAGGCAATGGAAGAATGCAATATGTCACACGGGTGTGTTATCGTATTGATTTCAAATACGAGGACTGTTCAAATATGAATGCAACTAAGCACATAAAAATGATTCCGTGATAGATTTCGATGAAAAAATTATATTGTCCCCTCAAAGTATTTCCCTTAAACAGATATACAAACTTTCAGTCTTCTGATCCAATCATTGAATGCATTTTGGTAGTCTTTTCGAGGTATACTATGAAGGCACTGGAATATTGCAGAACCGAGGTGTTTGCGCTGTACAAATTTTCGACCAGAAAGGTATTTTTTCGGCTGCGAGAACAAAGAAAAGTCACACGGGGCAAGGTCAGGGCAATACAGGGGGTGAGGGAGTTCAACAACCTTTTCCTGCTCCAGATAGTCTTGCACAATGAACGCCTTGTGCGATGACGCATTGTCATGTAACAATCTGACATTGGCCAAACCAGTTGCGGGTCTTCGTTCTTTGAAATATTTCTTCAATTTTCGAAGAACTTTATTCTTGTAAAACTTCGCATTTACAGATTTGCCTTTAGGCACAGCAACCTGAATAGCAGGGCCCTGATTTAAAAAGAATATGTCATACATTACCTTCTTGACGCTCATGGTCCGCTATGCAATGCATGGTCTTTTGCAATACTTTGTTGCCCATATTTTGTTCTGAATCTTTCGTTTTGGCTCAAAAAAGTGATCCCATGTCTCGTCACCTGTGACGACATTAGCGAAAGACCGTGCATTGTAATTTGGAAACTTTTTAAGCAGCTTCTTGGCGCACTGAACGCGTGTCTTTTTCTGCTCATCTGTCAACAGACGGGGAATCCATCTTGCACAGATCTTTCTCATTTTCAAATCCCGTTTCAGAATTGTATGAGCTGCTCCTAATGAGATGCCAACCATACTAGCTATTTGCCTAGTGGTGTATCGTGCATCGGTAGCAACTATTTCTTTCACTCTAGCAACCATCTTGGCAGATGTTGCTCTTTTCGGCCGACGATCGTGTGGTGCATCTTCTGTTGAGCCTAGCCCACAGCTGAATTTCTTACACCAACGAAAAACTGTCGGAAAAGACATTTCATTATGCCCATAAACCGAACATATTTCATCAAAAATGTCTTTGCACCGTATACCAAGAATACAACGATTCTTAATATAGGACCGTATTTCAACGGCGCACTCAGACCTTCTTCCAACCATGTTTTGTATTAGTATACAAGAGTAGACAGTGTTTATCGAACGATATACATGGCTAAACTCAACGGATTTTAACAGGTTTGGTATCAATGTATAGGTAAAATGTTTTTCTCCGCTGTGATAGTTATTTCCAGGTGATTTTCGCGTTAGTGCATGAGAAAACGTTCTACTTGCATTCATATTTGAACAGTCCTCGTATTGAAACAAGAGTTACAGTCGAACTTCAATGGCTCGAACACCTTTTGGATCACGCAAATTTGTCCAAGACAGGGGTATTTCGACCCACTGAGGGTTACTTCCGGGAGGTATAATTGGGATAGTTTTTGGACTTCATTTCGGTGTTGTATGATATAAATGTATGCTATGTACTCATTAGAATCGTCTCATTGAGGCGATTCTAATGAGTACACGCAGCATACATTTGCAAAAAAAAAAATCCTAAATATTCCTTCACTACTTCTTTTGTAGAGGCATTTTCTAGGGACTCAAGAACGGGTTCGACTCGGCCATGGTAAACGAGCCATCGGTGTTCGAGCCATCGGAGTTCTACTGTATTTCAACTATCCAAGTGTAACAGTTATGGATAAATACCACTTCTACAGCCGTGCTGTCGGAGCCGGCTCTTTTAGCGACGCAGGTAGAGTGGTTGGCTTTTTCACGAAGTTAAGCAACGGATATTGCGGTTAGTACCCGATGGGTGACGGCGTTGCTTGACTTCGTGGACGACCCGGCAAACACTATACAAGTAACGGGCCTCCAAGGCCTATTGTGGAGAGAGTCGACTCTTAATCATAAAGTCTCTCACAAATGTGGTCTCCAGTCGTTCGTGTCCACATGAACAATAGAAGTGAAGGCAATGATCAGGAATTGATACAATTAATCCACAGCTTCCATCAGAGACACCAAAGGGAAAGAAACACAAACATGAAACAACAGACCCTAATGGAAACATCAGAAGTGGAAAGCCAAAAGGACAATTACTTTCCCACAAAATCGTCAATTGGCTATCCAAAACAAAATAATATAAGCGATACACACAATCAAAGACAAATCATAACAAAAATAAACCGCGACAGAAGAACCGCCTTGGAATGGTCAGCAAAAAACCTCCAAGACGCCAAGTTTTGCAGGGGTGAGTGAGGCGGGTTTTCTCTGGGCACTCCACTACAAAAATAATCTTGAAAACGCCATAAGACCAAAATAAGAATATAAAACTAGAGGACCAATGGCTGAATGCTGAATGTTTGTGGAGTCATTTTGTTTCTGATAAGGTTTTTAATCGAGTTTACCATGGCAGAAAATAGTTTTGACCTTTTCCCATGCAAAAGCGTATGTGACTAACTTTGACCTTGGCCTATAATGCGCCAAAGTCATACAGGGATTATCACTTGAACAAAATATGATTGGCTTACATACCAAGCTTCAGTAAAACCAACCAACAGGTTCTGGAGAAAAAGATTTCTGAAGGTTTTTTACCTTATATGGGCATGGCGGATATAGTGGTCATGTGATCAAATTCATATTAATGAATTTTCATTGTCTTGTTCCTGAAGGCTTGCAGATGAAGTTGTGTTACAAACGACCCATTTGTTCCTTTAATTTTGACATCTAAATGCCCTTTGGCCAAGGTAAAAAAAATGGCCTTAAGCTTGAATTCTCATGTAGTATAATTTACTCCTTTAGCTAAATGAATCTACCAATTTCCAGATCGCAGGTTGAAATTGTTTCTGAAAAATACATAGTTTTGACATTTTCCCATTAAAAAGCCTGTGTGACCAATTTTGACCCTGACGTAAAATGTTCAAGGTCATCCAGGACTCATCATTTGAACAAACTATGACTTGTTAAAGATTCCAATCCTACAAAGCAAGTTTCATGATAATTAGCCCCTTGGCTCCGAAGAAGAAGCTTTTTGAAGGATTTTTTACTTTATATAGGCATGGCAGTCATCTTTGTCATGTGACCAAACCCATATTAATTGATTTACATTTTCTTGATCCCAAATTTACATGAAATCTAACTATAAATGGCTCAGTGGTTTCTGAAGAAATCTCATAACTGAATGACATTGGGCCATGGTAAAAAATGACCTTGACCCTGAATACTCATGCAGTTTCATCCACTCATTTAGCTAACTGCATCTACCAATTTTCAGATAAAAGACTGTAATAGTTTCCGAAAATACACGGTCCCATACAAAATTTGTGACCAAATTTGACCTTGGAATGAAATAGGTCAATGTCATT
The DNA here is from genome assembly GCA_963580285.1 of Lucinisca nassula. Lineage (NCBI taxonomy): Eukaryota > Metazoa > Mollusca > Bivalvia > Lucinida > Lucinidae > Lucinisca > Lucinisca nassula. The sequence continues at coordinate 12,158,612 of OY757018.1, forward strand.
CGAGTGTCATCATTTGAACAGACTATAATGAGCTCGAGTCCCCAATGTTACATACCAAGTTTCATGATAATCGGTCCTCTGGTTCGCGAGAAGAATATTCTAGAAGCGGTTTTACCTTATATTGGCGTGGCGACCGCTTTGGTCATGCGACCAAGTTCATTTTATTTTCCATTTCCTTGTTCCCAAAGGCCCTTATATGAGATTGGTTACATATGGCCAAGTGGTTTCTGAGAAATAAAAGTTTAAGTTTTTATCTGAATGAACTTGTGCCAAGGTCAAAGAATGGCCTTGACCTTGACTACGGCCTGTGACCATATTTGACCTAAGTGAAAAAAATAGGTCAGGGTCATCCGAGGGTCATCATTTGAAAACAAAAATATAATGGGCCCGAGCTCTCAATGCTACATAACAAAATTCATGATAATCGGCCCTCTGGTTCTGGCGAGGAAGATTTTTAAGGGTTTTTACTTTACCTTCGGTATTTCAGTCATGTGACTAAGTTGGTTTTTAATTAATTTTCATTCCTTTGTTCCCAAAGGCGTTTATATGAAATGTGGTTACAAATGGCCCATTGGTTTCCAAGAAAAATGTTTAAATTGTCACATCTAAATGACCTTGGGCCGAGGTTAAAGAATGACCTTAACCTTGAATACTCATGTAGTTTCATCTACTCATTTAGCTACCTGCATCTACCAATTTTCAGATCAAAGGCTTTGTTTGTTTGATTTGAGGTTTAACGTCCCCGTCAACACGGTAAAGGTCATTTTGGAGACACCGCTTCCAATTTTGTGGGACTTTTACCCGACATTGAGATGAAATGACATCTCAAGCCCTGCCGCCCAAGGAAACCAATAAGGTTTATAAGCATGGACGGTCTGACGCGCACCGCTTTGCCTGGGTAGGCTGAGATCCTCTAAGCAGTTTAACAGTATTCATGCGCGTGTCGGTTTCAGCTCTGCGTGGAAACATCATACAGCCCGTCTATTTCTTCAAGCCCCGATGGGCGGGGGCCGAGATCGCAGACTTCAATATTTTTAGAAAAATACTATGTCTATGTGACCATTTGACCTTGGCGTAATTGTAAAATAGGCCAGGGTCAGCCGTTTTTCGGCACTTGAACAAACTATGATGGACCCGAGTCCCCAATGCTACAAACTAAGTTTCATGGCAATCGGCCCACTGGTTCGGGAGAAGAAGATTTTGGAAGGGTTTTGACCATATATGAGCATGCCGGCCATCGTGGTCATGTGACCTGGACCCCGCGAACGAACTTCCGTTCTCCTATCCCATGGGTGCTCCATATGAAATTTGATTTCAGTCCACCGGTGGTTTCAGAGGATAATATGTTTGAAAATGTTGACAGACGAATGACAGACAACGGAGCCTTGCCATACTATAAGCTAGCCTGTGAGCTAAAAAAGACTATCGAACAATAAGGTGTTTACCAGACAGCGCGGATGCGCAGGCTGATCTGCATATTTATTGACTTCTAGATTTTTGCACATTACGAAAACACGCCTATATAAATGTATTGTAAACTTTACCGCCGCAAAAACGAAGATTTTAACCCTTGTCCTGCTGAATATTCATATATGCCACACTCACTACCGATTATCAACCAATCAGATTACTTGTAGTAAATTATTACAACAAATTCACAATCTGAATGACAAACAATGTAAATCCTGATCAGATGGCTTCGTCAGAAGCCATCTGATCTGGATCTACATTGTTTCAAAGATAAGGCATATCCCGGATTAGCAGGACAAGGGTTAAGATGAAATGTTGTGATTGTTTTTCTTATTACTGCTCAAAATATAGATCGTAGGTTCTCGTTAGAACCGCCAATGTATATTTTAGACCAGGAATAAGAAAAATAAGGTTTACTCCTGTAAACCACAGTTTTACTTCATAAAAGTGGGGCTCAAGTGGGTCAAAATTATATAGGCACGTTTGCGTGATGAATGAGTTATTTGTTTTGTGACCCAACATTGAATACTCTACTATTCAGCGACTCAAACTTGACATACGAACAAAACAAAACCATTATGTTGTCAGTGCAAGAATTTATCATTCAAAGCCGCAGATTCAAAATTCAATAGATAGTAAGACATATAATATAGAAATCTCACCTGTAGACAAACTTTGGAATAAGGACGATTACCCTACTTGATGTAAATCGAGATGTCTAGTGAGCGTTATACCAGTGTCATCACCGTTGCTCCCTCCTCCCCCCGATCCCCAGCCAAGCAGCAGCATAGCATATCATTTGTTATGCATGTACATGTATTGATTCTCACTCTAGTATTGTTCTCTAAATCCATGTTAGTAACAACTGCTTAATCATGTGTGTACACATATATAGTGATGCTTCAGTCAGAGTACCCAATGGGAAACAGATTACACAAGTCTTATGACTTTCTTCTGAATCCCATTTTGTATATATTGACATGTTTGTGCTTTGTGTATTGTATCACTCATATTGCATGTAACATGTATATACAAAAAGAAATAAAGTTTAAACTAATGAGATATTTGTCTCATTAATACTACAAATGAATGTGGTGATTAGTATACTGTTCTAATATGAACTGTGTCACAAACAGCCTTGTCTTCGGTATGTGCGTAAAGATACGACTATATTGTACATAGAGGATCCTTCATGAGTGTTCATATTTTATTGAATTTATTAAACGAGTTGAGGGAAAGGGATACAATACGACGCTTCGCCGAGCATTTTATCCATTTTCGTCAACGATTTAATAAATTTAATAATTCATGAACACGAATGCAAAATTCTATTTATCATATGACACTTACGCATTTTATTCACAATTTGGTAAAAAAATCGCAATATTCCGCCATTAGTAAACGCGACGTCATTAAGGACGTCGTACGTGTAACGTTACAGGGCGTACAATATTCAAAATAATTTCCATACCTAATCCACTAGTGGATTACGGAATTTATTACATGACGTTATTACAGGCTCTCAGACGCGATGTCATATGATAAATGCCACTTAAGCACACGGCTGTTATCGTAATTGTGAGTGAGAAAGTGGGTTTGTCAGTGCAAGCAGATGGGACGGCTAGAATTTCGAAATTATAACAACTTACACTTTCAACCATGAATGTATCTGTTTATTATTTCAGTCCATCATGACCAGTTTTGGATTGGTTTGTTACAATTGAATAGAACATCACAAGACTTTATCTGGGTCTCGGGTAAACCACTGACATACTCCAACTGGAATGCACAGCCCGGACCCACAAGTCACTGTTTCTACATGGACCAAAACCACCAGTTTGCTTGGGGTGGCACGACTTGTAATCATAAAATGTCTTTCATATGCCGGCGATAAACAATCCTACCTCGTTTTGATAACATTCACAAATCAGGGAAATAAAACATCATTGTGACACCCCACTTAATGTAGACATAACGTGAACAAGTCCGTGAAATGAACACCCTTCTAAACCCCACTTTATATAGAGGAAACTTGGGTTTACGGTGGTGTACTTTATTTTTCTTATTTCTGCTCCAAAACATAGGTTGTGGGTACTCGTTAGAACCGCCTCAAGGAGGCGTTCTAACGAGCACCCACAACCTATGTTTATAGTATAAATAAGATAAATATCACGGATTTTCATAAAATAAGTAACCATATTGGAGATGTGAAAAAATGCACTATTACACGGGTGTGTTATCGTAATGGAGAAAGCTGGTGGGTTTTTTTAATTAGCATGTGTATGCAGGCAACAGAAAGAGCAATTTACATGTAAGTACAAAGTAACATCAATAATATGACCTTTTTTACATCACAAAAACACACCTATATAATTTTGACCCCTTGAAAAATAGAAGTGGAGGCAATGATCAGGAATCGATACAATCAACCCACAGCTCCCATCAGAGACACCAAAGGGAGTAAAACTCGGGTTTACATGGGAGGAACGCCTATATAATTGAGACCCCTGGAACCACAAGTTTATATAGGAGATCTGGGGTTTATAGGGGGTGGACCTTATTATTTCTTATTTCTGCTCTAAGGTATGGATTTTGGGTACTCATTAGGAACGCCTCGATGAGGCGGTTCTAACGGGTGCCCACAATCTGTATTTTGAGCGGGGACGGTTTTCAGTCTTGGAGTGTTCATTTTTTTTTGCAGGATATCCTCACTACTTATTGTTAATGTCTGCATCCTTGCATTAGCTATATGCGTTAAATTAGGGGATAACTGTTTTCAAAATTGTGATTTGGGGAGGTAAATCGGAGGTTTTACGGTCGGAAATTTCGTTTTACGGCGACGCGTCAGCGGAGCCGTAAAACGTAATTTGCGACCGTAAAACCGACGATTTACCTCCCCAAATCACAATTTTGCAATTCAGTTATCCCCATTCTAATGCACTTCTACGGTTGTTTTGTTAACAACTGTATTATTTTGCACAAAACGGCTAGCGCTGTGAGCAGCGTAAAACCAAATGCCAGCCAATGAAAAGCGACGTTACGCGATGACGTCGGATTTCCGACAGTATATCGCAGAATATACTGTCGCAAATTTTTGACGTTATCCAATCAGACGTCGCGTTACATACGTAAGTGCATTAGAATGTCTATTTGGATGATGTTTTACTTATTATACTCTGTCATACTCTTCTCGTGCCGCCGTTACATGGTATTATAGGGCGAGAAGCACTGTATTGCTTGTGTCTGAATAAACCATTTTGTAGTTGTAGTTGTAGTTGGTAACCCTTATTTTTCTTATTTATGCTCAAAATATAGATTGTGGGTACAAGTTAGAAATGCCTCATTCTCAAATATAGATTGTGGGCACTCGTTAGAACGTCTTCCCACAGTCTATATTTTACGCACAAATAATAATAAAAAAATATCTCAATTTTTCATCTTAAAATTTTCGATTTTCGGCAGTAAAATTTACAATGTATTTGTATGGTCTGGTTTTCGTAATGACCAAATGACGTCGCGCCTGAGAATATAACAACGCCATGTTTTAAACTCTGTATTCTACTTGTGGACCAAATATGGAAGTTAATCATATACATCCATAACATTACACGTCAGACGTCCCAATGACGTACTGTTTACCTATGGCGGAATATTGACTTTTTATACAAAAACATCCTCGTGAATACAGTACGTTTTAAATATCAGAATCTTGCATTATTACATTTATTAAGCCTTTTTCTCAACTCTCTCAACAAACGTAGCAGTACCTAAACACTCATATAATACATAAACACCCATGCAAGATATGCCTTCAGCTTAATTTTAGCATTAATATTTTAATAAAGGAACGTTCAATGCAATTTACATTACGAAAACATGCCTACATTATTTTGACCCCTTTGAACCCCACTTTTATACAGTAAAACTGGGGTTCAGAATCAGAATCAGAATTGTTACTGGTGACACGTCAAAAGACATTCATACACCAGGACCTGTGATGTAGGAAGTTAGTCCCTAGCTCTAACCAAAGAGGTAAATTTAGCTACACAATCATCAGCACCTTCAGCTGTCGAAATAATCGAATCGGGAAGGGCATTCCAATCTCTAATGGTTCTGGGGAAGAACGACTCTTTATAAATGTCAGTTCTTGCAGTAAGGGTCTGAAACGCCAACGAATGGTGATTTCTACAGTGTCTAGCTGGGGGAACAAGGTCATCTGTTGGAATGCTGGCAGCACCCTTTAGACCTTTGTATAATAGGATTAGCCTACTGTCTTTTCTCCTTTTCTTGAGAGACTCCCATTTTAATTTTCCAAGTATTCCAGTCATGCTCCCAGTTTCAAAGCAGTAATTGCCTGTTACAAATCTAGCAGCTCTATTCTGAACTTTCTCAATTTCTCCACTGGCGTCCAAGATACAACTACCATATTCCAAGATTGGGCGAACAAGACCTTTATATGCTGCCTCTTTAACATCCTGGGGGCACTGATGAAGATTTTGCCCCAGGAAACCAAGCGTTCTATTTGCCTTAGTACACATGTTGCTAATATGAGTATTCCATCTCAAGTTGTGTGAGATTGTCACTCCAAGGTATTTAATGGAGTCCACATTCTCGAGGATCGTTCCCTCTAAGGTGTAAGAAGCCTCAACTTTATTAGATCTCTTCCTAGTTATCTGCATAATGTTGCATTTAACTGGCTGAAATCTCATGCCCCATTTTTGGGCCCAACATCCTAATCTATCTATGTCAGCCTGAAGTTTCAATGAGTCATCTGTATCTCTAATTTCCCGGTAACAAACACAGTCATCTGCGAACAGTCTTATTTCTGAGTCAATGTCAGTGGAAATATCATTGATGTACAGGGAGAACAAAAGTGGACCAAGAACGGTTCCTTGCGGGACTCCAGACAAAACTGGAGCCCACTCCGAAGATTCACCATTAACAACAACCCGCTGTTTTCAGTAGCAAAGGAAGGAATCTATCCATTTGAGGGTCTTTCCTCTAATTCCATAACCAAATAACTTAGATTTAAGTAGTTCATGAGGAGGGGTGTCAAAAGCCTTCTCGAAGTCCAGAATAAATGTGTCCACCTGTCCCCCTTTGTCAGTCATTAATAACTGTGCTTAGCTGAGTTTCACAACTGTGCCTTTTCCTAAATGAATGTTGTCTGTCTGACAAAAGTTTATGTTCGTCCAAGTGGGCCATGATGTTTGAGCAGACTATATGTTAAACAGGGGTTAACCTTATTTTTGTTATTTCTTCTCTAAAATATAGATTGTGGGTACTCATTAGAACCGCCTCATCGAGGCGGTTCTAATGAATACCCACAATCTATATTTTGAGCAGAAATAAGAAAAATATCTCATTTTTTTCATCAGAAAATTGTCATTTTTAGGCGGTAAAATGTACAATGTATTCGTATAGGCGTGTTTTCGTAATGAATGCAGTTTAAGTGTGATACAAAGTATCGATAATTTATATACTAAGGGAAATATGTTTAGCAATTTTTTCGGCCCACTTTTTTCAAACTCTGAAGTGCTAGCTTAATAAAATATGTTTAATATAAGTCAGTTCTGATAACAAACTCACTAATTTTGTGTTTTCACGCTTTTCTCACTGCAACGGACGTTTGGCGTAATGCCACACAATTCACGCCGTGCACGTGCAGTCAATATCGATGATACTCACTTCACTTTTGTGGTCCATCCCCATAAACAAATAAACCGTCGAAAAATCATCAAAGTTGTTCTACGATGGGGCGCCATCCTGGACTGACGTTAGACTAGCGTAATATGGCTATTGGAATTCTAACTGGCGGCATGAAAGTTAAGGAAGTTGCCGAACACTTTCGTGTTGGTGACAGTGCCATGTCAAGACTCAGGTCAAAGTTCCGTCAAACTGGCACCGTCAAAGACAGACGACGTTCTGGTAGGCCGCGTAAAACATTTAAGAAATGAATTTTATTTTTCTGCGGTTCATGAAAGTATGAACGCAGTGGGTCGCAGTGGGTCGCGTGCAAAGAAGGGGTTCATGTAAATTTTGCTAGCGACCCGCTGTCGTTCATACTTTCATGAAAAGCAGAAAAATTATGTTTATTTGTTTATTTTTTAAATTAACATTCTTTGCGCCTCATCAGCGGGCGAAAAAATGCTTATAAGGCAGACTTTTGAAACTGAAATTTTTTTACACGCTGTGTTTCTACAAAGAGTGGACGAGCGTTGACGTCAACAACGCCCGTAGAAACAGTGGTTTAGAATGACGTCACTTGACGTCACGTGAGTCGATGCGTATGAACTACATTGTTTTCTATAGGTTTACATTAGACTTACAACATGGATGTTATACGACAGACTGCATGCATGGTAGTTAACCCAGTCACGGTTGGTAACTTTGCTTCCATCTTTAATTGCACAGGCCTCAGATTCTATGACAGTTACAACTTAAAGGCTTATTGAGAATTAGAGAGATCTAATTCAAGGTAATATTGGTTGGTGCCTGATGCTCTGTCTCTTGTCGGGTCCATTGGAGTCTTAACTGTTGGTTTTCTTTCGCTTCAACATTTCAGTGGTTTCTTGCTGTCGAGTCCTCACCGTTGTTTCATCTCTGTGGTTCTTTGATTATTTGTGTTCACGCAGATGTTGCACTGATGAGTTAGAAGCCCTTCATGCGGACTGAACAAATTATTTGTTTAAATCGTGAGGGAAGTAAGGGCGAGGATTGTGGCCACGTAAAATCGATTTAAGCCCCCCAGTGGAAATCTTTCCACTGACCGTTCCAAGGCGGTACTTCTGTGGCGGTTTATTTATGTTGTTTGTTACTTACTGTGTGTATCACTTGTTTCTTTTTGTTTTGGATGGCCATATGGCCATTTTGTGGGACAGTATCTGTCCTTATGGCCTTCCTTTGTTTAGATTTCCATTATGGTCTGGTCGCTTCATGTTTGTGTTTCTTTCCCTTTGGTGTCTTTGATGGGTGGAGTAGGTTAATTGTATCGATTCCTGATCTTTGTTTTACTTCTACTTTACACTGAAAATGTAAATATTACGACGTGAGGGCTGTTATATCGTGACGTCATGTCGACGTAATCGGTTTCTCAGCAGTACCAGAATGGTTCTGAATGCAACTGGAACACGAATTAGCGGTAGGACTGTGAGGAATAGACTGAGTTGCGCGGATACGTGGACGTCGATCGTACGTAGGAGTTCCACTGACGCGGGACCACAGACTGGCTGCACTCAAATGGGCAAGGGCACGTCGTCGGTGGAAAAGACGGCAGTGGAACCAAGTTGTCTTCACGGACGAATCCCGTTTCAATTTGAAATTTGCTGTCGGAAGAGTACGGGTTTGGAGGCGAGACTGTTCAAGGAAACTTGAATGCCGTCCGATACTGTGCTGAAATTGTTTGGCCTGTGTCACCGCCTTTCTTACGTCAAGAACACGCCACGGTTTTTCAGCAGGATAACGCATGCGCCCCCATGTTGCACGTCATATAATGGTCTTTCTGCAAGCAAATAATGTGAATGCGTTAGACTGGCCAGCAAGATCACCGGATCATTCACCTATTGAGCATCACTGGGGCCATCTGGGAAGACGTATCAGAACGAGAAATGACGTCAACAACATAAGAGACCTTGAACGTGTTATTCATGAGAAATAGAATCACATACACATGGATGTGGTTCGGAGGCTAATTTCGAGCATGAGACTAAGACGGTGTGGGGCTGTTGTAGACTCAGATGGTGGGCATACTAGATACAGATAATTGGTGCGAGTTTTTGTGTGACACCCCGACGTTGATTTGTGTTATGCAGCGTGTGCATCCTGTGCTTTTTTCAAATCAAATTTGAAAATTTTCAGAGCCAAATCATTAAATATTGATGTGTGAAAATTTGGTTCTATTTTAGATTCAGACAAGAGCGATATTAGCGTTAATACAATAAAAATGCTAAACTTATTTCCCTCAGTGGTATCCTTACCCATTCATATTCCAAGATAAGAGGGGCTATCTGCACATTCCACTCAACCCACACTTCTCATAGATATGGAGATACCTGGAGGTGTTGGGAGAATTTTCAACTGATTCAAAAGAATTCGAACAAACCATGGTTAACCCTTATCCCACTGAACACTACATCACCTACTTTTGCAAACATTGTAGAAGATCAGGACCAACACTGCATGGCATTCAGTTTGTGAATTTGTAGGAATAAATTACACCAAGTAATCTGATTGGTTCAAATATGTTCTGTAAAAAGTTTATCCTTTGGAAGCAAGGAATACACCACAGAACTGGAAAATATAAAGTGTACATGTTTTCTGGGCCAGACTAGCTAGTTTCGGCCAATTAGGCCTCATCAGTGACCCTGAAATATTCCACAATGGAATCAAAGTCAGAAATGACTTACAGGGGCATTCAGATTCAAGAAGGACAGTTGTCAGTTTCTGGCGAAAGAATGTGCACTGTACTAGTTAACCACTTACATATAAGCCTGCCCAGGAAAAGGGTGGATAGGTAAACTGACTGGCTCAAAAATGTCCTAAATAGTGTTGACTGGGCCGTTAAACTACAATGCAATACAGGAGCGTTCAGTATTGTCATCAATTTTGCTCAAATAAAAGATTATATTGGTGCTCGTACAATGTAAGAAACACCTCAATGTGGCTGTTCTAACGAGCACCCACAATCTATGTTTGAACTAAAAATAAGAAAAATTTCAAACTTTTTCATCTGAAAAATGCCAGTTCTAGAGATAAAAGATGCCATTTTAGACTACGCTTATGTGGAAGCTCGCCCATATGTTTTATCGGCCCCCGCACATAGGGGCTTGAAGAAATATATGGGCTGACAAGATTCAGCTCAATGTGGAAGCATCATGTAGATGCTTCCAGTAGATGCTTCCATGCAGAGCTGAATCTGGCCAGCACACTAGTACTGGTTAACCGTTTAGAGGATCTAAGCCTGTCCAGGTACCGCGGTGCGAGGCGGACGTCCATGCTAATAAACCCTATTGGTTTCATTGGGCAACAGGGCTTGAGATGTCTTTTCATCCAATGTCAGGTAAAAGTCCCACAAAAATTGGAAGCAACGTCTCCAAAATGACCTTTACAGTGTTGACAGGAACGTTAAACCTCAAATCAAACAAACAAATCGCCCATAACTTTGCCGGGGGACCCGGGGCGATCATGACATATTTCAATCAGCTCGATCTAATAAACTAATTTGCTGTACAATAAATATATTTCCATTCTTCTTCAAATTCTGTTCGTACTTGACATAAGGGTTGCCTAGATTAATCAAATTCTTGGTGGCAATTAAGGCTGACACGATTAATCGTATAATTGATTAATCGATCGATAAATTCCACAAAAATGATTATCATTTCTGATGTGCTTTTACTCGATTACAATTTACTACCCAAAGTTATGCCTAAAATAGCTGGATGAGTGGCAAACAGTGCAGACCCTGATGAGACGCCGCATTCTGCGGCGTCTCATCTTGGTCTACACTGTTTGCTCAGGCCTGTCTGTTCAAATATACATATGGTCAAGTGCAACGTATGGTAAGAGTCATGCTCAGACAGAAAGCCAGACAGGTCAAATTGACAAAAAGCCCACCGATTACTAATCGATTATCGATCGCAATGACAGGACCGATAATCGATTATCTTTTCAGCTCCGATTAGCCAGCCCTAGTGGCAATGGTGGGGCAATTGTCTCTAGAGTGCAGGCTGAATTAAGAGTTCTGCTATTGATGTTTCCATTAGGGTCTAGTTGTTTCATGTTTGTGTTACTTTCCCTTAGTGTCTCTGATGGGAGCTGTCGGTTAACTGTATCGATTCCTGATCATTGCCTTCACTTCTATTAAACTGCTTTAGTTAACCCTTAAGCAAACAGTGTGGACCATGATCAGACCCCACATTATACGGCGTCTGATCTGGATCGACAGTGTTAACCAATGACCCAGAACACAAGCCCAATCCATATTTTACCATTTACCCTATACTCAGATGCACAGGGAGATGACTAGTGCTGCTTCAATAACGGGTCATTGCTTGGAATTGGAACATGGTCAGCGACAGTCACGTGGACAATAGCAGACGGGAAGTTACTGAAGTTAGTAACTTTGGGTCGACTGATAAACAATTAACCAAAACACTTTGACCCTTTCAGCACTGTTTACCCCTGTAAACCCCAGTTTTACTTTATCAAAGTTGGGTTCTAGGGTCAGAATTTTAAAGGCGTGTTTTCGTGATGACACCATAGAATTCTCTGCTTGGATAGCATTATATGGGCCCCGTCAAGCGATTTTGGTACTTATCGCCTATGCGAGCAGCGAAGGTTCAGGCGAGCCTGCGCATCCGCGCAGTCTCACCAGAACGTCGCTGCTAGCTCATATAAGCCTTGCATCAAGAGGAACCTTCAGACAGAAAGCCATATCCCTGGCCCCTCTAAATGGCTGGGCATGTGCAGTTAAAATTTGTCATGACGGAATACTCGGAGACACAAATTCTCATGGCGGGGCTCATATCTTTAGTTTCTAAAAAATAACTTTGAAGCCTCTTGCTAGTCTGTGTAGCTGAGCAGGCTGGTATGTGTCCACCGAGTCGCGAATCCCGCAGACAGGTCGGTTTGAGACGTGACTCGCATTACGCAAACACGCCTATACAAATACATTGCCACCTTTATCGCAGAATAAATGAAAATCTTATGATGAAAAATTGTGATATTTTTCTTATTTCTGCTTAAAATATAGATTGTGGGCACTCGTTAGAACCGCCTAATCGAGGCGGTTGTAACGAGTACCCACAATCTATATTTTAGAGCAGAAATAAGAAAAATAAGGTATACCCACAGAAACCCCAGTTTTACTATATAAAAGTGGGGTTCAAGGGGGTCAAAATTATATAGGCGTGTTTTTGTGATGTGTATTAGCATTTGGATAGTATTTATTGTTTGCTTTGTTTCCATTGGAATTTAACCACAATGTCAACACTATTTTAGTTCATTTTTAGCCCGTAAGTTTACCTATCACATGCTTATTCGTAAGCGGTCACCAGTCCAGTGCACATTCTTTCACCAAAAACTGACAACTGCCCTTCTTGAATCTGGATCGAATTTATTAGCTTTTAAGAAGGCAATTTTCAAAAGAAAACACTTGCACGCCCTTTAGAGCTCATACAACAAATGTTTTCGTGCAGAAAAAAGAACGCAGCTCTGCAGGTACTCAACGTTGATTCAGCGTTAAGGTTGACAATGTGTAAATGTCATAGATCTGCTGGGAAACATGTTGCTCAAAATAAAGTGGGGATTGCTGAAGACTGAAAGCAATAATCATAACTCATATTAAGCAGCAATTATACACCTGACCTTTCTCCATTCTTAAAAGGGGACACAACTCCCATTGTTCCCTTTTGCTTGGCTGTAAAATCAAACCCTACCTCAGATCTGTCCTCCATAAAAAGCAAGAATGTGGTCCTGCGAGGAAAATTCTTTTCATATGGATAATGCATCAACATGAGAAATTAGCTCGAGACAACAAGGAATTCCTTATTTCTCCATAAATCATTTAATATAGTGGATACTTGATAATTGTAGAACCACGTCACAGAGACAATTTTAACAACATACATTTTTGTCCTTCTTACTTCTCCTCATCGGTTACTATATACAGTCGAACTTCGATGGCTCGAACCCCTTCGGGACCATAGAAATTTGTTCGAAACAGCGGTAGTTCGAGCCACTGCTGCATACTTCCAGAAAACATATCGGGGTATTTTTGAACTTCTTTTCGGTGTTCTGTAACATAAATGTATGCTGTGTGTACTCATTAGAATCGCCTCATTGAGGCGATTCTAATGAGTACACACAGCATACATTTGCAAGATTAAAGTCGAAAATCTCCTTAATTATCCCACACTTTTTCTCATGCACAGGAATTCCCTAGGGAGTCAAGAACGGGTTCGACTCAGCCATGGTAAACGAGCCATCGGTGTTCGAGCCATCGAAGTTCGACTGTAGGTCACATATTGTTTCGAATGACTGAGCTGTTCAGTGACATCCCCTTAAACTTCCAGTCCCGACATACTCTATTGACACATATACACAGACATACTACCCTTTACACAAAACACAGTTCAGAACACATTGTGAAAGAAGAAGAAAGAATGAAATAAGAAAATGAAAAAGATGGTAAAGGAGGAAAAAAAAACAGAGGAAGCGCAGGGGAAGTGGATGGTAATGGTGAAGAAGAAACATGCATGTGTTTGTAATATATGCAAACTTCATTAAGCATGTGTTGCAGACCCCGGGATGGGGGTACTCTGCATTGCCTGCTACATAGGCTGGGCCCCAGCATCTGGTGTTCAATCAAAATGTACCAGGATTGACACTGTACCCTAAAAAATATCCAGCATATCAGCAATGCCCGGAGACATATTGGTAAATTTTACCATACCAAAAATATTTTCCTGAATAATACAAGCGTGTCTTCACCTTTTTCAGTGCTTTGAACATAGAGGATTTTACATGAGTATTCATGTATTATTGAATTTATTAAACGAACTGAGGAAAAGGGATAAAATGCGAGTTTAATAATTTCAATAATACATGAGCACGAATGCAAGATTCTATTATGATATGACCTTTAAAACGCATTTTATTCACAACTGTTTACGAAAAATGTAAATATGTACATGTAACGTTACGGGACGTATCTAGCTAATTTGCATATTTAATCCACTAGTGGATTATCGAAAATATTACATTGTGTTATTACACTCTCAGACGCGACGTCATATGATAAAGTTTCTTACAGTAAAACTCTGAAATAATTTTAAAGCCATTGAACTGTTAAGCAGAAATAGCATTAATAAAACAGCTGTTGGTATAATGTGTTAAACAATGGGCCAACAGCACTCTTTAAGTATTAAGTATCGCCGACAACACTAAAAATACCAAACATGTTGGATAGTCCAAAATACAGTCAGTTTGAAAATTGAACGCCAAAAAGTAACTGCTAAGTGGCCTATACCCCTCAATATAGCATGCCTTTCGTGGAACCCGAAAACATAGTGAAATTTAAAATTCTACCCTCAGCCTGAGTAATAGGCAAACATCTGAGTAACCACCTCTCCCCTCCCCGCACCCGGGAACATATTTTTCCTCCTTCGACTAATAGGAATCACTTGTTTGCTCCCTTTAGATTTACTTTCCTATAAGAGTGGTCCCTTATGTGAAGTGAAACTACGGAGTGCTCTTTTTTCAAACACTTGTTTGGTGCAGAGTTGAGTTTCTCCTTGCTTCTCATACGTCCATATCAAATGCTGCTGTTTGTATGCATACATATATATCAGAAAGTTCAAATCCTCTATCACCGCCGAATAACTAGACTCCTTCCTCAGTTTGGTCCCCTTCTGAAGTTATTGGTTCCACTAACAAGGGAGCTGCCCCTTCCTCTAGGAGCGCTGGGGGTACATACTCTGAAAATATACAAAAAGCGTCTGTTGTTTTCTGTGCTTGTGGTTTGTCCTGAGTAACATTTGCCTTCAATGTTGCACATCATACATAAGAACAGATAAGATAGGTATTTGGTGATAATTGAAAAATACGAGTATTTTTCTTTATTTCTCCATATAAACCTTTGTTGTTTGTAGAACCGCGACGAAAATATGGGCGAGGATTTTGGCCAAGTAAAATCGATTTAAGCTCCCCCACCCAGTGGAATTCGTTTCACTGACAGTTCGATGGCGGTTCTTCTGTCGAGGTTTATTTTTGTTATGGTTTGTCTTTGAGTCTTTGTATCGCTTATATTATTTTGTTTTGGATAGCCAATTGGCCATTTTGTGGGAAATTAACTGTCCTTTTGGTTTTCCTCTATTGATGTTTCCATTAGGGTCTTTTGTTTCATGTTTGTGTTTCTTTCCATCTGGTGTCTCTGATGGGAGCTGTGGGTTAATTGTATCGATTCCTGATCATTGCCATCACTTCTTTTTTTTATATGGAGATCTGACAAAAATTATCGATCAATTATCACAAAATATCCACCTTATCTGTGGCTGTGTGAGTAATATTTTCTTTCAATGTTGGACATCATAACTCTTGTGAAACAAAAATTTCGTCGAAGTCTACATTGCAATGACACCCGTGCGACAGAGTGCATTTTTTCAAATCTCCAAAATGGCTACTTTCCCGATGAAAATTTGTGAAATTTTCTTATTCATACTCCAGACATAGGTTGTGTGTGCTCGTTCTAATGAGTACCACCACCTATGTCTATGAGCAGAAATAAGCAAAATAGCGTATACCCCTGTAAACCCCAGTTTTCTCTTTATAAACTGGGGTTTATAGGGGTGTTGATTTCACGGACCTGTTATCATGATGTATGTCGCGCCTGTCGAGATAGGGTTGGGGTAGGAAAGTCACTGAAGCATAAAAATTACGTCAAGGGCCCACGTGGATGCTTGCATAAAACTTGTTATCCGTTATCCCGAGATGCAGCTTGGTACCAAGTATCATTAATTAAGGTCTAATAGGTATCGAAAACAGACCTGAACGCTAGGGTGGTCGCAATTATTCACAAAGTCAATGAACCATGAAATGTAGGTCCATGTTAAATATGGATGCTTGCATGGAAATTGTCATCCCTAGATGCAAGTCTGTACGAAGTAGCATTAATAAAGAGAAACGGACTGAAACATTAGGGAGAGGGCTAGGGTGGTGGTAATAATTCACAAAGTCAGTGAACCATGAAATGTAGGTCAATTTCAAATATGGATGCTTGCATTGAAATTGCCATCATTAGATGCAAATAAAAAAAATGAGTTCCTTTAAGAGCAATGAAAACATTCATAAGAAAGAAGATGGGTCATACTACGTAGTTTCGGCTAATAAAGCCTCATCAGTAACCCTGTAATGATCCGGCAAAGAAAGCCAGAGGAAGCGTACTGCAATTTGGCGAATTTCGAATAGGCAGTCGATTCAAAGACTGATATAAATCAAAATTGGGTCCAGATAATTAAAAACCTTTCTAGAATATGAGTCTAAACCAATAATTTATTTCCGATTTCTCAGAATATTCACGCTGATCTCAAAGGACCAAAAGTAAAATATAAACTGCACTATGGTTGACGTACGGGGAGACGTTTTACGGCCGCCACACGGCACAACACCAGCTGCAGTGAAGGTAAATAAAAATAAAAAATAAGTTCCTTTAAGAGCAATGAAAACATTCATAAGAAAGAAGATGGGTCATACTACGTAGTTTCGGCTAATAAAGCCTCATCAGTCTGTACGAAGTAGCATTAATGAAGGTCTAATAGGTCTTGGGAAACGGACTTGGACATAGGGAGAACGCCAGGGTGGTCGCAATAATTCACAAAGTCAGTTAACCATGAAATCTATGTCAATGTCAAATATGGATGCTTGCGTCGAAATTGCAAATAGAAGTAAAACAAAGATTTGAAATCGATACAATTAACTTGCTCCACCCATCAAAGACACCAAAGAGAAAGAAACACAAACATGAAGCGACCAGACCATAATGGAAACCTAAACAAAGGAAGGCCATAAGGACAGTCACTTCCCCACATAATGGCCAAATGGCCATCCAAAATAAAAAGACACAGGTGATACACACAGTAAGTAACAAACAACAACAAAAAGTCTTTTAGAAATTTCGTTTCATTAATGAATCTCTTATAGTTCTAGCGAAATGAACATAAACATTAGGGTGAACGCAAGGTTGTTGGAAAAGTTCCCATAGTCAGTGTACCATGAAATAGAGGACAAGGTTAAATACAGATATGTGCATTAAAGTTGCCATCCCCAGATGCCAGACTGTACAAAGTATCAATAATGAAGCTCTTATAGTTCTTGAGAAATGAACTTGTGTGTGTGTGTGTGTGTGTGTGTGTGTGTGTGTGTGTGTGTGTGAATTCGGGTTTAACGTCGCTTTCAACAATTTTTCAGTCATATCACGACGGTGTCTGGTTGCGACAGGGAGCTCAATGCTCACGTTTATAGTGCTGCCTCACTGAAGTATCATGTCCCAGACACGTTACATGATACCACACCCAGTCACATTATCCTGACACTGGATCGACCAGTCCTAGCTCTTCCCCGTAAACCTGAGTGCCAAGCGAGGAGCAGCTAGTACCATTTTTAACGACTTTGGTATGTCGCGGCCCGGGATCGAACCCCAGACCTCCCGTTCCCCGGAGCGGACACTCTACCAACTGAGCTATCGGGGCCGGTAAGAAATGAACTTGAACAATAGGGTGAACGCTTGGGTGATCGCAAATGTTGACGACTTGACTTCTCTTCTACTTTGACAAACGGGTGGACGAACGAACAAGCGGGCGGAAATTTCGACTCCTAAATCGCGCCATGCTTACAGCAGGCGCGATGCTTAAAACTGGCGCGACAATAAAAACACTTCAGAACAGTTCCAATGGTGAACGTTATGTAAATTCAGTGCACAACAATACGAAAACATGCCTTTTCAAATATATTGGTAAACTTTTACCACCAAAAATGAAATTTTCCAGGTAAAAATCGTTATATTTTTCATATTTCTGCTCAAAACATAGATTGTGGGTACTCGTTAGAACCGCCTCGACGAGGCGGTTCTAACGAGTACCCACAATCTATGTTTTTGAGCAGAAATAAAAATATGTACACCCCTGCAAATCCCAGTTATACTATATAAAAGTGGGGTTTGAAGAGGTCCAAAATGATATAGGCGTGTTTTCGTGATTACAATGACTCTTTTTATACTTTTCGAATACACAGGTTGGTCGGAGTCTCCTCTGGTGAAAATGTCGGAATGTGCATTTTGCAACAAGGTCTATCGGCACCCGAATTTTATGGTGACTTAGTATATTAATTCAGAAAAAATATATAACCGCAATGACTTCAACACCCAATTTCGTAAAAATCATTCTTCGATATAAAAAGATTGGGTACAACATAAATGTTATACGACAGACTGCATGCATGGTAGTTAACCCTATCACGGTTGACAACTTTGCTTCCCTCTTTAACTGCACGCCGGTGGGTCAGGCCTCAGATTCTATGACAGTTCCAGCGTAAAGGCTTATGTTGGTTGGTACCTGATGGTCGGTCTCTGGTCGGGCCCATCAGAGTCTAACTGTTGGTTTTCTTTTGCTTCAGCATTTCAGTGGTTTCTTGCTGTTGAGTCCTAACCGTTGTTTTATCTCTGTGGTTGTTTGATTTTTGTGTTCACAGAGATGTTGCACTGATGAGTAATGAGGCCTTCATGCGGACTGAACAAATTATTTGTCTTCGCGACGGAAGTAAGGGCGAGGATTGTAGCCACGTAAAATCGATTTAAGCCCCCGGTGGAATTCGTTTTCACTGACATCCAAGGCAGTTCTTCCGTCGCGGTTTATTTTTGCTATGTTTATTTTTGCTATGATTTGTCTTTGGGTGTTTGTGTCGCTTATATTATTTTATTTTGGATAGCCTATTGGCCATTTTGTGGGAAAGTAACTGTCCTTTTGGCTTTCCGCTGTTGGTGTTTCCATTGGAGTCTGTTGTTTCGTATTTGTGTTTCTTTCCCCTTGGTGTCTCTGATGGGAGCTGTGGGTCAATTGTATCGATTCCTGATCATTGCCCCCACTTCTATTTTGAAATACGTATCACAGAACACGTAAGCTATCATGTACATATGTAAAACTATAAAGACTCTGAATCAGAATCCAAACTGTTACTGATGACACGTCAAAAATAATTCATTCATCATGACCTATGAGATGAAAAGTTAGTCTCTAGCTCTCGCCAAATACATTAATCTAGCTTCATTATCTTTTGAACCTCTGTCGGATGAGAATACCGATTTTGGAAGGGCATTCAAGTCTCTAATGGCCTGAGTGTAACTATCAATTATTGCAGTGGGGGGGGGGGGGGGTCTGAAATGCCAAAGAGCGATGCTTTCTGATTGTGGGAATAAGGGCCATCTGTTAGATTTCAGGCAGCACCATTTAGACTTTTGTTTGTTTGATTTCAGGTTTAACGTCCCCGTCAACACTGTTTAGGTCATTTTTGAGACGCTGCTTCCAATTTTGTCAGCAATTTTTACCCGGCATTGAGATGAAATGACATCTCAGTCCCTGCGGCCAAATGAAACATTAGACCTTTGTACGTGAGTATAAGCCTACTGTCTCTTTTCCCTTTCCTTTAAAAGTTTTAGGATTCCAGTCACACTTCCAGTTTCAAAGCAGGTATTTGGTTTAAATGGCCCAGTGTTTTTTTTTTTGAATAAATAAGTTTTAATTTTCATATCTGAACGACCTTAGGCGAAGTTCAGAGAATGTCCTCGACCTTTAATACACGAGTTGTTTCATTCACTCGCTTAGGTAACTGCATCTAATAATTTTCATATCACAGGCTGCTTTAGTTTCCGAAAAATATACGGCTTTTCATTTTTACTATACATATGTCTATTCGACCAAATTTGACCCTGACATAAAATAGGTGAGGGCCCTCCATTTGTCATCATTGAAGGAAACTATAATCGGCCCAAGGCCCCCAATGCTATATACAAAGTTTTATGAAAATCGGCTCGTTGGTTTCGGAGAAGAAGCTTTCTGAAGTGTTTTTAACTTATATGGCCATGCTGGCCATATTTTTCATCTGGCCGATCTCATATTAACTAGAGCTGTCAGTGAAACTGACTAGGGCCCCGGCAGCGCTATCAGAAATTTGTGGACGGAGAGACGGACAGACGTTCGTTCTTAGTAGAGGTACCTTGTGGGGTTACTAATGTAAAGTCTATGGAGACTTTAACCCCATAACGCACCACTGTACAGAGTTTTAACCCCACATACGAAATTTTTAACCCCACTAACTGAAAAGTTACTGTGCCTTACGGAATAAACCTCATTAAGTTGAATTGGGCAGAATCCTAACCCCACTAGGTACCTCTAGTCTGCCCGGACAGACAGACGGACGGACAGAGTGATTACTATAGGGCACCCACACTTTCAGTGCGGGGCCCTAATAAATTTTCATTTTCTTGCTTCTATATGGTTTTGTATAAAAAGTAGAAGTAAAACAAAGATCAGGAATTGATACAATTAACTTACTCCACCCATAAAAGACACCAAAGGGAAAGAAATACAAACATTAAGCGACCAGACAATAATGGAAACCTAAACAAAGGAAGGCCATAAGGACAGTTACTTTCCCCACAAAATGGCCATATGGTCATCCAAAATTAAAAGACACAAGTGATACACACAGTAAGTAACAAACAACAACATAAATAAATCGCGACAGAAGAGCTGCCTTGCAACGGTCAGTGGAAGATTTCCACTGGGGGGCTTAAATCGATTTTACGTGGCCACAATCCTCGCCCTTACTTCCGTCGCGATTTAGACAAATAATTTGTTCAGTCCGCATGAAGGCCTCCTAACTCATCAGATATTTGGTCACAAACGGCCCAAAGGTTTTAGTCAAAAATATGTTTTTGTTTTAATATCTATAAGGCCTTAGACCACCGTCAAAGATTGACCTTGACCTTGAATATTCATGTAGTTTTATCCTCTCATTCAGCTAGCTGTATCTACCAATCTTTAGAGCAGAGACTGTAATAGTTTCCGAAAAATACATACTTTTGACTTTTCCCCATACAAAAAAATATGTGACCAAATTTGACCGTGAGGTAAAATAGGTCAAGACCATCCGAGGGTCATCATTTGAACCAACCATGATGCGCCCGAGTCCGCAATGCTCCAAACCAAGTTTCATGACACTCGACCCTTTGGTTTGGGAGAAGAAGATTTTGAAGGTGTTTTTACCTTATATAGGCATGGCGGCCATCTTGGTCATGTAACCTTACTTATTTTAACCAGTTTTCAATTTGTTGTTCCAATGGTATTTGTATAAAATTTGGTTACAAATGGCTAAATGATTTCTGAGAAAAATAATTTTCACATCTGAATGACCTTGGGCCAAGGTCAAAGAAAGACCTTGACCTTGAATACCCATGTAGTTTAATTCACTAATTTAGCTAGCTGCATCTGCCAATTTTCAGATCACAGGCTCCAATAATTTCCGAAAAATACACAACTTTGACTTTTTTCCGCAAATTCTATGCGACCAAATTTTACCTTGATGTAAATTAGATCGAGGTAATCCGAGGGTCATCATTTGAACAAACTATGATAAGCCCGAATCTCTAATGCTACATACCAAGTTTCATTGAAATCGGGCGATTAGTTCCAGCGGAGAAGATTTTTGAAGGATTTTACCATATATGGGCATGGCGGCCATTTTGGTAAAGTGACCTGGACCCCGCGAACAAACTTTCGTTCTCCTATTCCATGGATGTTCCATATGAAATTTGACTTCATTCGGCAGTGGTTTCAGAGAAGGTGTTTGGAAATGTTGATAGACAGACAAAAGGCGACATACAGATAACGGAGCCTTGCCATACTATAAGCTCTAGATGAGCTAAAATACCATCTCCACAATATTTTACCGACCCTTCTAAGGTGGTGCTGCTGCTGCGTTCGCCCCCGCCCAACGGGGCTTGAAGAAATAGATGGGCTGCATGATGCTTCCATGCAGAGCTCAGACCGTCTGCACACTAGTACTGGTAAACCGCTTAGAGGATCTAAGCCTGTCCAGGAACCGCGGTGCGAGGCGGACCGTCCATGCTTATTAACCCTATTGGTTTCATAGGGCGACAGGGCTTGAGAAGTCATTTCATCTCAATGTCGGGGAAAAGTCCCACAAAATTGGAAGCAACGTCTCCAAAATGACCTATACTGTGTTGACTGGGACGTTAAACCTCAAATCAAACAAACATCAAACAAACCAAGGTGGTGCTATTAGTTCCCTTGTTTGTCTTTGCATGTATATACTGCTGATATATATTTGTTCATTACGAAAACACGCCTATACAACTATATTGCCACCTTTATCGCCGAAAAAATGAAGATTTTACTACGAAAAATTACGATATTTTTCTTATTTCTGCTCAAAATATAGATTTTTGGTACTCGTTAGAATCGCCTCATCGAGACGGTTCTAACGAGGACCCACAATTTATATTTTAGAGCAGAAATAAGCAAAATAAGGTCTACCCCTGTAAACCCCAGTTTTGCTATATAAAAGTGGGGTTCAAGTGGGTCAAAATGATATAGGCGTGTTTTCGTGATGTTTAGATAGCCGTGGGGAAGAAATTGCCCTTTTGGCTTTCTGCTTGTGAAGTTTTAATCTAATAATGTCGTTTCTTTCCGTTAGATATCATGGATTGGAGATGTAAGATAACTGTATTGAACCCAGATCATTTGCTTCGCTACTATTTTGGTAACCAAATCTTTCTTTGATAAATTACCGCATGGTCTTAGTAAAACAACACATTTACTGTAAGAATGATAAACATCTTACTCTTTTATCGATTTCAAAATAGGATAAGTGATTCCTAAACAAATTATACAATAATCACTTTGTCTCTTAAGGGGCTTGCTAGCTTTCCGACTCTGTGTAAAGCAACATTAATAGTTTAAAGAACATTACATAAAACGATTTACAGTGGTTTATGGTGACTTAGTATATAAATTCAGAAAAATATATAACCGCAATGACTTCAGCACCCAATGTCGTAAAATCATTCTTCGATATAAAAAGATTGGGTACAACATGGATATTATACGACAGACTGCATGCATGGTAGTTAACCCAATCACGGTTGGCAACTTTGCTTCCCTCTTTAATTGCACGCCGGTGGGTCAGGCCTCAGATTCTATGACGGCTCCAACGTAAAGGCTTATTGAAAATTAAAGAGATAATGTTGGTTGGTGCCTGATGCTCTGTCTCTGGTCGGGCTCATCGGAGTCTAACTGTTGGTTTTCTTTTGCTCCAGCATTTCAGTGGTTTCTTGCTGTCGAGTCCTCACCGTTGTCTCACCTCTGTGGTTCTTTGATTTCTGTGTTCACGGAGATGTTGCACTGATGAGTTAGGAGGCCTTCATGCGGACTGAACAAATTATTTGTCTAAATCGCGACGGAAGTAAGGGCGAGGATTGTGGCCACGTAAAATCGATTTAAGCCCCCCAGTGGAAATCTTCCACTGACCGTTCCAAGGCGGCTCTTCTGTGGCGATTTATTTATGTTGTTGTTTGTTAATTACTGTGTGTATCACTTGTGTCTTTTAATTTTGGATGGCCATATGGCCATTTTGTGGGAAAGTAACTGTCCATATGGCCTTCCTTTGTTTAGGTTTCCATTATGGTCTGGTCGCTTAATGTTTGTATTTCTTTCCCTTTGGTGTCTTTTATGGATGGAGAAAGTTAATTGTATCAATTCCTGATCTTTGTTTTACTTCTACTTTGTCAAGACATTCATGAGGTTTGATTACCATTGCATCTATAGACGAGGTCAGACCATATGATCATCTCCTGTGAAAAGCAGAACACTCCTAGTCGCCCGCCTAGCAAGCTGTGTTCGTAAATGTTACCCGAGTCAGCTACTAAATTCGTCTCTTCAAACAGGAATACCCTGAAAAATTAGTTTTCTTGTATTGAAAATTCATAAAATCCATATTTTGGCCACAATTTGTGAAAAATCACCTCATTATTAAATCGTTTGGTTAAAGAAACAGATGGTTGCCGAAAAGAACACTTCCAGTTTCACCGTGTTAGTTGTGCGTCAATATGTAGAATCTTACCCACTCACATAATGCATGTTCTTGCTACTTTTTTAATGGAGGCATTCGTCGGAGCTGACTGGGTGAAATAAATTGAATAGTGCTAAACCTGTACAGTGGAATAATTTTCTGACAAATTCGCCACATTTTCGCCTCGGAATATAAATAGAATCGTGATGCTGTCCTAGGCTTTTAGAAAAAATGCTAAAAACTGGTTGGCCAGAAGTTTTGCTAGAATATATGGGCCCCGTCAAGCGATTTTGGTACTTATCGCCCTTTGCGAGCAGCGAAGGTTCACGCGAGCCTGCGCATCCACTCAGACTCGCCAAAACCTTCGCTGCTCGCTCATACAAGCAGTGAATCAAGAGGAACCTTCAGACAGAAAGCCATATCCCTGGCCCCTCTGAATGGCTGGGCATGCGCAGTTAAAATTTGTCATGACGGAATGCTCGAAGACACAAATTCGCTTGGCGGGGCTCATATATTAACAGAAACGTTGACTCTCTACTACCAGATATCCGACACAAATTAAAGAGTCTCGTATCACTCTACTCCCTTTGTTCTGACTGAAAGCAAAGGCGCTCGTTATAAATATAAAATTTCTTACCATAACGTGAACAAGTCCGTGAAATAAAGACCCCCATAAACCCAACTTTATATAGAGAAAACTGGGGTTTAAGGGGGTATACATTATTTTCCTTATTGCTGCTCCAAGACATAGGTTGTGGGTACTCGTTAGTACCGCCTCAATGAGGCGGTTCTAACGAGCACCCACGACCTATGTTTGCAGTATTTATAAGAAAAATATCAGGGGTTTTCATCTGAAAAGTAGCCATTTTGGAGATGAGAAATATGCACTGTATCGCACGGGTGTGTTATCGTAATGAGTTATTACGACTTTGCCAACATAAAGAAGCCCAAATATGAAGCAGTATAATAGGGAATAAGGGCTTTTTCCCTTAATTAAGCCAGAAACTAGCGTCGCTGATATCTGTTAGAATCGCCTCACTAACAAATATCCGCAACATTTATTCCTTGGACAGTTGGTTTACAAGAATCTCCCGTAAATATGGATTCGATGTAGGCGTTTCCAGCCCAAAGTATGCTCGCGCCGACAGGAACAGAGCATTGGGCTAAGAATGTAGTTCATTTGATGTACCGTTAAAATGTTTTGTCGTCCTAACGAATACTGGTATAAAGACGGTTAACTGTATAATAAACATATTATCACAACAGTAACTAGATCTAACGCACAGCTTCATATCTTCTGGGTGTTCCCAGACTTTTCGTATCTCAGTGGACGCTCCACATTTCATATGATTCTTTAATCTGAAAACTTCTACTAAACGTGATACAGTGCGGCAATTCAATAAGTTATAACATATATACCCGCAAAAGATGTAAAAATACAGGACCCTGAATCACATTACTCGCGTTTTCAGATTCCCTATCACTATCTGTTAGCTCTGAGTCCCAGCATTTTTTTGATGCAGCCATGTGTAACGCGGAACCAGATGTGTAAACTGAGAGGGTCACTTTCAGGCAGAGCATTACGTCAAAATTTACCTCTTATTTATGTTTGAAAAAAAAAATATGATTTTACAGGAAGCAAAAATGTATATGATAAAAATATTGTCACTACAGTTACTTGATTTGTGGCACAGTATCATGTCTCTTGGATGTTTCTAGACCTTACACATCACACTTGACGCTCCGTGTACCGTGTACGTTGAATTGGAAACATCCATTCTTGCACACCAGACAAGGAAATCCGTGATTTTACCCTGGGATAGAAATTTATGTTCTGACCCTGGTGTTCCGACCCCAAATCGAATATAATTGCATGTTTGATAAATGCACTGGTTGATTACAACCTCATGCGCGGCGTCGTCATGCGTGACGTCACTAAACATTTCTGTTGTGTCATCACAAAATGGCGGACGCCGGTAACCGAAGTGACAGCAGCATTAAAAAATTCGCAATAGAAATGGAAGGTATGCAAGAAAAAGAATCCAATATGGGTGTGAGGGGTGGATAGAAAAATCCGTCCCTCGGGATCACTGTCCGGCATCACTCGGCAAGCCTCGTGATGCCGGACAGTGTCCCTCGGGACGGATTTTTCAATCCACCCCCATATAAGATTCTTATATTCAACGTGATGCAATGCGGCAGATCAAGTTACTGTTGTAATTATGTATATAGAGGATCTTACATAAGCTCATGTATTATTGAATTCATTAAACGAGTTGAGGAAATGGGATAAAATGCGAGGCTTTGCCGAGCATTTTATTCCTATTCCTCAACGAGTTTAATAAATTCAATAATACATGAGCACGAATGCAAGATTCTATTTATCATATGACATTTAAAACGCATTTTATTCACGATTGTTTACAAAAATGTCAATATTCCGCAGTTAGTAAATGCGACGTCGTTAAGGACGTCGTACATGTAACGTTACGGGACGTATCTAGCTAATTTGAATATTTAATAAACTAGTAGATTATCGAAAATATTACATGGCGTTATTACACTCTAAGATGCGACGTCATATGATAAAAATGTCACATCTACCGTTCTTGATACCTGAATTTATCATATGACGTCGCGTCTGAGAATGTAATTGCGTCATGTGATAAATTAAAAAAAATTCACTTTTGTGATTATATGCAAATTAGTTAGATGCACCCCGTAACCTTACATGTACGACGTCCTCAACGACGTCGCGGTTACGTACGACGGAATATTGACATTTGTGCTAAACAACCGTAAATAAAATGAGTTTTGAATGTCATAAGATAAATAGGCTCTTGCATTCTTGCTCATGTAATATTGAATTTATTGAACCCGATTAGGAAAAGGGATCCAATGCTTGCATTTTATTACTTTCCCTGACCTCGTTTATTAGATTCAATAATACATGAACACCCATGCAAGACCCTCTATATACTGGCCGCAGCAAGAGTAAATACCTTTTGCGGTGAATTAAGAATCAAATGGATTATGTACAAACATTCGGTCAGTATTCAACCTTCCCTACCCGCATGTAGAAACTTTGGGTGGTATATCTAGTGTAAAGCAAAGACCCTGATCAGACTGTGCAAACGTGCACTTTAATTTGAATTTTCCTCGGGCGTGTATGTCCGAAAATACATTTTCACTTAAAGCTGTTGATGTACCATAAAAGCTGTATGTGGAAACATTAAATTGGGAAAACATTGTTTAGCTGACCTGATAAGTCCTATTTCTGGCCTATGGATGAGCTCCCATCTGTATGCAACTCGTTCTCTCCAACCAACATTCCGAGGATCTTGCCACAGCAGCTTTACCTGCAGATACAGTTGCATTTAAATATTTGCATAATGTTAAGCGCCCATGCAGTGAACACTCTTGTAAAACATCACTCCATATAAGGAACAGTGGGTGAAATAGACAGATTCTAGAACGCTCCCACAGTCGGCACTTGCAACAGAAATAAGAACAATATTCCTAAGCTAAGGAAAACGGACCTTGTATGGAGATGTAAAAGAAACACTTATTCTACTGAAAAAGAAAAAAAATGTTTAACTGGAGAAATGATCTACAGATAATATTTTACATACTTGAAATGACATGTTTGCAGCTAAAATATGCCGATAAGTTAAATAAAAAATCACTAGACATGTATAAGCATTATGTATGACATCAAGATGAACACATCCAAAACTAAAAGTACTACAAAGGCCTATTGAGAATTAGAGAGATAATGTTGGTTGGTGCCTGATGCTCTGTCTCTGGTCGGGCTCATCGGAGTCTAACTGTTGGTTTTCTTTTGCTCCAGCATTTCAGTGGTTTCATGCTGTCGAGTCCTCACCGTTGTCTCACCTCTGTGGTTCTTTGATTTTTGTGTTCACGGAGATGTTGCACTGATGAGTTAGGAGGCCTTCATGCGGACTGAACAAATTATTTGTCTAAATCGCGACGGAAGTAAGGGCAAGGATTGTGGCCACGTAAAATCGATTTAAGCCCCCCAGTGGAAATCTTCCACTGACCGTTCCAAGGCGGCTCTTCTGTGGCGATTTATTTATGTTGTTGTTTGTTACTTACTGTGTTTATCACTTGTGTCTTTTAATTTTGAATGGCCATATGGCCATTTTGTGGGAAAGTAACTGTCCTTATGGCCTTCCTTTTTTTTAGGTTTCCATTATGGTCTGGTCGCTTAATGTTTATATTTCTTTCCTTTTGGTGTCTTTTATGGGTGGAGTAAGTTAATTGTATCAGTTCCTGATCTTTGTTATACTTCTACTACAAAAAATTGTAATTGGACAATAGAAGAGTAATTTACCAAATTTATATGAAGATGAATGTTTTGCAATCGGCAGACTGAGACAGAAAAGGAGGCTATCGGAACCCGAATTTTATGGTGACGTAGTATATAAATTCAGAAAAATATATAACCGCAATGACTTCAGCACCCAATTTCGTAAAATCATTCTTCGATATAAAAAGATTGGGTACAACATGGATGTTATACGACAGACTGCATGCATGGTAGGTAACCCAATCACGGTTGGCAACTTTGCTTCCCTCTTTAATTGCACGCCGGTGGGTCAGGCCTCAGATTCTATGACGGCTCCAACGTAAAGGCTTATTGAGAATTAGAGAGATCTATTTCAAGGTAATGTTGGTTGGTGCCTGATGCTCTGTCTCTGGTTGGGCCCATCGGAGTCTCACTGTTGGTGTTCTTTTGCTCCTGCATTTCAGTGGTTTCTTGCTGTCGAGTCCTCACCATTGTCTCACCTCTGTGGTTCTTTGAGTTTTTGTGTTCACGGAGATGTTGCACTGATGAGTTAGGAGGCCTTCATGCGGACTGAACAATTTTTTTGTCTAAATCGCGACGGAAGTATGGGCGAGGATTGTGGCCACGTAAAATCAATTTAAGCCCCCCCAAGTGGAAATCATTCCACTGACCGTTCCAAGGCAGTTCTTCTGTGGCTGTTTATTTGTGGTGTTGTTTGTTACTTACTGTGTGTATCACTTGTGTCTTTTTTTTAATTTTGGATGGCCATATGGCCATTTTGTGGGAAAGTAACTGTCCTTATGGCCTTCCTTTGTTTAGGTTTCCATTATGGTCTGGTCGCTTAATGTTTCTTTCTCTTTGGTGTCTTTGATGGGTGGGGTAAGTTAATTGTAACGATTCCTGATCTTTGTTTTACTTCTACTTTTCCTATTACTCTTTCACAAACCTGATCTTCTGTGTCTCCCGTCTTCCACAATGCATTTCTCAGAATTTCTCCCGGTCCAGTGCTGGATTTTACCAGTTTCAACTGAATACCAGGCTCCGCGACTGCGCGGAATGGACTCGAATGCCAGTATGTTTGACGCGATTTCTTCCACATAACTGCGTAAAAACTTGCACTATCTTGGTAGCTAAAGACAAAGCCGACATAATCATCATCGGAGTCTGTGTTGACGAAGAATGTACCTGAGAAATCGACACCACTAAATGCATTGTAGCCTGTTGAAGAGAAGTAAGAAAAAGTGACAACATGTCATGGAAACAGAAGATGATTCACAACGAAAATTAGGGGATAACTGTATTCAAAAGTGTGATTTTGGGAGGTAAATTGGAGGTTTTACGGTCGACAATTTCGTTTTAAAACGTAATTTGCGACCGTAAAACCGACGATTTATATCCCAAAATCACAATTTTGCAATATAGTTATCCCCATTCTAATGCACTTATACGGTTGTTTTGTTAAAAACTGTATAAGTTTGCACAAAACGGCTAACGCTGTGAGCTGAGTAAAACCAAATTCCAGCCAATGAAAAGCGACGTTACGCGATGACGTCGGGTTTCCGACAGTATATCGCAGAATATACTATCGCAATTTTTTTACGTTATCCAATCAGACGTCGCGTTACATACGCAACTGCATTAGAATTCGCATTTAGTTGGGATTTAACATAACCACATGTTTTTTTTTCAAATATGCTTGCCACGCAATTTGACAGCGTCTGAAATTCTGTAAGTATTAGAGTCAGCGACCGATGATGTCGACTTGTCAGTTGGGGAACAACATTTTTAGTAAGTCATTAAAGACTTAATAAGTCGTGGATAATTCTGAAGTAAAATTATAACAAAACATATATTTATCCTTTTCTAGCAAAACGTTGGTATATAAAATAAGAGCACACTAGTTGGACATAAGGATCTTCAAGGAATTATAAATCGCTATTAAAATGTTAATTGTAGTTGTTACACAGCAATGCTTTCGTAAAAAACCCCACCTAAAGTCAACTTGGTATTTTAAGTAGTTTAGGTCGTAGTACCAAAGCGTTAAGCCAAAATCATTAGTCCATAGAAATTTTAAATAAAGAATAACCGGAGTTATATTTTAAAGATCAGACAGTTTAAAGAAAACAATCTGTGAGTGTCAAAGAAAATAACCAATATTTTAAAAACTGCAGAATCAGTTCCAGTATCCTTTGCGCTACCTAGATGGCCATCAGTCTATAAAATGTATATCTGCCATGTGTTTTCTGTATTTGCAACTTAGTAAAATAGTCTTTCATCATAGTGGTGTTTATATTTTCTTGTTCTTTGGGATCATTGTTTCCATTGTTGAATTTTGAAAATATTTGAGGGTCACTGATGAGGCCTATTTGCCGAAATTAGCTAGTCTGGCCCAAAAAACATGTACACTCCATATTATTCGGTTCTGTGTGTTTTCCTTCCTTCTAAAGGATAACCATTTCTAGAACATATTTCACTTTGTTAAACTTGACCACTCTGGGCTAATTCAGCAGACAAATTGCTGGTATTTTTCTTATTTTTCTCAGAAAACTCGATTTGGCATCTCATGCAAATCGTCTCTATACCCAGCATGCAAAGTGTTAACTACCATATGCAAAACACACTGTATCTCTTATAACTCCAACAACGATGTCTCGTTACCCTGTCTACCGAAATGATCCCAAGTATTGGGACGGATAGCCTAAGCAAACAGTGCAGACCCAGATCAGACTGCTCCTGTGGATCAGGGTCTTCACTGGTTGCCATTTTGTCTGCACCTTTTGGACTCCTTAGAGGACCATAGAATAAATTTGTTAAAGTTTAGGGTGATTTACAGCAAGTCCTTAAGGTATCCGAATTTTTAGGATTTTTACAGTAAGTCCCCTAAAGAGTAATTCCCTTAGTTCCAGATAAAAAAATATTAAAAGAGTGATTGTGGGAGATGTTCTTCTATTATCTTGAAAACAAAAACGTATGCATTCATTAGTATCCCCTTTATGAAGCATTTCTAATTAGACACAAATCATACTATTTTCTTAAAGAAAATTAAAACATGTGTCAGTGGCCCCCGCCCATAGGGGCTTGAAGAAATATATGGGCTGCATTATGCTTCCATGCAGAGCTGAAACCGACCCGCACACGAATACTGGTAAACCGCTTAGAGGATCTAAGCCTGCCCAGGCAAAGCGGTGCGAGTCGGCCCGTCCATGCTTATAAAAAATAGAAGTAGAGGCAATGATCAGGAATCGACACAATTAACCCACAGCTCCCATCAGGGACACCAAAGGGATAAACCTTCTAGTTTCATTGGGCGACAGGGCTTGAGATGTCATTTCATCTCAATGTCTGGTAAAAGTCCAACAAAATTGGAAGCAACGTCTCCAAAATGACCTTTACAGTGTTGACGGGGACGTTAAACCTCAAATCAAATAAACAAAACATGTATCAAAGTTACTCATAGTATGATTCCTTAAGTGTGCTATGAGTGACCCTCAATGTCTCTAACCAACGGTGGCCTCATCACGAAAACACGACTATATAATTTTGACCCCCTTGAACCCCATTTTTATGTAGTAAAACTGGGGTTAACAGGGGTAAATCTTATTTTTCTTATTTCTGCTCTAAAATATAGATTGTGGGTACTCGTTAGAACCGCCTTGATAAAGCGGTTCTAACGAGTACCCACAATCTATATTTTGAGCAGAAATAAGAAAAATATCACAATTTTTCATCTTAAAATTTTTATTTTTTCGGCGGTAAAGTTTACATTGCATTTGTATAGGCGTGTTTTCGTAATGTTGTCTCCCTGCCATTCAGTATAGTGTGTGTTATATTTTCTAGTCCAATGAAATCAACGGTTCCACTGCAGAATTTAAAAACTATTCGAAGGTTACCAATGAGGTGTAAATGGTCGAAACTAGCTAGTCTGTCCCGTGAAAACCTGTACACCCTATAATTTTCAGTTTTGTAATTTTCAAAGACTAACCTTTTTACAGAACACTTTTCGTGTTTCCGAAAATGCTTTGAGCCATCAAGTTAGATTGTAGAACGACTCTGTTGTTGAGAAAAAGACTCAAAGAACTCACAGACTTTAAACCCAATCATCAAAAACATTAAAGGGGACATGAAAGTATGCACAAAGACGCGCAATAATGCGCACATCAGCAGTGTAAACTTCGTAGATCAGCAGACAACTAAATGTCGTGCGAGAAAAGTTTGTACCAAGTGTTTTTGCTTAATATATGCTTACGATTCTAACAACTTATTGCGGCCCCCGCCCATCGGGACTTGAAGAAATATATGGGCTGCATGATGCTTCCACGCAGAGCTGAATCCGACCCGCACACTAGTACTGGTAAACCGCTTAGAGGAACTAAGCCTGCCCAGGAACCGCGGTGCGAGGCAGACCGTCCATGCTTATTAACCCTAATGGTTTGATTGGGCGTCAGGGTTTGAGATGTCATTTCATCTTAATGTCTGGTAAAAGTCCCACAAAATTGGAAGCAACGTCTCAAAAATGACCTTTACAGTGCTGGCGGGGACGTTAAACCTCAAATCAAACAAACAAACTAACATCTTATTATAAAATAAAGGGAGCTTGGAAGTAGTTGTGGTCATGGTACACAAGCCATAATCCAAAACTCATAAATCCGTAAACGCATGACGAATAAGAATATTCAGACCAACAGACATGAACCCCAGAACAAAGGGTGTAATAAGGCGTCCGGGGATAGTGAGCATTACATGGTAATCAAGCTTCGGCCACCATGCCTATCGACCTGAACGAAGGAAATGTTAAATACATACTGACGGCTATTCCCGGATCACTGTTTTGTGTCTGTACAATCTCAGCACCCTGAAACATAAGGCATGTGATTACCACACACGTCTGAGATTATACATGTACTTTCTTAAGTGTTTTCCATCCCCGCCCATCGGGGCTTGAAGAAATAGATGGGCTGCATGATGCTTCCACGCAGAGCTGTAACCGACCGCACATGAGTACTGGTAAACCGCTTAGAGGATCTAAGCCTGCCCAGGCAAAATGGTGCGAGTCGGCCCGTTCATGCTAATAAACCCTATCTGTTTCATGGGGCGACAGGGCTTTATGTCGGGTAAAAGTCCCACAAAATTGGAAGAAACGTCTCCAAAACGACCTATATAGCGTTGTCGGGGACGTTAAACCTAAAACAATCAATCAATCTTAAGTATTTGCAGAAGTGGCATTTTTTCACGAAAATGTACTTTTAGTCTTTTTACAGTTCCAAAAATAGAACAAGGATGATCTCCAAACCAGTGTTATCAAACACCACCAATCTCCACAATCTATATTGAAGAGCGAACACGGAATTTTGTTAAGAATTTCTCTGCAAAATGGAGTTTACAAGAATGTTCTATTCACGATTTCGTTAACGTAAACAGATACTTACATCATTTAATATAATCCATATTGGATCGATCTGTGCATCTCCGACCGGATCAAGGATAACTGTCTGAAAAGCCCTAAAGTCGGTCGAGTGGAGGTCACCATTATCAGGACAAACATCGAAATCGTCTGGGTATCCGTCTCCGTCACCATCTTTTTCACAGGCGTCACCCCGACCATTACCTGTAAACAAACATGTATAATTCGAGGGTGTTGATCTACACCTCTGACAAAAATATCTCATCCCTTTCTCAAGGCATTCGATTTTTTGTGACTTCCGAACCTCCCTTTTCCCGATATGCTTTTCTGTAAACAGAGAGGCCTGTAAAATGACTGCAGTCTAAACCGTTCCTAGCCTGTAAACCGTTACAAATACAGGTTGTTGGTGTTCCAGAATGCTTCCATCACGAAAACACGCCTATATAATTTTGACCCCCTTGAATCCCACTTTTATATAGTAAAACTGGGGTTTACAGAGGTAAAACTTATTTGTCTTTTTTTCTGCTAAAAATATATAGATTATGGGTATTCGTAAGAACCGCCTCAATGAGGCGGTTCTAACGAGTGCCCACAATCTATATTTAGAGCAGAAATAAGAAAAATATCACAATTTTTCATCTTAAAATTTTCATTTTTTGGATGAAGGTGGCAATGTATTTGTATAGGCGTATTTCGCAATGTTAATTGCCCAGAAGGCAGCTTTGGCACTGCAGTTTTTTTGTACAAAAATGACGGGACAGTTACATATCTGAAGTGACCAGACATTCTATGTTTATCCAAGCATCTATAGCTTCATTTATAGATACCTATGCAAACAATGTAAATCCTTATTAAGCGGCTCATAACAAGCCGTCTCATCGGGGCCAACATTGTTTGGCATTCTGTTAACAAATTAACTTAATCCCTTTTTGTAAGGCTGGATATGTTTTAATTCAAAGATGGAACAGTCTACCTCAGAAACTCAGGGGTGAAATGGTTAACGAAACATTTTTATTTTGCTTATAAATTGAGCTGAATGCCATGATCAGGATTTGATGAGATTTCCCTGCTCCTCCCATCCAAGACACGAAAAGAAACAGTTATGAGAGAGACTTCATGATGTCCCTTTCTGCTGAAAACCAGTCTGAAATCATTGAAGCATTTAACTTCACTTCTAGATAGTTGGATGATTTATTAAATATGGATAATATATATTTCGATGGTTTGATCAGTCAAATTTACCCCTCAGAACTTCAGTTAAATAAAGTAAGTTCTTCTGATACCGTGGCCCCGTTTTTAGATTTACACATATCTATTGTAGATAGGTTTTGTTTCATGCAAAGTTTATGATAAACGCGATGATTTCGAGTTTGAGATTGTAAATTTTCCTTTTTTGGATGGTGATGTTCCTCCTGCGCCATCCTATGGCGTTTATATTTCGCAAGTAATTCGATTTGCCAGAATGTGTAGTCATGTAACTGACTTCAACACTCGTAATAATTTTTTAAAAGCTAAAATTCTTAATCAGGGTTATCGGTACCATAAAATACGCATTTAATTTCAAAATTCAATATTTGACTTAAATCTCTTCTGCAACAAGGTCTATCTGAGCCTGAATTTTATGGTGACTTAGTATATAAATTCAGAAAAAAAATATATAACCGCAATGACTTCAGCACCCAATTTCGTAAATCATTCATCAATATAAAAAGATTGGGTACAACATAAATGTTATACGACAGACTGCATGTATGGTAGTTAACCCAATCACGGTTGACAACTTTGATTCCCTCTTTGATTGCATGCCCGTGGGTCAGGATTCAGATTCTATGACGGTTCCCAGCGTAAAGGTTTATGTTGGTTGGTACCTGATGCTCTGTCTCTGGTTGGGCCCATCGGAGTCTAACTGTTGGTTTTCTTTTGCTCCAGCATTTCAGTGTTTCTTGCTGTCGAGTCCTAACCGTTGTTTCATCTCTGTGGTTGTTTGATTTTTGTGTTCACGGAGATGTTGCACTGATGAGTTAGGAGGCCTGCATGTGGACTGAACAAATTGTTTGTCATAATCGCGACGGAAGTAAGGGCGAGGATTGTGGCCACGTAAAATCGAATTAAGCCGACCCCCCCGCCCCCAAGTAGAATTCGTTTCCGCTGACCGTTCAAAGGCGGTTCTTCTGTCGCGGTTTATTTTTGTTATGGTTTGTCTATGGGAGTTTGTGTCGCTTATATTATTTTATTTTAGATAGCCTATTGGCCATTTTGTGGGAAAATAACTGTCCTTTGGGCTTTCCGCTATTGATGTTTCCATTGGGGTCTGTTATTTCATGTTTGTGTTTCTTTCCCTTGGCTGTCTCTGATGGGAGCTGTTGGTTAATTGTATCGATTCCTAATCATTGCCTCCAACTCTATTTTACATAGTTATAACAAATATGTAGGATTCTTTCGATATCTGAGTTTAGTGTTCTTTTTTCCAGAAAGGTTATCACAAAAGGGATCAAAATAGAAGAGAAGTCAATTTTTGTTTTGTTTGATTTGAGGTTTAACGTCCCCGTCAACACTGTAAAGGTCATTTTGGAGACGTTGCTTCCAATTTTGTGGGACTTTTACCCGACATTGAGATGAAATGACATCTCAAGCCCTGTCGCCCAATGAAACCAATAGGGTTTATTAGCATGGACGGTCCGCCTCGCACCGCGGTTCCTGGACAGGCTTAGATCCTCTAAGCGGTTTACCAGTTCTAGTGTGTGGGACGGATTCAGCTCTGCGTGGAAGCATCGTGCAGCCCATATATTTCTTCAAGCCCCTATGGGCGAGAAGTCAATTATCAGGAAGCTATATAATAAGTAGAAGTAAAACAAAGTTCAGGAATCGATACAATTAACTTACTCCACCCATCACAGACACCAAAGGGAAAGAAACACAAACAGTAAGCGACCAGACCATAATGGAAACCTAAACAAAGGAAGGCCATAAGGACAGTTACTTTCCCACAAAATGGCCATATGGCCTTCCAAAATAAAAAGACACAAGTGATACACACAGTAAGTAATAGACAACAACATAAATAAATCGCCACAGAAGAACCGCCTTGAAACTGTCAGTGGAAAGATTTCCACTGGGGGGGTGGGGGGGCTTAAATCAATTTTACGTGGCCACAATCCTCGCCCTTACTTCCGTCGCGATTTAGACAAATAATTTGTTCAGTCCGCATGAAGGCCTCCTAACTCATCAGTGCAACATCTCCGTGAACACAAATAATCAAAGAACTACAGAGGTGAGACAACGGTGAGGACTCGACAGCAAGAAATCACTGAAATACTGGAGCAAAAGAAAACCAACAGTTAGACTCCGATGGGCCCGACCAGAGACAGAGCATCAGGCACCAACCAACATTACATTGAATTAGATCTCTCTAATTCTCCTCAATAAGCCTTTACGTTGGAACCGTCATAGAATCTGAGGCCTGACCCACCGGCGTGCAATTAAAGAGGGAAGCAAAGTTGCCAACCGTGATTTGGTTAACTACCATGCATGCAGTCTGTCGTATAATATCCATGTTGTACCCAATCTGTTTATATCGAAGAATGATTTTACGAAATTGGGTGCTAATGTCATTGCGGTTATATATTTTTCTGAATTTATATACGAAGTCACCATAAAATTTGGGTTCCGATAGACCTTGTTGCAGAAGAGATTTAAGTCCAAAGAAGAAGTAAAACAAAGATCAGGAA
This sequence comes from Lucinisca nassula, assembly GCA_963580285.1. Lineage (NCBI taxonomy): Eukaryota > Metazoa > Mollusca > Bivalvia > Lucinida > Lucinidae > Lucinisca > Lucinisca nassula. The sequence continues at coordinate 12,196,161 of OY757018.1, forward strand.
TTGATTATATTGAATATTGAAATTAAATCAGAATGGCGTCTATAAAATTTAAACTTAAACCTTCTGTGTAAGACACCAAACGGAAAGAAGGATGCACTCTTAATGGCCAAAGAAGAGGAAGTTAAAAAGAGAAACGATTAGGAATTGATACAGTCAGATTCAAAATTCTTCCCACAACATCACTAAGGACAGAAGTCAAAACATGAAGTGACGACAGTAAACAAAACCGACAACAGGCAAACTGAGTCAGCAGCTCTTTCCCAAATAGGTGGTGATCAGAATATTCAAGAAATGGAGCAATATACATAATAGGGGAAAGAGTCAGAATCTCCAACATGACAAACATTAAACTGAAGGACAAACGTAACTAAAAAAGAACAACCAAAAAGGGCGAAGAATAAGAATCACCAATGTAACAACATATATGATTAGGGGAAGAATCAAAACCACCAACACAAAACATAAAGTAACCACAGTAACATCACTTGAAACGGTCAAAAATACTGGAGGGTTACCTTTACAGGATCCCAACCCTCACCCCAACTTTCACTGTGGCCCAAACAAGTATTTGTTTGGTCCACGCGTTTGGTCAAAACCCAACCGAAAAGGAACAACACGTACAACGGGGGAAAGAATCGGAACCAACAACATTACAAACATTAAACTGGAAGGACAAATGTAACTAAACGTGAACAAGCAAAAAGGGAAGAACCAGAATCATCAACGTAACGACATATATATTTAGGGAAAGAATCAGTACTACCAACCCAAAACATGAAAGAACCACAGCAAAAGCACCGATTTGGAACGTACAGTAAAAATTACTGGTTGGTAAAAGAATATCCCTTTTCCTAAAATGTCCAAACGGCTATCCAAACGAACCATATTACCATAACAAACATGCAAATAAACACAGTGACAATAATAACCCAGTATAAAAAACATACCATTAGTATCAGTCTGGTCGGGATTAAATACTATTGGACAATTGTCAATATCGTCAATAACATCATCATTGTCATCATCAGGATCACAGGCATCACCAATTCCGTCTTTATCAGTATCTCTCTGATCAGCGTTGACAGTTTGAGGACAATTATCCTGGTTGTTTTGAACCCCGTCTTTATCACTGGAATAATTTATTATAGAATCCTAATGAAAATATGCCACAGAACAGTAATAACCCAGAGATTCAACTTCAGTGAAGTTGATGTCGCACCTGCTCCCCACCTGCCCCACACAAAAAGAAATAAAAGTTTATTTAAGGCAGAAGAAATGGATATAGGGCTTTGAGAAGAATCCATAGCCTATATATGTTAGGTAAGAAACTGACTAAGTCCACAATGTGGAAAAAGTGATAAAAATTGATCCCAAGATGAAGTCCAAACCACATGCGCATCCTCATACCATGGCAAAAAACACACACAAAGTTTCAAAATAATCGGTATGAAACTGTAGGATGAGTTGCGATGACAAGAGGTACCTATCGTATATCAAATGAAGCTTAAAAATGGCAAAGCTCATAATGTGCAAAAAGTGGAAAAAAATGTTCTGAGAATTATGTCGAAACCACATGCACATCCTCATTCCATGGCAAAAGCACACGCAAAGTTTCAAAATGATCGGTATAAAACTGCAAGAGGAGTTGCGATGACAAGAGGTACCTTTCATATATCAATTGACGGTTAAAATGACTAAGTTCACAATGTGGAAAAAGTGACAAAGAATAATTCACACTATGAACTTAGCCATTTTATTGTTTGTTTTATCGCAATGGAAATATGAACCTTTTACTCTGTCCATACAGTAGAATGTAGATGAAACATTTGGTAATTTTAGAATTTTAGACATAGGAGCACATACATTAACACACTTGATTAAAGTTGATTTAACCCATTTTGTTTCACAAACCCCAAAACGTGTAATGGGCAAATAGTGCCGGTCCAGATCAGACGCCACAGAAATCGGCGTCTGATCAGGACCTACACTGTTTGCAAAAACACCAGCCATTTTCCCAATAAATGTTGAAAAAAAAAACATAACCTGACACCCTAAATTTTGAAATGGACTCCTGCTATATATAAGGAGGAAGATTCTGCCACCAGCCTATCGGGGCTTGAAGAAATAGATGGGCTGCATGATGCTTTCACGCAGAGCTGGAACCGACCACACACAGGTACTGGTAAACCACTTAGAGACTCTAAGCCTGCCCAGGCAAAGATGTGCGAGTCGGACCGTCCATGCCTATAAGCCCTATTTGTTTCATTGGGTGACAGTGCTTGAGATGTCATTTCATCTCAATGTCGGGCAATAAAAGTCCCACAACATTGGAAGCTGCATCTCCAAAATGACCTATACAGTGTTGACGGGGTCGTTAAACCTCAACTCAAACAAACACAGATGAAGATTCCATTTGGTACAACAAGGGATAATGTGTATCCTCCTGATTCTGTGTTTGGATCAGCAATATGAACTCTCTGCGTCTTCAGTTCCATTTTGTATTTCTGAATGACAAAGTATTTTTTCAGAATATCCTTTAGTGTCTTTGATCATATGACGTCGCGCCGGGGAGTGTAATAACGCCATATAATAAATTCGATAATCCACTAGTGCAAATTCGGTAGATACGTCCCGTACGTTACATGCACGGCGTCATTAACGACGGCGCGTTTACTTATTGCGGGATATTGACATTTTTGTGAAACAATCGCGAATGAAATGCGTTTTAAATGTCATATGACAAATAGAAACTTGCATTCTTGTACATGCATTATTGAATTTATTAAACTCGGTGAGGAAAAGGGATAAAATGCTCGGCAAAGCCTCGCATTTTATCCCTTTTCCTCCACTCGTTTAATAAATTCAATAATACATGAACACTCATGTATGATCCTCTATGTCAACACGAGGCCTCCTTAATCTTAAAATATACTTACTCGTCGTCATTTGTGTCACATGCATCTCCAAGTAGATCCTGATCGGAATCTTTCTGTAAGATAAAAGCCACAGTGAAAATGCCAAAGTGAAACTAAAATAATCTTTTTAAACAGTAATCACGACTGTCAGTGCAAGACCCAGCTCCATCGGTTGGGCATAGTAGTGCTAGCAAAAAAGCTGCAAAACAGTTTTAAGGCAAAATTCATGTGCTTTCTTGCAGACCTTAAAGCCCTTCCCAACCCCCAGTTAAAACCAACCCAGCAGGCACACGTCGCTAGGGCAACGTCAAATCAACGTCGGTGCAACGTCGTGACGTTGCACCGACGTTGATGTGACGTTGCATAAAAGTCATGACGTTGCACCGACGTTGATATGACGTCACAATTACGTCATGTGCCTGGAGGGAATATACTGCTTGTTCCAGCGGGGTTTCTTCTGTTGTGGTTTATTATTTTATAGTCCGTCTTTGCATGTATGTATTACTCATATCTTTTTTATTTTTGATAGTCGTTTGGCCATTCAGTGGGAAAGTAACTGTCCTTTTGGCTTACCACTTGTTACGTTTTTCATTATAGTGAAGTGTTTTTGTTTGTTGGTCGTTCTATCCCTTTGGTACATGTACCTTGCATTACAAGAACACGCCTATATAAATTTGACTCCCTCATACCCCACTTTTATACAGTAACACTGGGGTTTAAGGGGGTGCACATTATTTTTCTTATTTCTGCTCAAAAACATAGATTGTGGGTACTCGATAGAACCGCCTCGTCCAGGCGGTTATATCGGGTCCACGCAATCTACGTTTTGAGCAGAAACAAGAAAAATATCACAATTTTTCATCTTAAAATTTCTATTTTTTTGCCAAAAAATTGGCGATATATTTGTATAGGCGTGTTTTCGTAATGTGGACGGGACGTGTGGGATAATTGTGTTGATTCCTGTTCATTGTTTTAATTTTTATTCTCTAAACAGGATCGTTTTTGTTATACAAATGCTTCGGTCTGTTTCTTGTTACTACTAAAACATAGAGTATGCGTTTCTTAGTAGAACCATCTTAAACCGCCTGCAGATATGTTTAAGCAAAAATTAGGAAAATAATACATTCCTCTTGTATACATTGTCTGTATAAAGTGTTTATTACGAGGGAAACCAATTCATGGATTTCTTAACGAGATGTGATTTTAAACGGGGTTTTGTCACTTACCCTTCTTGGTGAGGTATTTAATGTAATTTACAGTCGAACGTAAATGGCCTAAACACCTTTGGGGCCATGACAATTTGCTGAAGACATGGGTTGCAAACAGCGTTGTGTCAGGAGACATAGTAGGATATATTTTTGTGATTTTCTCTAAATTGAAAGTATGTCGTGTCTGCTCATTAAAATCGCCTCATCGATGGCAAATCTAATACACACGGCATACCTTTTAAAAATGACATAATTAATTCGTCTTATGTGTCCAAAAGCAATGTGTTCTATGGAAAATTTTCCCTAGGGACTCAATGACGAGTTTGAAACAGACGTTGTAAACGACCCATCGATGCTGGAGCAATCGAAGTTTTAATGTATTGGTCTGCAGACATACAAAAAGTCAAAGGAGGAAAAAAACAAATACACATAAAAAGATAGGACCAAAGAACACACCCATTTCAACATCACGTGAACAAGTCCGTGAAATGAACACCTTCTTAAACCCCACTTTATAAATAATAGAGAAAACTGGGGTTGACGGGGGTATTGATTATTTTTCTTATTTGTACTTCAAAACATAGATTGTGAGTACTCGTTAGAACCGCCTCAATGAGGCGGTTCCAACGAGCACCCATAACCTATCCTCAATGGGGTGGTTCCAACGAGCACCCATAACCTATGTTTGCGGTATAAATGAGAAAAATATCACGGATTTTCGTCAGAAAAGTAGCCATTTTGGAAATGGGAAAATACATTATGTCGCACGGGTGTATTATCGTAATGAGCTATCAAATGAATAGAGTGACAAAGTCTCACGTTAGGCTAACACGCCCATGTGACATAGTGCGTTCATGCTTGGCTTCAAAACTGACTATTTTGTGATTTCGGTTACAAACATGAATTACAGGTTCTTGCTAGTGAGGCGGTTCCAACAAGTGCCCACAAACTATGTTTTGAGTAAAATAAAATAAACAATGTATACCCATCTATCCCTGTTGTTTTTTGTTTTGGTTTTACGGTTCTTTCAAGATTACTTCACTCATATCGAGCTGACCGTTTATCAGAGCGGCGTAAACCGGAGTACCCGTGGAAAAAACACCTGAACTTCCGTTGCAAAACTTGGCGTCTCACAGTTGACTCGAGCCAGGCTCGGACCTACAGCCGTGAGAGACGTAATGATTAAGAGTCAGCGCTCTATTCCACTAGGACACTGAGGCTCCTTCCAATGTGTTTGAGCAAAATAAGATGAATAATGCATGCATTCCCCTGTAAAGTGTTCTCTGTATGAAACAGAAGTGAAAGCAATGGTCATAAATCAATACAATTAACCCACAGCTCCCATCAGAGACACCAAAGGGAAAGAAACACAAACACGAAATAACTAGACCCTAATCGAAACATCAATAGTTAAGTTTGTTTACAGGGGTGTTGATTGCACGGACTTGTTACATAATACGCACACCATAAACACAATCACTATATATGAAACCACACAAAGAGAAACAGCCGTCGTTGGGTGCCACAAGCATAACTCTTATCTGCAAAATGGCAATATGTCCTTCTAATTTCTACAAAGTATCTCACATAATAACAATTCCGACTGTAAAAGGTCTTTAACCGCCACATCCGCACACACACGCACACACACACACACACACCCGCTGGCTTGTGCTGCCGATTGTTCTAATGCGGCTGTTCTGATGCTGTGTTTGTTGTATTTTAACATAACCAATCTAGGTTCTGTCCTTTATTTTGCATTGCTGTTTAGAGCTTTCTAGCAGTCTAATAGCCCCTTCTGTGCAAGAGAGAGAGAGAGAGAGAGAGAGAGAGAGAGAGAGAGAGTGGGAGCTGTTTGTGTTCAGTTCTATAAACGCTTGTTATTGTGCTCCTTCTCTGCGAGCTTTTCTCCTGTTACAAGTTCGTCTTGCCATTATGGCTCTCCCTGGACATTTTTCTTTGAAAATATCTGAATAGGGGCGTCCTTGCTCAACATTTATGGCTGATTGCAAAATGCACCGTACAACAATGTTAAAGTGAAGGCAATGATAAGGAATAGATAAATCACCCCACATCGCCCATTAGAGACACCAAATGGAGAGAAACACTAACATGAAATAAGTAAACCTAATAAAATATCACAAGCGGAAAGTCTCATAATATAGCCAAAAAGCTTTCCTATCCAAAAGCAATACACACATGCAAAGCCGAACTATAACAATAATAAACAATGATTGAAGAACCACCTTGAAATGGTCAGTAAAAAGCATATCACTTGGTGGTGGAGGGGCTTAAATCGATTTTACATGGCAACAATCCTCGCCCTTGGTTCTCTCGTGGTTTAAATAGAGGATCTTACATGAATGTTCATGTATTATTGAATTTATTAAACGAGTTGAGGAAAATGGATAAAATGTGAGGCTTTGCCGAGCATTTTATCCCTTTTCCTCAACGAGTTTAATAAATTCAATAATACATTTGCACGAATGCAAGATTATATTTATCATATGACATTTAAAACGCATTTTATTCACAATTGGTTACAAAAATGTCAATATTCCGCCATTAGTAAACACGACGTCTTTAAGGACGTCGTACATGTAACGTTATGGGATGTATCTACCTAATTTGCATATTTAATCCACTAGTGGATTATCGAAAATATTACAAGGCGTTATTACACTCTCAGACGCAACGTCATATGTTACAAAAATAACTTGTTTAGTATAAATGATCAGTAACATAAACACCACAGTATGAATAAATACATTCATTAGCCAGGGTTAGGAATCAACAATAATCTAACATTAAAGTAGAAAAACAACTAGTTAGATAATGGATTGATGACTCCAGGAATTGAAATATCTGATATAATTGTTTACTTATATTTTTTTATTAATGGAGTTCAAATAGGTCATTCCAGGGTTTTGAATTTTAATTGTTGATTTTTCTGGCAACTTCTTTAATATAAGATTCGGAGTCTAACTGTTGGTTTTCTTTTGCTCCAGCATTTCAGTGGTTTCTTGCTGTCGAGTCCTCACCGTTGTCTCACCTCTGTGGTTCTTTGATTATTTGTGTTCATGGAGATGTTGCACTGATGAGTTAGGAGGCCTTCATGCGGACTGAACAAATTATTTGTCTAAATCGCGGCGGAAGTAAGGGCGAGGATTGTAGCCAAGTAAAATCGATTTAAGCCCCCCAGTGGAAATCTTTCCACTGACCGTTCCAAGGCGGTTCTTCTGTGGCGATTTATTTATGTTGTTGTTTGTTACTTACTGTGTGTATCACTTGTGTCTTTTAATTTTGGATGGCCATATGGCCAGTTTGTAAGAAAGTATCTGTCCTTATGGCCTTCCTTTGTTTAAGTTTTCACTATGGTCTGGTCGCTTAATGTTTGTATTTCTTTCCCTTTGGTGTCTTTGATGGGTGGAGTAAGTTAATTGTATCGATTCCTGATCTTTGTTTTACTTCTACTTTACCTTAAACATGTTTGCTAAGGCTACGAGTAAAATCCCACTGTACCTGGTCTACATTTGCAACAAGTGGGCAGTTGTCACAAGCATCGCCAACGCTGTCACCGTCTGTGTCTCTTTGATCAGGGTTGTACTTCCGCACACAGTTATCTTCTTCGTTCAGAACACCTGCAAAAGATATAAGGCTGCTATAAACGTTTTGATATAGATCTATCGTATAAGGTGCATACTGTGGCTGGGTTTGCGCTTAACACTACTTTTTTTGCACACGTTCGACGTGGTTCACAATATCAAGGTTGAGTAATGAACTCCAGAGTACATAGAGATAAATAGGATTTACAAGTAAGTATTCGTTTTCTATCCCTCCAATACGTATTCTTGTGAGCAAAATAGGAACACAAAAGGTATAACTACATGATTGCCCTAGTTGTTGCTATATTTAGTGGCTTTACAAAACAGTCGTTACCTGGTAAAATAGTAAGATGGCATGAATGATGCCATACCTGAGGTACTTTCTGATGGACATATTCAACTGACTCCAAAATATGGATACATAGCAACAAAACGTTATTCAAGGACGGCCAAAGTAAGGGCAAACCATCTTAACAATATTAAGACATAATGACATGGAGGTGCACACATAAACACAAAGGTGTGTGCAAAAAACAACAAGCTCCCACTTCACATGTGAGCCACATCATGAGAAATAGAAGTGAAGGTAAATGATCAGGAAACTATACAATTAGCCCTCAGCTCCCTTCAGAGACACCAAAGGGAAAAAAGCACAAACATGAAACAACTAGACCCTTATGGAAACATCAATAGCGGGAAGCCAAAAGGACAGTTACTTTCCCGAAAAATGGCCAATTGGCTATCCAAAACAAAATAATATAAGCGATACACACACGCAAAGACCAACCATAACAAAAATAAACCCCGACAGAAGAACCGCTTTGGAATGGTCAGTGAAACAAATTCCACTGGGGAGCTTAAATCGATTTTACGTGGCCACAATCCTAAAACCGGTTTTTACCATTTTCAATCAACAACGGTGAAGAACAGTCTGCCCAGAGAAATAAACTGGGCTGCATGGTGCTTCCTCGCAGAGCTTAAACCCACCAAACATGAGTTCTATTGAACCACTTATGTCTAAGCCTGCCCATGAAAAGTGATGAGAGTTGGACCACTCCTTAAACCCTTGCGGTTTCAATGGGTGGTTGGAGTAAAAGTTCCACAAGATCGGAAGCAACGTCTCCAAAATGACCTAAATAGCGTTTACGGGGCAAAACCTTAACTCAAACAAAAATATCTTTACCATCATTATCAATATCAGGATCACAAGCGTCTCCAAGACCATCACTGTCCGTGTCAGTCTGGTCTGGGTTAGGGATTCTTGGACAGTTGTCACAGGCATCTCCTGACGGGTCTGGGTCCTCTTCAGTGTTCTCTTGGTCTGGGTTTGAAATGTAGGGACAATTGTCCTAAAAGAAATACAAAACACATATAAGTATAAAATGCGTCTTTCATGAGGGGCCAGTAAATATAAAACATAATATAAATAGTCCATGCTGGATTTCTTATATAAAACATAATATAAAGAGCCCATGTTGAATTTCTTATATAAAATATAATATAAAGAGCTCATGATGAATTTCTGATATAAAATATAATATAAAGAGCCCATGCTGAATTTCTTATACAAAACATAATATAAAGAGCCCCTGCTGAATTTCCTGAACTCATATGAAATGAACACAGATGTTAAAACTTATTATAATATGCTGTTTTAGAAAGAGAATCTTGTACGATTGGTCATTTCATATGACATTTATGAAACGTGAAAACAATCATCTGGTGAGTTTCATAAATTTTATAGCATATGACCACGAGTGTAAGATTCTATTAATCAGAGAGCGATTTCAATCGGATATTACTGCCGAAGAAATTCCATTATGAAAACATGCCTACACTAATACATTGTAAACCTTACCACCGAAAAAATGATTTTTTTCCGACAAAAAATGTGATATTTTTGTTATTTCTGCTCAAAACATTGATTGCGGGTACTCGTTAGAACCGCCTCATCGAGGCGGTTCTAACGAGTACCCACAATCTACGATGAGGCGGTTCTAACGAGTACCCACAATCTATGGTTTTAAGCAGAAATAAGAAAAATAACGTTCACCCCTGTAAACCCCAGTTTTAATGTATAAAAGTGGGGTTATGGGGGGGGTCAGTATTTTATAGGCGTGTTTTCAGTTGAAAAAAAAATGTTGTGACGTAAGGCGTCTTGGCGGTACGCGCCCTTAACCTATTTAGTACCAGAAACCCTAAAACGGGTACCCTGGCAAACAGTGCAGGCCCAGATCAGGAGCCGCAGAACGCGGTGTCTGATCAGGGCCTCCACTGTTTGCTAAAAGTTCAGTCATTTTCCAAATAATTTTTGATGAAAACACAACCTGACATCCCTTAATTTTGAAATGGACTCCTGCTAAATATAAGGAGGAAGATTCCATTGGTACAAAAAGGGTTAAAACAGCGACGCTATATGACAAAAATGTTATTGCCTAAAATGCTGAAATGATTTCGCCCACGTTGTCGTCATGGACGAAGTTAATGGATAGTAACCTAGTGCTTTTTATGGCGTGATTTTTCAACACTGGTCACCTCCGTTTAGCAGTTATCTAACTTCAAAGCCCCTTATTTCCCTCCAAGCCTATTACTATATGTAACTTCTGCTGAACAGACACCTTGTATATTTTCTTGCAATCCAAGTAAACTGAATTTTCAAAAAAGTGACTTTTGCGAAGTAAGCATTTTTTAACTTTTTTTTTTGTAAATGCAATTAACATTAAGGTGCAGCAAGCAGAAGAAAGTGTTTTTCTTTATTGAATCGGTTAATCGATACATTTTTGTCTAGGGTTCTAAAATGGAAAACTGGCATATAGTGAAGACCCATATCAGATGTCTGGTTATTTGCGTAGAATACGAGAATCTAAGGGTAGAAGTCAATTTTTAGGACCCTTTCTAAAGGCAAAAGCGGCATCTGATCAGGGTCTACCTGCTTGTCTGATTAAAATCATGATCAAGCGACTCGTTGTTATTTCTTTTTGCTCATACATGTAAACAGAGACTGTGTGTTCTAATTAGAACTCCAACATTGAGGCGGTTTTTACGAATTCCAAAGCTGTATATTTGCTTATAAATTTTGCATAAATTTCTTTAGAACCGCAAAAAAATCTTGTTGAGCCCTGGAAGAACGCATTTTCGTCGTAGTGTCCATAATGCCCTAATAGGTAATTACCGGAGAATTCACGATCCCATCATCATCAATATCACTGTCACAAGCATCTCCTATCCCGTCATTATCCGCATCTTCCTGGCCACTGTTGGCTACATACACACAGTTGTCCTGAAATAACTAGAGCTCTCAGAGGATCTGACTATAGCCCCACTGCAGCACCATTAGAAGAGAAAATCCCATAGTGTTGAAAAATTTTGAATTCATGTTTAACAAAATACATCACTGTAGAACATGGTACATGACAACATAAAACTTATCAAGGGATTTAACTCTGTGAGTTCTGGGCCATAAGCCCTAATTACGATATACACACTTCATACACCCACTGTTCCTGTGTATAGCAGGATCACCGAGTCCAACCTAGTTACTTTGAAAATCGAATATTGCTCAACCCTTGACCTGCAGAATATTTAAATATGCCACACCTACTACTGAATATCAACCGATCAGATTACTTGATACAAATTACTGCGACAAATTCAGAAACTGAATGATCTTCAGAAGCCATCTGATCTGAATATACATTGTTTGAAAGATTATAAGAATCTGATATGGGATTCTGTTGTAGATGAGCGTTTCCAACCCGAGGGATGACCGTGCTGAGCGGAACCGAGGCTACGCCGAGGTTCCGCTCAGCACGGTTATCCCGAGGGTTGGAAACGCCCATCTACAACAGAACCCCATATTGGATTCTTTTTCTTGCACAACACCTCCGGTTAGTTTTGACAGCTCGCACATGTATATTGTTTACAAAATAAAAGTAGTGCGGAAGTAGTTCCGGCTGTTGAATAGAATTGAAGCGCATTTATGTTAGTTGCCTGGGTCGGAACACCAGGGTCAGAACATAAATTTCTATCCCAGGGTAAAATCACGGATTTCCTTGTCTGGTGTGCAAGAAAAGACATATCCGGACTCAGCAGGACAAGGGTAAAGTGTTAGGAGGCATATGCAGCCTTGCAAACTATATTGCTGTGTATGAAGAGACTAAATAAAACGATCTTCGTTCTTTTATGTGTTCTTCATTTCCAAAGGCAACCTTTTAGCTTTTTATTCAACTGTGTTACCCTTACAGTTCTTGAGAATAGGTAAAAGCTGCATCGAATAGGACAACAAACATAAAAAAGTTATTCAGTGAAATGCAATTCAATTGTTTGAAAACCTATCAAGGGACATAACTCCAAGATTTGTGGACCACTGACTCTTATTCTGCTTTACACAATACATCCAATCATTTTTCATGTTTACATGAAATTAAAGCATTCTAGCTTTCATAGTTCCTGAGAAATCTGTCACAAAACTTTTCAAGAATAGCAAAAAATTTGAAGGGACATAACTCTAAGAGTTATGCGCTCTTAGTCACGATTCTGCTATTACATTTTCCTTACCTTAGAGACCAGGTGTTTTACAAGTTTCATCCAAGTTCGACCACAAACATAAATGTTATTAAGGAAAATTTGTTTAGCTTAATTTCACTTCACTTCAGCTGGTGTTAAGTGGCATGTGGTGGCCGCGGCAGTAGAGGAATGAAAGCCCGTATGGTATAGACTGGGACCCAGGGGTATGCGTTTTCGAATATCTGCTAAGCAGACTGTAAATAGTGCTTAAGTCTTTGGGTAAAATTCAAATTTAGTGATCATCCTAATTGAGGTAATCTCATAATATGACCAACTGAGTGTTTGAAGATATGCGACGTATTGATCAAACATGACCGATCGTGGAATAAAAAAGAAGAAAAAAATACTTTGATCCATGTAATTCTTACTTAAACCTTTCACTTACAGATTAGTACAGATATCTATACAAACAGTGAGATCCATATTGAGACGGGGATGATAGAGGTGGGTAAAGCGTTTGACTAATAGCAATGAAAGTAATGATCAGAAATCGATACAACCCGCACCCCCATCAGAGACACCAGAGGGAAAGAAACACGAACATGAAATAACTAGACCCTATTGCAAACACCACTAGCAGAGAACAAAAAGGACGGTTACTCTCCCACAAAATGGCCGATTGGCTACCCAGAACGAAATATAAAAACGATGCACACAATCAAAGCAAACTATATAAAAAATAAATCGCGACCGAAGAACCGCCCTGGAACGGTTAAAGAACGGTATTTCACTGGCGTGTGTGTGTGGTAGGGGGAAACTTAAATCGCTTCTACGCGTCTGCAATCATTGTCCTCACTTATGTCGTGGTTTAGACAAACAAAATCGTTAGGTCCGCTTCAAGGCTCCCAAACTCATCAGTGCAACATCCCCGAGAACATATAAATCGTACAATTACAGAGATAAAATAACGGTGAGGACTCGACAGCATGAAATAACTGAAATTCTAGAGCAAAAGAAAGCCAACAATTAGACTCCGATGGGCCGATCAGAGACTAAACCCCAACTTTACAAACAAGAGTTGTCAGAAGACAACATAGCTCGCCTTTGGGGGCCTAAGATGGATGAGGGCAAGTTATCAAAAAAAAATTCTTCTGTAAAACAGCCCAATAGACTGCAGCAAATGAAAGAGAACCAAAATATACCCCTAATCATCCTGTTTTCAAGCCTTTCCACTGCAAAAAAAAAAAAAAAAAAAATGAAAAAAAAAATCTATATTTGACCAAAAAAATTCTACAAACTACCAAGTAATAACAAGGCATCACAGACGATACAAATCCCCTCGATCAAGACAAATAAAAAAAGCCTAGCCTAGCATTTGTGTAAAATCCATCAATATATGTAGGTACTTAGGAGTGATGACAAAGTTTTTCTAAAAATAGCCACAGTGACCTTGACTTTGAGCCCCAGACTCTGAAAGTTGAACTTCATACCCAACATTTGTATGAAGTTATCTTAAAATCCATCAATAAATCTGGACACTAGAGCAATGATCAAGTTTTTCTAAAAAATAGCCAAAGTGACCTTGACCTTCAGCCCCTGACCCGGAAAGTCAAAGTCACTCAAGATATCATCAAACGAAACATTTGTGTCACGGTATATTAAAATCCATCAATAAATGAAGGCGCAAGAGCGATGACAAAGTTTTTCTAAAAATAGCTGCAGTGACCTTGACCTTCAGCCCCAGACCCTGAAATCCGAACTCGCTCAAGATATCATCATTGCCAACATTTTTGTGAAGTTATATTAAAATCCATCCATAAATATAGGCGCTAGAGCGATCACAAAGTTTTTTTCTAAAAATAGCCACAGTGACCCTGACCTTCAGCCCCGGAACCTGAAAGTCGAACTTGCTAGAGATATCATCATACCCAACATTTGTGTGAAGCTATATTAAAATCCATCAATAAATTATGGTGCAAGAACGATGACAATGTTTTTTCTAAAAATAGCCACAGTGACCTTGACCCCGTGACCCTGAAAGTAGTGACCTTGACCTTAGGCCCCGGACCCTGAAAGTCAAAGTCACTCGAGATATCATTATACCGGATATTTGGGTGAAGTTATATTAAAATCCATCAATAAATGAAGGCGCTAGAGCGATGACAATGTTTTTCTAAAAATAGCCACAGTGACCTTGACCTTGGGCCCCAGACCCCGCTTTGATTTTAAATCCAAAAAAAAAAAAGAAAAGAAAAAAAAAAAAAAAAAAACGTTCCTCTCCCCGGGATTTGAACTCACGCAGCTAGCAGGTAAACTTTAACACAGAGAAGTAAGGGAGGTAATACAGAGGAAAATATTAACTTCTCAAATAGTCCAATTTAAGCCAAAAAACCTGTAAAATGAAGTACAATGATAATGTTAAATATTGTTTTTTAGCAATTATTAATTATATATTCAAAATAAAGTTGTAAAACATCATATATAAGAGCTTGCAGGTAAACTTTAACCAAATGCGGACGCCGACGCCGACGCTGACGCTGACGCCGGACGCCCGGGGGTATGGCAATAGCTCCCCCTTACTTTCGTAAGGCGAGCTAAAAAGGCTGGTTCCAAATTAAAAAATGATTCAGTCCGCTTAAAATCAGGGATGAAAAACAATTTACAATACGATGTGCAGTGGAACTACAATAACTCGAACACAAATCGCACATGCAGCTTGGCTAATTCCATCTGGCTTTTGAGTCCCTAAATGATTATTGAAATATCCAGTATATTTAGGATACTTTGGGGTGGCGAAGCTTTCCTGATTAGTTCTTGAAACGCATTACGATAACACACCCGTGCGACATAATGCATTTTTCTCATCTCCAAAATGGTTACTTTTAGAATGAAAACCCATGATATTTTTCTTATTTATACTGCAAACATAGGTTATGGGTGCTCGTTAGAACCGCCTCATTGAGGCGGTTCTAACGAGTACCCACAACATGTCTTGGAGTAAAAATAAGAAAAATAATGTTTACCCCCGTAAACCCCAGGTTTCTCTATACAAAGTGGGGTGTAAGGGGGTGTTCATTCCACGGACTTGTTCACGTGATGGGTAGGTTATGTATACTCATTGGAATCGCCCCATTGGAATACAAACAACACACCTTTTTTGTAGAAGAACGAAAGATGCACTTAAGTATACAGATGACCTAGCACAACGATTAACCCTCAATATTTCAAACTGCCCCTATCTCTTACAAAGGTTTATGATTCTAAACGTGTTTGATCAGTTGACGTTCCAAACAAGCAACAGCAATAATTTACAATAGTTAAACCCTAAACTAATCACATAATTGTTGCAGAAGTCGCGTCTTTCAAATACTAGTCTCTTATTTAGTCAGAGACAGTCAGACTTGAAATGTAAATCACCTAGGTTTTTTTCTAAAAAAAAAAAAAAAAACTTTGCATGTCGTCGCCTATAAAAGTTCACATTGTCGCTTCAACAGTTAACATATGGAAACTACAAGTATTCCTACCTGGCGACATCGTCTGTCTTCGCAAGGTAGTCCTATATCCGGAGCCCCGTCTAGATCTGTATCTCGGTGGCAAACAACTCCGTCCCCAGCATACCCAATAGAGCACTATCAACAAGAGTGGCATAGTCAAAACAAGAATATTACTCCGCACAATAAGGAAAAGGCATCTTTCTCCGAAATGGAGCCTACTCTTAATAGAAAAAATTGCTCCCACGTTGGAGAGGGCGGCAAATTATTTCTTTCTGTTAAAAGCAGGCCCAATAATATGTATGGAAAAATGAAGAAGAAAAAAAATCTATTAATTAAAAAAACTCTCTTTATAAACAATGTCAATGAATTGAGAGCTTCTATGAGAAAATCATGACAATCTTTACTTACATAAAATAGAAAACAATGATCAGGAATCGATACAATTAACCCACAGCTTCCATCAGAGACACCAAAGGGAAAGAAACACAAATATGAAACAGCAGGCCCTAATGGAAACACCGACAGCGGAAAGCCAAAAGGACAGTTACTTTCCCACAAAATGGCAAATTGGTTATCCAAAACAAAATCATATAAGCGATACAAACACTCAAAGACAAACCATAACAAAATAAACTGCGACAGAAAGCCATTGTAAAAATGTTTTCAAAATTTAGAATAGCAGTTCTGCAAATTTAATAAAGAAATAATTTCAGATGTCTATACAACGGTAGTATTATGATGTTTCGAATTTTCAAAAGAAATATTTTATTTCAAAATGTGTCGTTTTCAAATTCAAACAGTAATAAACTGACAAAAGTTGGAAGTTTACAAAAGTAAATAGGTCAAGCAGAATTATGCGTTTAGTAACATTAGATGAAAATCGTGAAACGACAGTTTCCTTAATTCTCAGTTTCAAGTGCAGCTAAAGATTTAGAGTTTTTAAGGTATTGAGCCAGCGCATGACAAAACCTACAAAAAAGTCATGTGCGCCCAACGAAGACTCAGATCAGCCTGCGCATCCGCGCAGTCTGTTCAGTCGTCGTTGTGCGCTCTAAGGATAGCTAAGGGACCAATGCTCCTCCATGCAGCAAGAGAAGTCACTGGTTATACTACATGGATGCGCAGGCTGATCTGAGTCTTCGATGGGCGCACATGTGTTATTGTAGGTTTTGTCGTGCTCTGGCTCATTTAACATGCATCGCAACAAGCTCAATGGTTTGCCATTGCGTCGCATTGATTCGTTCGTGAAATAATGATGGATTATGTAATTTTCGTACGTTTGAAAGAAATGAATTAGTCGAAAATTGATTTCCCTTGATTGGGTTATCTCCGATAGGTGCCTTTGCCCAGTCCGATAGGTGGCCGTTAAAGCAAGTCCACGAGATTTTCAAGTTTGATGATGTGTAAGTTGTCATTCAGCTTTGGGAACGACCGACAAACGGACGTGTTTTTTCTTTGTGGTTGTCATGTCGCTGCAAAATCCTGGGGCTTCGGGTGCAGAGTCTAGCGTGGACATTAACAGCAATTTGAAAGAACTACTGCTAGAATTACGTAGTCAAAAGACTGAAATTAACTCATTGAAACAAGAACTGCTTGGTAAATCCTTTTCCGTGGTTTCTGAAGTGAAAAAGTTGAAAACTGCCAAAGACATTCGCTGGAGGTTCGAAGGTAACAGACTGCAATTTGAGTTTAATTCTGAGTTAGAAGACAGTTTAAAGCAGGCTATTTGGGCCCTCGAAAATGGAAAGCGTGACTATACTGTCGAGCTGCTTAATGAGTCTTGCGAGAAACTTAAAGTTCGCAATAAGCATATCAGGATTGCAGATTCCTCAGAGGGAGGCTGGGAAACTGTGCTACAATATGCTAGTAATCCTTTGGCTAGTGATTCGGATGACGAGTCTCGTCTTTTCCGAGCCGAGTCCAGGGCGGTCAAGAAGAAGAAGACCATGCAAAAGTCAAAATCGAAGACTAAGGTACCAGCAGCCTATGGTTACTCTGATTCTGTTAATCAGCGCCTTTGGGGTGGTATTACTTCGGGGACAAGTTCATTTCCACAGTTTCAGCCACAGCCTGTCGGTCCCCGGTTCGGTTCTTTTCGTGGATACTCAGTCGCACCAGTCGATCAACGAAGTATCTTCCCCGTCGGACCATGCTTTGCCTGCGGTGAATTTAACCACATTCGTAGTACCTGTCCATACACCAAGAGTACAGCACAACAACAACCTGAGCTACCCGTCAAGAAATGAGATAGTCCCATCATTAGGGGAATCCCCTAACTTAGATATTGAAGATAAGTATTTATTGCCAAATTTTAATGAATTTGATCATATGTTCACAGAAAATTATTTTGAGTACGAACAGGGCCAAAAGGATATTATTGTTAAAAATAGACTCAGAAATCATATTGATTTTTGGAAATCAATAGGGGCTAATCAGTTTATTCTAGATACTATTCTTTATGGATTTAAAATACCATTTTATTCTTTGCCTCAGAAGTCTTTTTCAAAAAATAACATGTCTGCATTAAGAGAAAAAGAGTTTGTACGTGAAGCAATTTCAGATCTTCTAGTTAGGGGTCTAGTCAAAGAATGCGATTATGTACCTACAGTGGTTAACCCTTTGACAGTTGCTATACAAATTAATGGCAAAAAACGGCTAATTTTAGATTTGAGGGAAGTGAATAAGCATGTTTGGAAACAAAAAGTGAAATATGAAGATCTAAGAATTGCTCTCATGTATTTAAAGAAAAATAGCTGGATGATAAAATTTGATATATGCTCAGCATATCATTTTATAGATATTCGATTGCCAGACACAGAGTTTCTTGGCTTTGCATTTCCTGATGAGAAAGGGATCATTCATTATTATAAATTCTTAGTTTTGCCGTTCGGCCTGGGCGTGGCTCCTTTTGTTTACACTAAACTGACACGCCCTTTAATAGCAAAATGGAGGGGAGAAGGGAAGAAAATTATTATGTTCCTTGATGATGGTTTTGGTACAGCAGACACTCTGTTTCTGGCACAAGAGTTATCTCAGCAAGTCAAGAATGATTTGCTTGATTCTGGCTTTATACCTAAAGTTGATAAATGCTTATGGGCACCTGTACAAGAGTTAGAGTGGTTAGGGGCTATATTGAACTCTGTAGAGTTCACCATTAGTATTCCACAGAGAAGGGTTGATAAAGCTTTATTGACCCTTCAGGGATTGCGCACATCAAGTCGGGTACAGGTGAGAAAAGCTGCTAGTTTTGTAGGCCAAATAATTTCCATGAATATTGTCATTGGCCCTGTAGCGCAGATAATGACAAGATATGTGAGTATAGATATTTTGAAGGCACTATCTTGGAATTCCTACATCAAACTTTCAATAGAAAGTCATCAGCAATTACACTTTTGGTCACATACTTTAGCTTCACTAAACATTAGGAATCTAAATTCGGAGGGCATTTGTTCTCGAATAGTTTACAGTGATGCCTCGGGCACTGGGTATGCTGGGTACGAAGTTGGCACAATTAATGGCATTTCTCATGGCTCTTGGTCTCCTGAAGAAGCGTTAAAATCATCTACATGGAGAGAGCTATGCGCAGTTTTTAGGGTCTTACGGGCTTTGGCACACGTTTTGAGCAATCAGCGTGTTAAGTGGTTTACGGACAATACAAACGTTTGTAGTATTGTCAACAAAGGGTCCATGAAAACAGAATTACAAGATTTAGCTATGCAGATTTTCAATTTTTCTTCCATACATGCAATCCATTTAGAAATTGAATGGTTACCCCGGAGTTCGAATGAGAAAGCGGATTACTACTCTAAAATTATTGAGAAAGATGATTTGGGAATTTCGTTTGAGATTTTATCTATGACTGAACAAAGATGGGGTAAATTAGATATAGATTATTTTGCCTCGGAGCATAATGCGAAATTGCCAGTATTTTATTCAAAGTTTTGGTGTCATATGTCAGCAGGTGTAGACGCTTTCACATTTGACTGGGGTCAATCATTTGGATTGTACGTGCCGCCCATCATTCTAGTAAGCAGAGTCCTGAGAAAAATGGAAAGTTGCAGAGCTAAAGGTATTTTAGTTGTTCCAGAATGGAAATCAGCGAATTTCTGGCCATTGATATGTTCAGGATATGGCAAAATGAATTCGTTTTTGCAAGATTGTATGTATTTACCAGTAGAGAAAGTATTTTATACGCCTTGTAAAAATGGAGTTGGTATGTTTGGAAATGAAAATCTTAAATTTAATATGTTGGCTTTGTATGTAGATTTCACATACAATGTAGAGAAATGAGTGACATATTGTCATTTCTATTTGCCGGTATCGGCGAGTAGGGTATGCTGTACTATTTGCCGGGATCGGCAAATGGGGTTTAGTGTACTGGTTGGGGTACATTTCTTCAGTTTGAAGTACTGATTAGTTAGGTTTTCTTTTACGTTTATTTTTTCAGAGTTATTCAGATGATATACAACGGCTACCAGACGTCCTGGTGGACAGGGTTTCCTTACTGCCGGATCTACTCAAAGAATCCCGAGCAGAGAATACATGTTTATCGTACAAACGAGGTTTTAAGAGATGGAGAAGTTGGGCTTTGAGTAATGGGCTTACAAGTAAGGATACGTTGCCGGCTAGGGCGTTTAACGTAGCGTTGTATATGGCATCTTTAGTGCAGTCATCAAATACTCATAGTCCTGTTACAAATGCTTTTTACAGTATAAAATGGTTTCATGAACTATTTGACTTCAAGTCCCCTACAGATTCGAAATTAGTCACAAATATATTAGATGCTGCTAAACGGCGACTGTCTAAACCTATTCAAAACAAAGAACCTATCACTAGTGAAATATTATCAAACATTTTTCATTCAATGTATGTGTTCGAAAATATTATGAATCAGAGAACAATCTGTGCGTGCTTACTAGCATTTTCTGGTTTCTTGAGAAGTGAAGAGCTTTTAAAACTGAAAAGAAGCGATATTTTGATAAATAGTGTGTATATGAGTGTTTTCATCGAGTCCAGTAAGACGGACAAATACAGAGATGGAGCATGGCTTCTTATTGCCCGAACTGGAACAGTCCTGTGCCCTGTTCAAAATTTGGAGCGCTATTTTCAATGGGCAGGTATTTCTTCCGAATCTGAAGTATACATTTTTTCTCACCTGAGTGCAACCAAGACGGGCTATGTTCTCAGAAAAGACGGAAAGCATTTTGTCTTATAGTAACTTAAGATCACTTTTTCTTGAAGCACTTAAACCTCACGTAAGTGATGTTAGTCAGTATTGTTTGCACTCATTGAGATCGGGCGGTGCTAGTGCCGCTGCAAATAGGGGAATTCCTGACAGAATGTTTAAAAGACATGGTAGATGGTTAAGTGAATCAGCAAAAGACGGCTATATCAAAGATTCAGTTGAAGAGAGATTGAAAGTATCTCGTTCTCTTGGAATTTGAGAATTTCTGTGCTCATAAGGCCCGTTCTTTTAGTTCAGTCGGTCGGTGGTTCCCACAGGCTTACACCAAAAAACAATTCATTGTTCCTTGTTTTTGGTTAAGATTGCAACGGAGAGGTTTGAGCAAGGGAAATGTAATTTTCGTACGTTTGAAAGAAATGAATTAGTCGAAAATTGATTTCCCTTGATTGGGTTATCTCCGATAGGTGCCTTTGCCCAGTCCGATAGGTGGCCGTTAAAGCAAGTCCACGAGATTTTCAAGTTTGATGATGTGTAAGTTGTCATTCAGCTTTGGGAACGACCGACAAACGGACGTGTTTTTTGCTAAGTTTTGAAGATATTGGGCATGATAGTGGAAGTGGTTTTCAAGTCCATAAGAATGTTGCTAATATTTACCATATGTTTATATAATATATTTGGCAGTCGGTCGGTGGTTCCCACAGGCTTACACAAAAAAACAATTATTCATTGTTCCTTGTTTTTGGTTAAGATTGCAACGGAGAGGTTTGAGCAAGGGAACCGGTATTTCCATGCATCAGAAAATTACTCTCTTACCTGTTCTATTAATTGAAAAATGCGCAACTTTATCTATAAACTATCTTACAGCACGTGCTTATATCGAGCGAAACTCCTTTTTGCGGCGTGTAAGTAATTTGTAATCACAGTTATTTCGGCCAATCCAGCTTACGTCAGTCATTCAGAATCCACAATAAATGTGTACAGTGATAACTGGTTAGAGTATTATTGCTTGCTTGCCACTGCACGGTTGCAGTTTTTCGCGTAAAGTCTTTAGTCTTTTATTAGGTCGTAGTGATATCTTAACCCTTTCAAACTTGTATCCCAGTGCAGATACCTGTGGAAAACAAGAATATAGCTGAAACCGATGGATGCTCCCCAAAAGTGCAATAGTCGGAACAGGAAACATCATCCTAGTTAAAGAGCGGGATACTGTGTGTACTCACTGTACTTCAAAATGGAGTATAACAAAACCTGTCCGTGAACAGATTAGCTTGCCTGATGGCACTGTCATACAAACATCAGCAACACATAAGTCGGAATAAATGAAAGGAAGTGTCTTCAGGTAAGATACCATACCCCAAGATCCTGGTTGGTAGTTTAGATATATTAATTGGGTGAAACTGTTTAATACAAATTATTGAAAACTTACTCTCGTACACAGAGGCAATCCTCATAGGACTGTCTCCTGGTATGGTTCCGTATCGGGTGCCTTTACATGCATATAAAATACTAGTTGGGTTCGAAAATGGATCTGATCCTATCCCCTTGACTGTCAAAAAAAGTCATTTTGACCATCTGCCAAGACTAGCTTCTTTCACTTTGATCCAATTTATCTGCAACTCTAATGTAGATGGATGACTTGCGATTTTACATCCTTTTTAGTAGTATTTCAGTCATATCAGAATGATGAGAGGTTGATAATGAAAAGCTGTGTACAATGGAACTCCATTTACAGTTGGCGAGATTTCTGCCTCCAGCAAGTTTTTCTAAAAATAGCCGCAGTGACCTTAACCTTGAGCCCAGGACCCTGAAATCAAACTTGCTCGAGCTATTATCATACCCAACATTTATGTGAAATTATATTAAAATCCACCAATAAATGTAGGCACTAGAGCGATGACAAAGTTGTTTTCTAAAAATACCCTCAATGACCTTGACCTTGACCCCAGGATCCGGAAAGTTGAACTTGCTCGAGATATTATTATACCCAACATTTGTGTGAAGTTATATTAAAATTCATCTGCAAATGACGACGCTAGAGCGATGACAAAGTTTTTTCTAAAAATAGCCGCAGTGACCTTGACCTTGAGCCCAGACCCTGAAAGTTGAACCTGCTCGAGATATTATCACACTCAACATTTGTGTGAAATTATATTAAAATCCATCAATAAATGTAGGCACTGGAGCGAAAACAAAGTTTTTTCTAAAAATAGCCACATCGACCTTGACCTTGAGCCCAGGACCCTGAAAGTCGAACATGCTCAAGATATTATCATACCCAACATTTGTGTGAAATTATATAAAAAAATTCATCGATAAATGTAGGCACTGGAACGATGGCAAAGGTTTTTCTAAAAATAGCCAGTGATCTTTACCTTGAGCCCTGGATGCTGAAAGCCGAACTTGCTCGAGATATTATTATACCCAACATTGGTGTGAAGTTATCTTAAAATCCATCCCCAAATGACGACGCTTGAGCGATGACAAAGCCTTTTTTTTCTAAAAATAGCCGCAGTGGATTGACCTTGAGCCCAGGACCCTGAAAGTCAAACTTGCTCGAGATATTATCATACCCAACATTTGTGTGGAATTTTATATTTTAATATAATAAATGTAGGCACTAGAGCGATGATATTTTTTTTTTTCAAAAAATAACCACAGTGACCTTGACCCCAGGATTCTGAAAATTAAACTTGCTCGGGATATTATTATACACAACATTTGTGTATAATTATATTAAAATCCACCAGCAAATAACGACACTAGAGCGATGACAAAATTGTTTTTCTAAAAATTGCCACAGTGACCTTGACCTTGAGCCCAGGAACCTGAAAGTTAAAACTGCTCGAGATATTATCATACCTAACATTTGTGTGAAATTATATTAAAATCCATCAATAAATGTAGGCACTAGAGCGAAAACAAAGTTTTTCTAAAAATAGCCACAGTGACCTTGACCTTGAGCCCAGGACCCTGAAAGTCAAACATGCTCAAGATATTATCATACCCAACATTTGTGTGAAGTTATATTAAAATCCATCAATAAATGTAGGCACTAGAGTGATGACAAAGTTTTTTTCTAAAAATGGCCACAGTGACCTTACACTGCAGCTTTAAACAAAGTACCATAACTCTGTGACAAACCATCTGACCAGAAAGCACGGATAATATGCGCATCCCCTATTGCTGCTTAAGATTGCATTGAAGTTTCGTTGAATTTCTGCAAGTAGATGCTGAGAACTTGCGTGGACACGAACAGTACCCTATATATTCATGCAGAATATATCATAGGCCCATAACTGTTGGAAAAAATCATCGAACCAAAACATGCAGGTGATATGCACATCCACCTTCGATACTTAATATTCCCATGAAATTTCATTGAAATCCCACCAGTAGTTTCTGAGAATTCGCGTGGACAAGAGAGGGACGGACGCACAAATGCACGCACGCACGGACGAAGCGGCGACTATATGCTACCCCGAAATTCTTCGGGGAGCATAAAAATGTAGATCATGATGAGATGACTCATCCCGGTCCCGTGTTTCGACTTTTTCCCCTAGTTACATTTTGGGAACAATTTGGGATCTGACTGTATCAGTTCCTGATCGTTTCTCTTTTTAATAATCTACATTGCTTGTCATCCTGTCGATATGTATTGGCTGTTTAGTAGAATGGAAGTGCCCTAATGCATTGATTGAAGAGTGCACTTCAGAAACTCGCGTTTGAAAGGCTTAATCCTTAAGCCCCCTATTTCTACTACAGCAAAAGGTCTTAGGCAGCCATTAGGAATAAAAGGTTATTCAGTGTTTTACGTAGAGATGCAGGCGTGATAAAATATATGAAACTTGGAAATTGACAGTATTCTCAACAACGTGTGTGAGCTATCTTAGCTCTGCAATTGGCGAGACAGAATTAACCTGCCTAGCTAACTACAGAACAGACCCTGTTTCATGAGTGAGAAAAATGCTATTAGTTAGGTCTCTAAATGACATTGGCTGGTGAAAATTTGTGACATTCTTACTTTTATTACTAATACAGATTGTTGGTGCATGTTAGAACAGCCCCAGCCCCATCGTGATGCTGCTAACGAGTGCCAGCAACCTTTCTTAGCATGCGCAAAGAACGTAATATAAACCATGTAAATCCTCAGTGGTTCTTTTATATATTTAGGCTTAGAAAGGTATTCATTACATATCAATTTACACAAAAGTCATGTCAATTCCCGAAACCATCAGTTAACTGAAGTGTCACAATACAAGGACAGCTGGCAGTTCTTGGCGAAAGAATGTGTAATGTACTGGTACTCGTTTGTATAAGATTTCCCAGGAAAAGTTTGGTCAGGCATATAACCGGCTCAAATTGACCAACATAGTGTTGCTGTGTAATTAAACTACAAACCTAGAAATAAACAAGTACCTGACATGAAAAGGTCTCTGACAATGGATTCAGGGTACACCTTGCATATTCACTACACTCTGTGAGATCCGGACAGACAGTAACACGTCGCATACAGCCAATTGTCTGGTTCCCTGCATATCCCGGGAAACAATCCCCACATTCGTAAGAACCCTAGGATGAAACTATACTACATGCTGAATTTGATAATATCCTTTTTGAAAAAAAAAATGTGATGACTTTTCAGAATCAATACCTTTTTTCAATATGTTTCTGAATTCATGGTATAAAACTTGTATCGGCTTCATCACAAAAACATGTCTATATAGTTATGACCCCACTTGAACCCCTCTTTTATATAGTAAAACTTGGGGTTTACTGGGGTAAACCTTATTTTTTCTTATTGTTACTCTTAAATATAGATTGTGGGTACCCGATAGAACCGCCTCAAAGAGGCGGTTCTAACGTGTACCCACAATCTATATTTCGAGCAGATATAAGAAAAATATCATAATTTTTCATCTTAATGTTTGGTTTTTCCGTGGTAAAATTTGCAATGTATTTGTAAAGGCGTGTTTTCGAAATGAAATATGGAGGAGTGTACATGTAACATATGAAAACATTCAGCATATACATGGTTAAGATCATTAAAGTTCAAACTTTCTGCAAATATCAGTTTATCTCCAGTACAACAATTTATAATCACTGACATTAACTGTTTAAGACAGATGATCAGGAGGACGCGGGTTAGATCCCTACCGGGAAATGAAATCTTTTCTACGGTCATTCTCTCACCTTCCGCTGATTCATGAGGGGCAGTTGTCAGTTTCTGGCGAAAGAATGTGCAGTGTACTGGTTAACAGCTTACATATAAGCCTGCCCAGGAAAGTGTGGTTAGGTAAACTGACTGGCTCAAAAATGACCTAAATAGTGTTGACTGGGCCGTTAAACTCCAAAAAGCAATCACTGGCATTTACTACAAATACTACCGTCCCCGTCCACTGGGGCTTGGATAAATAAATGGGTTGGATGGTGTTTCCATGCAGAGCTGATACTGACCACACATGAGTACTTGTACCCTGCATCGTAGGACTAAGCCTGCCCAGGCAAGCTGGTGTAAGTCAGACCGTCCAAACAATATAAGCCTTCATGTCTCATTGGGCGGTAGGGCTTGAGATGTCATTTAATCTCAATGTCGAGTAAAAGTCACACAGAACTGGAAGGAACGTCACCAAAATGACCTAATTAGTGTTGACAGGGACGTTAAACCTCAATTTAAACAGAAACTACGGGAATTAAGCATGCGTAGTAACATGTGTACACAATATGCTGAAACACAAATTCTAGTCTAGTGTTTGAACTGGGTTGGGGAATCTGATCTGTTGTCATCATTTGTCATAATTTTTACATCAACAACACTTGATAAAAATGTAAATAATATAACGTAGGTAACGTTCTTTGAAAAGTGAGAATTCTTCTAAAAGATAGCATTTATTTCTAGTGAAAAAAAACAACAAGCAAAAAAACAAGGCAGTCACTGATGAGGCCTAATTGGCCGAAACTAGCTAGTCTGGCCCAGAAAACATGTACACTCCATATTTTTCACTTCTGTGGTGTATTCCTTGCTTCCAAAAGATAACCCTTTTATAGAACATATTTCAGTTGAGTTCTGCAATGGAAATTAACGTTTTTTCTCCGGGAACTACGGGTTAATTGTCAACTCTATATATCAAAACAATCATGAAAGGGCCCTAAAACCAAAATAAGAAAACAAACAACACGCACAATCAAAATACTTACCACAGTATTCGAACATCTTGAATGTTCAACACATGGTCCACTTGGGGGCGCCAATGCACACTCATCAATGTCCTCACATACCTGAATGGTAGACAAATTAACACAGTCTAGCATTTCCCCTAAAACGATATAGCACTCTGCTACCCTTCGTTGGTGTAAAACATTTTTATGGAAAATAAAAACATTTCGGGCACCACAATAGGCTATGGTATGCTTTTAAGTATTGGTTAATATCTAAAGCATTTATTTAACCTGTATAGAAAACATGATGGCGGAAACCATCACGAAAACACGCCTATACAATTTTGACCCCCTCCAACCCCACTTTTATATAGAAAAACGGGGGTTTACAGGGGTTAACCTTATTATTCTTATTTCTGCTCTAAAATATAGATTGTATGTACTCGTTAGAGCCGCCTCGAGGCGGTTCTAACGAGTACCCACAACCTATATTTTGAGCAGAAATAAGAAAAATATCACAATTTTTCCTCTTGAAATTTTCATTTTTTTCGGCGATAAAACTTAAACTGTATTTGTATAGGCGTGTTTTCGTAATGGAAGTGCCCTTTTTCATACCTTTGACGCATTAAATAGGCCCTTTTTCTGAAACTTAACCCCGCCCTTTTCCAAGGCCGGGGAGACACTATATACGTGTACATATTATTTAGGAAAACAAGCTACAACCACATTAAGGAAATACGCATATACAAATGCATTGTAAACTTTACCGCCGAAAAAAACGATGCTAAATTGTGATAATTTTCTTGTTTCGGTTCAACATATAGATTGTGTGGTATTTGTTAGAACCGGCCCACCGAGGCGGTTCTAACGAGTGCTCACAATCTATATTTTACAGCCGCCTCATCTAGGCGGTTCTAACGAGTACTTACAATCTTTATTCTAACGAGTGCCCACAATCTATATTTTAGAGCCGCCTCATCTAGGCGGTTCTCACGAGTACTCATTATCTATATTTTAGAGTAGAAATAAGAAAAAAAGTTTACCCCTGTAAAACAACAGTTTTACTATATAAAAGTGGGGTTCAAGGGGGTAAAAATAATATAGGCGTGTGCTCGTGATGATACAGGAGCTTTTTAAGCAATTTTAACGATTCCGTTATGACAGACAGACAGACGGTCAGTCAATTACAATAATTACATTATGTAACATTTACAAAACATGGTATTTTGTGGTATAGATACTAACATCAATATGATGAAGGACAACTACAATCACCAGGCAAAATATCATCCATGTGATACTGAGCATTCTTCCTTATCTTACATTCGGTCATTTTGTGATGTTTTTTCGTCAAAACGATCGCCACATAGGTGATGGGCTTTGCTAGGGCGGTTCTAATGAGTAACCACAATCTTTGCCTTGTAGCAGAAATAAGGAAAGTAATGTATATCCCTGTCAACCCAAGTTTCATCTGTATAAAGTGTGGTGTACAAGGGTGTTCATTTCACGAACTTGTTAGCATGATAGGTCATGACGCTGAGGCCTGGTGCTTAACAACCTGAAAAGTTTGTAAACAGGATCAGGCATTTAATATAGAAGTGAAAGCACTGATCAGGAATCGATACAATTAATCCACAGCTCCCATCAGAGACACTACAGAGAATGGAACACAAACATAAAACAACTAACCCTAATGAAGTCATCAATAGCGGAAAGCCAAAATTACAATTACTTTCCCACAAAATGGCCAATTGGCTATCCAAAAGAAATAAAACTGCAAGCACTGCATGATGCCCCGCCACTTTAATGACAGCATGCAAGCACAGTGAAAAAGAAATCCAAGGTAAGGATGCATTACTCTTTCCCTTAATAAAGCTGATAGGAATACATGACTGAGATGACTATTTTCAATGTTTAAAGAGCCATGGCTCCAAAAGAAAGTAAACCAGAATTAAAATTCTCATTTTCAGTTTTTGGGGGCCAGTGCCCTTTAAATAAAGTCAATGTCTTCAAAATCTAGTCCAATCGTTGGTCAATTGCAATGGTATTTTGTACCAAGTTAGACCACATTCATTGATGTTTTCATGAGATTCGGTGCAGACAAGCTATCTTTGGCCCAGAAAAGACAGTTTCGGAGGCCTGTGCCCTTGAAAATTAGGTCAAGGATATCAAAGCCTGACAGCTGTTTCCCCCATCCTAATGATGTTACCATGCGAGTTTGGTCAGAATCAATCGTTAGGTTCAGGAGACATAGTGCTTCAAACAGACTACATGATAGAGATGGCTATGTTCAATGTTCAAGGGGCGATAACTCCAAAAGTAGGAAAATCACAGTTATGGTTCATATGTTCTGCACGTTGATTCGTAGTGCTCTACGTATTTGTGAAGTTTAATGGAAATATCTCAAATGATATCGAAGGTGTGGAGCGGAAACAAAACTATGACAGAAATGGCTATTTTCAATGTTCGAAGGGCAACAACTCCAAAAGAAGGAAAATCAGAGTTGCGGTTCATATGTTCTGCATGTTGTCTTATAGTGCTCTACAAATCTGTGAAGTTTCATGAAAATACATGTATCTCAAACGGTATCAGAGTTATGGAGCGGACACGAAACAGATAGCAGCAGCTATATTCAAAGTTCAAAGGGCAACAACTCCAAAAAAGTAGGAAATTCAGAGTTACGGTTCATATGTTTTGCACTTTGTCTCATGGTTCTTTACATGTGTGAAGTTTCATGGGAATATCGCAAACGGTATCGAAGTTACACAGCGGACACAAACTGACAGAAATGGTTGTGTTCAATGTTCAAAGGGCAACAACTGCAAAAGTAAGAAAATAAGATTTACAGTTCATATGTTTTGCACGTCGTCACATAGTGCTCTACATATCTGTGAAGGTTCGTGAAAATATCTCAAACGGAATCAGAGTTATGGAGCAGACACGAAACTATGAGGCGCTGACGGACGGACGGACGTACGGACGGACGGACACTCAAAACTTCGGAGTGTTTTTACATAATACCCAGCCATTTTTGGAATGGCGGGGCATAAGAAAATACAAGCGACACACACACTCAAAGTCAAACCATAACAAAAATAAAACGCGACAGAAGGACTGCCTTGGAATGGTCAGTGAAACGAATTCCACTGGGGTGTGTGTTGGGGATGGGGGCTTCAATCGCTTTTACACCGCCACAGTACTCGCCCTTACTTCAGTTGTGATAGGTCTGACACAAGTTTCACGCATCTCAAAACAGTAAACCGCATTTAATACAAATCTAAGAATGACACTTTATAGTCCCCCCTTAGCCTAGTCACTAGACATTAAAATGAATAATATGGAATTAAAATCCTCTTTTGCACTAAAATGAACAGTGTATAAAAGTTTAGCTAGTGTAGTCTCTCTGGCTCAATTTCGATAATCCTAAGATGAGAGACTCCACCAAATAGACTTGCCATTACTAACAAGGTGATAAATTTTTGATACAATAAAAAAATACCAAACATGATCAGACTTTTATTATCAGTCTAGTAGCTAGTCTAGTTCCCCCAGTATAGTATTTTCGACTTTAAAAGAAGAAAATAAAGTTTCGTGTCATTTTTGCAAACATTTTCATATTTCCGAAAGAGTTATTTTCTGATGAAAATATGTGATATTTTTCTTATTTATATTCCAAACATCGGCTGAGGGTGCGCTTAAGAACTGTTCTAACGAATACTCACAACCTAAATAAGAAAAATAAGGCACATCCCTGGAAAGCAGTTGGTCTGACAAGTACGCACAGCATAGGTTGAGAGATAAGGGCATTGTCCCTTAACTCTTTTTGTACCCAATGGAATCTTCCTCCTTATATATAGCAGGAGTCCATTTCCAAATGTAGGGGTGTCAGGTTGTGTTTTATTTGGAAAATGGCTTAACATTTCGCAAACAGTGTAGGCCCTGATCAGACCCCGCGTTCTGCGACGTCTAATCTGTGTCTGCACTTTTTGCCAAGGTACCCGTTTTGGGGTTTCTGGTACCAAATGGGTTAATGAACATCTCGATTTCCATTTATCGGGAGCTATATAAAAAGGCATAAACCTGTTTTGTATCTCTGGCCATTTCGTATCCAGCTCCCTCTATTGGTTCTCCGGCATATCCCATGGGACATTCGGTGCACCTGAACCCGCCCACTGTGTTGATACAAGCTCTTTTGGCATAGCACGGATTATACCGGAAGCACTGGAAATATACAGGATGGTAACGTGTTAACGACCACCTTTAAATCGATTACAGTCATTTTTGTTCATACGTTTTGGAATGGAATTCAGTATTTTTGTAAGCTGTGTAAAACTAATGGATATTCTGTTTGTTAAATTTTTAATTCGAAGACGATACGTGAACTGGTCAGTTTGCAGAACTGTATTTGTGATCTTAACTTGACAGGATCCTTTGGAATACTCCAACTTCTCGTATCATATAAATACATAACCCCGAAAACGGTCGTCTGCTTTTTTGGCAGTTGGTTATGAAAGGGAATAGGAACACCTTCAGGGGAGGCAACATCTGCAGAAGTATTTTGATTCCCATGTCAACAGGGGTCAACACTTAAAGGAAAGAATTTGCTCCAGAGGAGCAAATTCTTTCCTTTAAGAGTAGACTCCTTTTTCAGTGAGACAGGGCTTATAGAAAAGCGAACAGGAAGTCCCGAAAGTTGTCTCCCTTTGAAAAATGGCGGAAAATCTGCCAAGTGTGCCCATTCCCTAAATAGTCATTGTTGCAAACACTGTGGATCCAGATAAGACTGCTCCAGTCTGATTAGGGTCCACATTGTTTACCTGTATACAAAAATATGTTTGTAAGGTTTGCAAGAAATAAATAGACTATTTATAAATAGTCTACATAAATAGACTACACTTTTAGATGCAGTTTTATCTTGGCATCTGAATGGAAAGATACTACTTAATATTTTATCTGAAACTAAAAGAAGAGTTTCATAGGCACAAAAAAATTTCGAATCGACTTTGGTTAAAGATTAATCTATATTATTCATTTTCTTTAATATTTCAGGTGCAACAACCTACGTCAGAGCAGTGATGTCGTAACCATTGCTAGGTTTGCCGGCGTTTACTACACAGAAGGCATTTGTCACAACAAGTAGGCGCAGTCAGTGCATTAGGTCATAAAAGAATTAAACATACTGAAATCTATCTCAGAAATGTGGCTATTTCTTTAAATAATTCGACACAAGCTTATTTCGGAATGATGTCGGACAGCGCCAAATAAAATCTTGTGGCGAAGCTATCGAAGACTTTTCAATGTTTCTTGGTAAAATTAGCTCACCAATGGGATGCAAATATTGTTCGTTACCAGCTGAAGTATGTTTTCTGAAGACCCGTAATGTACATATCTAGTTTGCATTCTATCTACCCTATTTACATCAATATGGCCGCTACTGAAATGGGTGCGACATCTCTGCTATGAGGTTGGCTGTCAGCCTTGTATTTAGTCGGTCAAATTTGACCACCTGTGTAGAAAACAGTGCTAAGCGATATGAATAAAGTGCCTTGTTAAAGGGCACAACGCATTATGCATGGCGTGGGACGGAAACCTGAACTCCCTGGATCACGAGTCAAGTGTTTTATACTGTATCAATGCGCCCGACTGTGTTCAAGCCATTCAATATACATATATTACAGTGAAAAAATCAAAATCAAAGCACTTTTCATTAAGAGAACACGCCTATATAATTTTGACCCCCTCATACCCCACTTTTATACAGTAAAACTGGGATTTAAGGGGGTATACATTATTTTTCTTATTTCTGCTCAAAAACATAGATTGTGGGTACTCGATTAAGTCCCCGCAATCTATGTTTTGAGCAAAAATAAGAAAAATATCACAATTTTTCATCTTAGAATTTCTAATTGTTGGCCAAAAAATTGGCAATGTATTTGTATAGGCGTGTTTTCGTAATGTGCAAACAATACTGTATACCTCATCCTGGTCTCGACAGTGCGTACCGTTCCCGTCATACCCTACCGGGCAGTTTCCGCACCTGAAACCGTCCGCAGTATCCACACACTGAACCCCAGGGAAACAGGGCTTTGTGTCGCACCCTTTTCTTGTTGCAAAACAGTTTCCTCTTCTACCATCCCCTGTCATCCCCGCAGGACAGGGGCCACATCGGTAACCATTGGAAACATCGTAACATGTCACTCCTTTAAAACAGAAGATAACTCACTGGTAATAAAATAATCTGTTATATCAGGCCTCATACTGACTGAGCTTTTCCATGCCTGAAAGGCCCGATTTTGCAGCCATAACCCTTATTGTGCCGAACGCGATGAACATTACCTTTGCAAACAGTGTAGATCCAGATCAGATGGCTTCTGAAGAAGCCATCTGATCAGGATCTACACAGTTTGTTATTCAGTTTATGAATTGAATGAAAACATTATATCATTAGTAATTTGATTGGCTAATAGTCAGAAAAGGGTGTGGCTAAATAAATTAAGGTTAAATTGTCAATTTAAACAGAATATAGGGGTGCGAATCAAAATCTAAAAGCCTGAAATCAAGGAAAAAATCAAGCTGTAAAAGCCTGAAATCCTGCACATGCCTGAAAAATATGAGGCCTGTTATATGTAAACTAGTAAGAAAAGGGCACTCAGGAAAGGCCATAATCCAAGGACACAACCGTCTCAAGTCACCCATAGAAAATGACACGGAGGCACACACAAAAACAGACGAAACATGAACCAATGGCACACCACCAGTTAACCCATTCAGTACCAGAAACCCCTAAAGGGGTACCCTGGCAAACAGTGGAGGCCCAGATCAGACGCCACGTTCTGTGGCGTCTGATCTGGGCCTCCACTGTTTGCTAAAAATTCACTCATTTTCCAAATAAATCAGGAATGGCCACAATCCAAGGACGCAGCCATCTCAAGTCACCTATAGAAAGTGGCAAGGAGGCACACAAAAAAACAGACGTATCATGCAGCAACGGCACAAAGCCAAATAACAGTTAAGATACCGCAAAAGAACGACCGTCTTGGGAACAGGTCAGTAGTAAAACTACTTGGAGGGGGCGGGGGGGGGGGGGTGGGGGGGGGGTAGGGGATGCTTCAACTCCGGAGTTTATGAAATTTCAACTCTCGCCCTCAGTTCCAGTACAGTATCAAACAAAATAACAACAACAAATTGATCCGCATGAAGGCTTTCTAGCTCGGAAAAATTCTTTCGTGGAGATCGAACATGATGTGTTTTCTACGGTCATTCTCTCCCTTCTGCTAATTCAAGAAGGGCAGTTGTCAGTTTCTGGCGAAAGAACGTACACTATACTGCTTAACCGCTCACGTAGAAGCCTGCCCAGGAAAAGTTTGGATAAGTAAACTGACCGGCTCAAAATGACCTAAATAGTGTTGACTGGGCCGTTAAACCCCTATACAAACAAACAAACAATAACTGGCGCATTTACCTTTACTTTTTACTGCACCGGTGGAACTTTTGCAGGAATTAGCGTGTAGGGTGCGGTAAGGTTCGGTAAGATCAAGATAAAATATGCTTCTCTGTTATACGTTTCCTATCTTACCTGATCAAACGTCTTATTGTAGGTTTTGTTGTGCGCGTGTTTAACGTTAAATGCACTGACAGCCTGCTGCCAGTTATTACACCCTATGGTATACTATATGGACAAAAGTGGAATTTACAATGATACAGTTCGGCCTCCGCCCACCGGGGCTTGAAGAAATATATGGGCTGCATGATGCTTCCACGCAGAGCTGAAATCGACCGCACACGAGTACTGGTAAACCGCTTAGAGAATTTAAGCCTGCCCAAGCAAAGCGGTGCGAGTCGGACCGTCCATGCTTATAAATCCTATTAGTTTCATTGGGGGGACAGGCTTAGATCATCTAAGCAGTTCACCAGTACTCGTGTGCGGTCGGTTTCAGCTCTGCGTGGAAGCATCATGCAGCCAATCTATTTCTCCAAGCCCCAATGGGCGGGGCGATAGGACATTGGGTGAAGAAAACCCAAAGAAAGAAGTACGGAAACCTTCTTAATGAGCCTTTTAAAGCAGGATTAGTCTACATGTTAGGTGGCCTTAATAAAGGAATTTCACTGTATTCATAATTTTACATAGATTTTATTTAGTTGTTCAGTTTGATCGATTACGGTGAAATAATTCACAAGTGTTCTAAGGCTTCCGAGTAACAAACGAGTGAGCGATAGCGAACGAGTTTTTTACACGAAAGCCTTAGAACACGAGTGAATTATTTCTCCGTAATCAATCAAAATAATGTAATAAACTGTTTATTACATTTCCATTCATGTTTTATCTTTGCATTTTCAATTTCAACCGTTCTGATTTCCAACCTAAATAGTTTTAGTCAGGGCATGGATTTGAGGGGCGTGGTTAAGTTTGAAAATCAGTCGCCATCTTGTTATCATTTCAATGCAAAAATCATCCTGTGCTTTAAATACAGATGCAATAATGTCATAAAAGCAAGAAACTCATACTTTATCTTTGTGTTGCAGGTCTTTCCTCAAAAACTTCAAATCGACACGAAAATTGAAGTCTATTTTTTTTTATTTTATCAGATTTTCCGCCAAACGTCAACTATTGTTATTGTTGTTTCAAGCGACGTCATCCATGTCGCCTAGCAATTATGACGTCAAAACGTTCGAAATGAAATAATTCACACTGTGAATTATAGATTCACTGAGAAATCTCAGTAAATCACTACTGAAAATGTAATAATTATTCTTATTCTTGCTTAATTACAGGGATTATGGTTACTGTTAGAATCGCAGTTATAATACCAACGAACTTACCCGGTATGTGTTTGAAGCATAAATAAGAAACAAATACCATAAAGTTTTATCGGAAAATTATTTTCATGGCAATAAAAATAGAAGAGTAACTGTCCGATACAATTTTGTGATAATTTCCCTTTCTAACAATGCTATCTTTATGCTCCCAAACACATGCAGTACATTTGTACCATTACGAAAACACGCCTAAACAAATATAGGCTATTTCGCCGAAAATACGAAAATTTTAAGATGAAAAAATGTGATATGTTTCTTATTTCTGCTCAAAATATAGAGTGTGGGTCCTCGTTAGAACTGCCTCAATGAGCCGGTTCTAACGAGTACCCACACTCTATATTTTAGAGCAGAAATAAGAAAAATAAGGTTTACCCCTGTAAACCCCAGTTTTACTATATGAAAGTGGGGTTCAGGGGGGTAAAGATTATATAGGCGTGTTTTCGTGATGATTACCTCTGAAACATGGATTGTCTTTACAGGTAGGAATTTTGGCGCATCTGACGCCGTTACCATAGTAACCAGATGGACAAGAACCACATCTGAAGCCACGTTCAGTATCCTCACATCGTACGCCCCTAAAACAAGGGTTGCTCGCGCACGTCGGTACTTGTTCTGAAATAGATCACCCGTACTTTGCCAAACAGTGGATATCTAGATCAGAAGAACACATCTGATCAGGATCTACACTGTTTGTCATGCAGTTTATAAATACATTCTATTAAGTCATAAGATTGGTACATAGTCTGAAATGGGTGTGGCTAAATTAATTTATTAATGGTGACCCCTGGATTCATCACGAAAACACGCCTATATAATTTTGACTCCCTTCAACCCCACTTTTATATAGTAAAACTGGGGTTTCCGGGGGTATAACTTATTTTTCTTATTTCTGCTCTAAAATAAAGATTGTGGGTACCCATTTGTACCGCCTCATCGAGGCGGTTCTTACGAGTACCCACAATCTATATTTTAGAGCAGAAATAAGAAAAATATCACAATTTTTCATCATAAAATTTTCATTTTTTCGGCGATAAAGGTGGCAATGTATTTGTATAGGCATGTTTTCGTAATGTCCTTGACATATTCTTTGCCAAGGTCACTTTCGGTCGCATAGGCTTTCGTATGGGAAAAGGGCAAAGCCTTGTAGTTTTCGGAAATTATTTCAGCCTGAGATCTGAAAATTAGTAGACGCAGTTAGCTAAAAGAGTAAATTGAAAAAAAAAATCATTACGAAAACACGCCTATACATATACATTGTGAACTTTATCGCCAGAAAAACGAAAATTTTAAGATGAAAAATTGTATTATTTTTCTTA
This sequence comes from Lucinisca nassula, assembly GCA_963580285.1. Classification (NCBI taxonomy): domain Eukaryota; kingdom Metazoa; phylum Mollusca; class Bivalvia; order Lucinida; family Lucinidae; genus Lucinisca; species Lucinisca nassula. The sequence goes on from OY757018.1 coordinate 12,233,363, forward strand.
TTTCTGCTCAAAATATGGCTTGTGGGTACTCGTTAGAACCGCCTCATCGAGGCGGTTCTAACGAGTACCCACAATCTATATTTTAGAGCAGAAAATAGAAAAATAACTTTACCCCTGTAAACCCCAGTTTTACTATATAAAAGTGGGGTTCAAGGGAGTCAAAATTATAAAGGCGTGTTTTCGTGATGGAAAAAAGTCAAAACCTTGTAGTTTACGGAAATTATTTCAGCCTGAGATCTGAAAATTAGTAGACGCAGTTAGCTAAAAGAGTAAATTGAAAAAAAATATAGATCAAACTTCTGTGAAGTTGACTTAGCACCTGCTCCCCATCTGCCCCACCAAAAAAAAGTAATGTTTATTTTAGGTAGAAGAAAGTACTGTATGAAACAGTCAAAATATCTGTGGTTAGAAAAAGACTCAGTTCATAATGTGGCACAAAGTGACAAAAATTGATATAACAATTTTATCCAAAGTACATGCACACCCTTACACCATGCAGAAAACACATGCAAAATCTGAAAACGGTTGGTACAAATCAGTAGGAGGAGTTGTGTTCACAAGGTATCTATTCCAAAAGTAATTTGCCTTAGAAAAAACTAAGATGAAAGAGTGAAAAAAAAGTTGATAACCCCAAAAGCATATGCACATCTGCAGACCATCACAAAAATTAACCTGCAAAGTTTTAAAAAGATTGGTAACAAACTGTAAGAGGAGTTGCGCAGACAAAAAACTATTCTAATAGTGACTGGACCTGGAAAAAAGTTATGAAACTGAAAAAGTTGATTAAAACGGAGGATAACACTTGTTTTCCTACAACTCATTACCAAATGTTTGAGGATCTCCCATCTTCATCAGGGTTATATGGACATCACACTCCACATTTTACACAGCTTTACAATATGGCCTTCAAATGTTTGGTCTCAACTTTGGAAGGTCATTTCGGAAAGTCATGTAAATGTAGAGTGCGGTGTCCATATAAATATAGAAGTGGAGTCAATGATCAGGAACTGATACAATCAACCCACAGCTCCCAACAGAGACACCAAAGGGAAAGAAACACAAACATGAAACAACATACCCTAATAGAAACATCAATAGCGGAAAGCCAAAAGGACAGTTACTTTCCCACAAAATGGCCAATAGGCTATCCAAAATACAATAATATATGCGACACAAACACACAAAGACAAGCCATAACAAAAATAAACCGCGACAGAAGAACCGCCTTGGAACGGTCAGCGGAAACGAATTCCACTTGGGGGTGGGGGAAGGGGGGGGGCTTAAATCGATTTTACGTGGCCACAACCCTCGCCCTTACTTCCGTCGCGATTTAGACAAATAATTTGTTCAGTCCGCATGAAGGCATCCTAACTCATCAGTGCAACATCTCCGTGACCATAAATAATCAAACAACAACAGAGATAAAACAACGCTGAGGACTCGACAGCAAGAAACCACTGAAATGCTAAAGCAAAAGGAAACCAACAGTTAGACTCCGATGGGTCCGACCAGAGATAGAGCATCAGGCACCAACCAACATTACTTAACCCTGATGAAGAGGGAGTCCCTCTAAAATTTGGTAAAGAGTTGAAGGGAAACAAGTGGTTGGTTATTATTACTCCCTTATGGAAAAAATTGGAAACGGAGGATAACCCAAAACCACATGCAGACCTACAGACCATGACAAAGTTTCGAAAGGAGCGGTAAAACTGTGAGAGGAGTTGCACTCATAAGATTTCTATTCTGATAGTATTTGAACCTGAAAAAACACTAAGTTGAAAAAGTGAAAAAAATAACTAACTCCAAAAACCACATGCACAACTGCAGGCCATGACAAAAATACCTGCAAAGTGTCAAAAGGGTCAGTAAAGACTGTAAGAGGCGTTGCGCTCACAAGACAACCAGGATAAAATATTGACGGCTGAACGAACGGACGGACTGATGTCCAAACGGACGGAAAATTGCACGCGAGAGTATTTAAGGTCAAGGTCATTCTTGACCTTGGGCAAAAGTCATTCAGATATGAAAAATTCTAACTTGTATTTTTCAGAAACCACTTGGGCATTTGTTTTTGAATTTCATATGATAGATTTAACTAACTAATCAGCAGACAAATATGGTCGCCATGTCCATAATTGGTAAAATCTAAAATCAACTCAACAACCTCCTCTCCGTAACCAATGGGCCGACTGCGTTGAAAGTATGTAGCATTGGAGTCTCCGGCCCTTCACAGTTTGCTCAAATGATGGCTTTTGCTTGACAATGACCCAATTTATGTCAAGGCCCAAGTTGGTTGCATATGATTTTGTTAGGGGCAAAGCAGAATTTGGTAAGTTTTAGGAAACTGTTCTCTGTGAACTTTGAATTTCTATATGCAGTTGAGCAATTGAGTAAACGAAGCTATATGAATATCAAAGATCAAGGTTACTCCTTGACCTGGGAGCAAGGTAGCTCAGATATCAAAATTAAATGCTCACATGACCAAGATGTCTGCCCGGACCATATATGGTAAAAAATCTTCAAAAATGTTTTTCTCTGGAATAATAGGGCAAATTACCTTACAACTATGAATGTGGCATTGGGAACTCCGGTCAGATGCAAATGATGAGTCACCTATTTTACACCAAGGTCAAATTTGGTCACCTGGGCTTTTGTATAGGTAAAATGTGGAAATTTATGATTTTTCGAAACATGTTATAGACTGTGAACTTAAATCATACGAGCGCAAGTGCAATCGGCTAAATGTGTCAATGAAGTTGAATGAGTACCAACTCATTAAACGTTGAACGTTACGCATTGATCTTGGTTCAGGGTCACTCAGATATCAAAATTAACTTAAAACAGCTGGGCCAGATTTCATATGAAGCCTTTATGGGACGGAGGAACAAAAGTTTGTTCAAATGGTTTAGGTCGTACAATAATATATGCATCGACGTCGGCCCGAGTTTGGACCGCTGTTCAGTGCCGACTGGGCACGAACGTGGCCAGATTGCCATCACGAAAACACGCCTATATAATTCTGCCTCCCCCCTTGAAACCCACTTTTATATAGTAAAACTGGGCTTTACAGGGGTGTACATTTTTTCTTATTGCTGGTCAATGCAGAAATATGAAAACATATCAGATATATTTTATCTGAAAATTTTCAGTTTTTGGTGGCAAAAGTTTCAATAAATTTAAAAAGGAGTGTTTTCTTAATTAAAGCTGTCACTATCTGTGAATTAAATCCGTATCCTCTTATAAATAATTACCACACCAGTTTCTGATTATCAGCCAATCAAATTACTGAATAATACATTCGTTCAATTTACCATCACGAAAACATGCCTATATGATTTTGACCCCCTTGAACCCCACTTTTATATAGTAAAACTGAGGTTTCTGGGGGTATACCTTTTTTTCTTATTTCTGCTCTAAAATATAGATTGTGGGTACTCGTTAGAACCGCCTCGATGAGGCGGTTCTAACGAGTGCCCACAATCTATATTTGGAGCATAAATAAGAAAAATATCACAATTTTTCATCATAAAATTTTCATTTTTCCGGCGATAAAGGTGGCAATGTATTTGTATAGGCGTGTTTGCCTAATGCAAACTGCATGACAAAAAGTATAGATCCTGATCAGATGGTTTATTCTGAAGCCATCTGATCTTGATCTACATTGTTTGCGAAAATAGGGGTTGTTGTCTACAGCAGGATAAGGGTTATAAAATTCCCTTTTGAAATTTGCATGTTTTCATAAAACTAATGCCTAGCTTTTACATTTGTATTGTATAGAAATAAGGTCATGACAGGAATACAAAGATGACTGTTTGTTTTTTACGACTTATCATACCATAACAGGGGGAACAATGTAATAGCGGAGATGTCGTACCCAGTTCAGTAGCGGCCATATTGGTGTAAATAAAATGCTTCAAACTAGATATGTATATTAAGAGTCCTCAGAAAACATACTTCAGCTGGTAACCAACAATATTTACATCCCATCAGTAATCTCATTCCACCTAGAAACATTGAAAAGGCTTCGATAGCTCCGCCACAAGATTTGATTCGGCGCTGTAAACAATGGTAGTTCCGACATCATTGCCAAATCAGCTTGTGTCGAATTATTTAAAGAAATGGCCACATTTCTGAGAAAGATTTCAGTATGTCTGATTCTTTTATGACCTAGTGCACCGAATGACCTAGTGCACCGACTGCGCCTACTTGTTATGACAAATGCCTTTTGTGTAGTAAACACCGGCAAAACTACGAATGGTTATGACGTCACTGCTCTGACGTAGGTTGTTCCCCCTGCATAACAAGATACGATTCTAATCTACCGATTACGATTAACGCGCCCGTGTGACATAGTGCATTTTTCACATCTCCAAAATGGGTACTTTTCTGATGAAAATCCTTTATATTTTTCTTAAAAATGCTAAAATCATTGGATGTGGGTGCTCGTTAGAACCGCCTCATTGAGGCGGTTCTAACGAGTACCCACGATCTATGTCTTGGAGCAAAAATAAGAAAAATAATGAATAGCCCCGTAAACCCCAGATTTCTCTATATAAAGTGGGGTTTAGAGGGGTCTTCATTTCACGGACTTGTTCACGTGATGCGATTGTAGTCTCCCAAATGAACCCCAATACTAAAATGTGCACCCATGTGGACTCTCTATCTGAAATATAAGGCTTTTTATGAAGTGGAGGGGTAGGGCATAGACCCGACGGAGGCCTGGCTGGTACATGTAACACTGAATGCGCCTTATCATAAGGAACAAGAATATATATGTTTTGGGGGTGGGAATATGAAGGTTCCTGAAATATAAGGCCTTTAAAGCAGTGGAGGAAGTGGGGCTTGGCCCCGGCGGAACCCAGGAAAGCCCAAGATTGGTATCACTGAATATGTATTAACATAAGGTCCATGAATATATATATTTTAGAGGTTGGGATCTGAACTGTTTCTGAGATATTAGGATGTTTTATTAAGTGCGTGGGGGAGAATGACCCTTGCAGAATCCAGTGGACCCCAGGTTTGTGTGACTGAATGCGTCTCAACACAAAGAACAAGAATATAAATGAAAACTACCTAAGCTTAAGTATTGGAAAACAAAAAGTCTTTAAAATCACATAACTGAAGATTTCAAATCATCAGATTGAAACTGAACAAGGTCGCTATAAGAAGACACCAGCATAAAAAAGTTCTGTAAATTACGCCCCTAAAAAGTTGAAGACGAGTTTCACTTGATATTGAATCGCTCGATATTTAATGCTGTAAGAAGTAGACTTTTTGATAAATTAAGTACTTTAATTGCACTTTCAAGGCTATGACAGATACAGAAAAGTTTAAGTTTCTTATGGCACCAATGATACAGAAGTCCTACAAGAATTCTTGAAATATATCTATGATTGCTTTGATCTTTCCTCACCCTTCTGGTACTTAGTCCTTGTTTAGTTGAAATATATATTTGTAATGTTTATGTGACACTTGTATTTCATAATCGTGTCTCTCTGTTTTCTATTTTATATGTTGTCATGTCTTCAGTCATGGACCAATTATTGGATTGAAACTTAATAAAATTTATCTTATCTTATCTTATTGTATCTTATATTATCTTATCTTTATCTTATCTTATTTTATCTTATTTTATATAGCTTAGGGATGGGGATCTGAATGGTTTCTGATGTATCTGGCTTTTTAATGAAGTAGAGGGGTGAGGCATGCCCCAGCGCACCCCTAGAGATCCTAAGGTTAGTGCCACTAATAGGTCTTATCATAAGGAACAAGAATATATATGGTTTAGGGGTGGGGATCTGGATGGTTTCTGAGATATAAGGCCTTTTATGAAAATGGGGGTGGGGCAGGGCCTGGGTGCACCCCGGGGGACCCCCAGGTTGTTGTCACTGATTAAGTCTTATCATAAAGAACATGAACCAATGCTGGTTTCATTGTATGTGTTTTATCATAAGGAACAAGAATATATATGGTTTAGGGTGGGAATCATAATGATGGTATCTTATGAAGTGGCGGGTTAAACCATGGCCCGGGCGCACCCTCTGGGGACTCCCAGATTGGTGACATTGAACAAGTCTTATCATATGGAACAGGAGTATGTATGGTTAGGGGTGGTTATCCGAGCTATATGGCCTTTTATGAAGTGGAGGAGTAGGGCATGGCCTGGGTGTACCCCGGGGGACCCCCATGTTGATGCCACTGAGTAAGTCTTATCATAAAGAACATGAATATATATGGTTGAGGGATGGGGATCTGAACAAATTCTCAAATATATGGCCTTTTATGACGTGGAAGGGTGTGGCATGGCCTGGGCATACCCCGGGGGTACCCACAGGGTGGTGTCACTGAATGAGACTTATCATAAGGAACATGAATATATATGGTTAAGAGGTGGGTATCAGAAAATTTTCTCAGATATATGTCCTTTTAAGTGGATGGGTTGGGCATGTCCTAGGCGCAACCCGCCGTACCCAATGGTTGATGTCACTGAATGTGTCTGACCATAAGGTATGTGGCCTTTTATGAAGTGGAGGTGGTGGGGCATGGCCTCGGTGCACCCCGGAGGACCCTTTGAAATCTTCTTGCAAAATTTCATATTGATAAAGCTATCATAACCCCTAAACTTCAGAAAAAATCCATCGAGCGGTTACTGAGAACTCGTCCGGGCAAAAACAATAAGTCTCCCCACTTCATTTGGGAGACTTAACCCTTATCTTGCTGTTCACGACAACCCCTATCTTTGCAAACAGTGTAGATCCATATCAGATGGCTTCTCTGATCAGGATCTTCACTGTTTGGCATTCAGTTTATGAATTTGTAGCAATAAATTACATCAATTACTTAGATTGGTTGATAGATAGAAATGGGTGTGGCTTTAATGAATATTCAGCAAGATAAGGGTTAATAAGAAGGAGATTAAACGCAGCAAAACCAATAAGTCTCCCCGTTTGGGTGATTTAAATATGTTATTGTTGTCATCATGTTTAGGAACTCCGTTGATCATTAACCTGAATGCACAACTGTACTCACGTGGTGTAGATGGACGTTGGCGCCCCCGCCCACGGCATAGATCACACTGTCGCAGAAGCTCTCGCAGTAATCTAGTTTCTCGTGTCTAAAAATGAAGAGAATTAAACAATAAGCTAACTAGTCTGGTCCAGAAAATTTTGTACATTTTTCCATTTTCAGCTGTATAGTGAATTTCATACTTCCAAGGGATTATATGTACCTTTTCAGATGATATTAAACGTATCGTTGCTATAGCTGGTGTTAAGGAAAAAGAAGTCTCCCTGTTGTCCTTCGGGATCCATGCTTTCATTGTGGAAACTTGGAATTCTTCCCTATATTTCTTTCGTGATGCGAAGAAATCATTTATCAATGAATTAATTTTGAGGGTCACTGACGAGGCCTAACTGACCATGGTCGAGAAAAGCTTGTGCACTTAACGATCGATTTTCAATTATGTAGTGTATTCCATGTTTCCAATGAATTAGCAAACTTCCTTATTTTTGCTCAATCTACATAAATTCCGGGTACTTGTTAGATTCAGGCGGTTCAAACGAGCACATACAATCAATATTTGGACTACATCACAAATTTTACTTATCAAAACTGCTAGTTCACCCAATTTTGTTACCGCAATGATTTTTGTGATATTATACATGTACATGTGTAAACCTCGTGAACTCGTGACGTCAAGTTGGTGCAACGTCATGCACCAACGTTGATGCGACGTTGCCTACACGTTTAAGGCCTGCTAGTTTTGTTTTGATAATATAAAAAAGAACTGTTTGGACAAACCTCTAATAAAGAGATGAATCATTTCACTGAACAGTTTAGCGCCTCCGACCATCGGGACTTGGAGAAATACATAGATTGGGCTGCACGGTGCTTCCGATCAGAGCTGAAACCGGCAGAACTTGAGTAGTGGTAAACCGCCTAGAAGGTCCAAGCCTGCTCAGGAAAAAGGGTGAAAGTCGGACTGCTCCTTAAACCCTAGCGGTTCTTTGGGCGGTAGGTAGTGACCATTTTACATGGGAAACCCGAAAACTGGTGCAGACCCGGATCAGACCCCGCACAACGCGGCGACTGATCTGGGTATGCACTGTTTTGCAAAACGCGGCATCTGATCTGGGTCTGAACGCGGCGTCTGATCTTGGTCTGCACTGTTTGCAAAACAACCTGTTTATAAATTAATTTCTTAACAAAACTGAGCTGATGTAACTAGATTTCGAAATGAAATGGACGCTTATTGCATATAAGAGGGTGGTGGTGGTGGGTGGGTGGTTAGAAAATGGGTTAAATATACCTGCAACTGCATTTCTCTCTGTAATTCTCTGACAGTTTGACCGAGATCTCGTAGTGACTGAGTAAGACCGTAGAACAAACTGCGGTCTGAAACAAAAATATTGTGGTCACTGCAAGAGTATGCATATGCTGGCGTTATGCTGTTACAGACATCGCGATTCTGACATTTTGCAGATAAAATTGCAAATATGTATGTTCATGTTATTTATTATTTACAATGCAGTCCGTTTCACCGAATTAATAATATGTCAGGATGGACGTTTAGCAAACAACGAGGCTGCCTACCCCTCTAAACTCCATTTTATACATGTATCGAGAACACTGGAATCTATTGAGCACCTTAATCTATATAACAAAAAATTAATCATTTTAATGGAAAAATGCTAATAAAAGAGAAACAACAACATTTAAGCATACGGGTGTGTTTGTAGCCACGATATTAAAATTGAACAAGGGCTCAACATGTCCTACTATTTACCTGTGCGTCCAGCGAAGACTCAGATCAGCTAGCGCATCCGCGCAGTCTGATCAGAGTCTTCGTTGTGCGCTGTAATCCAATGTTCTTTGATACAGCAAGAGAAGTGTCTGGTCAGACTATATGAATGCGCAGGCTGATCTGATTCTTCGCTGGGCGCATTTGTAGAAATGCTGTGTCTCGGCTTAGACATATAATTCGGTCGGTGCTTAGAATACACATGTAGTTATGCATTTGGCATGTCTCCTGTTATTCGCACTTTAAATACAGAGAAGTTGGTTATAAACCACACTTTAGATCAAGAGAAATTGGAATACTAGGGTTTACATTATTTTCCCTATTTCTGTGCAAAAACATAGATTGTGGTTTTAAATTTGGCGCCCAACGATAGTCAACATGACGTGTATTTGCAGCAAAAATAATATTTATTTATCTGTTTATTTATTTATTTACCAGAACCTGGAGCACGGACAAAAGGATAATTTAAACCACTGTGGTTACCGGAAGGGTACCTACCTGCTTGAGGAAGAGTATTGTCTTGTCCTCTCATTCGTTCCCCAGTTCCAGATCCATATACCCTGACGTTCGTACCCTGCTGTCCCCTCAGCACCTGATCTAGTGTCCGAGAACGCCCACTCCAGTCTGGAAGACCAGGGTCTACGGATGATCCCGAGCCCGGAGACCGAGTATTTACTGGAGTACAGTCAAGAAAGGCCAACATTGACTGTAGGTTCACCCGACCATAGAGTTTGAAATCACCTAGGTCCTGCAAATAATGTGTCACAAATATACAGTAAAATTCCTATGTTAAGACCACCTTTGGGACTGTTCAAAAGTGGTCTTTAAGACATCTTTTGAACAGTTCCAAAGGTGGTCTCTGACCAAAGGACACTGTATGCAAAAAGCACAAAGAAGGAATAACTGCAGCCAACTAAATAAGCTTTTTAAAGCAGAACTAGCTTAGAGGATCTAAGCCTGTCCAGGAACCGTGGTGCGAGGCGGACTGTCCATGCTAATAAACCCTATTGGTTTCATTGGGCGACAGGGCTTGAGATGTCATTTCATCTCAATGTCGGGTAAAAGTCCCACAAAATTGGAAGCAACGTCTCCAAAATGACCTTTACTGTGTTGAAGGGGACGTTAAACCTCAAATCAAACAAACAAACAAAGCAGAACTAGACTGAATTTTAGGTGGTCTTAATAGTGGAATTTTACTGTATATTACAGATAAACCTCTTTATACCGACATTTGATATAACAACGTAACTCGTTACAATGAAAATTTCAATGGAACCAATACCTAGCTCAAAATGAGAGGGGCTAACGGAGATATTCAAGAATATTGAATTTGTTACTCAAGAAAACAAGATGTGTTTGTGAAGCACTGCTGTCCCCGGACAGCGCATGTTAAATATGAAAGCAATATTACTAATCAATCAAAAGGTATGGCCAATGTTCAAGTCTTAAAAAAGTAGGTTAATGCCACGAGGTCAAAAAGTATGGGATCGTTGGAAAGGTCTTGTGACATAGAATGCACATGTGAAATATGAAAGCCCTATCACTTACCATTCGAAAGTTATGGCTTTACGCTGTATGTCTGTTCGAGTAGCAAATGCTCTAGCGATACTATGTTTATGCACAGGCCCGCCCGAGTCTTTGCTGGTTGCATTTGCGACAAACAGCTCTATGTCATGAACTGGCTGAATTAAAGTGGGATTACAGGCCCTTCGGTCCCCAGTTCGGCCTACATACACCTCGGCAGCATTCCCCTCGGTCCCAAAGTCAACGATGACCCTAGACACCTCGGTCCCTAGGGACCTCGGCCCTAGCTTTTATGTTCAGGTTGGATATGCCGGGGGTTATATGATTTTTTACACTTACACTGAACTCTTATATGACTGTTTTGTTTGTTGGATTAGAGGTTTTACGCCCCCGTCAACACAGTATATACCATCTCATATGACTGCAAAACAGTTGGTGCTTGGTCACTCTGGCTGTGCACATGGAAGATATGGAACTCATGGTGGCTCCTTTGCCACTACAAGGGGTAGATGAAGCTCTCAATCCTGGTCGGCAATCAGTCTTGGAGAAGGCAATTCCAAACAAAAACCTACATATCTGGATTTGCCTGTTCCAGCAATGTAAAGTCTGCTTCGGCAGCTGGGGCGGAAGACATCATCTCTCTGAATCAAAGGTCCGAACGGCGATGCAGCAGCGTGCCGTGGAGCATTGAGAGAAGGCACGACAATAAGAAGTCATGGTCATCCACTGCATCCGGGCTTAGCTCCAGATATCTTGACACTGTGTTGCCTCTGGATCCAGCTTTAGGCCAGGACAAGAGAGTGAGGCTGACTCTGCGCGCCTCTACCTTACTATATATATATATATAAATAATCCAACTCACAGCGCATGTCATCTCAATCATACACACGCAGTCACTGCAGGCATACATATGCATGAAACTCCAAAAAGCCCTGTGGCAATGGGCGTGCGGCGAATCGGCAGGTGAGGATACACTGGAAGCTGTAGTTGCGAACCTGCACACAGGCGGCTTGGGTCTATATGGTCGCTTTCCTTAAGAATGAAGCAGTACGGGGAATTCGGCAGCCGAACTGAGTGACTAAGCAGACCTTTTTAGGACCGCACTGCTCACCCCCTTAGCATGGGGAAGGGGCTAGAAAAGGTGCCCTAAACAATTGCTTGCTTCAAAAACCCTTGACTGGTTAACCGCGATCAGCATGGATCCCATCTAGCGGTCGAACAAAAAAGAAGATAAAGGTGATACCTTTATAAATCGACGCATGGAATCGTGCCGGTTCGGACAAACCACAGCGTAGAACAGCTCTAGTTGGTAGAGAACTTAATCGTTACAAAGTCGAGATTGGAGCTCTGAGCAAGACTCGCCTTGCAGAGGAAGGGCAAATTAAAGAAGTTTGGTGCTCCACTTTCTTCTGGAGTGGGTGCAATAAGAAGAGCGGCGGGAAGCAGGAGTAAGTTTCGCCATTAAATCACACCTGGTCAGCAAGCTCTAAGGATTTCTAAAAGGCATAAATGACCGCCTGATGACGCTGAGACTACCTTTATCTGGTAATAGGCACGCAACTACTGTAGGTGCCTATGCACCCACAATGTCGAACCCAGGCGAGGTCAAATACAAGTTCTATGATGATTTGGACCCTGTGACTTCTGCTACACCCATGTGAGACAAACTCACCATCCTGGCTTCAATTCTAGAGTGGGTACAGACCACCAAACTTGGGAAGGAGTAGTTGGGAATGAAGGAGGAGGAAAGTGCAATATTAATGGCCTCCTCCTTTTAAGCAAGTGTGCAGAGTATGAACTGCTTATCACCAACACAGTCTTCCGTCTGCCAACTCGCAACAAGACATCACGGATGCGCCCTCGCTCCAAACACTGGCATCTCATTGATTATGTCATAGTTAGAAGGAAGGACAGACAGGATGCCAGAGTGACAAAGACTGTGTGTGGTGCGGACTGCTGGACAGGTCACAGGCTTGTTGTCAGCAACCTGCGTATCCAGCCTGTACGGCGACCACAAGGCAAGAAAGTGCCCAAGAGACTGGATGGTTCTAAGCAGAAACAAGACAGCAAGAGACAAGCCTTCACCCATGGCATCTGCAGCAGACTAGATGCAATGGCATTCAGTTCAGATGATTCAGCAATCGATTCCCAAGGTCCAGTATCTTGCAAACATCAAGACTGGTTTGACGAGAATGGTTAAGAAAACCAGGGACTCCTTGAAGAGAAGCACCAAAAACACGCCTCCGTGATACCGGCTCAGTATCTAACAAGGCGGTCTATTCAGACATATGCAAGACAGTCCAAACAAAAGTCAGAGACATACAAGACTCCTGGCTAAGCAACAAGGCTAAGCAACAAGGCTGATGAAATCCAGTCCTTTGCAGACAGAAAGGATATGAAGAAGTTCTTTGATGCACTAAAGATAGTTTACGATCCCCAGAGCTCAGGAACCACTCCTCTCCTCAGTGCAGATGAAACTAGTCTTCTGACAAAGAGGCTATCTTGAAAAGATGGGCTGAGCACTTTGATAGTGTTCTTAATCGGCCATACTCTATCAGTGATGATGCTATCAACAGACTACCACAGGTTGAATGTAATCTGCAGCCTGACAAGTTCCCAAACATTACTGAAAAAGTGAAAGCAATAAAACTTCTGGCATCTGGCAAGGCCCCCGGGGCCAGATGTAGTACTTGCTGAGATTTACAAAGCAGGAGGTACTCCAATTGCAAAGAAGTTGACAGAGTTATTTCACATTATGCGGAGAAAAGACGCCATCCCTCAATAATTCAAGGATGCGTCAATTATCCACCTATTCAAACGGAAAGGGAACCCTCAGATCTGTGATAATCACCGTGGCATTTCTTTAATACCAGTTAATGGGAAAGTTCTTGCAAGAGTCTTACTTAACCGACTGAATGAACACCTTGAACAGTCAGGGTATCTCCCAGAAAGCCAGCGTGGGTTTAGGAAAGACAGAGGAACAATGGGCATGATCTTCACAGCAAGACAGCTGCAAAGAGAATGCCAGGAACAGAACATGAAACAATACATGACCTTTGTTGACTTCACCAGAGCGTTTGACACAGTCGGTCGTGAGAGCCTTTGGAAGATCATGGTGAAGTTTGGATGTCCAACCAAGTTCATAGCAATTGTGAGACAGTTCCACGATGGTATGCTTGCACGGGTCCAAAATGATGGTGAGTTTTCAAATCCATTCCCTGTGACAAACGGAGTCAAGCAAGCCTGTGTGTTAGCCCCAACACTGTTCAGCATGATGTTTTCTGCCATGCTCACAGATGCTTTCTATGATGATGACAATTGCATACCTATTAGGTATCACTTTGATGGGAACCTTTTCAGGCTCCGAAGGTTGCAAGCCAAATCCAAGGTGCAGACAGAGGTGCTAGACGAGTTCCTCTTTGCTGATGACATAGCAAAAGGTGCTCTAACAGAAGAGAAGATCCAAAAAGGTATAGATCAAGTATCCGACTCCTGTGATAGGTATGACCTCACAATCAGCATCAAAAAGACTGAAGTAATCTATCAGCCAACACCCGGCAAGCCTTACAAAGAGCCAACCATTACAGGTCAAATATTGCAAGTGGTAGACAAGTTCACCTAACTAGGGAGCACGCTGTCAAGAGCCGTGCACATTGATGATAAAGTCAATGCCAGGATTGTCAAAGCTAGCACAGCCTTTGGCCGACTACGTGGTAGTGTCTGGGATCAAAGTGGAATCAGACATGACACAAAACTGAAAGTCTACAGAGCTGTGATGCTGCCAACATTACTGTATGCATGTGAAACATGTACAGTTTACCAACGGCACGTCAAAAGACTGAATCACTTCCATACAAGCTGTCTTAGGAAAATCTTAAAGATTAAGTGGCAAGGCAGGATTCCAGACACAGAAGTCCTGACAGGGCAGGGATGCAAAGTGAACATACTCTTCTGAAATTAGCACAGTTAAGATGAACAGGACACGTTACCGGAATGCCTGAGGAACGTTTGCCAAAGAAACGTCTCTATGGAGAACTAGAAGTGAGCAAACACTCCCAAGGCGGTCAGAAGAAGCACTACAAGGACACGCTCAACGCCTCTCTCAGGAACGTCAACATTCCAACAGAGTCGGGGGAACTAATTGTACAGGACAGTGCAAAGTGGCGAGTACTCATCAGAAAGGGTGCCAATGAATATGAGGCAAAAAGAATCAGTGAAGCCGAGCGGATACGCAAACAGCGCAAAGCCATAGCTAAGGCATCACCAACAGAGCTGTCTTCCTCTAACCTCTGTTGCTCTATCTGCAACAGACAGTTCAGAGCTAGTGTTGGTCGCATCAGCCATTTTAGAACACACAAATAGTAACATTTCTCAAATATGATTAAGATTGGTCATTGTCAGTAATGACATACGAACTATTAGTGCGGGGGAGACAAAACAAAACAAAAAAAAAAAAAAAACAACAAAAAAAAAAACAAAAAAAAAAAAACAAACACATTTGCCTTTAAAGGGGAATGGCTACACGTTCAGGGGAGACAACTCCTTACTGAATTTTACTGTCACCCTTGTCAAGGGTCTACTCTTAAAGGACTGATACCTTTAAGATTAGGGGTACTTGTCAGAACCGCATCGCTGAGGTGGCTCTAACGAGTACCTATAATCTATGTTTTGAGCATAAATGTAAAAAATGTCAGATTTTTTATCTGAAAATTTTTCTTTTTTATATTTTTTTTTTTTTTTGCGGTTAAAGTTTCGCGTGTTTTCGTTATTTGTATCAGTTTCCCTCAATATTATCAGAAGCCTCCGTGGTGTAAACTCGCCTTGTAAACCAGGGGTCGCAGGATCGATCCCGGGCTTCTCCAGACTTTCGGATGAGTCTTTAAACCGAGGTCCCCTCTCCGTATTACTTTAGCTGTTGGTGGGACGTAAAACTCTAACACTCGCTCGCTCCCTCAACATTACTTTATTGAAACTTACAACGTCCACTTCCTCCTCAAACACCTTTCTGATAGGCTCCTCTGTTCTGTCTTCACCAATCAGCTGGCAGTCCAGAAATACCCGGATACTATTAATGTCCTCGTTCAAATCCTGCATCTGAATCAACACAGTCTGGCTACGCTGTGGGCCAAGCCGAACTGGAAACCCGATCTTATACTGTCGACCGTCTCGACACTTCAAAGTGACGAATACTGGAAGTATGAAACGTACGTATGTCCAACAAAGTATCGGGTTCATCTCGAGAAGATACATTGTCGCTCGTCAACACAATATTCTAGTAGACACACAACGTAAAGATTATTTCGTTTTTTATTTTACTTTTTTGGGTCGATTATTTATCAATCGGTCCAAAGTTATAAGGACAAAATCTCTATAAGTGCTTGAGTCCACGTGACTGTCACTGGTTTGTAGGAAATCAATTTAATTTTATCGCAGTGAGGTCAGCTATAGAATCCGGGCTGGAAGCATGGGTTGGGCTTGGCAAACAGTGTAGACCCAGATCCGATCTCAATCCAGGACTATTTTTCCAACCATCGGCCAACCCCACCAGTACTTTCAGTGCTTTGATAATCATGGGTACACTGAGACTACTGACCCATATATGCCTAGCATCGCATTTTGAGGACACTGGCAAACAGTGTATACCAAGATCAGACGCCACAGAACGCGAAGTCTGATCTTGGACAACACTGTTCGTCAAGGTCCGGTTTGTGTGACGCTCGGTTTTGTTTGTTTGTTTGATTTGAAGTTTAACGTCCCCGTCAGCACTGTAAAGGTCATTTTGGAGACGTTTCTTCAAATTTTGTGCGACTTCTACCCGACATTGGGCTGGTTGGTTGGTTGATTTGAGGTTTAACGTCCTCGTCAACATTGTAAAAGTCATTTTAGAGACGTTGCTTCCAATTTTGTGGGACTTTTACCCGACATTGAGATGAAATGACATCTCAAGCCCTGTCGCCCAATGAAACCAATAGGGTTTATTAGCATGGACGGTCCACCTCGCACCGCGGTCCCTGGACAGGCTTAGATCCTCTAAACGGTTTACCAGTACTAGTGTGCGGGCCGGATTCAGCTCTGTGTGGAAGCATCATGCAGCCCATATATTTCTTCAAGCCCCTATTGGCGGGGGCGGCCCGACATTGAGATGAAATGACATCCGAAGCCCTGTCGCCTAATGAAACCAATAGAGTTTATAATCATGGACGGACCGACTCGCACCGCTTTGCCTGGGCAGGCTTAGATCTTCTAAGCGGTTTAACAGTACTCGAGTGCGGTCGGTTTCAGCTCTGCGTGGAAGCATCATGCAGCCCATCTATTTCTTAAAGCCCCGATTGGCGGGGGCAAATGTGACGCTCGGTATCATATGGATTAATTGTCCATTACCACGAGCACGATCACGTTTAAAATTTAGAACTTCTGTAAAAATGTTTAAAATCAAGCATTAGTTAAATTTTACTTATCCATTCGGCAGAAAAGGGTATATATATCATGCCTAACACCCATTCATCACGAAAACTCGCCTATATAATTTTGACCCCCCACCCCCCACCCCCAACCTTGAACCCAACTTTTATATAGAAAAACTGGGGTTTACAGGGGTAAACCTTATTTTTCTTATTTCTGCTCTAAAATATAGATTGTGGGTACTCGTTTTGTTTGTTTGATTCGAGGTTTAACGTCCCCGTCAACACTGTAAAGGTCATTTTGGAGACGTTGCCTCGATATTGAGCAAAAAAAAATAAAAAAAAAAAAAATAAAAAAAAATGCCATAATTTTTCATCTTAATAATTTCGTTTTTTCGGCAGTAAAGTTTACAATGCATTTGTTTAGGCGTGTTTTCGTAACGTTACATAAAAAAGATAAAAAAAAATAATTTGTGCTCGTGTTTTTGTCACAAAACCCATCTTACTCTTCGACTAGCATACAATATTCAGAATAGAAGAATATTTCACAAATTGATAATCCAACATGAAACATAACAACAAAAAAGGTTGCCCGCACATGGGAAATTTGAGTTTCAATTAATACACAAAGGCGTGCGATTAGCGATTATAGCCATTCCATTTTAGCGGCGGTAGGGGTCAGGCAATTAAGGGAAAAAATCAGACAGCGTCAATGGATAAACTGGTCTGAGTTTTCGCAGGTCGCATTTGAAGTTTATGTCTTTTTTGGTTATTTTTACATGCAGTGGCTCATAACATGTGTGTAGACCCGAGACCGGTCCCTTTCCAAAACAGTGTTGGCCGTCTCATCTGGATCCACACTGTATGTCGTCCTTTTTATGACTGACTAACACCCCTATTTATAAGAATGGGCATGCCCAAATTGAAAAGATGGAATGGTCGACGTCAGAAACCCAGGTGTGAAAGGATTAACTATTGTTCTCACACTGATAAAGACATGATTGTCGTTTACAAGATGGCTTCAGCTTGTTCTTGTCAGTTCAAAGGGTGGTTGCAATCTTGTTAGCGATGTTATTACATTGCAGCCTCAGATGAACATACATGTATTTATAAATTCCCCTTTTATACAGATTGAAGATGTTCACATTATTTTTCTGTTTAAAAAAAAAACAAAAAAAACATAAACACACAGAGTGTGGTTACTCACCAGAAAGGGAAGTTTTAAGGAAATGAGCACATATTTTCACAAAAAAAAAAAAAAAAAAATCCAAGCAGGCACACGTCGCTGACGTTGCACCGACGTTGATGTGACGTTGCATAATCTTCATGACGTTGTATCGACGTTGAAGTGATGTCACGATTACTGCTGGGTTCATGATAGATACAGCCAAGCAGGCTCACAACGTGTATGAAACGTCGCATCAACGTTCATGCAACGTCATGACGTTGCATCGACGTTGAGGCGACGTTTCCTAGACGTCATGTCGCAACGTCTTAATTGGTAACCTGATCATACTTGTATATCGATAAGGTACACTATTAACTCGCGTCCCTGCCCATCGAGGCTTAGAGAAATAGATTGAGCTGCATGGTGCTTCCGCGCAGAGCTGATGCCGACCGAACCGCTTAGAAGGCCTAAGCCTGTCCGTGCAAAATGGTGCAAGTCGGATCGTCCCTATAATTGGGTGATAGGGCTTGGGATGTCACCACATCTCAATGTCGGGGAAAAGTGCCACAAAATTTGAAACAACTTCTCCAAAATGACCTATAAAGTGTTGACGGGGACGTTAAAGCTCAAATCAAACAAACAAACAGACGTCCAAGGATGACGTCAGTTGGTTATGACAATACCTTGTTCAACTTCTCCAAAATGACCCAAATAGTGTTGTCAGAGACGTAAACCCTCAGCAACAAGGAGAACGAAACAATATGTACCCATATGAGTCAAGAAATAACACATTTTCTGAGCAGATTTCATGTTTTTATTTTTTGTGTTTAATTGTGATTCCTTCCAAATATAGTCTAGTTGCTCTTTCGAACACCCTAAATGAAGAAAGTATACAGTTTATTTCTCACATTTCTCGTTAAGGACTCAATTTACCTTACACAACAAACAACGCAACATCAACGGCAAGCATAAAACAGCAGCAGCAGCAGCAGCGACAACAACAACAATAACAAATTAACAACCAGGACAACACATTAGGTAAACATGTCCGTGTGAAATAATGGCGTCCAACATGGTGTCAGAAATTACACATTTGGGGTAAAAAAGTTAACATCATCCTTATTTCTGCTTTCAACATAGATTTTGGGTGCTCGTTAGGACCGGCGGTTCTATCGAGTACCCACAATCTATGTTTTTGAGCAAAAATAAGGCAGATAATATTTACCCCCGTAAACCAAACTTTTCTCCATACAAAGTGGTATTTAGGGGGGTATTCGATTCGCGGACTTGTTATCGCGATTAACTAAAGCTCGAACAACAACAAAAAAAAAATACCGGGAGATAAGCCTTACTTTCCCTGGCTTAACTAATACTAAAACTAGTACTGTCACGTTTGGTCTTAAGGACTATTTTATTACATGTATGTTCGAAGAAACGGAAGCGCTGTAGTTGGGTCCAGTACCGGAAGTAGAATTGCGTTGACATATAAACTTGATACAAGTATCATCTTTCAAAAATAATGCGGAGTGCAAGCTGACCAGAGCATTCGCTGTTCTAATCGGCATAATAATGTAAAAACTTACTCTGCGAGGAAGAAGAATCCCAATTAACCTCGAACTTCGTACCGTATCGCCGACTCACAGCGCGCATTAACATCGCATCTTGGCCGGAAATAGCCCCAGTCAGAAAGAGATCTTGGTTAATCTTGAAAGCTGTTGCAATCTGTTTACTGTTTCTGGTCACTACAAAGAGATACCCAATAAGTTTAGTATGTGACATAATGCATCCTTTCATACATGTCCATGTATTTCCAAAACAGTTATATTTCTGAATAATGTATGTGATATTTTTCTATTTTTATACTTCAAACATAGGCCTAGGGCTCTCGCCCATCGGGGCTTGGAGAAATAGAATGGGCTGCATGATGCTTCCACACAGAGCTAAAACCTACCGCACACAAGTACTGATAAACCGCTTAGAAGGTATATACCTGCCGAGGCAAAGTCGTCCATGCATATAACTCTATTGGTTTCATTTGATGCAGGGACTGAGGTGTCGTTTCATCTCAATGGCGGGAAAAAGTCACACAAAATTGGAAGCAAATTCTCCAAAATGACCTAAATTGCGTTGATCTGGACGTTAACCTAACACCAAACAAAACAAATTTAAACCTAGGCTGTCGGGCCTCATACAGGTGGTTCTAACCCTATGTCGTGGAGCAGAAAATAGAAAAAAAAAACTACCCGTGGATTTATAAATAAAAAAAAAAACAAAAAAAAAAAAAAAAAAAAAAAAAACAATGACTTCCCCTGTTAACGTGATTTCTGTGTGATATATTACACAGCATGATTAGGAATCGATACAATAACCCACACCTCCCATCAGAGACATCAAAGGAAAAGAAACACAAACATAAAATGGAAACATCAATAGCTGAAAGCCAAAAAGGACAGGCGACTGGCAACATAACACAGAATTTACAAGTTCTTGCAATGAACATCCCTGTAATGCGCCCGACAGTCCGGGCTTGGAGAAATAGATTGGTCTGCATTGTGCTTCCATGCAGAGCTAAAACTGACAGCTAGAAGGACTAAGCCTGTGCGAGTCACACCTCCCAATGCACATTCATGTAAGCCCTATTGGTTTCATCGGGTGGCCAGGGCTTGAGAAGTCATTTCATTTCAATGTCGCGTAAAAGTCCCATACAACTGGAAGCTACGTCTCCAAAATGATTTAAAATGTGTTGATGAGGACATTAAACCTCAATTCAAACCCTGTAAGCCCATAGCATATCGGAAATGGTGAGATTTGCAAGGGAATTCATTATTTTGGTTATTTGCTTCGATTACGAAAACACCTCTATACAAATTCATTGTAAACTTTACCTCCGAAAAATCGAAGTTTTTAGATGAAAAATTGTGATATTTATCTTATTTCTGCTCATTTTTTAGATTATGAGTACTCGTCGAGGCGGTTCTAACGAGTACCCACAATCTATATTTTAGAGCAGAAATAAGAGAAATAAGGTTTACCCCCTGCAAACCCCAGTTTTACTATATAGAAGTAGGGTTCAAGGGGGTCGAGATCATATAGGCGTGTTTTCGTGATGAGAACATAGATAGCGGGTTCTCACTAGAACATCCTATATGTTTGGAGTAAATGAAACAGAAAGAAGCCCACGGGCGTTTATTTTTTTTATTTGATGTTTAACGTTCCCCCAATACTAAAAGGGTCATTTTGGATACGTTGCTTCCAATTTTTGGGGACATCTCATGCTCTGCCGCCCAATAAAACCAATTGGGTGTATAGGCATGGACTCGTACCATTTGGCCTCGGGCAGGTTTAGACCCTCTAAGCGGTTTACCAGTACTCATGTGCAATCGGTTTCAGCTCTGTACAGATATGAAAGACGCCATGGGCCTCCGCGGCCTAGTGGTTAAGAGCGCTGACTCTTGATCATTAGATCTCTCATCGATGTGGTTCGAGCCTCGCTCGGGTCACATGTGAGACGCCAAGTGTGTGTGAATTCGGGTTTAATGTCGCTTTCAACAATTTTTCAGTCATATCACGACGGTGTCTGGTTGCGACAGGGAGCTCAATGCTCACTGTTATAGTGCTGCCTCACTGAAGTATCATGTCCCAGATACCTTAATGATACCACACCCAGTCACATTATCCTGACACTGGGTCGACCAGTCCTAGTTCTACCCCGTAAATCTGAGTGCCAAGCGAGGAGCAGCTAGTACCATTCTTAACAACTTTGGTATGTCGCGGCCCGGGATCGAACCCGTGACCTCCCGTTCCCCGGAGCGAACACTCTACCAACTGAGCTATCGGGGCCGGTCAATGAGACGTCAAGTTCTGCGACGGAATGTCAGGTGTTTTTTCCGGGTACTCCGGCTTTCGCCCACCTCTGATTATCGATCGGCTCGATATGAGTGAAATAGTCTTAGAAGGGCCGTAAAACTAAAACCGAAAAAAATGAAAGACACCAGCAGCACGTGAACAAGTCCTCCTCTAAACACCCTTTATATAGAGAAGGTGGATGATGGGGGGGGGGGGGGGGGTACATGGGTATACGTTAATTTCCTTTTTCCTGCTCCAAGAGCCGCCCCCGCCCATAGGGGCTTGAAGAAATATATGGGCTGCATGATGCTTCCACGCAGAGCTGAATCCGGCCCGCACACTAGTACTGGTAAACCGCTTAGAGGACCTAAGCCTGTCCAGGAACCGCGGTGCGAGGCGGACCGTCCATGCTAATAAACCCAATTGGTTTCATTGGGCGACAGGGCTTGAGATGTAATTTCATCTCAATGTCGGGTAAAAGTCCCACAAAATTGGAAGCAACGTCTCCAAAATGACCTTTACAGTGTTGACGGGGACGTTAAACCTCAAATCAATCAAAAATCCTGCTCCAAGATAAACCGCCTCGTCGAGGCAGTTCTAACGGGTACCCACACTCTATATTTTAAGCTGAAATAAGAAAATTATGAGAATGTTTTATCTGAAAATTTTTGTTTGGTGGTAAAATTTTCAATAAATCTGATTATAGATACAGGCGCGTTTTTGGAATGGGTGTCTGATGACAAGGGAGAAAACGTTCGACACTGCCTCTTCGGAAAAAAAAGACCACCATTTAAGGGAAAACACTCTTTAGGAGCAAATTCTAAGTCTTTCCTGAATGTCACTATCCAGCAGGCACATGGCGTAATTGTGACGTCACATCAACGTCGGTACAACGTCATGACATTTATGCAACGTCACATCTACGTCGTATGACGTTGCACCGACGTTGATTTGACGTTGCCATAGCGACGTGTTCCTGCTGGGTGAAGTAAGGTCTTGATTGCTTTTGGGCTTCAACGACACATCAACACTTGACGGTCATTTTGTGTCGTCTCCCTGTCATCATATACAATGAAGTCTGACATTACAAACTGATTGAATAGGCGCCCCATCAACAGCACCACTGACGGCCCCGCCCATCGGGGCTTGAAGAAATAGATGGGCTGCATGATGCTTCCACGCAGAGCCGAAGCCGACCCGCACATGAGTACTGGTAAACCGCTTGGAGGATCTAAGCCTTCCCAGGCAAAGAGTTGCGAGTCGGACCGTCCATGCTTATAAACCATATTGGTTTCATTGGGCGGCAGGCCTTGAGATGTACAAAATTGGAAGCAACGTCTCCAAAATGACCTTTACAGTGTTGACGGGGACGTTAAACCTCAAATCAAACAAACAAAAAACAGCACAACTGTGATTTTTAATGTCCCCCTTTTGTTGACACACAACTCAGGAATAAATGGCACAAAAGTTCACCCTCACAGATTAGGCTAGATTCAATGTACAAGCCACACCAGTTCATTAACATGCTTAATGGTCGAGTAGGAGTTCGCGATGAAGTAGCCTAGTTTCTAGGGAAATCTATGCTCAAATCTACAACGTGAGCACAGCCCCCGCCCATAGGGGCTTGAAGAAATATATGGGCTGCAGGATGCTTCCACGCAGAGCTGAATCAGGCCCGCACACTAGTACTGGTAAACCGCTTAGAGGACCTAAGCCTGTCCAGGAACCGCGGTGCGAGGCGGACCGTCCATGATTATCAACCCTATTGGTTTCATTGAGCGGCAGGGCTTGAGATGTCATTTCATCTCAATGTCGGGTAAAAGTCCCACAAAATTGGAAGCAACGTCTCCAAAATGACCTTTACAGTGCTGACGGGGACGTTAAACCTCAAATCAAACAAACAAAACAAAATAAAATGGACTTCAAATAAGCATGAAACATTCTGTAAATTACCTTCAAAAGCGTTCTTTGAACTGTAAAAATGATGTTATATTTTGAATTCGAGAGATGTGACGTCATAGCCAGTTCAAAATTGTGACGTAGGATTGATCAATTACCATAAGTGTCCTAATTAATTATGTATATAAAAAAGAAAATTTACTTTTTTCGGCGGATACTTCATATCGTGTGTTGAAAACATCCGAATTTTCACTCGTGCTTCGCACTCGTGAAAATTCGGCTGTTTTCAACACACTCGATGCAATAATTTCGGTATCCATTTCAAAAAAGTAAATATCCTCCATCTATTCTATCCTATTCTGTTTCCATTTATCATATTGCGAGGATATAAAAACCATAGGACCACAAGAGTTATAGCACATAGTTACTGCCACCTGACGTCATGAGGCCGTCCGTGACAAACCTGTATGGAACGCCCTGGCTGTCTTACGGTGATAAAATTCATTATGTTTGGTGGTTTTCCTATTATATGCTGTGATAAAAACAGTATATGTAGTGGTTAATCTAGTATATGTAGTAGAAACCTCATTATTTTCGGCGGAACCTGTATATGCTGTAGTATTTTTGTTATATGCGGTAGTATTTTTGTTATATGCGGTAGTATTTCTATTATATGCTGCGGTATTTTTATTATTTGCTGTAGTATTTTAATATATGCTGTAGTATTTTATTATACGTTGTGGATACTCATTATTTGCTGTAATATTTTTATTATATGCTGTGGTCACAGTTTGAAATGTTATATGCAGTAGATTCGTCTTTATCTTGGGTGCAAAATGTTATTATCATGATGAGATCATGCGTATGCATTCGTAACCTACCAGCCGATAATAAGGTAATAGGCATGATAAGAGACAGTCCACAATTATTTCCCTTGTTTGGTTGGATGCTTTCAGGATATACTTTCAGGCAGATAGTTCCCTTGTTGATTGGCCCTACCGATGTTATCAAATGCCCTGCTCATTATGGTAACTTGAAAAGGGCATTGTATCAGCTTTTATGAAATGTCAAGTTTGATCAGAATTTTTATCATTGGAGGAAACACCTACATTAATCGGTACACGATTAACTAAAGTGTTAATTAAATTAACCCAAATGGAATCTTCCATCTTATAAAGTTTGAAATTTAGGGGTGTCAGGTTGTGTTTTCTTCAACTTTTATTCGGGAAGTCGCTAAACTTTTTCAAACAGCATCCGCCCTGATCAGACGACGCCGCGTTCTGATCTGGGCCTGCAGTGTTTGACAACCCAAATGGAATCTTCCATCTTATATATTTTGAAATTTAGGGGTGTCAGGTTGTGTTTTCTTCAAAATTTATTCGAGAAGTGGCTAAACTTTTTCAAACACCGTAGGCCCTGATCATACGACGCCGCTTTCTGCGGCGTTTGATTGGGCCTGCAGTGTTAGACAAGGTACCCCTATGTTGGTTTCTGGTACTGAATGGGTTAAAAGTGAATAATAATAAAACAATATTAATAACAATAATAAAAATGATAATAACTAGAGTAGGCGCACCCCCGCGTTCTGCGGCGTCGGATCTGGGCCTGCAGTGTTTGACAAGGTACCCCTATGTGGGTTTCTGGTACTGAATGGGTTAAAAGTGAATAATAATAATAAAATAATAATAATAACAATAATAAAAATAATAATAATAACTAGAGCAGGTTGATGGCGCGCCATCGCATATTCCCACACTGTGAAAACCATGTTACAATAAAAGGACCCAAACTACTTCTTTCTGGCCTCCGGTGAACTCAAGACATGTCTCGGGGGCAAGTTATGACCCATTTCAGCTATTGTTCGGCAACAAAAATATAGTACCCCACCTACCCCTGGGGTACGAGTTGACCAAAATAGGTACGATTTGACTAGGGGGTACGAGTTGACCAAAGAACGGGTACGAGTTGACCAAAAACAGGTACGAGTTGACTTAGGTACGAGTTGACTTAGGTACGAGTTAACCAGTTACCCTTGGTACGGGGGTTTTCCGCGGCAATTTATCTTCGATACTTTTCGAGAAGTTCACGAAGGCATCCGATTGATCTCATCATGATAATAAAGTTTGCACCCAAGATAAAGATTTATCTACTGCACGTAATGACATTACCAGTTAATATAATGACGTGACTACCTCAAATAAAGAGAGAGTGTGAAAGGACCGAACATAGGAACAAAAGCACTCAATATAATGGAAAAAGCACTGCACCAACTGATGAAGACACCGAATAGCAAGAAATATCTACTATAGATAATGGAAAAAGCAGAACATATAACACTGAAACCACAGCATATAATAAAAATACTACAGCGTATACACCGTTTTACCACCGAAAATAATGAGGTTTCCACTACATATACTAGATTAACCACTACATATACTGTTTTTATCACAGCATATAATAGGAAAACCACCAAACATAATGAATTTCATCCCCGTAAGACAGCCAGGGCATTCCATAAACCTGTGTCATTTTAACTTAGTATCGTCACCTTAGCGCAAAAAGTCAATAACTCCAATACATTTTAAATGGGAGTTATTGACTTTTTGCGCTAAGGTGACGGTATGTGGAAAACAGATTCTTACTATCGTGGTCATTTCACATGCAATTTATGAACCTTACCGAAGGCTCGATTAATAATTCGTGTATGTAATGACCACTGGTGTAATCTAGGATCCTCTGTATGAAACATATAGTGTCACGTGATAACGTCGCGAAACATGTTTGAGGTTTAACGTCCCCGTAAGCAATGTAAAGGTCATTGTGGAGGCGTTGCTTCCAATTTTGTTGGACTTTTACCCGACATTGAGATGAGATGACATCGCAAGCCCTGCCACCAATGATGAAACCAATAAATTTTATAAGCATGGAAACTCGCACCGCTTGGCCTGTGCAGGCTTAGATCCTCTTAAGTGGTTTACCAGTACTCGTGTGCGGGAGGGTTTCAGCTCTGCGTGGAAGCATCATACAGCCCATCTATTTCTTCAAGCCCCGATGGGCGGGGGCCGAACAGCAGTGAGTTCTGTAGCAGCTCATGCCAATTAAGTAAATTAATGTTCTATGCGGAAAATACAAGAGAAATTGTCAAATCCGAGCAGGGACACGTCGCTAGATATGTAGGGCAACGTCAAATCAACGTCGGTGCAACGTCACGACGTTGCACCGACGTATATGTGGCGTTGCATAAACGTCACGACCTTGTGTCGACGTAGATGTGAAGTCATAATTACGTAATGTGCCTGCTGGGATATGATACCAAAAAACCCACATTTGTGACCATCTCATAACATTTATATTAGAAGTCCAAGAGTGTGGGGTCCTGCATACATGCATTGCCATCATACATAAAGTTAACAAGTCCATGTAATGAACACCTTGTAAACACCACTTTATAAAAAAGAGACATGGTGTTTGCAGAGGAATACATTGTTCTTCATTTTATTTCTTCTTCTAGGTAGGCTATAAATTGTTCTAACAAGCTTTTGAGTACATGTACCTGTGTCCTGAAGTAGGAATAAGAACAAGAGGACCAAGCTGGTCCTGTATCGCTCACCTGAGCTAACAGATTCGAAGTTTCAGGAAGTGTCAACCTTTACTGAAGGAATTATGGGCAGACATGGTGATGACAGGGTAAGCATTTTCTGCAAATCAAGTAGAATGCAACTCTATAATATAAATAGGCTGACCTCACCGGTTTTCAAACTCATTCAAGCTTTTATTCCTGACTTGCTAAGAAGATTCGATATAAACTGAAGGAGCTATGGTGAAGACAAGTTCAAAGATAAGCAATTAACTGCTGCAATCAAAGGGATGTTACTCTGTGATAAAAAGGCAAAGCTCATGAGTTTTCAAACTCCTCTGAGCTTTTCTGCCTGACTTACTTGTTTGTAAGTTTCATGAAGACCCGATCAAAACTGAAGGGGCAGCAGTGATGACAAGGTCGAAAATAGGCATTTTCAGCAATCAAAGGCATGTAACTCTATGATAAAAAATGGCCGACTTGGCCGGTACTCGAACTCATCCGAGGTTTTATCCCCAGCCACCTTACATATAAGTTTCAGAAAAATCTGATCAAAACTGAAGGGACTAAGGTGATGACAAGGTCAAAATTGGGCATTTTCAGCAATCAAAGGGATATTACTCTATGATAAATGGGCCGACTTGGCCAATTTTCGAACTCACCCGAGGTTTTATCCCCAGCCACCTTACATATAAGTTTTTTCAGAAAAATCCGATCAAAACTGAAGGGGCTACGGTGATGACAAGGTCAAAAATGGTCATTTTCAGCCACCAAAGGGACATAACTCTATGATAAATGGGCTGACTTGTCGAACTCATCTGAAATTTTATCCCCAGCCACATTACATATAAGTTTCAGAAAGATCCAATCAAAACTGAAGGGGCTATGGTGATTACAAGGTCAAAAATCCACATTTTCAGCAATCAAAGGGACGTAAATCTATGATAAATGGGCCAACTTGGCCATTCGTCGAATTCATCCGAGTTTTTATCCCCAGCCACCTAACATATAAGTTTCAGAAAGATCCGATCAAAACTGAAGGGGCTACAGTGATGACAATGTCAAAAATCAACATTTTCAGCAATCAAAGGGACCTAACTCTATGATAAATAGGCCACCTTGGCCGGTTTTCGAACTCATCTGAGGTTTTATCCCCAGCCACCTTACATATAAGTTACAGAAAGATCCGATCAAAACTGAAGGGGCTACGGTGATGACAAGATCAAAATTGACATTTTTAGCCATCAAAGGGACAAAACTACATGTATATAGTAAATAGGCCACCTTGGCTGGTTTCGAACTCATCCGAGGTTTTATCCTCAGCCCCCTTACATATAAGTTTCAGAAAGATCCGATTAAAACTGAAGGGGCTACAGTGATGACAAGGTCAAAAATCAACATTTTAAGCCATCAAAGGAACATAACTATATAGTAAATGGGGCGACTTGGCTGGTTTTCGAACTCATTCGAGGTTTTATCCCCAGTCACCTTACATATAAGATTCAGAAAGATCCGATCAAAATTGAAGGGGCAACAGTGATGACAAGGTCAAAAATCGGCATTTTCAACAATCAAAGGGACATAACTATATAGTAAATGGGGCGACTTGGCTGGTTTTCGATCTCATACGAGATTTTATCCCCAGCCGCCACCTTACAAATAAGTTTCAGAAAGATTTTATCAAAACTGAAAGGGCTACGGTGATAACAAGGTAAAAAATCAGCATTTTCGGCAATCAAAGGGACGTTACTCTACAATAAATGGGCCGACTTGGTCGGTTTTCGAACTTATCCGAGATTTTATCCCCAGCCAACATACATATAAGTTTCAGAAAGATCCGATCAAAACTGAAGGGGCTACGGTGATGACAAGGTCAAAAATCGGCATTTCCAGCAGTCAAAGGGATGTAACTCTATGATAAATGGGCCGACTTGGCCGGTTTTCGAACTCATCCGAGGTTTTATCCCCAGCCACTTTATATATAAGTTTCAGAAAGATCCGATCAAAACTGAAGGGGCTACGGTGATGACAAGCATTTTCCCATTGTAAGTCTATGGGACCTTGTGATTGCCATAGCAACCAAAGTTTTCATGCGATTAAAAAAAAAAAAAACTTTTGCCCTCGCCCATAGGGGCTTGAAGAAATACATGGGCTGCATGATGCTTCCACGCAGAGCTGAATCCGGCCCGCACACTAGTACTGTTAAACCGCTTAGAGGATCTAAGCCTGTCCAGGAACCGCGGTGCGAGGAGGACCGTCCATGCTAATAAACCCTATTGGTTTAATTGGTCGACAGGGCTTGAGCTGTCATTTCATCTCAGTGTCGGGTAAAAGTCCCACAAAACTGGAAGCAACGTCTCCAAAATGACCTTTACAGTGTTGACGGGGACGTTAAACCTCAAATCAAACAAACAAACAAACGAGCTTTTGAGTACCCAATGGCCAATACATGTACCTATGTCTTGGATCAGGAATAAGAAAAATGTGTACACCCCTAACTGTTAACCCTAATTTTCTCTACATAAAGTGGGGTTTAGTGGATTATTTATCACACGGTCTTGGTAACATGATCACATATTTTCGTGAGAAAAAGAATCTTTTGGATGCATGAAAGATATCATTAGGTATCT
Organism: Lucinisca nassula; assembly: GCA_963580285.1. Lineage (NCBI taxonomy): Eukaryota > Metazoa > Mollusca > Bivalvia > Lucinida > Lucinidae > Lucinisca > Lucinisca nassula. The sequence goes on from OY757018.1 coordinate 12,263,211, forward strand.
CACACAGGTAAATTCATCACGTTAACAAGTCCGTGAAATGAAGACCCCCATCCCCCCCCCCCCCCCCGACCCACTTCATATAGAGAAAACTGGGATTTACGGGTGTATACATTATTGTTTTTTATTTCTGCTCCAAGACAAAGGTTGTGGGTACTCGTTAGAACCGCCTCAATGAGGCGGTTCTAACGAGTACCCACAACCTATGTTTGAAGTAAAAATAACAAAAAATATGACAGATATTAATCAGAAAAGATGTGAAAAATGCACTTTGTCGTACGGGTGTAGTATCGTAATGATCCGTATGAAATGTATCCTTACCTACAACTGGCCTTTGACCTGTCGAAATACTGCATGACACAAAGAAGATCATAACAATTGTACACCGATCCATATTATTAGAACAAAAATATTATAATCCGTGGAAAATCGAAAATAAGCTACAAATGCCTTGTGAAACCTTTTTTCAGCGTCTGTAGCTTAGACACTGAGAAAATATACAGTATTAAAGGACAGACCTAAGACAGGCCGAAATATGTTTTCATCGTAACCCTTTCAACCCAGTAGATCATGATGATATGAGTCGTCAAATCAGGTTCTACACTACTCGGCAGTCTGTTGACGATTTTGTTTAAAACTCTTTTTATGTGAGACGCCAAGTTGTACAAGAGACAGTCGGATAATTTCCTTCCGGGTACTCCGGTTTTCGCCCAACTCTGGAGAACGACAGGCTCGAAATAAGTAACATACTCCTGAAAGGGCCGTAAAATAATAATCTACTCGACAGATCCAAAGCCAAAGATAGATGTTTGCTTCCGGATATGGCTAGCGTCCCATTTTGGGACATTGGCAAACGCTGTAGACCCAGATCATACGCCGCAGAACGTCTGATCAGGATCTACAATGTTTACTTTAAATGTATCTAGTTTCGTAAAACTGTCCGCAAATAAAATAAACCCGACACTCCTATAATTTGAAACGGACTCCTCCAAACTTTTTGGATGGAAGTTTTCATTGTCAGGGTTGGCTCTAAAGAAAGATTGAGGGTGCTCTTTGAAACCGCCTCATTGAGACGGTTCTAAAATGAAAACCTAAAATGTATTATTTAGAGCGAAATAAGAATATATTGGAACACCATAGCATATGTACATGTAAACGCTTCGATTACCTTTGAAGTGGGGTCTACAATGTGTATTACATGGACATAATGTGAAAGACAAAAAGTAAGGTTCCAATGAAGTAATTTATAAAACTGTAGTACTTTTAGGCGAGTAGGGTTTTTCTTTACTTATTTCTTTTTCTAATAATAAGGCATTAAACAAGCCACATATGTTTTGAATTTTGACAAAGTAAACAGACAAAAATATCAGTGTCTAATTCAGTCAAGTATTTCGGTGCAGTTCCTAATGTTCACGTTAGTCTATTGCATGCGGTAACCTCTAAATGGGGTACTTGGAAAGAGTGCAGGTCCAGATCAGACGCCGACCAGCACTACTTTGCTAACAAACTGTTCCTAAAAAAAAAAAATCGAATAAAAACGAAAAAAAAAAAAAAAAAGGATTGTAACTACTTTTATGACAAATGAAATTGTCCAACACATCACGAAAACACGCCTATATATTTCTGACCCCTCTTGAACCCCACTTTTATATAGTAAAACTTGGGTTTACAAAGGTAAACCTTATTTTTCTTATTTATGCTCTGAAATATAGAATGAGGCGGTTGTAACGAATACCCGCAATCTATATTTTGAGCAGAAATAAGAAAAATATCACCATTTTTTCTCTTAAATTTTTCGTTTTTCGGTGGTAAAGTTTACAATGTATTTGTATAGGCGTGTTTTCATAATGATATAGCAATGGAAGAGTCCACTAGTATACAATGGGTTAGCGAGCTCGTGCAACGCATGCTGCTATAAATTCCATGCCGAGAAAAAAGTGAGGTATTCGAGGGTATATTGGTCTATTCTAAATATAGATTTTGGGTAGCCTTTTTAACGCGCCCTCATTGAGGCGGTTCTAAAGACCACACACAATCTACATTTGAAAGAAATGATAGACTGTGGATACTCGTTTGTATATTTACATATATTGCCATATTATGGTGGCGTTTTTTTTTTTTTCAAAATATTTTTTTTTTTTTTTTATTATTTCTACTCCAAATATAGATTGTGGGCACTCGTTAGAACCGCCTCATCGGGGCGGTTCTAACGAGTACCCACAATCTATGGTTTAGAGCAGAAATAAGAAAAATAAGGTTTACCCCTGTAAACCCCAGTTTTACTATATAAAAGTGGGGTTCAAAGGGATCAAAATTATATAGGCGTGTTTTCGTGATGCACAGATTGTTGAAACTAGTTTCTGAACCCATAATCTATATTTGAATACGAAAAAAAAAAAATAAAAAAAAAAAAAAAAAAAATAAGAAAAGTACCATTTTAATAGCCACAAATCTCATGCGCTTGTTTTCTTAATGTCTCATTCTGCGGGACAACTAAATGAGTATTGTAATTATTTATCTAGCCCCCGCCCATCGGGGCTTGAAGAAATAGATGGACTGCATGCAGAGCCGACCCGCACACGAGTACTGGTAAACCGCTTGGAGTATCTAAGCCTGTCCAGGCAGAACGGTGGGAGTCGGCCCGTCCATGCTTATAAAACCTATTGGTTTCGTTTGGCGGCAGGGCTTGAGGTGTCATTTCATTTCAAAGTCGGGTAAAAGTCCCACAAATTGGAAGCAACGTCTCCAAAATGACCTTTACAGTGTTGACGGGAACGTTAGACTTCAAATCAAACAAACAATTATTTATCATTTCACGTTCCCGTCAATACTATTTAACCCCTATCCTGCTGTTCACGACAACACCTACCTTTGCAAACAGTGCAGATCCTGATCAGATGGCTTCTGAAGAAGTCTTGTTCACGACAATCCCTACCTTTGCAAACAATGTAGATCCAGATCAGATGGCTTCTAAAGTAGTCTTATCCTGCTGTTCACGACAACCCCAACCGCCCAACCTATGCAAACAGTGTAGATCCTGATCAGATGGCTTCTGAAGAAGTCTTATCCTGCTGTTCACGACAATCCCAACCTTTGCAAACATTGTAGATCAGATCAGATGGCTTCTAAAGAAGTCATATCCTGCTCTTCACGACAACCCCTACCTTTGCAAACAATGTAGATCCAGATCAGATGGCTTCTAAAGAAGTCTTATCCTGCTGTTCACGACAATCCCAACCTTTGCAAACATTGTAGATCAAGATCAGATGGCTTCTAAAGAAGTCTTATCCTGCTGTTCACGACAACCCCTATTTTTGCAAACAATGTAGATGTAGATAAGCATGGCTTCTGAAGAAGCCTTATTCGGCTATTCACGACGATCCCTACCTTTGCAAACAATGTAGATCCAGATCAGATGGTTTCTAAGAAGTCTTACCCTGCTGTTCACGACAACCCCTACCTTTGCAAACAATGTCGATCCATATCAGATGGCTTCTGAAGAAGCCCTATTCGGCCATTCACGACAATCCCTACCTTTGCGAACAATTTAGATCCAGATCAGATGGCTTCTGGAGAAGCCACCTGATCTGGATCTACACTGCTTATCATACAGATCAATATCAGATATCAAGTAATCTGATTGGCTTATAGCTAGTTATGGGTGTGGCTGAACCTAAAATATTCAGGAGGATAAGGGTTAAAATTGTAATAAGTTCACCGCAACATGCAAAATGGTGCGCTTAGCGAATTCTCATCACGATTACAAGTCCCTGAAACGAAGACCCCACTAAACCCCGTTTTAGATAGAGAACAGGTATACATTACCTGCCTTATTTTAGCTCAAAAACATAGATTGTGGGTACTCGTTAGAACCGCCTCATTGAGGCGGTTCTAACGAGCACCCACAATCTATGTTGAAAGCAGGAATAAGAAAAATGTTATCATTTTTAGCTAAAATTCATCACTTCTGACACCATGTTCGATGCCATTATTTCACTCGTACGTGTTTTCCTAATGTCAAATCACTTTGTATACAGACTTGGTCAGGTTAAACCTTTCCCGAATGCGTGAGCTACATGCATCCATAAATATATCGAACAGCGAAGATCTGGTCAGACTGCGCAGACGCTCTGGCTGATCCGAGTCTTCGCTTGGCGCACATGTCCGGTAACCTCTTTTCGCTAGGCGCCGCCCATTTACAAATAAATAGATATATTGTTAGAATGGCCGGCGTCGGCAGCTCAGTCGGATGCGCGTCTGACTGGTGATCAGGAGGACGCTGGGTTCGATACCTGCCGGGTGAGCAACATTCTTTCGTGGAGATTGATCATGATATCTTTTCTACGATCATTCTCTCCTTTCCGCTGATTCAAGAAGGGCAGTTGTCAGTTTCTGTCGAAAGAGTGGGCACTGTACTGTTTACCCGCTAACGTATAAGCCTGTCCAGGAAAGTGTGGATAGTTAAACTGACCGGCTCAAAAATGGCCCAAATAGTGTTGACAGGGCCGTTAAACTCCAATACAAACAAACAAATGAGATATGAATTATATACCTCACAGAGTTTATGATCTTTAGAGTGTTGACGGGGACGTCAAACAAATCAAACAAAACAAAACAAAAACCTCACTCAGTTTTATTGAGAATTCATTACAATACAGGGTCCGTTCTTTCATATCTCCAAAATGGTGTCTTTTTGATGAAAATTTTGATCTTTGTCTTATTTATATTCCAAACAAAGGTTGTGGGTGCTCGTTAGAACCGTCCGTCAGACCGATTCTTAAGAGTACCCACTACCTATGCTTTGGAGCAGAAATAAGCAAAATAGTGTATACCCCTACAAATATCTGCTTTCTCCATATAAAGTCGGGTTTACAGGAATGTTTGCTACACTGAATTGTTCATCACGTGAACAAGTCCGTGTAATGAACACCCCACTAAACCCCACTTTATATAGGGAAAGCTGAGGTTTACGGGGGTGTACATTATTTTTCTAATTTCTGCTCCAAGACATAGGTTGTGAGTACTCGTTAGAACCGCCTCAATGAGGCGGTTGCCTCAATGAGGCGGTTCTAACGAGCTCCCACAACTTATGTTTGCAGTATAAACAAGAAGAATATCACATATTTTCATCAGAAAATAATTCCTTTTGGAGATATGAAAGAATGCACTATGCATACGGGCGTGTTACCGTAATGTAAAAAGATGGCCGTCTCCCAGAGAAAGGAAGAAAAGGCAGAAGAGGGCAGTTCTATTAAGCTTTATTTTATATTAATTTATTTTAGTTCGATTGCGATGGAAGCTTCAAGCTTATTCAATCGCTCTCGAACAATCTTTCCGGACGTTTTCACGCGCGCGAGAGAGGGGCAACTGCTACCCATTTACACCTGGGTGGAGTGAGGCAGTGTCATTACGTGTCTTGCCCAAGGACACAACTCGATACCGGGTGCCGGATTCGAACGCACAGCCTCTCGATCATGAGTCGAACTCGTTAACCACTGCGCTATCGAGGCTGGTACATGTAGCCTCTTGTTAAGCTTTCTTGTGGGTTTGGATTTTATTGACCAAGCCGACACTTTTTAGGTCATGCCGGGACAGTCAGCCTTGTCTAGACAGGCTAAGCGGTTAATCAGTACAGTGCATATTCTTTTGCCAGGAAATGGCATTCAGTTGAGAATGTCCTTCGAACAATAATTTATGCCCAATATCCACAGATTATTTGTGTGTGTGTGTGTGGGTGTGTGTGTGTGTGTGGGGGGGGGTGTTGGTTAACGACCCCTTTAAAAGTAATTCTTCAATTTTCGATTCCATCGTCAACTTGATCAGAGGTGGGCGAAACCGGAGGGAGCATCCGAAGGAAAAAACACCTGACCTTCCTTCGGACCCCGACCATGGGGGCTTGGAGAAAAGATTTGGTTGCATGATGCTTCCACACAGAGCGGAAACTGACCCCACCCAAGTAGTGGTAAACCGCTTAGAACAGGCAAAGTGGTGGTAGTCAGACTGTTCAGTGCATATAAGCCCAATTGGTTTCATTTGGCTGCAGGGCTTCAAATGTCATTTCATCTCAATGTCGGGTAAAAGTCCCACAAAACTGGAAGCAACGTCTCGAATGACCTAAATAGTGTTTGCGGGGACGATAAACATCAATTTAAACAAAACCTGACCTTCCGATGCAACACTTTAACCCGAGTGAGATTTTTAAATTAACCCTTCTCTTGCTGAATATTCATTTAAGCCACACCCATTTCTGTCTATCAACCAATCAAATTACTTGATGTAATTTTTTTAGTACACATTCATAAATCGAATCTCAAACAGTGCAGATCCTGATCAGATGGCTTCTTCAGAAGCCATCTGATCTGGATCTACACTGTTTGCAAAGATAGGGTTTGTCGTGAACAGCAAGATAAGGGTTAAGGTTTAACATCCCTGTCAACACTATTTAGGTCATTTTGGAGTCGTTGCTTTCAATTTTCTGGGACTTTTACCCGGCATTGAGATGAAATGACATCTCAAGCCCTGCTTCCCAGTGAAACCAAAAGGCTTATATGCATTGGACGGTCTGACTCGCGCCAGGCCTTGTCCTTCTAAGCGGTTTACCAGTACTCATGTGTAGGAACTAAGCCTGTCCAGGAACCGCGGTGCGAGGCGGACCGTCCATGCTAATAAACCCTATTGGTTTCATTGGGCGACAGGGCTTGAGATGTCATTTCATCTCAAAGTCGGTTAAAGGTCCCACAAAATTGGAAGCAGCGTCTCCAAAATGACCTTTACAGTGTTGACGGGGACGTTAAACCTCAAATCAAACAAACAAACAAACAAGTACTCATGTGTGGTCAGTTTCAGCTCTGTTCTGCAAGCCCCAATGGACGGGGGCGAGCGCAGTCATGCAAGTGACCTTTACTGGGCCTATATTGAATAAATATAAAATGACGTCACTATGTTTCTTTGCTCAAATACATGCAACAAAAATATAAATTCATTTTGATACAACAAAATGGTAAATGGACAGATCACTGACACTGGCACGTGTAACGAGAATAAATCATTCTCACTTGTGTTGAACGACGTAATAAATGGAACAACTCATTGTTCCTAGCGGGGGCGGCACCTTTCTTTCGTATTTAAATGTGCGTTTTATTTCTCGTTTTATCCATTGAATTTCTTATGGTTTGTAGCAAATATCACATCTGAGCACCTTATCAATATATGCTTAATTTCTCGAAAATAAAATCATTATATTAGAAATGTAACGAAACCTTCCTTCCCTCGGTCAGTTCCACATTTTGTAAACAGGAAAGAGCCACATCAGCTGTGCTGTGTTGACACAGAACTGGAGAAACGATCGGGTGCGGAAAAAATGATAAGTTGACAAACCTAAATGATGGACAGCTCCTCAGAGAATGTTGTGGGTTGTCCAGTAACTTTTGAACCTGTTGACAACACCAAAGAAGATTGCTTATTTGACGAGGACGAAGGCATAGAGGTACTTTCGCTTTCAATATCTCTGACAGCTACTGTTGTCATTTTACATATACCTGATAAGTTTAATTCTACCATGGGCTTTCCATTGGGATGAAGTACTCTTTTTCTGAGATATCTGACGGAACGGGTAATCTCCGGTTCAAGAGTAAAATGTATTTTTTTTTTATTTTTGCTGATATGTAGGTTATATATGTCGCTATTCTCCATATCTGCCGTAATCTGGCATGTCAGCATGTGTAACTCAGACTTAATGAATAATTTAAAATTGAATATTTGGTGTGTATTAATTATGATAACGGCATATGCTGTCACATATATTATTGGAACAATCTGAAATAATCAAGAAATTCGTGAAAAGGTTACGTCATGACATCCTATGTACTGTGGTCATTCATTGCACCGTGACACGGCGGGTCAAGGCCAAAGAGTGGCAGATCAGTGGTTAGTGCACCTGCCTATCTTGCAAGAGGCCCCCTGTTTGATTCCCGGCAGCCGTAATAAAATCGCGGTGTCCGAACATGCCCCACTGGCATCTTTTGCAGGGATGAATGCCACAAAGTGCACCGTCGTTAACTGGGGCCCCACTCCACCCCCACTACCTGTGCAGGGAGAACCATCCCCTGCGCAGGTAAAAGATCCCTTCCGTAATTTCATGAATACTGTGCTGAACCTGGAGTGTATAGTATGTAATATACACCTGCACGTAATCCTCGCGAGGGGTGTTGCATATATAGAAAGAAAGTTGTCATAACGTGCATGCATCACGTGAACAAGTCCGTGAAATAAAACATCCCTAAACCCCACTTTATACAGAGAAAACTGGGGATTATGGGAATATGCATTATGTTACTCATTTCTGCTCCAAGACAGGTTGTGGGTAGTCGTTAGAGCCGCCTCAGTGAGGCGGTTCTAATGAGAACCCACAACCTATGTTTGCAGTATATAAAGATAAACACATTTTCATCAGAAAAAAGTCCATTTTTGAGATGTGAATAGCTCACTATGTCACACGGAGATACCAAGCAAAATGGCTGGATCGTAAAATATAAGTCCTTAATCCTCCTCTTGCTGAACACGACATCCCTACATGTGTAAAAAGCAAAGATTCAAATCAGATGCCATCTGATCAGGATCTACACTGTTTGGCATTCAGTTTGTGGATTGAACAAACACATTATTAAATGATTTGATTGGTTGATTGTCAGAAATGGGATGTGGCAAAATCAGTTTATTCAGCAGAATAAGGGTTGAAATATAATTGACGCTATACACGACATTGCAAAAAAACAAACAAAAAAAAAAAAAAAAAAAAAACGCCCATACAAATACATTGTAAACTTTACCGCTGGAAAAGGAAACTTTTAAGCTGAAAAACTGTGATATTTTTCTTATTTCTGCTTAAAATATAGATTGTGGGTACTCGTTAGAACCGTCTCGTCGAGGCGGTTCTAACTTGTGCCCTCAATTTATATTTTGAGCAGAAATACGAGGCGGTTCTAACGAGTACCCACAATCTATATTTTGAGCAGAAATAAGAAAAATAAGGTTAACACTTGCAAAACCCCGTTTTACTATATGAAAGAGGGGTTTGACGGGGTCAAAATTATTTAGGCATGTTTGCATGATGTGTTTGCCTGGAGATACAGTAGAACTTTGATGGCTCGAACAGCGATGGCTCGTTTACCATGGATGTGTCGAACCCATTCTTGAGCCCCTGGCGAAATACTCTACATAAGAAATAGTGGGGGATAATTAAGGAGATTTTAGTCTTTTATCTTGCAAATGAATGCTGTGTGTACTCATTAGAATCGCCTCGATGAGGCGATTCTAATGAGAGCACACTGCATACATTTTCATTATAGAACGCCGAAAAGATGTCAAAAAGTATCTCGTTATGCCTCCTGGCAGTAACCATCAGTGGCTCGAACTACCCCTGTCTTGAACAGAGTTTCCTGGTCCCAAAGGTGTACGAGCCATTGAAGTTTGACTGTAATTATCAGTCAGATTAAACACTATGAAACTCCAACGAACAGAGTTAGAGATGCACACCCGTGTAATGAATACCCCTCTAAACCCAGTTAATCTAAGAGATAACTGGGGTTTACAGGGGTTACATTATTTTTCTGATTTCTGCTCCAAGGCATAGGTTGTGGGTACTCATTAGAACTGCTTCAATGAGGCAGTTCCAAGTGCCCACTAACTATGTTTGGATAATAAATAAGAAAATATCAGAAAGTTTCATCTGAAAAATAACTCATCGCGAAAACACGCCTATATATAATTTTGACCCCTTTGAACCCCACTTTTATATAGTAAATCTGGGGTTTCGGGGGGTATACCTTATTTTTCTTAATCCTGCTCTAAAATATAGATTGTGGATGGTCGGGTATTGTCCATTTCATTCAAATTCGATCAAAACGTACGATAAAAACCGCATTGGCTTTTATACCCCTAAAAATTTGCAAAATTGTAATAAAACAAAAATTAGGGCACCACAAAGAACAAAAATTATGCTGAGTATCACATTTGATACAATTAACATTATCATATTAAAATTTACCACTTACATTTCTTCGGTTACAAGTCCGAAAAATAAAATCTTCGGATCAGCAATTTTTGGCTCGGCGGCTCGTCCCGGCCCGGCACGGCCTTGGCTTTTATACCCAACCATCGTGGGTACTCGTTAGAACGAGGCGGTTCTAATGAGTGCCCACAATCTATATTTGGAGCAGAAATAAGAAAAATATTACATTTTTTCATAATAAAATTTTCATTTTTTCGGCAATAAAGATGGCAATGTATTTGTATAGACGTGTTTTGGTAGTAAATAAGAAAACATCAGAAAGTTTCACCTGAAAAATTACTGTTTTGGAGATCTGAAAGAATGCACTATGTTACAATTTCCTAACTTGCTTGATTTGCCCAAGTGCAAGTGGACTCTTAAATATAGGCCACAGGGCCTAACGTTTGTGCTTTCTTAATAGACCCACCAAAGCTCATTCTCATGAGAAATACCAACTTCCAAGCCAGGCAGACTATTCACATGAAATAGTAGGTTTAATTTTTCTCCGAAAAATGGAGAGAATACATCGTCTGTGCAGTTTTGTTTGATGAGTTAAGGGCAAACGGTATAGTCATGAAAGGACCTACCGCCCACCCACCAACTGAACATAAGTTTCTTTTGCCATTTGCTTTTTCGACATATAGAAGTCATTTTGCGCCCGCCCATCGGGCCTTGGAGAAATAGTTTGGCTGCACGTTGCTTCAGCGCATAGCTGATACATGAACCGACCACACATGCGCATTGGTAATCCGCTGAGGCCTAATCCTTCCCAGGAAAATTGCTGCAAGTCGGCCCGTCCATGATTATAAACCCTATAGGTTTCATTGGGCGGCAGTGATTGAGATGTCATTTTATCTCAGTGTCGGGTAAAAGTCCCACAAAATTAGAAGGACGGGCCTCCATGGCCTATGCGGATAAGAGCATTAGGTTTCTCACTGCTGTGGGCTCGAGCCTCGCTCGGGTCACATGTGAGACGCCAAGTTCTGCAACGCATGGTCAGGTGGCTTTTCTCCGGGTACTCCGGTTTTCGCCCACCGATCGGCTCTATATGAGTGAAATAATCTTGAAAGGGCCGTAAAACCAAAATAAAAAAAAATGAAGCAACGTCTCCAAAATGACCCAAATTGTGTTGACGGGGACGTTAAACCTCTAAAAAAACAAACAATAAAAGTCATTTTGTCCCAGATGTTTTTGCAACAAAGTGCGCTTGAAAACTGAACAGTGTTAACCTGTGTTGATACTGTGCCTTTATTTATCCTTTGAATTCATTCACGTGTCAAGCATGCGGCGATGGGTGAGTGAGCTTTCACCAGCGTACCGCGTCAAGCAAAAATAATTCTTAGGGAATGCCATCACAAAACACGCCTATATAATTTTGACCCTTCAAACTCACAATATGTAGTAATCCTGGGAGCCCCCGCCAATCGGTTCTCGAAGAAATAGATGGGCTGCATGATACTTCCTCGCAGAGCTGACACCGACCTGCACACGAGTACTGGTAAACCGCTTAGAGGATCTAAGCCTGCCAAGGAAATGCAGTGCGAGTCGGCCTGTCCATGCTTATAAACCCTATTGGTTTCATTGGGCAGTAGGGCTTGAGATGTCATTTCATCTCAATGTCGGGTAAAAGTCCCACAAAATTGGAGGCAACATCTCCAAAATGACCTTTACAGTGTTGACGGGGATGTAAAACTTCAAATCAAACAAACAAACAAACAGGGGTATACATTATTTCTCTTATTTCTACTCAAAACATAAATTGCTGGTTCTCTTTAGAACCGCCTCGTCGAGGCGGTTCTAACCAGTACCCGCATTCTATGGTTTGAGCAGAAATATATGAAACATATCAGATTTTGTATCTGAAAATTTCCGTTTATTTTTGTGGTAAATTTTGTGGTATTTGAATAGGTATGTTTTCGTTATGACTATCAGTGACAGCCTCGCTTTAATGTGCGCTGTGTGGAGTCACAAGACAGGGGAAATAACACCCAATTTAACCCATAAAATGCCATTACGACAATTGTCTTGCTGGTTACTTTTAAAAGTATTTTTGTTAACAGTGTGGACCCAGATCAGACTGCTCCTGTAGGAGCAGTCTGATCTGGACCAACACTTCTTGCCTATATGCAGAAATGTTTTTCAAGAGTTTGCAATAAGTAAATAAATAAATAAATAAATAAATAAATGAGCAGACGACATAAGCAGATGACATTCTCAGACGTAGTTTTTCTCGGCGTCTTAAGGGTTAAAATAGTGAAAGCGGGGTTGACGATGGTGAGTGAGTGTTTGAGTTTAACGTCCCACCAACAACTAAGGTCATACGGAGACGGGACCTCGGTTTAAAGACTCATCTGAAAGTCTGGAGAAGCCCGGGATCGATCCTTTGACCCCTGGTTTACAAGGCGAGCAGCGTAACCAGTACACCACGGAGGCTTCTTGGGTTGACGGTGGTACACATTAGTTTTGTCACACTGTTTGGTATTTTCTATGTAAATAAAAAATACTCCCCAACCCCGCAAACGTTAAAAAACAACCGAGATATATATAACAAAAGTGAATATAGTAAAAAATATATATCAGGCCGTATATCTTACAGACATATAAACGGACGAATACCACACTCCTATGTCGCGTCACGCTTAAAAGCACGTGGAAACCTTCGTCTGTCAATCCATTTGTCAAAGGGGGAGTTCCAAATCTGCCCACGCACAGATTTTCTTGAAACTTCAATTGTTGTTTACGTGAGGACTATCAACTATATATATAACTTTGTTTCATTTGATAAATTACTATAGGTCTCAGGAGAGCTCCCTGAGGTAATCCCCTGTAGAGGTCATACACACCTGTGAACTTTTTGGTCTTAAATCAATAGTTGTGATTATTTTCAAATTATGTTGCTTTGATTGGCAACAGAACTCTATAAGGATTAATCTAATACAAAAAATGTAAATGTGTCTATGTCTTTTAATTTTTTTGATAAATTTATTTGCAAAATTTCTTCTACTTTTCATGAAAATTTATAAAAAATGAGATTTTCATCATAAGTATTGGATGTGTTACCGATCTTGTCACCCCAAGATATTGCATATAAAATAGGCCACATATATCCTCTATTCAGCAAACAAATTAAAAAAAAATCAGAAACCGGTAACATTGTTTTTGAATGCTAGATATGGGTCCAGGTCTACTTTTGTGCTAAAATCAGTTGCAATATAAGGGAGCAAGATTTTCTTAAAGTGTATTCTTATTGCGATTTTTATGACCATTTAGTGCCACCTTATCATACAAAGCTTGGCAAAGGCATTTATGTTATAACCCCCCCCCCCCCACACACACACACACATCCCCCCCCCGCCCCCCCCCCCCAAAAAAAAAAAAAAAAAAAAAAAAGACACTGTTTACAGACAGGAGTTTTAGTTTGACTTTTAAAAAGTAAATGAGAATATACATTAGCAAAGTATACAAATTCCATCCAAACATTTAAAAGAGTAAAAATAAAATAAATTCATGATGAATGTTAGTGCTGACAGCATTGCAAAAATGCTAATCCTGAAAAAATTACATTATGACACAATGGGAATAAGACATGTCGGATGTTTCCCTGTTTTATTTGGTATTTCCGTAAACCCTACAATACAAAGACACTTGATGTCAGTAATACGCAATGACGTATTGAATCTGCTTAATAAATAACTTTCATATTCCTATTTTTCTTTAATTATTTTTGTTGTTGTCATTTTCTTCTTTAAAATTAAACAGCAGTCAATAAATTGCCAACTGTGAAGGGACAGGCTGATTTTTTGATTTGATCTTATTATTGATGGGTCCATGTATTGGCCATTCTTTCTTATATCACTTGGTCAAAGGGATTCACACTCCCCCCCCCCCCCCACCACCACCAAAGGTTTTGTGAGATCATGAAAACCATTTCTGCATTATTTTTCTAGGTTCATTATAACATCTGCAAAAGTGAAAGCTAAAATGTTTTAGTCTTCAAAATAAATGCAGAGCTCGTCACACTGTAACTAGTTGTAAAATTGGCATTTCATTAAGCAAACATGTCTATATAATTTTGACCCCCTTGAACCCCACTTTTATATAGTAAAAACTGGTGTTTACAGGGGTAAACCATATTTTCTTATTTCTGCTCTAAATTATAGATTGTGGGTACTCGTTGGAAATGCCTCGATTACCCACAATCTATATTTGGAGCCGAAATAAGAAAAAACTGTCACAATTTTTCATCTTAAAATTGTCGTTTTTTGGCGGCAAAGTTTACAGTGTATTTGTATAGGCGTGTTTTCTTAATGTGGTATGCAATGCCCTAAATGAAATAGATGGAAGGCAAGTAGCTGTAACTAATGCATTTGAAAGCTGATATTATATTTAGATGGTATAATACTATTTGCATATTTAGTCCTATGTATGCAGTACTTGTCATCTATGTTAAGTTTTCTAGCGCTGTATTCATCAGTTTTTGCAATTGGCGCGTATCTTCTGTTAGCTGTAATATTAGCATATTTGCTGAACCAAAACCTGCAGTTGGCTTTATATTTTTCTATAGAGCTGATAGCAAATATACCGTTTGCTCTTTTCTGCCTCTGAAATCATTTGAAAGTGGAACTCATTAGTCTTCTCTACTATATAAATTCATGTTACTCAAAAAATGATTGTTTTCTGGATCATATTTAATCATATAACTAGATCATATTTAAGAATTTAACCTTCTTACACTGATTTTTACAGCAGGTGACATTTGTTTGTGCTTTAGTTCAGATTTTGAGCGGGCATTGTCAGAGTGACAAAAGAGCTAACACAAATTGTGTTTCCATTTTGTCTATAGTAATCTGTGTATACAGTGGGCCAAAAAATCAGAAAATATTGTCTGTGTTATTATGACATACCTGGCCCAACCATAATAAAACATCATTACTCTTGGCCATTCAAGTAAGCTGTGCCATTCAGGTATGACAATCCGACTTTTCAAACTTTTTAAGTCGACTGCATCAGTTCAATACATACTTATTATAGAGACTCGCGAAATCGTGTGGTTTACAGAACCATCCATTTTGCTTGCCATTTCAACATTTTTTGTCATAATAAGCCTCAGCAGGCTATAGGATTACATTAAATGCAAAAACGCCTGTTAAGAAATGAAATATAATTTTTAATAAAATCTGATTGAATTGTTAATGAATGCTTAAAATGAATTGTGTTTTTGGTGTTCTCCGGGGTACAATAACTGATACAAATGCTTATTAAATGAGCTCATACTATACAATCAAGGTTTAAACATACATGTATTCATGTGTGTATATATATTGGCGAGCAATTTCCCGATTGAAAATGTTATACCATATCTTCAAATGATTTGAAAAAAATTAAAATATCTGACCATTACTATTCAATGTTCAAATGCAGTATGTTACCGGTCTCAGATTTTCAAGAAAGTTTGACAAAATGTTCTACATATATATGGGCAATTTTCATATTAAAATGATGGGGTGACAAGAACTGCAACAATGTGAAATCAAAAGTCAAACATACTCCCAAACATTTTATGGTTGTGAAATCTGGGGACTACTCCATATGAAATTGAGCATGGTCTATGGAACTTCACCTGAACAATAGTAAATGTGATACAAAAATAATCACAAATGACTACAGTGATGCCTGAGAAGAAAATGACTCCAAAACATAAGAAGCTGTTATGTATATATACATTTTTTGGGGGGTACCCCTATTTTCGGATGTGGAAATAAACAAAACGTTGTAGATTTATAATGAAAATCAATATGAGAGTGAAATAGCTAAATAATGAACAGGCATTTACCAGACATTAATTATGCACAATATCATGGAAATCTGTGCATGGGCAGAACCCTATGGAAATTTACTATAGGCTGGAACTCCCCCTTTCTGAAGAAGTTGTCACACGCGTTGCCTTGACATTGGTGGTAATTTCATGGCAACAGATAAGGTTGGTATTTTTTGATAAATGAAGGATAGTTTTCCTTATTTCTCCATATAAAACTATAGGCACAGCACACTTTTCTACTTTTCCTTTATTTCCTTTCGTCTAGTCTACTCTGATTGTATTTTCACAATCGTTCATTTGCCATGTCGTTGCTTTGTATCTTTATTGTAGGGGAAGGGCTGTAACTGATGTTGCGAGAACTTGTAGCCAAACCCCATTGCTATATCTAAAAAAGGAAATAGAATATGTTTATTCCTAAAACTGTATATACGTTGTTGGTTTTCATAAGAACGGCATTAGCGTGGCCGAGGCGGTTCTAATGAATACACACAACATAGATTTTTATGGAGAATTGACAAAAACTATCCTTCAAAATAATTATTAAAACATACCAAAGTTATCTGTTGCTATGAGTGGAATTATGCCCCAAACCGAAGGGGAGGTGGGGGTGGGGTGTATATTGTTTTGGCGTTGCGTCGGCGTGACACTTTCTTGTGTGGTAGATAACTCATGAATTTTAATCAAACTTACACGGATGTTAGGACAGGATGAAGAACTGAATAGGTTTTGGTGACCTTGACCGTATTTTCAAGGTCACAGTCGTGCTAGAGAGGTCAACTTTAGCCCATATTTAGGTTGTGTACAGTATCTCATTGACTACTGGGTGTATTTTATTCAAATTTGCACGGATATATAATATTGGGACAGAATGAAGAACTGATTAAGTTTTAGTGACCTTGACCTCATGTTCGAGGTCAAAGCCGTGCTGTTAAATTAAGCTTGTTTTGTAAGTGGTATGTAGTGGTGGGTCATCTAGTATCTCAGAAAACAAGTCTAGTTCTTCTTATTCTTGCTCCAAACTTACATAATTACCCCTGAACAAGTCCGTGACATGAACACCCCCTAAACCCCACTTTATATAGAGAAAACTGGGGTTTATGGGGTATTCATTGTTCTTATTTCTGCTCCAAGACATAGGTTGGGGGTACTCGTTAGAACCGCCTCAACCTATGTCTTAAGATTTTCATCTTCATGAGTTTTGGCCCTTGGTATATTTGGGCATTTTATCTTGTCAGCAAAATATCTCAAAACTCATTGAAGCTCGAGCCTTGCTATATAGTCGTTTAATTGCTCATCACTTGTACACGTGCACTGGTGTGGTATCGCACCGTGCCTCAGACATACGACCTACATGTAAGAAAGGTATATTTGGCATGCATGTAAGAATACTATACGTATGTATGACTATTAAGTCATTTCGACATTATGAGAGAAAGAAAGACACGAAACGTACATATAGCACCTGTTTGAAAGAATCTTTCTTGGAGATTGATCTTGAAATCTATTCTGTCATCGTCCTTCTCATCACGAAAACACGTCTATCTAACTTTGAACCCCTTGAACCCATTTTATTAGCTAATCTGTCCGAATGTCATAATGAGCTTTTGTGACTGTGAGATGTCCGGCGTCGTCCTTCGTCGTCCGTCGTGCGTGCGTAAACTTTTCTTGTGAACACTCTAGAGGCCACAGTTTTTGGCCAGTCATCGTCAAGCTTGGTCAACAATATCGCGGTCAAGTTTGAATATGGGTCATGTCTGATAGAAAAACCTTGTGAACACACTAGGGGCCACAGTTTTGGGCCAGTCATCACCAAACTTGGTCAGAATGATCATCATGACAATACCTCGGTCATGTTTGAATATGGGTCATGTCGGGTCAAAAAGTAGGTCAGTAGGTCAAATCATAGAAAAACCTTGTGAACACACTAGGGGCCACAGTTTTAGTACTATCATAATCAAACTTGCTCATGATGATCATTTTGACAATATCTCGGTCAGGTTCGGATATTGGTCATGTCAGATCAAAAAGTAGGTCAGTATATAGGTCAAATCATAGAAAAACCTTATGAACACACTAGAGGCCGCAGGTTTGGTCCGGTCAAGCTTGCTCAGATTTATCATCTTGACAATATCTCGGTCAAGTTCGAATATGGGTCATGTCGGGTCAAAAAGTAGGTCAGTGTGAGCACTCTTAAGAGGCCACAGTTTTTGTCCGATCATCTTTAAACTTGCTCAGAATGATCGTCCGGACAATATCTCAGTCAAGTTCGAACATACGTCATGTTGGATCAAAAAGTAGATCAGAAAATCCTTAGAAAACAATCCTTGCTATCACACTACAGGTCACAGTTTTGGTTCGATCATCATCAACTTGCTCAGAATGATCATCTTGTTAATATCTCAGTCAAGTTCGAATATGAGTCATGTCGCATCAGAAAGTAGGTCAACAGGCCAAATCATAGAAAACCTTGTGAACACTCTAGAGGCAACAGTTTTGGTCCGATCACCATACAACTTGCTCAGAATCTTGACAATATCTCGGTGAAGTTCGAATATTGGTAATGTCGGATTAAAAGGGCGGTCAGTAGGTCAAATCATAGAAAACCTTTTGAACACTCTAGAGGCCACACTTTTGATCCAATCACCATCAAACCTGCTCAGAATGATCATCTTGACAATATCTCGTTCAAGTTCGAATATGGGCCATGTACGTGTTGGTCTTATCCACCATGACGCATGTGTTGCTCTCACCCCACTTGAATAGTGTGTTGCTCTAAGCCTCCATGGTGTATGTGTTGGTCTCTCCCATCATGATTCATGTGTTGCTCTCACCCCACTTGAGTAGTGTGTTGCTTTTAGCTTCCATGGTGAACGTGTTGGCCTCGGCCAACATGACGTATGTGTTGCCCTCACCCCCTTGACTAGTGTTTTACTTGCAGCATCCATGATGTATGCGATGGCCTCAGCAACCATGATGTGCGTGTTGCTCTCACCCCTTGTCTAGTATCCATGATGTATGCGTTGACCTCAGACGCCATGACGTACGTGTTGCACTCACCCCCTTGACTAGTCTTTTGCTCGCAGCATCCGCGATGTATGCGTTGGCCTCAGCCACCACGACGTACGTGTTGCACTCAACCCCTTGACTAGTGTTTTGCTCGCAGCATCCGCGATGTATGCGTTGGCCTCAGGCGCCATGACGTACATGATGCACTTACCCCCTTGACTAGTCTTTTTGCTCACAGCATCCATGGTGTATGCGTTTGCCTCAGGCGCCATGACGTACATGTTGCACTCACCCCCTTGACGAGTGTTTTGCTCGCAGCATCGATGATGTATGCGTTGACCTCAGCCACCACGACGTACATGTTGCACGCACCAATTGACTAGTGTTTTGCTCGCAGCATCCATGATGTATGCGTTGGCCTTAGCCACCGCGACGTACGTGTTGCACTCACCCACTTGGCTGGTCTTTTGCTTGCAGCATCCATGATGTATGCGTTGGCCTCAGGCGCCATGACGTACCTGTTTGACTCACCCCCTTGACTAGTCTTTTGCTCGCAGCATCCATGATGTATGCGTTGGCCTCAGCCACAACGACGTACGTGTTGCTCACTGCGTGAGTAGTGTGTTGCTCTCAGCCTGCATGACGTACGTACTGCTCTCAGCCACCATGGCGTCCGTGTTGCCCTAAGTCTCCATGGCGGACATGTTGCTCTCAGCCTCTATGACATTAGTGTTGCTCTGAGTTCATATCTGTGCAACCACTGACCGACTGCTTATAAATTAATCCTGAAAGTAGTACATAATATCTGATTTAGCCGACAGCATTATTTTTCATATAAGAATTCTTTCAAATGGCTATGGAAAGTTGTAAAAGCATTGACAACACTTTGGGGACGATTGTCTCTGAGTGTAGGCTATAAGAATTTTATATGGGTGTGAGGGGTCGATGGAAAAATCCGTCCCGAGGGTCACTGTCCGGCATCACTCGGCAAGCCTCGTGACAGTGATCCCGATGGACGGATTTTTCTATGCACCCCTCACACCCATATAGGGTTCTTTTTCTTGCATACTTTTCATTTCTTAGCGCGGATTTTTAATGGTTACCGACGTCCGCCATATTGTGATGACACTACCGGAATGTTAAGTGACGTGACGTAACGTGCTGTGACGTCAACCTTAACGACGTCGCATATGATGTCGCATTCAACCAGTGTGTTAATCAAACACGCGAGAATATTCGATTTTGGGTAAGCACACCAGCATTAGAACAGAATTTCTAACCCAGGCTAAAACCACGGATTTCCGTATCTGGTGTCCAAGAATAAATACTCCTGAACTGTGACTTAAATCTGTTAGAATTCCGTATAACTCTTACATTCTTGTACTGTAAACAAGCAGTGCAGACCCTGATCAGATGCTTGGTTTTAATAAACTTTTAAATTCATGTTCTGTAAACAAAGAGTGTAGACCCAGATCAGACACCGAGCCCAACACTTGATTCCAGTCCACATTCTATACATAGATATGTACCCCTCTTATGCAACACTTTGACGTCACAGCGATACAAATAGCGTGTCTCGTATCTATAAATAAACGTTGCCCGAATTTCCTACAAATGAGCAATAGTGAAGTGGACATCAGCATTGCAGAGCTTCTGTGCTTACCTTGCCCCCGATTTTGAAAAAAGGTGGTGGAGCATATTCGTTAACCTTTGATTGATCGCCTGTCTGTCCTTCCGCCCGTGAAGCAAAGCATAACTTGGGAAACATGCATTCTGGGGTGTCGAAGTTTTATATATGGGTTCCTCATGAGAAAGAATTTTCTTATAAGGATTATGCCCCTTTCCTGAGTTATGGAAAAATAACAAAATTTTCAAATATTGTCAGCAAAATATCTCAAAAACTATTAAAGCTAGGTCCTTGAACTTAGTAAATGGGTCAGTAGTTAGGAGTAGATGACCTGATTAACTTGTAATAAATTTTGTGAAAAAAAATAAACACACACACACACACACACACACACACACACACACACACACACACACACACACACACACACACACACACACACACACACACACACACACACACACACACACACACACTAAAACAAACAAAAAAAAAAAAAAAAACAAAAAAAAAAAAAAAAAAAAAAACAGGAGTTATTGCCCTTTGTTAATTTGGGCATTTTTACCTTGTCAGTAAAATACTTAAAAAACTGTTGGAGCTAGACCCTTGCAACTAAATAGTAATGATAAGCAGATGACCTGATTAACTTTTAGCCCTTGTCCTGCTGAGTATTTTAATCTGCCACACCCACTACCGATTATCAACCAATCAGATTACTTAAGCAAATTATTGCAACAAATTCACAATCTGAATGACAAACAATGTAGATCCCGATCAGATGGCTTCTTAAGAAGCCATCTGATCTGGATCTACATTGTTTGGAAGATAAGGTATATCCGGGCTCAGCAGGACAAGGGTTAAATTGATTTTGAAAAATACTTCATGCTTTGTAAATTTGGGCATTTTACCTAGCAAAATGTCTACAATAGCTAGAGTTACAGCCTTGCTGTTTGGTGATTAGGATGCTAGTTGTGAATAGATTACCTGGTTAACGTTTGAATAACTCTTGAAAATACTTCATGTGTTACTGCCCTTTGTAAATTTGGGCAGTTTTACCTTGTCAGCAAAATATGTCATTGGAGCTAGAGCCTTGCTATTTTGGTGATTAGATTCGTAACGGTGAGACGATGACGTCTGATCAGAGCCTTCGTTGTGCGTTCTAGGGATAGGAAAGGAGGGTCCATGCTCCTTCAGGCAGCATGGGATGTCTCTGGTCAGACTGTATGGATGTGCAGGCTGGTCTTATTCTTTGAAGGGCGCACATGTAAATTGAAGGAAATGCTGTGCCCCCGGCTCTGTTACGATGCGAAATATTGTCATACATTTCAGATTATTGAGATATCCGACGACTCTCATACACCCGAAGTCATATCCGTAAACTCGTCCCTCTGCGACTCGGGATTTACCGAGTCGCTCGGCCTACACTGCCTTGAGACGATACTAGAGTGGCCAAAGGAACACGCCCAGCATGGCAGTAATCAGCAGTGCACGTGCTCGTCTCACGATCATTTCGGCTTTGAAGATTATGTGGACGAGATTTTCTACCACAGATTGAGCATAGAAGAAAAATATCATGTATCATCATGTCTAGACAATCAGCCGGAGGTAAGCGTACTGACATGTTAACACATCTATGTCACCTTGCAGACCCATGAAAGAAAGCATTATCCCACACAATGTTGGATAATGTTTTATTTTATGGGTCTAAAATGGCTTTCATAATGAAAATTTGTAATTTATCCCAATTCGTTTTCCAACATAAGTTATGGTGCTCGCCTCATTGAGGGAGTTCCAACGAGTACCAACATTCTGTTTTGAGACATGCCTGGCCATTGTTCGCTATAATAACAGCTGGAAACTACTATAACTAACGTTGATAGAACTTGTGGCCCAACACATTTGCTTGTATCTTGTCATGTTATACATGGTAGCAAACTTGTTTGGTTTGCAAACTTCTGGTATTAGAATCACAACACGTATTGGTAAATGTGGTCGAGCTGAAGCGTCATTATTATGCCCCCCCCCCCCACCGGAGGGGAGGGGGACATATTATTTTTGGTGCGGATCCCGTTTGTGCTTGCGTCAGCGTCGGCGTAGCCTGTTTGAAGAATTATATCTCCTGAACCTATGGCTGGATTTTAACCAAACGTGGATAGACACATCACTAGGATAAGGGAAAACAGCCATTAGGTCATGATGACCCTCACCTTCTTTTCAAGGTCACAGCGACCCAAAAAGGTCCTTTCATGGCCAAAAAGTGCTTTTCTGCACTCTATCTCATTAAAGAATTGATTAATTTTAATCAAACTTGGTACAATATATCATTACAACACACCGCAGATTTGATTAGATTTTGGTGACCTTGATCTCATTTCAAAGGTCACAGCGACCCAAAAACAATCATTTTTGGGCCAAAAATGGCTCGTCTGCACTCTATCTCATTAATGAGTTGATTAATTTCAGTCAAACTTAGTACAGTATATATCATTACAAAATACCACAGATATGATTAGATTTTGGTGACCTTGACGTCATTTTCAAGGTCACAGCAACACAAAAACCAGTCATTCTTGGGCCAAAAATGGCTTGTCTGCATTTTACCTCATTATCGAATCGACCAAATTTTGTCAAACTTGGTACAATATATCATGACAACAAACTGCAGATTTGATTAGATTTTGGTGACCTTGACATCATTTTCAAGGACACAGCGACCCCGAAACTGTCAATTTTGGGCTAAAAAGTCAATTTGGGGCCAAAAATGGCTTGTCTGCACTTTATCTCATTAACGAATTGATTGGGTTTTCGTCAAACTTCGTACAATATATCCTTACAACAAAACGCAGATTTGGTTAGATTTTGGTGACCTTGACCTATTTACAAAGTCACAGCCCCCAAAGATAGTCAATTTTGGGCAAAAATGGCTTGTCTGCACTCTACCTTATTAACGTATTGATTAATTATAGTCAAACTTGGCACAATATATCAATACAACATACCACAGACTTGATAAGATTTTGGTGACTTTGACCTTTTTTCAAGGTCACAGCCTCCCCCCCTCCCCCCAAAAAAAAACAAACGGTCAATTTTGGGCCAAAAATGGCTTGTCTGCACTCTTAAGGCCACGGTCTCCCGAAGCCTGTTCTTCTGGGGCCAAAAAATGGCTTATCTGTAGCCTATATCATTTAAGTATTTACGAATGTTGGTCAAAATCGGTACAATATTTAACTACAGTCTACCAAATTTGACTGGTGATCTGAGCTTTTTAATGACTGTTTGTTTTTTAAGGTCACAGGCTCCCGAAAAAACTGTCAGTTTGTGGTCAAAAATGACTTTTTGGGGACTTTAACTTTAAAGTCAAATTGGTGTTTTAAGATATATTTATGGTGGGGGACATTGTTTTCCTCTGAAAACATTTCTAGTTCACTAAATTATTGGCTCAGTGGCCCGGACTGACAGGAATCCAACATTTTTAGCATTGAAAAATAAGTATTTTTCTTGATTGAGCGCCCGTGTTAATGTTTCCATGGCCTGCGAGTGACCTTTCAAAGAGAATATGCGAGTAGGCAAGCTACATGTGCCCTGTTGGATGACATAGCTTGTTTACGTTTCCATAAGTTATTTCCCAAAGTTATTTCCCAGTCTACAATCCCAAACAATACATTGAAAGCACTTCCCTGTGCGTCACAACTTAATACAGGAAGGAATAAAGCTACCATTATGCAAACACGCCTATAAAAATACATTGCCACCTTTATCGCCGAAAAAATGAAAATTTTATGATGAAAAATTGTGATATTTTTCTTATTTCTGCTCAAAATATAGATTGTGGGCACTCGTTAGAACCGCCTCATTGAGGCGGTTCTAAAGAGTACACACAATCCATATTATAAAGCAGAAATAAGAAAAATAAGGTATACCCCTGGAAACCCAAGTTTTACTGTATAATAGTGGGGTTCAAGCGGGTCAAAATTATATAGGCGTGTTTTCGAGATGTTAATTAGAACTTGTACATGAATCTCAGTTTTCACAAGAATCCAACGTGATGTAGTGGGAAAGCCAAGCGCCACATAAACAGATGCCGTATGTTCAATGCTGGGCTTCTCTAGACTCCGGTCTTTAAACCGCCGTCCGGTCTCTTTATGTTCTTAGTTGTTAGTGGGGCGTAAATCTCAGAACACAAACACATACACAGAATAATCATGTATCCTGAAGACAGACCTGGAGTGGGACATTTTATTTGTCGCGGATCCATTTGGCTTTTGCATCAGTATTCCGGGGGGGGGGGGGGGGGGCTTACTTCCGTCGCGATTTAGACAAATAATTTGTTCAGTCCGCATGAAGGCCTCCTAACTCATCTGTGCAACATCTCCGTGACCACGAAAATCAAACAGCCCAGAGGTGTTTGTTTGTTTGTTTGATTGAGGTTTAACGTCCCTGTCAACACTGTAAAGGTCATTTTGGAGACATTGCTTCCAATTTTGTGGGACTTTTACCCGACATAGAGATGAAATGACAGCTCACGCGCTGTCGCCCAATGAAACCAATAGGGTTTATTAGCATGGACGGTCCGCCTCGCACCGCGGTTTTTTTTTTGCTCCAGCATTTCAGTGGTTTCTTGCTGTCGAGTCCTCACCGTTGTTTCACAGCCACAGAGATGAAACAACGGTGAGGACTCGACAGCAAGAAACCACTGAAATACTGGAGGAAAAAAAAAACAGCCCCAACCAGAGACATAGTTGGTTTTTAAAATATTCTTCTCTCCAAGATGGGTGCTACCCTTACATTTGTCTTGCTGATATAATAATTTTTCCACACCCATTTTTCACTATCAGCCAATTAAATTGTTTGATGTAATGTATATATTCAGATTCGAAACTTGAATAACAGTCTACATTTTTTTGCAAAGCATCATAAGTCCTTGTAATAAATACCCATCTAAACCCCGTAAAGTGGGGTTTACGGGGGTATACATTATAGTTGTATAGTCTGCTCCAGTACATAGATTTTCATCAGAAATATGTCCGATTTTGAGATATGAAAAGATGCACTGTGCCACACGCATGTGTTATGGACATGGTAGGGCTATCCTACAACAGGGCGTTCTGCAGGACAAGAATTGGCTCACAGAGACTGCAAACTCTTTCCGTTACAAGTTAGAACAGCCCCTATAAGGGAATGCTTTTCAAATACATGTATTTTACATTTCATACATGTGTATTGTGCGAAAAATGGCCGCTACGATGGATGAATTATGTCGATCGACACTGCCATATCACTATCTCTCGTTGCTTGTGCTAGTTTGTGCATACCTGGTTTTCGGTGGGGATGAGGGGTATGGGCTTAGTTTTACGGCCCTTTCAATAAGTTCTGAATAGTTTGATCCTTTGGAAGCAAAGAATACACCAAACATACGAAAATAGCAGACTCGGTTTTATTGAGGTACTGAAATGTGCAACAGCGGTCACGCCCTGTAGCGCCGGTCTTAGCAGAACTCTATTTTCAATTTGATCCAAAATGAAATCAATGATCCCAAAGGACCAGAAAATATAATCTGCACTATGATGATGTACGGGGATACGTTTTACGGCCGCCACACGACACAACGTCAGCTGCAGTGAAGATAAATAAATTCTGAATAGTTAGATCCTTTGGAAGCAAAGAATACAGCAAACATACGAAAATAGCAGACTCGGTTTTATGAGTCTGTTCGAGCCTGATTAATTAACTTACTGCGAGGCGATCATTAATCAGAGGTTGGTGACAAGCAGATTACCTGGAGAATAACAATATGACCTTCCGTGTTAGAACTTGATGTCCCACGTGTAAGTAAGCAACCTAGTGTTTAAAGAGACAGCGATTTTACCCACAAGGCCACGGAGACCTGTTTACACGAGATGAACCTGCCCCAAGCTGTGGACTTATACATTCACCATATTTGCATTACTTGCTGGCTCCCAGCTTACACATTGTCAAAATTGGAAAAAAACAGGTAACCAGACCCCCCTGACCTTAAAAGGTCAGGGGGGTCTGGTTACCTGTTTTTCCAACACTGATAACGTTCAGACAAGGAACCAGCAGATAATGCAAATAAGGTGAATACTATTGTGGTACTACTTCACTCTTGTTTTTCCTTTCACTGTTTGTTTAGGTGACACCAGGTATTCGCGGTGCTCTGGTCCAGTGGCTGACAGCCGTACATCACGAGCTGAACCTCTGTCAAGACACATTGTATCTCTCAGTCAACATCATGGACAGAGTCCTTGACACGATGCAGGTGTCACGTGACTGCCTGGAACTGCTAGGAATAACGTGTCTTCTTGTGGCTTGTAAGCAGGTATGTAATGCTTCTTGGTAGGACACACAGACTTTTAGCTCACTTGAGCACAAAGTGCGCATGGTGAGCTACGAGGGCTGATTGATATGTTGTGAGCCTCATATTGTAGGATTTGAATTTTGTCGGAGATTTGATATTATTTTTCAACATAATCCCCTTCAGTATCTATACACTTTTGCCAGCGGTGTTTAAGGTCCTCAATGCCACTTGTTGGCTCACCTGTCACTTAGTGACGAGGTGAGCTTTTGGGATCACTTTTCGTCCGTCGTCCGTGCGTGCATCCGTAAACAATTTCTTCAAACGACATCTCCTAAACCACGGATTGGATTTTGAACATAGTTCACAGGAATGATCCTTAGGTGGTCCATTTCAAAGGTGTTCAAATGGTTCCGGTTCATTGCACATCAAGGTCACAGGAGCCAAAAACAGATTTATTAATGAAAACTTAAAAAATCTTCTCTGAAACTGCAATGCCCAGGTCTTTGATATTTGGTGTGTAGCTTCATCTAGTGGACCTCTTTCAAGATTGTTCAAATTCTAACCCTGGGGCCAGAAATGCCCCCACTCCGGGGCCCTATGGTTTTACATAGACTTAAAAAGGGAAAACCTTTAAACATTTCCTTGTCTGAAGCCAGAGATATTTGGTGTGAAGCTTCGTCTTGTCGACCTCTGTAAAGATTATTCAGGATTGTTCAAATCTTAGCCCTTCGGTCAAAAATGCCCCCTCCCCAGGTCCCTTTGGTTTTACTTTGACTTTTATAGGGAAATTCTTAAAAAAAAATCTCTGAAACTGCAAGGCTTAAGTCTTTGATATTTAATGTGGAGATTCATTTAGCTGACCTCTACCAAGATTGTTCAAATTATAGCCCTTGGGTCAAAATTAGCCCCGCCACGGGCCCACTGGTTTGACTTCGACTTATATATGGAAAATCTTTAAAAAATCTTCTTGTCTGAAACCAGAAGGCCCAAGTCTTTGCTATTTGGTATGATGCTTGATCCGGTGGACCTGTACTATGTTGTTCAAATTATAACCCTGGGGCCACAGATTGCCCCACCCCAGGCCCTACCGATTTTACATAGGCATATATGGAAAACCCATAAAAATCTTCTCTGGAACCACAAGGCCCAGGCCTTTGATATTTTGCTTGAAGCTTCATATGGGTGACCCCTGCCAAGATTATTCAAATCATAGGCCTGGGGTCAAAAATGGCCCCGCACCAAGGCCCAACGGTTTTAAATAGACTTACATAGAGAAAATCTTTAAATATCTTCTCGTCTGAAACCAGAAGTCCCATGTCTTTGGTATTTGGAATGAAGCTTCTTCTAGTTGCCCTCTATTAAGATTGTCCAAATTATGACCACATGGGGTCAAAACTGGAACTGCCTGAAGCTCCTGGTTTTATACAGGGTTAAGGCTGAGCCGTTCATCTTTGTCTGGTGCATTAGGACCTGGCCCTCAATGTCCACAAGGTGCCTAGACAGTGACATACAAGTCAGCTCTGTATTGTCAAAGGGAACCACCGACCCCCCCCCGTCTTTTCCTTTGTCACCATGTGACATAATTAGTAAGACTAAGCCACTTAATCTCCTTCTGTTGCACTCTGACCTGACTCTAGATGTCCACAATGTGTCCAATAGTGACATTCAAGTCAGCTCTGTATTGTCAAAGAGAACCACTGACTCATATGTCTGGCATCGTATGTCAATCCTTGCCATCCCCATCCCTTTCACCCCTAACACCCCCACTCCCTTGTCACAATAATGAGGCATTGTAAGTTAGACTGAACAGATTAATCTCCATGCACTAGGACCTGACCTTCAATGCCAAGAAGGTGCCCAGATTGTAACATACAAGTCAGCTGTGTAGAATGTAACTTTTGAAAGACTCCATCCCCGGAAAGAAAATGATTTGGAAGGAATGTTCCATGGTTGACCCTCTGGCAAAGTTTTTCAAAATAGTTGAACATAATAGCCACCAAAACTAATCAATAAACAAGCTTTAAAATGACTTCTACTACTAAATAGGTAGACTTATATTGAAATAATTTCAAAGAAATTTTCCTTGGGTCACTCTCAACCAAAATGGCCCAAACCATGTACTCCACCTTATATAATATTACCTACCATTTTTTCTGCACAATAAGGATCAGATAAGCGATCTAGGGCCATTATGGCCCTCTTGTATAGAACTCTTCTTGGCTGTTCAGAAAGTCATCCACCGCATATATGACGTAATCATCGGACTGAAAGTAGGTGCCTGAAATAGCCGTTTTCAGGTTTGGAAAGAGATGAAAAAAAGAAGTGGAGGCAATGATCAGGAATCGATAAAATTAACCCACCGCTCCCATCAGAGCCACCAAAGTCTGATTGAGCTAGATCAATTTAAAGCCAAAATCGTGAATGACAGCCATGGCAATGGCATTCTTGTGAACAGGAGCATTATCCTAATGAACAACACAACCATAGGGAGGTTTCCGCGGCGATTAAGCTTAATAGTTTTCCGTAATTGCGTCAGAAGTGAAGCAGAGTATGTGCCATAGATTGCTTGTACCTTTTGGAGATAATCTATCAGGAGAATACCATCTGCATCCCAGAAAACCGAGGCCATAACCTTCCCAGCTGATGGAAAGTCTTTGCCTTCTTTTGTGATCCTGGATGAGCCAGGATCCGTCCATTGTTTCGATTGTTGTTTGGTCTCTGGGGTAAAATGATTGACCCATGTTTCAACCATAGTGACAAATCTTTGAAAAAAAGTTGGCAGGGTCTTCCTCAAAAAGGTTAAAATTAGCACGCGATAATGTGCCCCTGGTGTGCTTCTGATCAGCTGTCAGAAGTCTTGGTACCCATCGGGCCGAAGGCTTTCTCATTGCTAGATCCTGTCAGAATGGAGTGGGCTCTTTCGTGTGAAATGCCAACTCTACTGGCTATATATCTTTCTGTGACTCGTCTGTCAGTCATAACAATGTAAGTAATTTCTGGGGTTGCAACATTGGCAGGCCTTCCAGGACGGGGGTCATCCTCAAGGCCCTGTTTGCCGTGCTTAAATTCTGCCACCCGTATTTTCACTGTAGCATATGAATGGGCATCTTTCCCCAGTGTCGCCCGCCGCCCCTCGGGGTTTGAAGAAATAAGTGGGCTACATGGTGCTTCCACGCAGAGCTGAATCCGTCGGCACAGGAGTACTGGTAAACCAGGCAAAGTGGTGCGAGTTTGACCGTCCATGCTTATAAATCCTATTGGTTTAATTGGGCGACAGGGCTTGAGGTGTCATTTCATCTCATTGTCGGGTAGAAACCCCACAAAATTGGAAGCAACGTCTCCAAAATGACCTATATAGTGTTAACGGGGGCGTTAAACATCAAATCAAACAAACAAATCTTCCCTCGTGTTACTACCATAGCATTATGGATAT
Organism: Lucinisca nassula; assembly: GCA_963580285.1. Lineage (NCBI taxonomy): Eukaryota > Metazoa > Mollusca > Bivalvia > Lucinida > Lucinidae > Lucinisca > Lucinisca nassula. The sequence continues at coordinate 12,293,456 of OY757018.1, forward strand.
CCTTAAATAGGTGTTAATCAAATATGGATCACTGCTGTTCCACCGATTTTGTTCATTTTGCAAAATCTGCTGAGTGCTACGTCGTTGATATAAACTGACCAAATGTGACCAGTCTTTGGGAACACGACCCTATATATTCAGAGAATAGAAGGACTTAAGAATAACATCCCTGCATACCTACGTCAGTACAAGGCTCACAACAATCAGCCCTCGTATTGTGGTCGTCCGTTTTGCGGCGTACGCCGTCAACAATTTTCTTTAAATGCATACTCCTAAACTCTTGAGCCTATTTGATTCAGAGGAACATTTCCTAGGTGGCTCACTGCCCAAAAAAGCTAAAATCGTTCCGGTCCGATGAAGAGCTAAAAATTGAAAAATCTTTTAATGACAACTCCTCCTGTACCCTTGGGTCAATTAAATTCAAACTTCGCAGATATGTTGCTAAGGTGACCCTTTTCCGAAATAGTATAAACGGTTACGCTCCGATGAGCAATATGGTCACCAGAGCTAAAATTAGAAAATGTCAAACATTTGCTTAAGATGCAAACTCCTCCTAAACCCTCGGTCCAGTTTAATTCAAGCTTCATAGGGGTGTGATCTAGGTGGTCTAATAGATCTTGAGAAATGGACTTGAACATTAGGTTGAACGCTAGGGTGGTCAAAATATTTCAGAGTCCTTGAACCATGAAATGTAGGTCAAGGTCAAATATGGATGCTTGCATTAAAAGTCTCATCCGTAGATTCAAGTCTGTATCAAGTACCATTAATGCTTTTCTAATTGTTCTTGTGAAATAGACTTTAACATTAATGTGAACGCGTGGGTGATCACAGTAGTTCCCAAAGTCAGCGAACCATGAAATATAGGTCAACGTCAAATATAGATGCTTGCATTAAAGTTGCCATCCCTAGATGCAAGTCCGAACCTAGTAACATAAATGAAGCTCTTAAAATTCTTGAGAAATGGTCTTAAACATCATGGTGAACGCTAGGGTGGTTACAAATGTTAGCGGTTTGAGGACGAACATTTCGACTTCTATATAGCGCCAAGATTAAAGCAGACACGACAAAAACTGATGTAAACGAATAATCAACCCTCGCCCTTGCTCGTAGTTACAATTTATTTTCCTACAAGGTAAGTAGGATTACCTCTACACAAAATATGTAATATGAGAGGCAGTGATCATCGACCCATTTTACTTGCTTAGCCTCTCAGTTCTGACTTAGGACTAAGTTGCGGCCCCAACTTGAACAATGTCAGCTTGGATGGGACCGATGGTCTATGTTCGTTCACTCAGCCGTGAACACTGTCAGCTTGGATGGGACCGATGGTCTATGTTGGTTCACTCAGCCGTGATCTAATAGGACTCTACTACGATGTTGTCACGTTGTTAAGTGCTTAATCCGCCATTGTTCATACGTAGTTAATATACTCTGTATATTGGTGCCATGAGTAACTTTCACGTGTCACTATTTGCTGAATCTAGCTAGTCTTGCCCAGAAAAATAGTTTTCATTTTTGTTTGGTAGTTCTTGCTTCAAAAGGATTACCTTTCTCTAGAACATACTAGACTTCACCACGGCTGAGATATAAGTAGAGGTGACTGGGTTAAGTTGTATGCTGAAAAGCATGTCAAAAAGAAATGTGAAGTTTCAAGATTATAGCCAATGAAGTCCCCGAGATCATAAGAACCGTTTTTAATCTGACAAATTAAATTAAGCGTGAATTATATGCCAAGATCATTGAGTCGAGGTTTATTCTGAATCAGCATGTCTAAAAGAAATATTATGTAAAGTTTGAAGGTTCTTACAATATGCTTTGCAAAAGTGTTATCCTTTGGGATCAAGGAATACGCCACAGAACTGAAAAGTAAGAAATGTACATGTTTTGCTGGGCCAGACTAGCTAGTTTTAGCCAAATAGGCCTCGTCATTGACCTCCGATATTTTCAAATTACCACTATGGAAACATTGATCCCAACGGACAAGGAAACATAAACTACACTATGATATGATGAAGGGCAGAGAGACTTTCTATGACCGCCGCAAATTCCCTCAACACCAACTGTAGTGGCTTAAAATGTGTTCTGTGAAAATCTTTTGGAATCAAAGAATACATCACAAAATTGATTAGTTACAAGATTTTCTGGGCCATCTATCGCTGCTGTCATCGCAGTGGTCATTGTATAATCTGACAAAGTCAACAGAGCGTAAACTGAAGGTCAGTGTGTATTTCAAGAAGAAAAATAGAAGTGAAGACAATGATCAGAAATCGATACAATTGTCCCTCACCTCCCATCAGAGACACCGATGGGAAAGAAACACAAACATCAAATAACTAGACCCTATTGAAAACATCAGTAGCGGGAAGCCAAAAGGACAGTCACTTTCCCACAAAATGGCCAGTTGGCTGTCCAAAACAAAAAGATATAAGCGATACACAAACTCAACAGAAAAAACATAACCAAAAATAAACCGTGAAAGAAGAACCGCCTTGGAACTGTCAGTAACAAGAATCCAAGTAGGGGGCCCAAATCGATTTTACGCGGCCGCAATCATCACCCTTACTTCCGACGCGATTTAGATAAATAATTTGTTCGATTCGCATGAAGGCTTACTAACTCATCAATGCAGCATCTCCGAAAACACAAAAATCAAACAACCACAGAGATGAAACAACGATGAGGACTCGACAGCCAGCCCCCGCCCATAGGGGCTTGAAGAAATATATGGGCTGCATGATGCTTCCACGCAGAGCTGAATCCGGCCCCACACTAGTACTGGTAAACCGCTTAGAGGATCTAAGCCTGTCCAGGAACCGCGGTGCGAGGCGGAACGTCCATGCTAATAAACCCTATTGGTTTCATTGGGCGACTGGGCTTAAGATGTCATTTCATCTCAATGTCGGGGTAAAAGTCCCACAAAATTGGAAGCAACGTCTCCAAAATGACCTTTACAGTGTTGACGGGGACGTTAAACCTCAAATCAAACAAACAAAACAAAAGGACTCGACAGCAACAAACCACTGAAATGCTGGAGCAAACGAAAACCAACAGTTAGACTCCTATTGACCCAACAAGAGACAGAGCATATGGCACCAACCAACATTACAATACTTTCTTATTCTCAGTAAGCCTTTACGTTGGAACCTGTGAAGTTTAATGGTTCTAACAACTACAGTTTCCGAGATCACACGGGTCATCATATAATTAGAACAAAAATTAATTGAGCATGAAATACAGGACAAGATCACAGTCAATGTGTATGCTGTGTCAGCATGACAAGGAGAAACATTACCTAAAGTTTGTAGGTTCTAGCAACTATAGTTGCTTAGATCGCAAGGCATAGTTTTGCTTGGATTATATGTTGAAAAGTGCGACAAACAATTATATATAATAGATGCCCAAGGAAAAGCCACAATGAAAGATTACAGACTATCAATGGCTCCAAGAAGAAGAGTAACTAACAATGGAGAAAAAAAAAAAAAACAGGAATTAAACGAATCACAAAGAGCATAGCAAACAGCTCGCTCTACCAACAAGACGTGATCACAGTGCAACATGTACAGGTAATGAACACTACATGTATATAATAATACAACCATATGAACATACAACATGAAAAGCCCAGTCGCAACATCCGACAAAGCTACACTAAAACTAGACAACATTTTTGCCACCCCCTCAAGACAGTCAGTAGCAAGAATCACTGGGGCGTTTAAGTCGATGCTATGGGTCAAGCCTTCACTCTAGGTTCTAATATTATTTCTGAAGGTAACTAATCAGCAAATGGACCATCACAGAATAACATAAAAATGTAATACAATGAAGCTGCTCCTAAGCAGCAGCAACACTGTTTGCAACAATGACTTTTAAAGTAACAACCTGACAGCAGTAGACGACATTTGTCATTATTAGCATCTTATGGGTTAATTGAGGAATTCATACAGTATATCTCTTACAGGACGAGATTGCACCTCCAGAAATCAATGAGCTCCTGGGTAAATGTCGTGAGAGCTACAGCCGGCAACAAGTGAAACAGCTTGAGACGATTGTTCTAATGGTAACCAGTTTTGATCTGATGGCTCCAACTGTTCAGCAGTTTCTAGAGTACTTTGCCTCCTACTGTCTGGCTACATATGCAGGGGACGAAGAACATGCACAGCGACTTAGGTATTTCTGAATTGTTACCAAACAAGTACAGTAAAGTTCCTATATTAAGACCACCTTTGGAACTGTTCAAAAGTGGTCTTTAAGACCACTTTTGAACAGTTCCAAAGGTGGTCCGTGGCCAGAGGACTGTGTGGGCAGAAAACAGACAGATTAAGTGCAACCTTCAAAATAAACTTTTTAAAGGAGAATTAGTCTTAATCTTAATAGTGGATTTTTTCTGTATACAACATTAACCCTTTTTGTTCCAAATGGAATCTTCCTCCTTATATATAGCAGGAGTCCATTTCAAAATTTAGGCGTGTCAGGTTGTGTTTTCTTCAAAATTGATTTAGAAAATGGCTGAACTTTTTGCAAACAGTGTAGTCCCTTATCAGACGCCGCTGCGGCCTATGATCTGGCCTGCACTGTTTGCCATGGTACCCATTTAGGGGTTACGGTACTTAATGGGTTAAAGTAAGGGCCCCCATTCATAGGGGCTTGAAGATATAGATTGGGTTGCATGGTGTTTCCATGCAAATCTTAAACCGCTCGCACATGGGTACTGTAAATTAAACCACCTAGAAGGTCTAAGTCTGCCCAGGCAAAGTGCTGCGAGTTGTCTGTCCATGCTTATAAACCCTGTTGGTTCTATTGGTTGATAGGACTTGAGAAGTCATTTCATCTCAATGTCTGGTAAAAGTCCAACAAAATTGGAAAACATTTATCCAAAATGACCTAACTAGTGTTGACGGGGCCGATAATCCTCAATTCAAACAACATTAAACTAAGGTCATTGTAAAACGAAATTTCTGACCATTCAATCATAACACCCCTCTCTTTCCCTAATGACAATTTTCAATTGTTATTCAATAAACATTTCAAAATTGTGATGCTGAATCAACACTGATATGAAGTCAGTATTGGGGATTGTCCCTAATGAACTTGACAGTCTTTGGCTGAGTTGGCTGTGCACTGAACTGATAATCAGGAGGTCAGGGGTTTGATACTTGCTTGGCTCCACAACAGTCTTTTGCCGGCCTTGGTAGCTCAGTTTGATGCCCGTCTGACTGGTGATAGGAGGATGTGGTTGCGATACCTGCCGGGGTCGGCAACATTCTTTCATTGAGATTGATCAAGAAATCTTTTCTATGGTCATTCTCTCCCTTCTGCTGATTCAAGAAGGGCAGTTGTCAGTTTCTGGCATAAGAATGTGCACTGGTTAACCGCTTACAAATACGTATACATATACGTCCAGGAGGAGTGTAGATAGGTAAACTGACCGGCTCAAAAATGTCCTACATAGTGTTAACTGGGCCGTTAAACTCCAATACAAACAAACAAACTAACAACAGCCTTTAACTGAGATTGGTCATGAATATTCTCTGATGGGTACCAACTGTCGTAATCTCTTTTGAGAAAGTGTACCGTTTTTTATCATGCATCCATTTTGAAAAAAAAAACAAAAAGAAAACTTGTTATGGCATTACCCGTGTGTCCCGTTTCTTCTTACCGAATATTTTGTTTAAACTTTAAAGTGATGTGTATGAGCGTGAATGGCAATAAATAAGGTAAGTATTTTGTGATAATTAGGGCCTCGCACTGAAAGTGTGGGTGCCCTATAGTAATCCCTCTGTCCGTCCGTCTGTCTGTCTGTCTGTCCGTCTGTCCGTCCACAAATTTCTGATAGCGCTGCCGGGGCCCTTGTCAGTTTCACTGACAGCTAGCTCTAGTTGAAGGATAGTTAACCTTATTACTCCATATTTACCTACGTTGTGGTTATCCATTAGACCCGCCTCGGCGAGACAGTTCTAGTGAATGCCCACAACATAGTTTTTAATGGAAAATTGACAAATGCTACCCTTCATTTATCACAAAATATCCACCTTAACTGTTGCTATGTGAGGTCAAGATGGCATATTGCAAACAAACATGATTGCTCTTGTTTTTAGCTCACCTGTGACGTAGTGTAGTGACAAGGTGAGCTTTTGTGATCACATTTTGTCTGTCGTCCGTCATGCATACGTGCGTGCGTCCGTAAACAATTGCAAATAAACATATCTCTAATACCCCATGGCCGATCTTAAACAAATTTCATGAGAAGCATCATCAGGTAGGAGGAATGGCTCCATAAGGTTTTTGGGCTGATCAGATTGGAATTCTGGTTGCCATGGAAACAAAAAGGTTCCATAGACTTATAATGGGGAAAACGACGTCTCCACTTTTTCTCGGCCATTTTTGATCCGATCTTCATCAAACTTGCAGATAACCAGGAGGGGCTTACAGTCTACGTCAAGTTCGAATTTGGGCTGAACGGGACAAACAGCTTTGGAGTTACCTGCCCGTGAGCATAAATATAAGTGAAAAATGGAGTCGCCAGCTTTTCTCAGCCATTTATGATCTGATCTTTTTGTAACTGTTTATAAACGAGGACAAGCATAAAATCTCTGACGAATTCGAATTTGGGTTGAATCTGACCAGAAGTTTTCCATTTACATCCCTTTGAGCATGAAAATTTTCCCATATACTTATAATGTGGAAAACGACGTCAGCCATTTCTGATCCGATCTTCATCAAACTTGCGGCCCCGCGCCTGCCCGGGGGGTAGAAATATGGCGGCTGCCTTCGGGAGTGTGGCAGAGTGGTAAGACCCCACCGAAAACAGTCCCATTGCCGAGACCACCCGGTGCCTCGAAATAGGTGGCTGCCTTCAGGTTCTATGGCAGTTGGGTAAAAGCCTCCAACATACAGAACAATCGTCCGTTCGACCGGTATTATTTTGTAATTCAATTATTCAAATGCATCTTGCCAAATTTTTTACAATTCACTACGCGAGATCTATCCGTTTAAACCTTTCCTATCTCATGTTACTACCACGCTGCATTTGTATGTGTATCATCATTGCTGGTGGGTCGCGCACCACAAAGAAGAAACCTCATCTGTATATGTTTGTACTGTGTATGTGTCACTTTTTCATGCTCCTTCACTCTGCACATCAATGAAAGATGCATTTTGTATACGTTATTAGATAAGTAACTTGTCATTTCATGTTACCCCAAAGTTATTTTATGTTACATGAATGTTAACAGAATTGGATACTTATCACGAAGTTCTGAAGTGTTCGTCATCATCTAACACAGCTTTATTCTTTATTAGTTTATAAAATCCTTTGTTCTCTCTGAAACTTATCACCTCAATAATTTCTTACCATAATCGTGGATCTCATATTTAGCAAAGGATCTCCTGTTTTCAGAGCCAAGCTTTTATTTAAGCAAACGTTTTCGGCCTCCCTTGTCTGTAGGGAATAAAATATACAGATCACTTTCCTTCTGTAGTGAATGGGGATGAAATTCCTTGTTGAAACAGGAGCCACTTGTTTGCCGTGAGTGGCGTCTCGTATGCTGGAAGAAGGGATCCTGATGATTGAGAAAAGCCCAGGGATCTCCAGCTTTTCAACACATCATTTTGGCCCATATTTCAGATAGAAGAGGGGTTTGGGCTAGATCCGGCCTGAATCAATCGGCTCAGTCGTGCCAAGCTCTAGAATCGCACAGCTTGTCCTTATCTTCCTTCTTTCTTTTTTACGTATCTTTATGGTACAAACCGGGTGTAATTTTGTCTTATTCCTCTATCTTTGAGTGTTATTTGATGGGCGGCGGCTGATGGATCAATCGGTGGGCTTGTACTGGGGAATTTCAGCAGAAGCTTCTGTGAGGGAGAGAATACGGGTGGGGATGGGTCCCAACTGTTCCTCATTTTTTCATTGAAATCTGGGTGCATAGTTGGGAGTCATAAAACAGAAGTGGAGCGGAAGGACTCTGGTCCTGTCATCGAGTATAATAGCAATGTAGCCTTGGCGTTGGAAATAGGAGATCCATTTCCATTAAACGTCCCCTTGTAGGGCTCCAAGGAGGGTGGGGCGCATAGCTATCGAATCATAATTTTTCACCATTGGATCCAACACTAGGAAAAGAGCTTTTTTAGATTTATCAGATGACGACCCGGAACCGGCTATATTCAATTTCAAAGCTAATGAAAATTTCGCAAGGTTTTTAGTGGTTTCGAGCAACGAAGAAAAGGCCGTAACTACACTTTCACCTTTTGTCATTGAAAAACAGATTGAAGCTATTATCGGAACGCCAAAAAATGTTAAAAAATTGAAAAAAACGGAACCCTTTTGATAGAAACAAATCGGAAATCACAAACGGAAAATCTTCTCAAAATTAACAAATTCTACAACTTAAACGTCTCTGTCACGGAACACAAAACATTAAATTCATGCAAAGGAATAATCCGTGACAGAATGCTAAAACAGGAAACAGAAGCCAGCATTGTGGAATATTTGAAAGAACAAGGAGTTACGGCCTGTAAAAGATTCAAAATTAAAAAAGATGGAAACCTTATCGACACCAACACATTACTTCTTACATTCAACACAACAACGTTGCCGAAATCGCTGAAAATCTTTTACAGAATAATACCGGTCGAAATCTACGTACCCAATCCTCTGCGATGTTTTAATTGTCAGAGGTTTGGGCACCATGAAAACGATTGCACTGTCCCTGACGGATCTGTTTGTGAGAAGTGTGGTGGTACCGATCACCACACTACCAACTGCAAGAATTCTCCAAAATGCGTGAACTGCGGAAAAAATCATCTCTCAAAATCCAATGTCTGTGAAGTTTGGAAAACGGAAAAAGAAATTATGAAAATCAAAGTCACTCAAAACGTCACATATTTGGAAGCCAAGAAAATTCAACAAAATAAACCAGAAACCACATTCGCCAAAGTTGTTCAATCCCTTTCCACCAAACCTGAAACCAAAGAAACATCTACACAATTTAATGAAAAAGATTTTGAAATTAAACCCCATTCTAAAGTTATCACCTCTTCTGTAAAACCCAAAACCACATCGTCACAACCTACATCTTCACAACCTACTACATCGTCACAACCTACTACATCTACTCATCATTCAAGAACAGAATCTAGACAAACTTCACAGACCAGTTCACAACCCAAACATTCTAGCAGATCTCACTCCCGATCCACGTCGGGGACAGCAGATCAAAAAGAAAAAAACGGCAAAGAAAAGCATAAAGGATCAAACCCAAACAGTAAAGGGGCGTCTGCTGATCCAGTAAAACTGGCTAATCAGTACGGCGCCCTTGAGGACATGGAGTTGGACCATGATCCCTCCACGTTCTTAAAGCCTAATAATAAAAGATAAAGGATTAAATTCCTTGTTTTAATCTTCTCTCCATTCAACCATGGATAAGAAGTCAATAATTCAATGGAATTGTCGAGGACTGAAAGCCAATTTTAACGAACTTTTAATTTTAACTACACTTTTTTCTCCTAATGTCATTTGTCTCCAAGAAACTTTTTTGAAAACTACAGATAATATTAATTTCAAAGGTTACAGTATGTACAATCATATCTCAACGGATAATCAGAAGGCATCAGGAGGTACATCAATCCTGGTAAAATCTGACTTTCCTCATAGAAAAATAGATGTAAACACTAATTTACAAGCTGTTGCTGTAAACGTCACTTTATCCAAATCCATAACGATTTGTTCTGTCTACCTTCCACCACACTATAATTTTTCTAAACAAGAATTAGAAAATTTAACAAATCAATTACCTAGTCCTTATATATTATTAGGAGATTTTAATAGTCACAGCAAATTATGGGGTTGCTCGGATACAAATTACAAAGGAGAAATCATAGAAAATTTTATTGCTGAAAATGATTTATGTTTATTTAACGATAAACAACCAACATATCTTCATTCTCCCACAAGAAATTATTTTGCTTTAGACCTTTCAATTTGCTCTCCAAATATTTATCTAGATTTTGATTGGTCTGTTGTGGACGATCTCCATGGGAGCGATCATTTTCCGATAGTAATTGAAGAAATTGCATCGACCCATGAGGATCGTCACCCCAGATGGAATTTGAATAAAGCAAATTGGGAAAATTTTAATCAATTATGTGATGAAAAACTCGACCCTGAACTTTTTAAAACTGCAAGTGATATACAAGATTTTACTGATGAATTGATTGATATTGCTGAAAAATGTATTCCTAAATCCTCGACTTTTTCAAAAAGAAACAAACCTTGGTTTAATGACGAAGTTAAAACTTCAATCAATAAAAGAAAATCTGCATTACGAAAATTCAATAAACAACCAACAAAAGAAAATCTTATCCATGCCAAACATATGCGAGCAAAAGCTCGCAAAACAATAAAATCGGCCAAAAAAGCATCTTGGCAGCAATACGTCTCCAAACTGAATACCAGAACACCAACGAAGAAAATATGGGACATGATTCGAAAAATTAGTGGCAAAAACAAATCAAATAAACATGTCCATATCAAATCGAACGGAAATATATGTTCAACGGCTAAAGACATTTCCAATGCCTTGGGGGAAAATTTTCAGAAAAACTCCTCTAGCTCAAATTATTCAGAAAGTTTCCAAAATATTAAACAAGAACAAGAGAAAAAGAATTTAAATTTTTCCTCATTAAATCACGAAAAATATAATTTGCCTTTCAATACTAAAGAATTATTAGATGCTCTCCATAAATCCCATGATACTGCTGTTGGCCCTGATGACATACACTATCAAATTTTAAAACATTTACCCAACAAGGCATTGGAAACTTTATTAAATATTTTGAATGATATTTAGATCACTGGAAAGTTCCCCGAAAACTGGAGAAAAGCTACCATTATTCCTATTCCGAAACCTAATAAAAATCGTACTGAAGCCACTAATTACAGACCTATTGCTTTGACAAGTTGCTTATGTAAAACAATGGAGAGAATGATTAATGATAGGCTGGTTTGGTTCTTAGAATCAAACCAGCTTATCACTAAATTCCAAGCTGGTTTTAGAAAAAACAGCTCTACTAACGATCATTTGATTCGCTTAGAATCATTTATACGTGATGCCTTTATTAAAAAAGAACATGTCGTAGCTGTATTCTTTGACCTAGAAAAGGCCTACGATACCACTTGGAAGTATGGCATCATGAAAGATTTACACACATTGGGCCTTAAAGGCCGATTACCACTTTTTGTTCAAAATTTCTTGTCCGATCGAACATTTAATGTTCGCATGGGAAATACATTATCGGACACATTTGATCAAGAACAAGGTGTACCACAAGGTAGTATTTTATCACCAACCTTGTTCAGCATAAAAATTAATAATATAGTTAAATGTGTAAAAGACCCAGATTGTTCGCTTTTTGTTGACGATTTTGGAATCTTTTATCGATCCAAAAATATGGAAACCATCGAATTTAAACTGCAAAGGTGTTTAAATAATATAGAAACTTGGGCAACAGAAAATGGTTTTAAATTTTCTAAAACAAAAACTCAGTGTGTTCATTTCTGCCAAATACGAAAGTTGCATTTAGATCCTGTACTGACTATATACGGCAGTCCAATTCCAGTCGTCACTGAGGCGAAGTTTTTGGGTCTTTTATTCGATAACAAATTGTCTTTTATTCCTCATATCAAAGCTTTGAAAGCTAAATGTTTAAAAGCTCTTGATATTCTTAAAGTCCTGTCCAGTTCCGACTGGGGAGGAGATCGTACTGTTCTTTTAAATCTGTATAGATCGCTAATTCGTTCCAAATTGGACTATGGCTCCATAGTCTATGGTTCTGCTAGGAAATCTTATTTAAAATCTTTGGATACTATACATCATCAAGGTTTACGTTTAGCACTAGGCGCCTTTCGCACTTCACCCGTTGATAGTCTCTATGCTGAATCTAATGAACCATCACTTTATATTAGAAGAGAGAAATTGTCTCTTCAATATGCTACTAAATTAGCTGCAAATCCACGCAATTCAGCATATGAATGTGTTTTTAACCCTAATAATGAACGATTTTATAACAACAAACCATCGGCGATAAAACCTCTTGGCCTAAGAATTCAATCATTACTCGAAGAGGCCAATATTAATATTAAAAATATTCAATCTTTTTCATTATCATCCAAAGAGCCATGGACGTTAAACCCTCCAAAGATTATTTTAACCTTACATAAAAATAAGAAATCCGAAGTGGAATCGCATATTTTTAAGAACGAATTTTTGGAAATCAAATCTAATTTTAAACATCATATATCCATTTACACTGACGGTTCGAAACAAGATGAGAAAGTTGCTTGTTCTATCATTTGTCCGAATTTCACCGACAGCATTAGATTACCCGATAATAGCTCTATTTTTACCGCTGAAGCGAAAGCAATTGATATTGCACTCTATCACATTCGCGATCAATCTGAAAGACATTTTATCATATATTCCGATTCTCTTTCTGTATTGAAAGCTCTCAAAGACCAACAGCACAGAAACCCCTTGATTCAACAGATTTTAAGAAAATATCACTATCTTTCAGTCTCGAAGGAGATCATATTCTGCTGGCTTCCGAGTCACGTAAATATCCGTGGAAATGAGTTAGCTGATTTGGAAGCCAAATCAGCATTATCATTAACAGTTACAAATTTAAAAATTCCTTACTCTGATTTAAAATCGAACATTAACAAATATATTAAAAATAAATGTCAATCAATTTGGGAAAAAGAAACTAATAATAAATTAAACCAAATACAACCGAATTTTCATACCAAATGCACTTTTTTGAATTATAATAGGAAAGAGCAAACTAAAATCACAAGATGCCGTATTGGACACACACGACTCACTCATTCCTACATTTTAAAAAACGAACAAGCACCTTTCTGTATATCTTGTAACGAACCGTTCACAGTTAAACACTTTCTCATATCATGTATTGAATTTAATCATATACGATCTAAATAATTTAACATTACTACGATGAAAGATCTTTTTAATAATGTTCCTTTTTACCAATTAATCAATTTTCTTAAAGAAATCGGTCTTTTTAACAAACTGTAATTACTAAAATTTTAATTGTTTAATCTTGCACAATTTTATGTATAATATATAACTGTTTTAGACGCTATATGCCCTGTTAGAGTTGAGCGTCTTTAAATAAATCATCCATCCATCATCAAAGTTGCAGATAACCAGGAGTGGCATACAGTCTTCGTCGAGTTCGAATCTGGGCTGCACGGTGCAAACAAGTTTGGAGTTACCTGCCCTTGAACATAAATATAAGTGAAAAATGGTGTCTCCAGCTTTTCTCAGCCGTTTAAGATCTTTTTAGCTCACCTGAGCCGAAGGCTCACAAAGTGAGCCTATAGCATAGGTAGGATCCGGCGTCCGTCCGTCGCCCGTCCATCCGTCGTCCACACCTTTGAACTTGAATATCTAAGTGACTAGCTGGCCAATCCCAATCAAATTTTATGTGCAGCATCACTGGGTTGGGCGATTGACTGCATTAGGTTTTGGACCAGTTTTGATCAGAACTGTGTTCGAATTTGGTTTGAATCTGACCAGCGGTTTTCCAGTTACATCCCCTTGAGCGTGAAAAAAATTTCCCATAGACCTATAATGGGGAAAACGACGTCTCCACTTTTTCTCCGCCATTTCTGATCCGATCTTCATCAAATTTGCAGATAACCAGGAGGGGCTTACAGTCTACGTTGAGTTCAAATTTGGGCTGCACGGGACAAACAACTTCTAAGTTACCTGCCCTTGAGCTTAAATGTTAGTGAAAAATGGTGGCTCCAGCTTTTCTCAGCCGATTTGATTGGATCATTTTGTAACTTTTGGTAAAGAGGACAAGCATAAAATCTCGAGCGAGTTCGAAGTCGACTTGAATCTGACCAGTGGTTTTCCAGTTACATCTTGACTGTGAAGGATTTTCCCATAGACTTACAATGGGAAAAAGACGTCTTCAGCTTTTCTCGACCATTTCAAACCAGATCTTCATCAAACTTGCAGATAACCAGGAGGGGCATACATGTTGAGTTTGAATTTGGGCCACGCAGGTCAAATGACTCCTGAGTTACCTGCCATTGAGCATAAATATTAGCGAAAAATGGTGTATCCAGCTTTCTGCAACAGTTTTTGATCTGATCTTTTTGTTACTTTTTGTAAACGAGGGTAAGTATAAAATATCTATTGAGTTCGATTTTGGCTTGAATCTGACCACCGGATTTCCAGTTACATCCCCTTGAGGGTGAAAACTTTTCCCATAGACTTACAATGGGAAAACTATGTCTCCAACTTTGCTTCGCTATTTCTAACCTGACCTTCAGTAAAAACTTCCAGATAACCAGAATGAGCTTACAGTCTATGTTTAGTTCGAATTTTGGCCGCATGAGACAAAAGGCTTCCAAATTACCTGCCCTTGAGCATAAAAACTATTGAAAAATAGTGTCTCCACCTTTTCTCAGCCGTTTCTAATCTGACCTTTTGAAACTTTCAGTAAACGAGAACAAGCATAAAACCTCTGTCCGTCGTCCACACCTTTGAACTTGAATATCTAAGTGACTAGCTGGCCAATCCCAATCAAATTTTATGTGCATCTTCACTGAGTTGGGAGATTGACTGCATTAGGTTTTGGACCAGTTCTAATCAGAACTGGAAATTAAAAGTTACCATAGACTTATAATGGGGAAAACTATGTATCCACTTTTTTCCGCCATTTCTGATCTGATCTTCATCAAACTTGGCAGATAACCAGGAGGGACATACCGTCTACATAGAGTTCGAATTTCGGCTGCATGAGACAAACAACTTTGGAGTTACCTGCCCTTATTTATTGATCTGAGGTTAAACATCCCTGTCAGCACAGTGTAGGTCATTTTAGAAACGCTCCTTCTAGTTTTATGGGACTTTTGCCCGACATCGAGATGAAATTATATCTTAAACCCTTTCCACCCAATGAAACCAATAGGGTCATTTTGCATGGACGGTCCAACTGGCACCACTTTTCCTGGGCAGGCTTAGAACCTGATTACCAGTGCCCATGTGTGGCCGGTTCCAGCTCTGCATAGAAGCACCATGAAGCCCAGTCTATTTCTTCAAGTCCCGATGGGCATTCTTAAAACATCATTAATGATTTTCTGGTACACAGGGGAGCGGTATAGGGCCATTTGGCCCTCTTGTCTTAGTTTCTGACTTACTTCCCTTTGATTTATTTTCAGATTACTCTTTTGCGTGCTAGGTGTGTGTGTGTATGAGTTTTACAACCCACCAACAGTTAAGGTTATACAGAGGCGGGACCTTGGTTTAGAGACTCGTACGACAGTCTGGACATCCCCGGGATCGAACCCAAGATCCCTGGTTTAGGAGGCGACTAGCATAACCAATACACCACAGATGCTTCAACCATAGCTAGGTATCAGTATGAATTATCTGAATGAAAGTACATAGCAGTGTCTATGAGGTAAAGATGGTGTGATGCGTGCAGAAAATTCTCCTTCTTTCATACTTTCTTACTTACTCCTCTGTGATTATATTTGTTTCACACTATCGACCATAACTACATAACTGTACAAAATATTTTGACAAAACCTTAAAGTGATGAATATGAGGTCAAGATGGTGTGTGGAGGGCATGTTGTTTGTCTGAGTCGAGGAGGATGTAAGGGGGAGGATTGCGGGTGCATGGGATTGATTTAAGCCCACCGCTCCTCTCCCCGTAGAATTGATTTCACAGGCTATTCCGAGCGGTTCTTCTGTCGGGGTTTGTTTTTGTTGTGGTTTGTCTTTGGAGTGTGTGTGTCGCTTGTATTATTTTGTTTTTAAGTTGGCCAATTGGCCGTTTTGTGGGAGGGTGGCTGTTCTTTGGCTTTCTGCTGTTGATGTTTCCATTGGGGTCCGGTTATTTCATGTCTGTGTTTCGTTCCCTTCATTGTCACTGATGGGAGTTGTGGGTTAATGGTACCGATTCCTGGCCTTTGCCTTCACTTCTATTTTGGGGACCTGAGAGTGTCTTTCTGAGACTATACCCCTGGTTCATGCCGGTGATGCGGGGGTGGGGCTATGTGTCAAAATCTAGGACACCTTTGTAATACTCTGTTTAAGTTTTAATCAAGTGCTTACATCTTGGTAGTCACTTATCACGGAACATACATATTAGAACTTGGGTACTGGAACGGTCTTCTGAGATTCCAAAATGTCACATACCTGGGTTCATGCTCGAGGGTGGGGCTAGGGTTCGAAATCTAGGGCAGATTTGTAATAAGTTGTATGCATTTCAGTTATGCTAACAAGTTGGGGCCACATTTGGTTATACATCAACCAACGATGTGAGATTGGTTGGAGTATGAAAGAATGAAGGTCATGAAGACTATTGGTTGCAGAAATGTCATACCTGGGACAATAGTTCCATGTGACCTAATGATTGACCTCAAAATATGTCTAGGTCATTGTGACCTATATTTCATGGTTCGGTGATTTTACCTTATATCTTGAAAAGTAGAAGTAAAACAAAGATCAGGAATTGATACAATTAACTTACTCCACCCACAAAAGACACCAAAGGGAAAGAAATACAAATATTAAGCGACCAGACCATAATGGAAACCTAAACAAAGGAAGGCCATAAGGACAGCTACTTTCCCACAAAATGGCCATATGGCCATCCAAAATTAAAAGACACAAGTGATACACACAGTAAGCAACAAACAACAACTTAAATAAATCGCCACAGAAGAGCTGCCCCGGAACGGTCAGTGGAAGATTTCCACGGGGGGGCCTAAATCGACTCCACGCGGCCACAATCCTCGCCCTTACTTCCGTCGCGATTTAGACAAATAATTTGTTCAGTCCGCATGAAGGCCCCCCAACTCATCAGTGCAACATCTCCGTGAACACAAAAATCAAAGAACCACAGAGGTGAGACAACGGTGAGGACTCGACAGCAAGAAACCACTGAAATGCTGGAGCAAAAGAAAACCAACAGTTAGACTCTGATGAGCCCGACCAGAGACAGAGCATCAGGCACCAACCAACATTATCTCTCTAATTTTCAATAAGCCTTTACGTTGGAGCCGTCATAGAATCTGAGGCCTGACCCACCGGCGTGCAATTAAAGAGGGAAGCAAAGTTGCCAACCGTGATTGGGTTAACTACCATGCATGCAGTCTGTCGTATAATATCCATGTTGTACCCAATCTTTTTATATCGAAGAATGATTTTACGAAATTGGGTGCTGAAGTCATTGCGGTTATATATTTTTCTGATTGAAGACTATTTGTAGGAGAAATGTCAAACCTTGGATATGAATTCCATGTGGCCCAATGATTGATCTATATTACATGGTTCAGTGATTTTGCATTTTATCTGAATTAAAAGTTCCATGGGACACAATGATTGAAATGAAAATATATCTAGGTCAGTGCGACCTATATTTCATGGTGCAATGATTTTGCCTTATAACTGGAAGACTTTTTGATGGAGAAATATCATACTTGGCACATAGGTTCCTTGTGACACGATGCTTGGCCTGAAATATATCAAGGGTAATGTGATTGGTATTTCATGGTTTGGTGAGTTTGTCTTAACTCAAGACTGATGGAGAAATGTCATACATGGTATACAATTTCCTTGTGACCCGATGCTTGACCTTTAAATATATATTTCGGTCAGTGTGACCTATATTTCATGGTTCAGTAATTTAATCTTATGTCTTAAAGACTATTTGTAGGAGAAAGGTCAAACTTGCGACATTAGGTCCATTTGACCCAATGATTGACCTAAAAGTTCATCTAGGTCCGTATGACGTATATTTCATGGTTCTGTGATTTTGCCTTATATCTTGAATACTGTTTGATAGAGAAACTTCAGACCTGTTTTTTTCAGTACCACGTGACTTGATGCTTGACATGAATTTATACCTAGGTCAGTATTTCATGGTTCAGTGATTTTGCTTTATATCTTAAAAACTATTTGATGGAGCAATGCCATGCATTGATGGAACAAAATCCTATAAACATACTGTATGTTACACACGTGTTTTAAAATCTTTCTAATTAATATCTATGTGAAATCGGAGATGGAGCGTGATAGCTCAGTGGTTAGTGCACTTGCCTCTGATGCTAGAGGTCCCGGGTTCGATCCCCGGCAGCGGCGATAAAATTTCGGTGTCCGAACACGCTCCATTGGCATCATTTGCAGGGATGAATGTTATAAAGTGCACCGTCCTTCGGATCGGGACGTTAACTGGAGGCCCCCTGTGCAGGGAGAACCATCCCCTGTGCAGGTTAAAGATCCCTACCGTGATTACATGATTACTGTGTAGGCTTTCATCCTGAAAACCTTGAGTGTATGTAATATACACCTGCGGTAATGGTCAAATGTGACCGACGCAGTATCAGAAGATAGATAGAAATCATACCTTGACAAAGTGTGAAACAGACGAGCTATGCTGTCCTGCAACAGCTCTTGTTAATTTATGGAGATCAGCCACTGCAAGAATATGACTGAAAATTAGATAGAGGCAATCTGAGAAACATAATGTAAATCAAAGCACTGGGAGTATGGTCGGGTCGATTCTCTTTGGGTGTAGGTTGGGAAAATAGTCCTGAACTGAGAATCGAACTGTTCGCTTAACCCTTAAATTCCAGTATTTTTAGCAAGCACAGTAGCCCTGATCAGACAGTTTTGTGGTGTCTGATTAGGTATTCACTGTTTGCCAATGCCCAAGTGCACGAGCAGAGTCCAGAATTTACTCTTTACGCAGCGCTCTGATGTCTTAGGGGGCGACTATCAACGCTATAAACAATTTTGATCAGGGTCGGCGGCAGTCAGATAGTCAGTGATAGTCATGCTGACAATAGCAAGCTTTAGAATGCAGATGGTGGGTACTCGTTTAAACGCTTCATTATAAGAAAAGTATTTCGTACAAGTTTTGTGGTAGCATTAAATTTGCCGCCAAAGGTATCCAAATTATTTACTTGTCATTCGTAAATTTGTTTAGTTCCCCTCAGATACACGTATATACAACCAGCACAACAGATTAATCTTTCTGAATTATTTTTTCATTCAAAATGCTTAACCCCATATGCAATACAGTATGAGCTGGAAAAGATATTACATGTATAACATTTTATCCAGCTGCAAACAGTGTAGGTCCACCGATTATCTGATCAGAACCTAAAATGTTTCTCATAGTTTCAACTCTCTCTTCTCGCTCAGGCCTACCACTAAATCCTAGCTTCTGAATAACAGTGATCAGAAACAGAGTCCCATCAGCGGTATATTTCAACAAAAAAGTTCATTCTACCTGTTGATGCAGGCCGCACACAGGCTGGGGAGGGATGCAAACGCGACCCCGATATATACACCTTTTTGGAAAATTCTCAGATTCATGCAGTTTTTCACCCTCTACAAAATACCCGAAATTCGCACCCTCCCCCTTTTTCAGAGTTTGCGTACGGGTCTGAATCATGTTCAAAACTGTAGATGCATATATAAGGCAAACATTGCCAACCCTGATCAGAAGGAAGTATTGTCTACCCGATTTGGGTCTGCAATGTATGTCTAATAACGATACAACCTTCAAAAGTTTGAGCTGCTCGTTTTTGTTCTTAAACAAATTCGAGTTCTCAGCAGAGGTGCGAAAAGTTTTAGTTTACTTTTTGTACACACGACTCTTTCTAACAGTTTTATGAATGGAATGTTCCGAAAGTCGTCCTTTCATTACCTAAGCAACCTGGCTTTCTTATACTATTTCATTTCACCCTTAAATGCCAATATTTTAGGAAACAGTGTAGTCCCTGTGCAACCGGCTGAGCAGGCTCTACATTCCGCGGCTTCTGATCTGGGTATTCGATGTGTGCCAAACCCCAGCACACTATTCCATTTCAGACTCAATACATAGCTCTGAACTGCATGTACCATCGATAGAAATAGCGCGACTATTAATAACCATAATATTGGTTTTCCCAAATCAGGGATGATCACATGGGCAACAGCATGAATTCATATTTTGCCATTTAGTAAAGTTGGATCGATTCTTACAATCGACCGAAAATTGCTCATCACGAAAACACGCCTATATAATTTCGACCCCCTTGAACCCCACGTCTATATAGTAAAACAGGGGTTTCCAGGTGTATACCTTATTTTTCTTATTTCTGCTCTAAAATAAAGATTGTAGGTACTCGTTAGAACCGCCTCGATGAGGCGGTTCTAACGAGTGCCCACAATCTATATTTGGAGCAGAAATAAGAAAATTTCACAATTTTGCATCATAAAATTTTCATTTTTTTCGGCGATAAAGGTGGCAATGTATTTTTATAGGCGTGTTTGCGTAATGTTAAAAAGTTGCTTAAACATAGAAAGCATTTTGGGCAACATTCTTTCATTTAGATTTGTGAACTTTTCTCTCCCTTCAACTGTTTCAAGAAGGGAAGTTTTCAATTTCTGCAAAAAAAGATTTACTGCCTGTGTAGAAAAAATGTGGTTTGCTTAACTGACCACGAAAAGAAAAATACATATAAATACGTGTATCAATGGCAAGATACATGTAATAGAAGTTACCATTGAATAAGACTTTTCAAAAATTGAGCACATAAAATGTTCAGACAGTCAGCACTGTATAAGCCTAAAAGTAGTTTCACTTGCTAAAGTCTGGCCTCGAGGTGGTTCTAACGAGTTTCCACAACTTATGTTTAGAGCAGAAATAAGAAAAATGTCGTAATTTTTCATCTAACATTTTAATTTTTTTAGGCTGTAAAATTTACAATAAGTTTGTATAGGCTTGTTTTTGAAATGTAACCAGCTCGGAAGGTGGCACAAATAGTGTTGACCGAGTCTTTAAACTCACAACAGACAAACAAACCTTAAGGTTTCATGAAATACAATTTATGATAACTCTACACAGACCTGTTCA
The DNA here is from genome assembly GCA_963580285.1 of Lucinisca nassula. Lineage (NCBI taxonomy): Eukaryota > Metazoa > Mollusca > Bivalvia > Lucinida > Lucinidae > Lucinisca > Lucinisca nassula. Next base: position 12,314,398 of record OY757018.1, read on the forward strand.
ACAATTGTTTCAGATTAGCTCGTGGATTCTGCCGTTGTGTCTTGGAGCTGTCTCTACAGGAGTATGAGTTCTGTCAGTTCCGGCCCTCCCTGCTGGCCCTCTGTGTGTGGAAGGCCGCCATAGAGCACCTCAAGACTTACGACGGGAACTACTTCCCCGCTGGGCTCACGTTTACGAAGATGCAGTATGAACTGTGCTTGGCAGAAGTTCACATGTTTCTGGACAATTTTCAACAAACATATGAAGACGTTTCAACAGTGTGCACCAAATACATGAACCTTTATAGTCCAACATAAATCATGTTCACTGGACAAATTTTGATATGCTGAAAAATAGATATTAAGTTATGTTTATTTACCAGACGCGTTTTTGCTTCTTTTGTGGGGTATATCTTATTTTCAGTGGTGAACAACTTTTGATAAAACTATTCATCACATTAATAAATCCATGTAATGAAGACCCCCTTCTACCAAGTGTCTACTCGTAATGGACAGAAATTGCTAGTAGAAACAAATTCTTTGCTTTAAGACTTAAGGGGACGCCTTTCAAAAAGTTATGTTTATTTTTCTAACTCTTTTGTGCTCTTTTTGAGGGGAAAGGATGAAATTTAGGAGAGGTAAGACTTTTAGCTCACCTGAAGTTAGTTCTATGTAAGCTTATGCCGTGGCCTGTTGTCCGTTGTCTGTCGTCCGTTTGCAGTCCGTCCATCCGTTTGTCGTTAAAACTTTTTCACATTTTCGACATCTCCCAAACCAGAAGTCAGATAATGCTGATACCTGGCGGGAGGCAGCCTGGTGACATTGAGATTCAGATTTGCCAAAACTGGTGGCCATCTTGAAATTCTTCGAACGACATCACCAGAACCAAAGGTCGAATTGAGCTGAAACTTTATGGGGTGACATGGAGATTCAGATTTGCTAATATTGTTCTGTTCCGATTTTCAAGATGGCCGCCATTTTTAAATTCTTCAAAAGACATATTCTGCCGAACCAAAGGTCAAATTGTGATAAAACTTGATGGGAGGCATCGGGGTGAATTTGAGATTCATATTTGATCAAATCGTTTTGTTCCGATATCCAACACAGCCGCTATGGCAGTCATCTTGAAATTCTTCAAACAACATTCCTCCCGAACCAAAGGTTGAAACTTGGAGGCATCAAGGTGAATTGAGCTGAAGCATGGAGTGACATGTAGATTTAGATTTAATAAAATCTTTCCGTTCTGATATCCATAGTGGCCATCTTGAAATTCTTCAAATGACATCAGAACAAAAGGTCGAATTTAGCTGAAACTTGGTTGGAGGCATTGGGATGACATGGCGATTCAGATTTGCGAAAAGCGTCCCGTACTGATAGCCAAGATCGCCGCCATGGCACCCATCTTGGAATTCTTCAAACAACATCTTCTCCAGAACCAAAGGTCCAGTTGAGCTGAAACTTGATGGGATGAGGGTGTCATGGAGAATCAGTTTTACTTAAATGGTTCCATTCCGATATTTAAGATGGCGGCCATCTTGAAATTCTTTGAAAGGCATCTCCCAAACCAAAGGTCGAATTAGTTGAAACATGATGAGAGGCATCAGGGTGACCTGGATATTTAGATTTGCCAAAATTGTTCCATTCTGATATCCAGCAAAATGAAACCAAAAGGATTGTATGCATAGGCCGCCATGGCTGCAATCTTAAAATTCTTCAAACGACATCTCCCAAACCAGAGGTCTGACTACAATCATTCAATGCTTGATGGCCGCTATGGTTGCCATCCTGAAATTCTTCAAACGGCATCTCCTTCCGAACCAGAGGCTCGATCAAGTTGAAACTTCATGGAAGGCATTGAGTTTAAATGGCGATTCAGATTTGTTAAAACTGTTCTCTTCCGATATACGAGATGGCCACTATGGTTGCCATCCTTCAATTCTCCAATTGACATCTCTTCCCCAGCCAAGGGTTGGATCGAGCTGAGGTTTGATTGGAGGAATTAGAGTGAAATGGATATTCAGATTACCTCCCATATGCTTCGTTTTTATTCGTTAACTTTTCCGGACTAAATCGCGACAGAAGTAAGGGCGAGGATTGTGGCCATGTTAAATCGATTTAAGCCCCCCCCCCCCCCCCCAGTCGAATTCGTTTCACTGACCATTCCAAGGCGGTTCTTCTGTCGCGGGTTATTTTTAGCTCACCTGTCACGTAGTGACAAGGTGAGCTTTTGGGATCACTTTTTGTCCGTCGTCCGTCGTGCGTTCGTGCGTCCGTGCGTGCGTGCGTCCGTGCGTCCGTAAACTTTTCTTCAAACGACATCTCCTCCTAAACCACTGATCGGATTTTTACCAAACTTCACAGGAATGATCCTTAGGTGGTCCCCTTTCAAAGTTGTTCAAATGGTTCCGGTCCGTTGCACATATAGGTCACAGTAGCCAAAAATAGATTTTTTTCACCGAAAACTTAAAAAATCTTCTTCTCTGAAACCGCAAGGCCCAGGTCTTTGATATTTGGTATGAAGCTTCATCTAGTGGACCCCTACCAAGATTGTTCAAATTATAGTGCTGGGGCCAAAAATGCCCCCGCACGGGGGCCCTTGGTTTTACATGGGCTTATATAGGGAAACTCTTTAAAAATCTTCTTCTCTGAAACTGCAAGGCCCAGATCTTTGATATTTGGTATGAAGCTTCATCTAGTGGACCCCTACCAAGATTGTTCAAATTATAGTGCTGGAGCTAAAAATGCCCCCGCACGGGGGCCCTTTGGTTTTACATGGGCTTATATAGGGAAAATCTTGAAAAATCTTCTTTTCTGAAACCGCAAGGCCCAGGTCTTTGATATTTGGTATGAAGCTTCATCTAGTGGAGCCCTACCAAGATTGTTCAAATTATAGTGCTGGGGACAAAAATGCCCCCGCACGGGGGCCCTTTGGTTTTACATGGGCTTATATAGGGAAAATCTTTAAAAATCTTCTTCTCTGAAACCGCAAGGCCCAGGTCTTTGATATTAGGTATGAAGCTTTATCTAGTGGACCCCTACCAAGATTGTTCAAATTATAGTGCTGGGGCCAAAAATGCCCCCGCATGGGGGCCCTTTGGTTTTACATGGGCTTATATAGGGAAAATATTGAAAAATCTTCTTCTCTGAAACCACAAGGCTTAGGTCTTCGATATTTGTTATGACGCTTCAGCTAGTGAACCTCTATAAAGATTGTTCAAATTATAGCCCTGAGACCAAAAATGCCCCCGCCATGTGGCCCTTTGGTTTTACATAGACTTATATAGGGAAAATCTTTAAAAATCATCTTCTCTGAAACACAAGGCTTAGGTCTTTGATATTTGTTATGAAGCTTCAGCTAGTGGACCTCTACCAAGATTGTTCAAATTATAGCACTGGGGCCAAAAATGCCCCCGCTCCGGGGCCCTTTGGTTTAACATAGACTTATATAGGGAAAATCTTGTTTTACATAGACTTCTATATGCAGGGTAAACCTTTAAAATCTTTTTCTCTGAAACCAGAAAGCCCAGGTCTTTCATATTCGATATGAAGCTTCATCTTGTGGACCTCTACCAAGATTGTTCAAATTTTAGCCCTGGGGCCAAAATTTACCCTGCCCGGGGCACACTTGTTATGCTTTGGATCAGGTGAGCGAACCAGGGCCCTCTGGGCCCTCTTGTTGTTAGGGTTTGTCTTTAAGTGTGTGTATCGCTTATATTATTTTGTTTTGGATAGCCAATGGGCTATCTTGTGACAAAGTAACTGTTCGTTTGGCTTTCTGCTATTGATGTTTCCATTCGGGTGTAGTTGTTTCATGTTTGTACTTCTTTCCCTTTGGTGTCTCTGATGGAAGCTGTGGGTTAATTGTATCGATTCCTGATCATTGCCTTCACATCTATTTTGCTAAAATTGTTCTGGTTGGATATCCAAGATTTCTGCGCACGGAGGCCATTTTGAAATTCTTCAAAAGATACGGTCTCTTCTTGATCCAGAAGTTAGATCAAGCTGAATCTTGATGGGGGCGTTGGGGCGACATGGAAATTCGGATTATCTAAAATCGACCCATTGTGATGTACAGGATGACCACCATGGGGGCCACCTGGAAATTCTTCAAACTACATCTCCTCATGAATCAAAGGTCGGATGGTGCTGGCATTGGGGCCACATGGAGATTCAGAATATGTTCTGTTATCTACGATGGCTTCCATGTTGGCCATCTTGAAAATCTTCAAACCACATCAAGTTGGATTGAGCTGAAACATAACAGAAGGCATTGGTTAGACATGGAGATTCAGACTTCGTAGAACCATTCTGTTCTGATATCCCAGATGGCTGCCAAGTTGCCCATCTTGAAAATCTTCAAACCACATCTGCTACAGAATGGTCTGTTGCGTTGAGTTGAAATTGGCGGGAGGCATTTGGGTGACATGTAGATTCAGAATCGCAAACATTGTTGCATTCTGATATCCCAGATGGCGACCATCTTAAATTTCTCCCAAGCACATTTAAAGCAGTTGAGTAGAAGATTTACAGGGAGTGGTGGGGGAGGGGTAGCTCGGGTGTTGTCAGTATATATCAAACTTGCTGAGTCCACAAAGAGATTGCTAGTGTGGCGTTTATGCAAGCAGCCATAGACACCATAGCTTTATTTGTGTTGCAGTTGTATTGAAATGATTGGTTGACTTTGTTCTCTGTTTTGATAACAGAATATGCCAAAGGCAGTTGCAAACGATAGCTCTGGTCTGCCAATCTATATGCTTCCACTTTGTATCAATGAATCCTAAATCAGTAAAAGCTGTTCAGAAACTTAATCAGAAGCACCAAGATAACATGCAGATTCAGAATTGCTGAAACCAATGCGATCTGATAGACAAAATGGCCACCTAGGCACAATGTAATGCACAATGTAATGCACTGCTCAAAACAAATAAAGGAGCAAACACATATTTTCTCAAAGTATAACGATGTTGTATAATTATGATGAAACAACGATTCAGAAAGATGGATAACTTTATCTACAACATGTTAATGGAAAACATTGGCAATCAGTTCACAAATCACGGCCTGTAACCTGTTAAGGAAGAATCTGCATAAATGTTTGAGATATCGCCATCTTTACATCAGAGTATTTCAAATGTCATAGACATGCGCAAATCAATCACTTTTTCCTGTCAGTAATGTGTATGACCACCTCGAGCAGCACAACACTCCTGGCATCGCTGAGGCTTGCTAGGAACCAAATTTTGAACAGTTTGTAAAGCTAGTGTTTCCACCTTATGTCTGTGAGTTCTTGAATAGTCATTGGTGGATGATCGCCCTGTGAGATACGTCTGTAAAGAATGTCCCAAACATGTTCTATTGGGTTTAAGTCAGGAGAATGTGCCGGCCAGTCCATTACTTCTATAGTCTCACGATTAAGGTAATCCATGCACACTTCAGCAGTAACGGGGCGCGCCTTATCCTGCATCAGAATAAAATTGTCACCGATTGCCCCAGTGGAAGGCCTCACAATAGGTTCTAGAATTACATCTCGATAGCGTAATACAGTCAATGTACACGTACTTCCGTTTATCACGGTCAAGTTCGTTCGGTCTTCATAAGAAATTCCACCCCATACCATCATTGACCCCCTCCATTTCCCATGTCTGTTTCCACAATGTTACAGTCCCCGTTTCGTTCTCCGGGTCGTCTCCAGATTCGAACGCGTCGATTACATGCACTCAGATGAAATCTGCTTTCATCTGTGAACAGAACTGTACACAAGTCTTGTAGTCGCCAGTTCTGATGTTCTTGGGCAAACTAATATCGCCTGGTGAGAATAGAGCATCTTGCCGAAGGTCTGGCCCTCAGGTCACCTTCATGTAACCTGTTACATATTGTTTGATCGGATATCCTTTGACCAACTGCATGCTGGAAATTGATTTGTAGCCTTCTGGCTGTGTACTGCCGATTTCGTAGCGCTAGATTTCGAAGATATTGATCTTCCCTTTGTGACGTCATGCGGTGTCGGCCTTGCCCTTCTCGTCTGTTAAAATGGCCCGTCTCCTGGTAGCGTCTCCATAGCCTGGCAACATCATTTTTCGATCAGCAATGATCCTTTGGGTGTACCCACTTTCAAGCAAATCGACAGCCTGAGCAACCTCAACTTCTTCCAAGAACCGCCTAACACCATCTGAAGTCATTATGAAGCCCAAAATAACGCATAACCGAAGGATTGACATGTTTCTGACCCAAAATCAAATTTTGTACAGATCGCTCCATACCTAATTTCATACATTTTATAGAAGCCTCCGTGGTGTAGTGGTTACGCTACTCGCCTTGTAAACCAGGGATCGCAGGATCGATTCCGGGCTTCTCCAGACTTTCGGATGAGTCTTTAAACCGAGGTCCCGTCTCCGTATGACCTTAGCTGTTGGTGGGACGTAAAACTCAAACACTCACTCACTCATACATTTTATAGGGGTATCCATGCTGTGGCTCACATTCTTGCTTTGCACGTGAACCATGCTTCTTAACATTGTTAAGAGATGTAACTTTAAAATAGTGCCTTTCCTTGAATTTGAAAATTGCCAAGCAGGGATGTTATACAGGCTTAAAGGTTTGCTCCTTTAATTGTTTTGACCAGTGTATATGATCAGCCTCATCCAGGTGAGCGAATGTGACCCACTTGGGCCTCAAGTGAAATATATTAGTCTGCCTTAATTATCAATAGGTGTCTTCTCTTAAAGAAAATAATTCTCTACTAAGTGTGCTCAAAATGGAAAGAATTTGCAAGTTCGGAGCAAATTATTTATTCTTGTCTTCAAGCGTGGACACCCTACATAGAATTACCCGACATAGAATTACGTTTAGTTACTAGAATCTGTGATGCTCCTTTCGAGAGAAATGAACATAATTTCAGGGGGTCAACATGAAAAATGGCGTAAAAAGTGCCTGGTTTTCCCAGTCCCTTTGCTCCTTTGGAGCAAATCCTTTCCTTTAAGAGTGAGGAGTAGATTCTTTCCTTTAAGGGTGGGCATCCTCATTACGAGAACACGCCTATATAATTTTGACCCCCTCATACCCCTTTTTATATATTAAAACTGGGGTTTTAGGGGGTATACATTATTAGGGCCCCGCACTGAAAGTGTGTGTGCCCTATAGTAATCACTCTGTCCGTCTGTCTGTCTGTCTGTCTGTCTGTCTGTCTGTCCGTCCACAAATTTTCCTACTCCTCTGATAGCGCTGCTGGGGCCCTAGTCAGTTTCACTGACAGCTCTAGTTTTTCTTATTTCTACTCAAAAACATAGATTGTTGGTACTCGATAGAACCGCCTCGTCGAGTCGGTTCTAACGAGTGCCCACAATCTATATTTTGAGCAGAAATAAGAAAAATATCACAATTTTTCATCTTAAAATTTCAAATTTTTGGCCCAAAAAATTGGCAATGTATTTGTATAGGTGTGTTTTCGTAATGTTTTGGGAGCGTCTCGGGTCAGAAGAAATTACAGAATTCTTTCTTAGTCACCAGAGTTAGCTCCCTCTTAAAATGGTGTAAGGGGTGTGTCTGGTGTACCCATTTGCTTTAAAGAATTTGTTTGTTTATCGTGTTAACATGTCTGTATACCATATTTATCTTACGTACATTTCAGTTCCTTACTATACATGTTCTAGAGTGTGTACAGGTACACATAACTACTCAATGTTCACCTGCACCCGCCCATCAGGGTTTGAAGAAATAGATGGCCTGCATGATGCTTCCACGAAGAGCTGAAACCGACCCACACACGAGTACTGGTAAACCGCTTAGAGGATCTAACCCTGCCTACGCAAATTGGTGCGAGAGTCGAACCATCCATGCTTATAAACCCTATTGGTTTAATTGGGCGGCAGGGCTTGAGATGTCATTTCATCTCAATGTCGGGTAAAAGCCCCACAAAATTGGAAGCAACGTCTCCAAAATGACCTTTACAGTGTTGATGGGGACGTTAAACCTCAAAGCCAACAATACTACTCAATGTTGTGTTGAAATAAAAGCTTGATGAGTGTCAAATGGTGTATACCCTGATGCTATTATGTTAACAAGTCTGTGAAATTAAAACCCCAGTTTATATATAGCAAACTGGTGTTTCATTACGCCAAGATGCCTATACAAATACATTGCCACCTTTATCGCCGAAAAAAAAATGAAAATTTAAGATGAAAAATTGTTATTTTTCCAATTACTGCTCAAAATAAAGATTGTGGGTACTCGTTAGAACCGCCTCATCGAGGCGGTTCTAACGAGTACCCACAATCTATATTTTAGAGCAGTAATAAGAAAAATAAGGTTTACCCCTGCAAACCCCAGTTTTACTATATTAAAGTGGGGTTCAAGGGGATCAACATTATATAGGCTTGTTTTCGTGATGCTGTGAAATGAAAACCCTCTAAACCCCAGTTTATATATAGGAAACTGGGGTTTACAGGAGTTTATTATTTTGCTTATTTCTGCTCCTGGACATAGGTTGTGGGTACTTGTTAGATGCAGGGCGGTTCTAACTAGCACCCACAACCTATGTTTGGAGTAAAATGAGAATATTATCACAAATATTCATCAGGAAAAGCAGACTTTTTGGAGGTATGAAAGAACATTACGAAAACACGCCTATACAATAACATTCCCACCTTAATCGCCAAAAAAATGAAAATTTTATGATGAAAAATTGTGATATTTTTCTTATTTTTGCTCATAATATAGATTGTGGGTACTCGTAAGAACCGCCTCATCGAGGCGGTTCTAACAAGTACCCACAATCTATATTTTAGAGCAGAAATAAGAAAAATAAAGTATACCCCCGGAAACCCCAGTTTTGCTATATAAAAGTGGTGTTCAAGGGGGTCAAAATTATATAGGCGTGTTTACATGATGTACAGGGGTTTATTATTTTGCTTATTTTTGCTCCTGGACATAGGTTGTGGGTACTTGTTAGATGTAGGGCGGTTCTAACTAGCACCCACAACCTATGTTTGGAGTAAAATAAGAATATTATCACAAATATTCATCAGGAAAAGCAGACATGTTTGACATCACGAAAACACGCCCATATAATTTTGACCCCCTCGAACCCCACCTTTTATAGTAAAACTGGGGTTTCCGGGGGTATAACTTATTTTTTCCTGCTCTAAAATATAGATTGTAGGTACTCGTAAGAACCGCCTCGATGAGGCGGTTCTAACGAGTGCCCACAATCTATATTTTGAATGAGTGCCCACAATCTATATTTGGAGCAGAAATAAGAGTGAGTGTTTCAGTTTTATGTCCCACCAACAGCTAAGGTCATACGGAGACGGGACCTCGATTTAAAGACTCATCCGAAAGTCTGGAGAAGCCCGGGATCGAACCTGCGACCCCTGGTTTACAAGGCGAGTAGTGTAACCACTCGACCACGGAGGCTTCTTAGAGCAGAAATAAGAAAAATACACAATTTCTCATCATAAAATTTTCCTTTAAAGGTGGCAATGTATTTGTATAGCCGTGTTTGCGTAATGGTCACATGATTGTGTTATCGTAATGAGCTGCCAATTGTGGGTTTACACACTTTACTCAGGTCTGCCTGAATATATAGGGTAAGTATGGTAATAAACTCCAAAGTAGATCCCACAGTATCAGTGTACAGATAGAGTTTGAAAAACATCCCGAAAACACGCCTATATAATTCTGACCCCCTTGTACCCCACTTTTACATAGTAAAACTGGGGTTTACAGGGGTATGCTTATTTTTTTTATTTCTGCTCTAAAATATAGATTGTGGGTATTCGTTAGAACCGCCTCGATGACTCGGTTCTAACGAGTACCCACAATCTATATTTTGAGCAGAAATAAGAAAAATATCACAGTTGTTCATCTTAAAATGTTCGTTTTTTTTCAGCGGTAAAGATGACAATGTATTTGTATAGGTGTGTTTTCGTAATGAGCTAGACTTGTTTTGGACTCTTATGAAAACAACTTGCTGTAATTTACACAAACTTGAACTTATAATTTAACCCAGTCAATCCCAAAGTGTCCCAAAGTCTCAGTAGCTCAGTCAAATTCATTTATGCTTTAGGAAAACCTGTCCATGCAAAAAACGATGTCCAACATGGTTTCAGAAATGGCATTTGTTAGGTAAAAATTGTGGCAACTTTCTTATTTCTACTTCAAACATAGGTTGTGGTTGCTCTTTAGAACCGCCTGCACTATTTGCTAACAGAATTTTTCATTAAAATAGAATAAAATCGACAAATAGGCCTGACACCCATTATATGACAAATGGACTTCTCCAACATTTAGCAATGGAGTGAGTGAGTGTTTGAGTTTTATGTCCCACCAACAGCTAAGGTCAAATGGAGACGGGACCTCGGTTTAAAGACTAATCCGAAAGTCTGGAGGAGCCCGGGATCAAACTTGTGACCCCTGGTTTATAAGTAGCCACTACACCACAGAGGCTTCTTTTTAGCAATGGAAGAGTCCACTAGCATACAATGGGTTAAACCAAGGCCCCATCTCCATGTGACCATTGTTGTTGGTAGGTCCTATATAGATACTGTAGAGAAAGGCCTCCTATCCTATTTCTTCTGTCTCTTCACTTTCGTCCATTTTTCTCAATCCATTTTTGATCTTCTCTCTCTTTCCCTACTTTCTCTGAGAGAAGACACAGAAATCACTTGAACAAGTCCATGAAATGAGCACCCCAATAAACTCCACTTTAAATAGAGAAAACTGTGGTTTACGGGGGTATACATTATTTTGCTTTTTTCTGCCCGAATACATAGCTTATGGGTACTCGTTTGAACCACTCAATGAGGCGGTTCTAACGAGCACCCACAACCTATGTTCACAATATAAATAAAAAAATATCACAGATTTTCGTAAAAAAAGGGGCCATTTTGGAGATGTGGAAAATGCACAATGTCGGGTGGGGTGTTATCATAAGAGTTTATGTGTTGTTCAACCATAACAGGTACAACCATCCAAATTATGCAATCATCAGTATATAGTCTGAGCAAACTTGGGGTTTAAAGGGGTATATATTAATTATTGTTCTTATTTCTGCTTGAAATAATAGATTGTGGATTCTCGTTTGTTGATTATTGTTAGAACTGCCAGATTAAGATGGTTCTGATCACTTACAATCTATATTTAGAGCAGAACATTAATATACATCAAACCTCTTTATATCACAATCGTTTGGAAACTGAAAACATGTTAGCTATCAGTCTCCATCACGAAAACACGCCTAAATAATTGTGACCCCCTTGAAACCCACTTTTATATAGTACAAGAAAGCAGTCTGGAGGACAGCCAAATCCCCTGCTGCATTTTGTATCAAGGCTCAACCTTGTGACCTTCGCATGTGACCTTGACCTTGAGTTAGCATGGTTAGCTCCCTGAGGGGGATAAGTGACACAAATTAATGAAAATCCTTTTAGGGGTAAAGGAGATGTGGAACGGACAAAAAATTCAAAGTTTTAAACTCGTGACAGTCAAATGTGACCTTGACCTTGAGTCGGCATGGCTAATTTATAGGTTCTGAACATAACTTCACTGAGGAGGATAATTGACCAAAGTTTAATAAGAATCTATTAAAGGGTTCAGGAGATATGGAATGGACAAGAAAAAGTTACGGACTGACGGACGGACGGACGGGTTCTAACGAAATGGGTCTTATGTGACTTTTTGATGGTCTAACTGGGTATTATGTGACTTTTTTTATGTGACCAGTCACTTAAACAGATTTTTTTTCTAACGAAATGGGTCTTATGTGACTGGAACTTTGACGGAATAAACCTCTATGTGACTGGAGTCACCTAAACCTAGAAAAGTGGAGTAACATAAGCAGCATTTCGTTAGCCCAGACTGACAGACAGATGGATGGACGGACATGCGTTCTGCACATCAGCTTACTGTGAAGAATATTTAACCAAAGTCTAATGAAAAGCCTTCCAAGGGTAAAGGAGATCTGGAACGGACAAAAAATTCAATGTTTCAAACTCGTGACCTTCAACCGTGACCTTGACCTTGAGTCGGCATGGTTCATTTATAGGTTCTGCACATCAGCTCACTGAGAGGTATAATTGACTAAAGTTTAATGAAAATCTATTAAAAGGTTCAGGAGATACGGAGCGGACAAGAAAAAGTTACGGACAGACGGACGGACGGACAAACTGACAGACGGACGAACCGACATGGGTTCTGCACATCAGCTCACTGTGAAAAATATTTGACCAAAGTTTAATGAAAATCTTTCCAAGGGTAAAGGAGATTTGGAACTGTAAAAAAAATCCAAGTTTCAAACTCGTGACCTTCAACCATAACCTTGACCTTGAGTCGGCATGGTTCATTTATGGGTTCTGCACACCAGCTCACTGAGACGAATAATTGACCAAAGTTAAATGAAAATCTATCAAAGGGTTCAGGAGATATGGAGCGGACAAGAAAGTGTTACGGACAGACAGACAGATGGACAGACGGAGGCCATTCCTATAATCCCCGCTCCACTTCGCGGCTGGGGATTAAAAACTGGAGTTTATAGGGGTAAATCTTATTTTTCTTATTTCTATTTTAGATTCTGGGTGCTCGTTAGAACCGCCCCAATCTATATTTTGAGCAAAAATAAGAAAAATATCAATTTTTAATCCCACGCCGCGAAGCGGAGCGGGGATTGTAGGAATGGCCTTTGTATGTCCATCCGTCCGTCCATCTTTCTGTCCATAACACTTGTCTTGTCCGCTGCATATCTCCTTAACCCTTCGATAGATTTTCATTAAAATTTGGTCAATTATTTGTTTCAGTGAGCTGATGTGCAGAACTCATAAATGAACCGTGCCGACTCAAGGTCAAGGTCACAGTTGAAGGTCACAAGTTTGAAACATTGAATTTTGTGTCCGTTCAATATCTCCTTTACCTTTGGAAGGATTTTCAGAACCCATAAATGACCCATGCTGACTTAAGGTGAAGGTCACAATTTAAGGTCACGAGTTTGAATCTTTGAATTTTGTGTCCGTTCATGTCTCCTTTACCATTGGAAGGATTTTCACTAAACTTTGGTCATATATTCTTTTTAGTGAGCTGATGTGCAGAACCCATAAATGAACCATGCCGACCCAAGGTCAAGGTCACATCTGAAGGTCAAGAGTTTGAAACTTTGATTTTTGTGTACGTTCCATATCGCCTTTACCCCTGCAAGGATTCTCATTTAACTTTCGTCAATTATCCCCCTCAGAGAGCTGATGCGCAGAGTCCTTAAATGAACCATCCCGACTCAAGGTCAAGGTCACATTTGAAGGTCACGTGTTTACCCTTCAAAGAATTTTTATTTTTATTAAGCTTTTGTCAAATGTCCCCCTCAGTGAGCTGATGTGAATAAAGCATTAATAAACCATGCCGACAAGGTCACAGTTGAAGGTCACTAGTTTGAAACTCTGATGTTTGTGTCCGTTCCATATCTCCTTTACCCCTGGAAGGATTTTCATTAAACTTTCGTCAAATATCCCCCTCAGTGAGCTAATATGCAGAACCTATAAATAAACCATGTCGACTTGATGTCAAGGTCACAGTTGAAGGTCACAAGTTAGAAACTTTGAATTTTGTGCTCCTTTACCCCTTCATTATGCTCCCCGAAGAATTTCGGGGAGCATATAGTCGCTGCTTCGTCTGTGCGTCCGTCCCGCTCTTGTCCACGCGAATTCTCAGAAACTACTGGTCGGATTTCAATGAAACTTCATGGGAATATTAAGTATCGAAGGTGGATACGCCTATCAACTGCGTGTTTTGGTTCGATTATTTTTCCAACAGATATGGCCCTTTGATGAATTCTGCATGAATATATAGGGTACTGTTCGTGTCCACGTGAATTCTCAACAACTACTTGCTGAAATTCAACGAAACTTCAATGGAATCTTAAGCAGCAATAGGGGATGCGCATATTATCCGTGCTATCTGGTTATCTAGATTTGTAAAAGAATTATGGTACTTTGTTTAAAGTTGCACTGTAAGGTCACTGTGTCTATTTTTAGAAAAACTTTGTCATCACTCTGGTGCCTACATTTATTGATGGATTTTAATATAACTTCACACAAATGTTGGGTATGATAATATCTTGAGCATGTTCGACTTTCAGGGTCCTGGCTCAAGGTCAAAGTCACTGTGGCTATTTTTAGAAAACCTGTTTTCACGCTAGTGCCTACATTTATTGATGGATTTTAATATAATTTCACACAAATGTTGAGTTTGATAATATCTCGAGAAATTCAACTTTCAGGGTCATGGGCTCAAGGTCAAGGTCACTGCGGCTATTTTTAGAAACTTTGTCATCGCTCTAGTGCCTGCATTTATTGATGGATTTTGACATAATTTCACACAAATGTTGGGTATGATATTTTGAGCAAGTTTGACTTTCAGGGTCCTGGGCTCAAGGCCAAGGTCACTGTGGTTATTTTTAGAAAAATCTTTGTCATCGTTCTAGCATTGTCATTTGCTGTTGGATTTTAATATTACTTCACACAAATGTTGGGTATGATTATATCTGGAGCAAGTTTTGACTTTCAGTGTCCTGGGCTCAAGGTCAAGGTCACTTCGGCCATGTTTAGAAAAACTTGCTGGAGGCAGAAATCTTTCCAACTGTAAACGGTGTTCCATTGCACACAGCCTTTCATTATCAACCTCTCGTCATTCTGATATGCGTGAAAAACTGCTAAAAAGGATGTCAAATCGCAAGTCGTCCATCTACATTAGAGTTGCAGATAAATTGATTCAAAGTGAAAAAAGCTAGTCCTGGCAGATGGTCAAAATGAACTTTTTTTGACAGTCAAGTAGATAGGATCATGATCAGATCCATTTTTGAACCTGTCTGATATTTTATATGCATGTAAAGGCACCCAATACGGAGCCATACCTGGAGACGGTCCAGTGAGGATTGCCTCTGTGTACGAGAGTAAGTTTTCAATAATTTGTATTAAACCGGTTTACCCAATTAATATAGCTAAACCACCACCCAGGATCTTGGGGTATGGTATCGTACCTGAAGACACTTCCTTTCATTTATTCCGACTTTTGTGTTGCTGATGTTTGTATGATAGTGCCATCAGGCAAGCTAATCTGTCCACCGACAGGTTTTGTTATACTCCATTTTGAAGTACAGTGAGTATGTACACAGTATACTGCTCTTTAACTAGGATAATGTTTCCTGTTCCGACTATTGCACCTTCGGGGAGCATCCATCGGTTTCACCGATATTCTTGTTAGATATTTTGTGAAATAAAAGCCACATTGCGCTGATGTGCAGAACCCATGAATAAACCATGCCAACTGAGGTCTAGGTCACAGGTGAAGGTCACAAGGTTAAGCCATGATACAAAGTGCGGCCGGGGATTTGGCTGTCCCTCAGACTGCTTTCTTGTTCATATTAAAGTTTTCGTTTTCGGCGGTAGAATTTGCATTGCGTTTGTACAGGCGAGTTTTCGTAATGCTGGCAAAACCATGTTTATCCCTTACCTATACGCCTTCAAATCAGATTATGTCTATGAAAGCCCAGTTTTGTGAAGTCGAGTCTACTTTGATGTTTTTGCACGGACTTGTTGATTGGCTTGTATATAGTCTCTTAGACCTAGCCAAACGAATATTTGCTGAAAAGTGCTACTTGTAATAACATGCTATTTTGTATTACATGTATTCGATGTTTTGTTTTCAAATACATTCCAGATGTCAGGATTTTCTGCATTTTGTCTTTAGCTAAGGTATGTCTTCGTTTCATTATTATTATTATTACAATTATTATAATTGCTGTGAAACTTCGATAACTCCAATATAGATAATAGAGGATCTTACATGAGTGCTCATGTATTATTGAATTTATTAAACGAGTTGAGGTAAAGGGATAAAATGCGAGGCTTTGCCGAGCATTTTATCCTTTTTCCTCAACGAGTTTAATAAATTCAATAATACATGAGCATGAATGCAAGAATCTATCGTTTGACATTTATAACGCTTTTTATTCACGTTTACTTTACAAAAATATCAATATTCCGCCATAAGTAAACGCGACGTAGATAAGGACGTCGTACGTGTTACGTTATGGGACGTATCTAACTAATTTGCATATTTAATCCACTAGTGGATTATCGAATTTATTACATGGCGTTATTGCACTCTCAGACGCGACGTCATATGATAAAGTCATTTACCATGCCTAATTCGACCTCGCATTTGGGTGCCTAGAGAAGTGTTCATATAGCTCCAGAAATCCATGTGTTGAGGTCAATTTATGGCAGTTTGTCTCATTTTAACTTTAAAAAGGTATGTTGTGTGTACTCATTAGAATCGCCTCATTGAGGCGATTCTAATGAGTACACACAGCATACATTTATTGTATAAAAGTCGAAAATATATCCTTAGGCCAACCCTTTTATGTCTCAGCTAGCAGTATCAGTTACCCTCAGTAACTCGAACGACCCATATTTCGAACAAGATGTCATGGTCCCGAATGTGTTCGAGTTATCGAAGTTTGACTGTATTATTACTGTTATGGAAAGATGCTTCTACGCAGAGCTGAAGCCGACCCGCACACGAGCACTGGTAAACAGCTTAGATGAATGATCTAAGCCTGATCAGGCAAAGTGGTGCGAGTCGCCCCGCCCATGCTTATAAACCCTACTGGTTTCATTGGGCTTGAGATGTCATTTCATCTCAATGCCGGGTAAAAGTCCAACAAAATTGGAAGCAACGTCTCCAAAATGACCTTTACAGTGTTGACGGGGACGTTAAACCTCAAATCAAACAAACATTATGGAAAGAAATATAGAAGTTATGCTTATCCAAAACTGTCGGCAGGTTGTTTTCGTCACCCATCGGCATGGCCTGTGCTGGTCCGTCATTGGGGTCAACACAGTCACTATATGTGATGATGGCCCCGCCCATCGGCGCTTGGAGAAATAGATTGGGCTGTATGATGCTTTCACGCAGAGCTGAAACCAACCGCTCTTGAGTATTGGTAAACTGCTTAGAAGAACTAGGCCTGACAGGCTAAGTGGTGCGAGTCGGAGCATCGTTGCAAATAAAACTCTACTGGTTTGCTTAGACAGTCGCCATCATGAAAACATCTCAATGTTGGGTAAAACTCACACAAGATTTAAAGCAACATCCCCAAAATGACTGTTGATGGTGGCATAAAACCGTTATTCAAACAAACAAACATGTAATAAACAGCAATTGATCGCTCCTACATCATTAATCTGGAAAACCGTTATAGCAGGTTGTAACGAAAGCAATTTCTACAAATCACACACGGCCCCCGCCCATAGGGGCTTGAAGAAATATATGGGCTGCATGCTGCTTCCATGCAGTGCTGAATCTTGCCCGCACACTAGTAATGGTAAACGGCTTAGTGGATCTAAGCCTGTCCAGGAACCGCGGTGGGAGGCGGACCGTCCAAGCTAATAAACCCTATTGGTTTCATTGGGCGACAGGGCTTGAGATGTCATTTCATCTCAATGTCGGGTAAAAGTCCCACAAAATTGGAAGCAACGTCTCCAAAATGAAATTTACAGTGTTGATGGGAATGTTAAACCTCAAATCAAACAAACAAACAAAACAAATCACACAGTACAGGCCCAGATCAGATGCCACAGGGCCCAAATGTTGCAATAATAAAATATTGCAATAATAAACATTTATGATAGGATTTCGTGCTATTCACACTTGACTGGCTTGAGATTCCATCACGAAAACACGTCTGTATAATTTTGACCCCCTTGAACCCCACTTTTATATAGTAAAACGGGGGTTTACGGGGGTAAACATTATTTTGCTTATTTCTGCTCTAAAATATAGATTGTGGGTACTCGTTAGAACCGCCTCATTGAGGCGGTTCTAACGAGTACCCACAATCTATATTTTGAGCAAAAATAAGGAAAATATCACAATTTTTCATCATAAAACTTTCGTTTTTTCGGCGATAAAGATTACAATGTATTTGTATAGGCGTGTTTTCGTAATGTCTTTGTTCGAAATTAATGATGCCAGAGTGCTAAGAATAGCTCAGCTATAAATGGCCCAAACCTGCCAGAAAATCAATCCCTATTGTAGTACATTTCTAAACGTTCACATTACTATGGTAGATCAAATGACTTTTTAGAGTTGAAGGTGCAAGCGTGACAAGACTATTCATTTTTCAGGGAAAGCAACTTTCATTTACTTTTTGTCACAGAATTTCAAAATCACGGTGTTTGTACGAATATCAGACTCATGACTAGATGTTTATTTGGTTACAAGATTTGAAGAAGTAGGAAATTATGAACAGAATTGAAACTATTGACCTATGTAAAATACCAAATAAAGGTGGCTTAGCATGGTAGAATTCAAAATTAAAAGTGCATTCATCACAAAAACACGCCAATATCATTCTGACTCCCTTGAACCCACTTTTGTACAGTAAATCTGGGGTTTACATGGGTAAGACTTATTTTTCTTAAGAAAAATATCACGTTTTTTCTCATCTCAAAATTGTCTTTTTTTCGGTGGTAAAATTTACAATGTATTTGTATAGGCATGTTTTCACAATGATCACTAATATAGCTAAATTGTGTAAATAGCGCATATCACGAAAACGGGTCCGTGAAATGAACACCCACCTAAACCCCACTAACACGGGGGTTTACGGGTGTATATATTATTTTTCTTATTTCTGCTCCAAAACACAGGTTGTGGGTACTTGTTAGAACCGCCTCATTTGGGCGCAAATGCTTATACGTTTGTCTAAGTTGTATTTTAATATAAAATTGGTTAACCCATATATGCATAACAGCCAAAAAGGGACATTGGCAAGCAATGTAGACCTAGATCAGATTCCCAAGAAGGCAGTACGGTCTACACTGTTGCTTTCAGAGCAGGAAGTTAAATGGAATCCATGGGTTTATAGGGGTATTCATTACTTTCCATTCTTAGCTCACCTGGGGAAGCCCGGTGAGCTATTCTGATACGCCAGTACTCCTGCGTTTGTCGTCCATCCGTCGATTGTCAACAATTGACATCTCCTAAACCACTGGGCCAATTTAGACCAAACATCACTAGAATGATCCTTGGGAGGAACTAACTCAAAAGTTGTTCAAGTATTAGGAATCCAAGCAGAGCTCTGGTTGCCATGGCAACAAATAGGGGAACATTTGCAAATCTTCAAACATCTTCGTCTGAAACCAGTCTCTACGAGATGGTCAGCTCTAAATTTGGACTGGATCTTAAATATTTTCAGCCCAGCAAAAATATGAATTGAGCCAAGAAATTTGAGAATGAAATGGGGCTAAAATGGGATTGAGTCGCTGCTTAATTCGGGGCAAAATATGTAAATGAGGCTGAAATTGTTGGGCCTGAAATGGGGCTGAATAACAACTGGGCAAACATATTTTATGGGCTGAAGTATAACTGATTTATCAAGATTCGGCCCTGTAGGATTATTGCTTATCAATTCAATCACTAGTGTTGATGGGGACGTTATATCTCAATTCACACAACAAATTCAGCCAAAATTGTCTGACACTAAATGCAACTAAGGGTTATCAAAAATCTGCTTACCCTTTGCCACTTTAAGTATCACGTAAGCTTAGATAAATAACAACCAATCATCATGTAGCCAAACTAAGCTACATAGAGGATCTTACACGAGTGCTCATGTATTATTGCATTTAGTAAACGAGTTGAGGAAAAGGGATAAAATGCGAGGCTTTGCCGAGCATTTTATTTCTTTTCCTCAACGAGTTTAATAAATTCAATGATACATGAGCACGAATGCAAGATTCCATTTATCATATGACATTAAAAACGCATTTTAATCACGATTGTTTGATAAAAAATGTCAATATTCCGCCGTTAGTAAACGCGACGTCGTTGAAGACGTCGTACATGTAACGTTACGGGACGTATGTAGCTAATTTGCATATTTAATCCACTAGTGGATTATCGAAAATAATATATGGCGTTATTACACTCTCAGACGCGACGTCATATGATAAATATATTAAGAGTATGTTCAATTTCAGCCAACATGAATCTTTAGTCTCTGACTCCCATCATTGACACAATCTCCTTTTAGTTTTGCTATGATTTAATAATCTTATATATAAGCCCTGACTTTCCCCACTACACGTTTGAATATATCATGTTAGTCTTACACACGAATTACAAATTTAAAGTTCAAACAGGGCAAATGCTAAGAACACACGAGGGCAAGTCAATAAGGAACCAGCCTGTCCCATTTCCTATTGACCGAGACAACCAAGATTTTCATGTCTTGTTTCAATATATGTTTTAGGCATGAGGGCAAAATTGCTTCCTTATCATGTCATTCACTCATTTAAGAAATGAAATTTATTTTTCTGCAGTTCATGGAAGTATGAACGCAGTGTGTCGCTTGCAAAGTAAATGAACCCCGAAAGGGTTCATGTAAAATTTGCTAGCGACCCACTGTCGTTCATACTTTCATGAAAAACAGTACAATTAAGTTTATTTTTTTATATTTACATTATTTGCTCCTCATCACTGGGCGAAAACATGCTTGTAGGGCAAAATTTTAAAGCTGAAAAACATTTACACGCTGTTTTTCTACAAACAGCGGATCAGCGTTGACGTCATCAACGCCCGTAGAGAACAATGGTTTAGAATGACGCCATTTAACGTCACTGAAAATCATGTGATTCGATGCGTTCATGGAAGTATGAACGCAATTGGTTTCTATAGATTTACATTAGACTTTACACTGGAAATGTAAATATAAGATATTGAACGTCAATCATGGCTAGCGATGTAAAAGTAAGCCTTTCATCAAAAGTTGAGTACCGTGCTGTAATTCGTTACATGTATTTTTAAGGGAAAATAGGTCAAGAAATATATTGTGGGTTGACCATGTTTATGGATCTTCTGCATCATCTTATGCACAAGTTAAATTCTGGGTTGGGGAATTCAGACGCGGTCGAACGTCTTTAGAAGACGAAACCCTGTCTGGACGGCCATCGGATGCCACTCATGAAGAAATGTGTAACAATATACGGGATCTGGGGTACTCTGATGGGCGACTTAAGCTGGAAGAAATAGCGAATGCATTACGTTTCACATGATGGCTAACATCCCGTTGGGTCACAAAATCCCTTAGCGACGAGCAAATGGCAACCAGAGCATCTGTATGCAGCGCATAGTTGGAGCAGTTTAGGTAAAATGAAGATGATTTTCTTTCACGTCCGGTGACTGTAGATAAGACCGGGTCAATTTTTATGAGCTAGAGAATAAAATTCAAAGTCGCAAGTGGGTAGGGCCTCCGAAGCCAGAGAAGTTCAAAACGCAACCCGATGCTGGCAAGGTGATGGCAATTGTATTTTTGGACGCACAAGGCCCTTCTGGCAAAGAAATGCGTATAATGCACATTTACACGATCAACTGGGAACTGCGATCCTTGAAAAATGCCGAGGTAAACTGTCCACAGGGAATCTGCTGCAACAGGACAATGCAAGAGTCCACACATGCAAATGGGCGCTCTTGAGCGGAACGGGTGCGAGCTAGTACCGCACCTGCCTATTCTCCGGACTTAGCTCCTTTTTCCTGTCCAAAACTTTAAAAAAGGATATCAGTGGACGTCATTTCAGGTCCAACGAAAAAATCATGGTGGCAGTCGAGGAGTGGGTTGGAGACGAGGACCCTGGTTTCTTCAGTTCTGGGCTGATGGCACTGGAACAGCGTTGTTCCAAGTGTATCTTACATCGAAAAAGAAGAGATCGATCTCATCCAGAAATAAGTTAGGTCTGTTATTTAAGCTCACCTAACCGAAGGTCATGGTGAGCTTTTGTGACTGTGAGATGTCCAGTGTCGTCGTGCGTAAACGTTTCCTTGTGAACACTCTAAGAGGCACAACTTTGACCAAATCATCATCAAACTTGCTCAGAATGATCATCATGACAATACACTCGACATTCAATGGCTGGAACACCCTTGAGGCCACAAAAATCTGTTCGAGACAGGGGTAGTTTGAACCACTGAGAAATACTGTCAAGAGGAATAACGGGGTTCATTACGCAAACACGCCTATTCAAACACATTGCCACCTTTATCACCGAAAAAATGAAAATTTTATGATGAAAAATTGTGATATATTTTCTTTTTCTGCTCAAAATATAGACTGTGGGCACTCGTTAGAACCGCCTCAGCGAGGCGGTTCTAACGAGTACCCACAATCTATATTTTAGAGCAGAGTAAGAAAAATAAGGTAAACCCCCGGAAACCCCAGTTTTACTATATAAAAGTGGGGCTCAAGGGGATCAAAATTATATAGGCCTGTTTTCCTGATGGGCTCGAACACCTTTGAGACCACAAAAATCTGTTCGAGACAGGGGTAGTTCGAGCCACTGAGGATTACTGCCAAGAGGCATAACGAGGTTAATTTTGGGACATTTTTTCGGTGTTCTATAATAAAAATTGTATCCTGTGTGTACTCATTAGAATCGCCTCATGAGTACACACAGCATACATTTGCCACATAAAAGTCGGAAATCACCGTAATTATCCCACACTACTTCTTATATAGAGGAATTCCCTTGGGACTCGAAAACGGGTTCGACTCCGCCATGGTAAACGAGCCATCAAAGTTCTACTGTATATCGCTCAAGTGAACGGGCCTCCGTGGCCTAGTGGATAAGAGCGCTGATTCTTAGTCATTAGGTCTCTCACCGCCGTAGGTTCGAGCCTCGCTCGGGCCACGTGTGAGACGCCAAGTTCTGCAACGGAAGGTCAGGTGGTTTTTCTCCGGGTACTCCGGTTTTCGCCCACCTCTGATTAACGATCGGCTCGATATGAGTGAAATAATCTTGAAAGGGCCGTAAAACCCAAACCAAAAAAAAAAAAAAAAAAAAAAAAAAAAATATCGCTCAAGTTAGAATATGGGTCATGTCGGGTCAGAAAGCTGGTTAGAAGGTCAAATCTAGAAAACATGAACACTCTAGAGGCCACAGATTTGGTCCAATCATCAAACTTGCTCAGAATGATCTTCATGACAATATCTCGGTCAAGTTCAAATAGGGGTCATGTCGGGTCAAAACATCAGCAGGTCAAATCCTAGAAAAACCTTGTGAACACTCGAGAGCACAGTTTTGGTCCGAACATAATAAAACTTGCTCGGAATAATTATCTTGAAAATATCTCGGTCAAGTTTGAATACGGGTCATGTCGGATCAGAAAGTAGATCAGTAAGTCAAATCATTGAAAAATCTTGTGAACACACTAGATCCAATTACCATCAATATTGCTCAAAATGGTCATTTTGACAATATCTCAGTCGGGTTTAAATATGGGTCATGCCGGGTTAAAAATAAGTCAGTAGGTGAAATCCTAGAAAAACCTTGTGAACTCTTTAGAGGCAACAGTTTTGGTCCAATCATCATCATCAATCTTACTCCGAATGTGAACACTCCCTTGTGAACACTCGAGGCCACCGTTTTGGTCCGAACAGTATGTATTGCTCAAATTGATTATCTTGACAAGATCTCGGTCAAGTTCGAGTACGGGTCATGTCGGGTCAGAAAGTAGGTCAATAGGTTAAATCATAGAAAAGCCTTGTAAACACTCTACTCTAGAGGCCACGGTTTTGGTCCACTCACCATCGAACTTGCCCATAATAATCGTCATGACAATATCTCGGTCAAAATAGAAGTGAAGGCAATGATCAGGAATCGATACAATTAACCCACATATCTCATCAGAAACACCAAAGGAAAAGATCACAAACATGAAACAACAGACCCTAATGGAAACATCAATAGAGGACAGCGAAAAGGACAGTTACTTTCCCACAAAATGGCAAATTGTCCAGCCAAAACAAAATAATATAAGCGATACAAACACTCAAAGACAAACCATAACAAAAATAAAACGAATTCAACTTGGGGCTTAAATCATCTTACGTGGCCACAATACTCGCCCTTACTTCCGCCGCTATTTAGGTACATAATTTGTTCAGTCCGCATGAAGACCTCCTAACTCATCAGTGCAACATCTCCATGAACACAAAAAAAAAATCACAAAAAACCACAGAGATGAAACGACGGTGAGGACTTGACGTCAAGAAACAACTGAAATACTGGAGCAAAAGAAAACCAACAGACTCCGATGGGCCAGAACAGAGACCGAACATCCGGCACCAACAAATTAGATTCTCTTTAATTCTCAGAAGCCTTTAGGCTGGAACCGTCATAGAATCTGAGGCCTGACCCACCGGCGTGCAATTAAAGAGGAAGCAAATTTGTCTACCGTGATTGGGTTAAATACAATGCATGCAGTTAGTCGTATAACATTAAATTAGTACCCAATATTTTTATATCCAGGAATGATTTACGAAATTGGGTGCTGAAGTAATTGTGTTTATATATTTTTAGCTCACATGAGCACGAAGTGCTCAAGGTGAGCTATTGTGATCCCTTTGTGTCCGTCCGTCCGTCCGTCAACAATTTCTTTAAATGACCTCTCATGGGCAAAAGGCCGGATTTCAAAATCATTTCACAGAAATGTTCCTCTGGTGACCCTCTACCAAAAGTGCTAAAATGGTTCTGCTCCGCTGAACAAAATGGCTGGAAAGCTAACAATAGAAAAAAAGCCTTTAAACGACATCTCCTCCTAGGCCAATGTCCGCATGAAGGCCTCCTAACTCATCAGTGCAACATCACCATGAACACAAAAAAATCAAACAACCACAGAGATGAAACACAAAATGGCCGCCACATCTAAAAATCGAAAAACCTTAAAACGATATCTTCTCCTAAGCCAATGGCCGGATTTCAAAATCATTTCACAGAAATGTTTTTCGGGTGACCCTCTACCAAAATTGCTAAAATGGTTCTGCATGGCTGAACAAAATGGCCACCAGAGCTAAAAATAGAAAAACTTTTAAATTACATCTCTTAGGCCAATGGCCCGATTTCAAAATAATTTCAAAGAGAGGGTCCTTGTCTGACCCTCTACCAAAATTGCTAAAACGGTTTCGTTTTTCTTAACAAAATGGTCACCAGAGCTAAAATATTAAAACTTAAACGACATCTCCTCCTAGGCCAATGTCCCGATTTCAAAATAATTTCACAGAAATGTATCTTGGATGACCCTCTACCAAAATTGCTAAAATGTTTTTGCTCTGCTGAACAAAATGGCCACCAGATTTAAAAATAGAAGAACCTGTAAACGATATCTGCTCCTAAGCCAATTAGAATATAGGTTGTGTCGGGTCCAAAAGTAGGTCATTAGGCCATATTGTCTTAACATTTGAACCGTTTGAGATAGTCTTCATATTAGCCATATATGTTCCGTGTGACAAGTGCTTCACACTCATGCAAAAACTTTTGATCTGTGTCCTTGACCTGTGACATACATTATCATAACTGTTGAACCATCTGAGATAGAGCCTTCATATCTGGCATGTAGGTTTCTTGTGACATGGGCTTCCCACTCATATAAAAATTTGACGTGTGACCTACTTTATTAGCTAACCTGAGCGAAGGTCATGGTGAGCTTTTGTGACGGTGAGATGCCCGCTGTCGTCGTTCATCGTCCGTCGTGCGTGCATAAACTTTTCTTGTTAACACTCTATAGAGGCCACAGTTTTGGTCCAAGCATCAAACTTAGAATGATCATCATGACAATATCTCTGTCATTTTCAGATATGGGTCATGTGGGGTCAAAAAGTAGGTCAGAAGGTTAAGTAAAAAAAAAACCTTGTTAACACTCTAGAGGCCACAAGTATGGTCCAATCATCATCAAGCCTGTTCAAAATGACCATCTTGACATTATCTAGGTCTACGAATGTGGGTGATGTCGAATAAAAAAATACGTCAGTTGGTCAAATCATAGAAAAATCTTGTTAACACTCTAGAGCCCACAAGTTTGGTGCAGTCATATGACTTTCTCAGAATTTCCATCTTGACAATATCTTGGTGTGCGGGTATTTTATGAATAGTGTGGTGCCTTTTTACGAAGGGATCCATTGAACCCCCCTTATCTGTCAACATCAGGAAAATCCGACAAAGCTACATTTAAGATTACATTAGAACCATCGCCTTAAGACGGCCACGAGCGAGAACCACTTGGGAGTTTAAATCGATGATGTCACGAAAACACACCTATATAATTTTTTGCCCCCTCTAACCCAACCTTTATATAGTATAGCTGGGGTTTACAGGGGTAAACCGTATTTTTCTTAATTCTGCTCTAAAATATAGATTGTGGGTACTCGTTAGAACCGCCTCGATGAGGCGGTTCTAACGAGTGCCCACAATCTATAGTTTGAGTAATAATAAGAAAAATATTACAATTCTTCATCTTAAAAGGTTCGTTTTTTCGGCGTTAAAATTTACAATGTATTTGAATAGGCGTGTTTTCGTAATGTATATGGGCCCAACTTTCACTCTAGGTTCGAATAAAGTTGGGTTCACACGGTTATTTATCATATGGGCTTTGTGCGTTTTGTACAAATGTACTAATCTCCGACTTGTTACAATTTTCGCCATAGCCGTTCAGGCAACATGATACGCTGTGGTAGAAAACAGAATCGGGCTAATTTGTTGTCACATTTAATAAAGAACAACGTAAATATTTCAATTTCCTTTTAAATCCATACTTAAACCGGAATTTCGAAAGCTTGCCTGGGGACGTCTAGATAAATTCAATAGGTTTTCGGTTTGTCATATTGGGTAGCAATACATTAGTTTGAGTAGAGGTTAATTTAAAAGGTGTCCAGTTGCAACAGTAGTACTGTCGATTTGTTAAGTAATTTTAATTTAATAAAATGCTTTTTCATATCAGATCATTTTTCACAAATTAGATTACTACAGTTTGTATTTAAACAAGTACATTAAAACACGAAGTGTATAAAAATTAAAGCACTGTAGACTGTCTGGGAAAATGGTCCTCAACTGGAACCTATAGACTGTTTCGTTTAGCCCTAAAATTCCTGCTGAGCTTAAAACAAACAGTGTAGATTCTGATCTGATCAGGTTCTTACAGTGTAGACCCAGATCAGACGCCGCGGAAAGCGGCGTCTGATCTGGGTCTACACTGTTTGTAAAACCCAACATGAGTGTTTGAGTTTTACGTCCAGCCAACAGCTATGGCTATACGGAGACGATACATCAGTTAAAAGACTCACACGAAAGTCTGGAGAAGCCCGGTATCGAACCCACGATTCCTGATTTATGAGGCGACTAGCATAACCACTACACCATGGAGGCTCCTAAACCCAACACAAGAGTCCAATTCAGATAAATTCTACTGGTACTGCCGTTTACACAACACTCTGACGTCACAACAATAAGAGTAGCGTGGCTATAAATAACATTAGCTGGATTTCGTTCAACCAGTGATAGTCACGTCGACATTAGCAACTTGAAGCTCATGTGCTTCGTAACTTTGGGCGACTGAAAAATACAATCGACCCGAAAATCAATGCGAACTGTACACATTATTAAACAGTTTAGTGGATTCTTCCGTCTTTGAATTTGGACCCGTTCATTATTGTAAACATCACGAAAACACACCTATATTATCCTGATCCTCTTGAATCTCATTTTTGTACAGTACAACTGGTGTTTAGAGGGGTTAATCTTATTTTTCTTATATCTGCTCTAAAGTATAGAGTGTTGGTACTCGTTAGAACCGCCTCGATGACCCTTATGGTAGGGTGACAATGGGCCAAAAAGTCCACTATTTCTGGTAGTAACCCATACCACCCCCCCCCCCCATTATAACAAAACATTTCATATACCAAACTGTTCGTAAGCATCCGCAGTATCTTAAACTGCCGGCATAAATGATGGCGAGCTGAGAAATCCAAGATGGCGTCCAAGATGGCCGCCATAGCTGTAAATTCCAGTTTTCGTAAAATATGAATATAAATACCACAAATCACTTTACAAACTCACTTTACAAACTTATTTTAATTTATTTTTCTGGTGTAGAAAGATTTGTGCTAGAATATAGATCAAATTTTTAGGTTTGACTTGAAAACCGGTGAAAAACATGATATTTTGTTTTTGTGTCTAGTTTCATATGTGGTACATAAAAGCAATTCTGATATTTCAAAATTTAAAGTTTTTACATATCTATTGTTTTTTTTTAACTAAGACACTATTCTAAAATGCATTTAACACTATTCGAAATACATTTATGGTTGGTTATGACTTTTTTACCATCAATTTAGCCCCAGTATTACCCCACCCACTCAGTTTACCAGTAAAAGTCATTCTCATAATATTGCCACAAATCATCTAACAAACTTATTTTAATTTATTTTTCTGGTATAGAAAGACGATTTGTGCTGGAATATTGATCAAAATTTTAGGTTGGACTTGAAAACCGGTGAAATAAAAGGCATTTCATCGTTTTTGTGGCTTGTTTTATAGGTGGTACATAAAGGCAATGCTGATGTTTCAAAATTTGTAACAGTTTTCATTTATCTATTGTTTTAATTTAACTATGACACTATTCTAAAATACATTTAACACTATTCCCAAGTACATTTATGGTTTGTTACGACTTTTTTATTATAAATTTAGCACCATGATTACCCCACCCACTCAGTTTACCAGTACAATTCATTCACATAATACTCACACTCAAGGGATTTGCAGGCGAGGATTTCATTTTACACAACACGTAGAAGAGACCATTGAAACCAATGCTTACTTCTGTTTTCATACTATATTATATTATCAGCCATTTGGAAACACCACCTCTTTATTACACTGTTTTCGGGATCTGAGCATTAACCGTCTTAATTAAGCAGTGCTACATCCAAACAAAACAGCAAAATAGTGTTTATCAATTGATCTAAAATGACTTTTATTGTCATTTTTGCTGTGTAACTATCTAGGTTTTGGAGGTTATAAAGTGTTATATCAAAAAAAAAAAACGTGCTATAAAAACGTGTTATAAAGAGGATATGCTATACAATTAGGTTATATTTTGTTTGATTTGAGGTACAACGTCCCTGTAAACACTGTATCAGTCATGTTGCATTTTGGAGACATTGCTTCCAATTTTTGTGGGACTTTCCCCGACATTGAGATGAAATGACATCTCAAGCCCCGCCGCACATTTAAACCAAAAGGCTTTATATGCAAGGATGGTCCAAATCGCACCACTTTTCCTGGGCATGCTTAGAATGTCTAAGCGGTTTACTCTGTATACCCTAGGTCTACTGGGCTAGGCAAATTAATCGGTAGCTGATATGCACACCTGTGCACTAAAAAGAAATCGCTGCTGCTTTAACTAGCCCTGAGACATTTGTCTCAGTCCCAAGATCTGAAATCTCTTGAAGCTGGAAGTCTGGTTTAGGCAGAACATGAATTGCCTTCTTCTTGCCTGTACTATGTAAAGAAGAGCAGGTATCACAACCAATAAGGCAATATTGACAGCATAATTGCCCTTTCATCTGGCTCTAGCTTCCTGAAAACAGTGTGAACTGGAATATACCTGGTGCAGTCCGCATGGATACCTTTTCTGCCTGTCATCAGCATAATGCAGGTTAAAGTGATGCACAAGTAGAAAGAAAACATGGGTATCAGAACTGACAACAAGAGCTGCGTTAACTCCAAGAGAACCTGCAACTGCTAGTTGCAAATCATTCTACTATGAGCTTCTTCACGGTTGGAATAAAGTTCATGCTGAACAGGAACAACATCAGCGAAAACTTCAGAGCCTTGTTCTCAAGTCAACCTGCACCAACAACAGTAGCATTCCTCTTAAGAAGCTCATGGCAATTTTCGTTAAGGTATCTAGTGTAAAGTTCTTGCTTTTACTGCTTGAAAGTATCTATCAATCACCAGTTACAATATTTTTCCTCGTAGACACAGGCGCGTGTGAAGAAACATTCTTTCAACACTTTTGTTGGGTCTGTGATTTGAGACTGTTTGCCTCATTCCTGTCAAAACCGACGTGAATGGTAGCTACCCAAATAATGGTAAGAAGACTGTAAGACCAAAACATAGCAGCCATCTGTTGATATGTCAGTTTGAGACATGATGAATGCTGCAACATTTTACGTACAGACATCCTGTCAAATACTATACAACCAGCAAGTCTTTCTAGTTTTTCAAGGATATCCGATACATTCTTAATCTGTAAACAAACTCGCGTGATCATGAGCATTTTTGAAAGACAAGACCTTAAATGAATGAATTGATGTATAGAAAGCATATATCTCTTCACCGGTGGCAGTCAGTTCCTCAGACTGGTTTCCCCAGACACCTGTGCCATTGACCTGATATCACTCATAGTCTGGAGTTTTGACCCAGGCAAAGGCTCATAAGATTATTATTTGGGCTGCCTAACAAGCTATGGGTATGAGCCTTTCCTGCATGAATGACTCAAATGGCTTTTGACCCATTTTATGGCAACTTATCAAACTTCTCTATCTCTTGAGGAACTTCATCTCCAGTAGCTATATTGTCCAAATGTCTTCGACCCCCGCCCATTGGGGCTTGAAGAAATAGATGGGCTGCATGATGCTTCCACGCACAGCTGAAACCGACCGCACATGAGTATTGGTAAACCCCTTAGAGGATCTAAGCCTGTCCAGGCAAAGCGGTGCGAATCGGACCGTCCATGCTTTACACTGTATTGGTTTCAGTGGGCGACATGGCTTGAGATGTCATTTCATCTCAATGACGGGTAAAAGTCCCACAAAATTGGAAGCAACACGTCAAAAATGACCCATACAGTGTTGATGGGGACGTTAAACTTCAAATAAAACAACAAACAAACAAAATTGTCCAAATGTCAGGGAAAACGGTTCAATAAATTTTAAACTGTCATTGTGAAATAAATCCAGCATCTTGTTAATAGACTTATCATAAGCCTGTGTATTGGTATGGTGTTTGGTAGTGCTTGCAAATATGCATGACATACTTAGCAGTAATGGGTCGTGATAAAAACCATCTTATAAGGGCTTGTTCATAACTTCATTGTGGGCGATTCCTATAATATAACTGGATAGCCAGTTTGCCATTTTGTGGGACAGTAACTGTCCTTTTGGCTTTCCTCTGTTGTTGTTTCCATAAAGTTCTAGTTACTTCATGTTTGTGTTTCTTTCCCTTTACAGACATTGATGGGAGGTGTAAATTAATTGTACCGATTCTTGATCATTGCTTTACTTCTATTTGAGAACAAATCTCTTAAAGTATCCAGTGAGGTTGTTGCTGCTCAGCATAAACTCGATTACAACTATGAAGAAGCCGATAGTAGAATGATTTTGCACCTGCTGTTTGCAGGTTCTCTGGGAGATAACACAGCTGTTCTGGTCAGTCCTGAAACCCATGTTTTCGTTCTACTTCTGCTTCACTTTAGCCAGCTTAATGTTGATAACATATTCTTCAAGACAGACAGGAAGGGTATTCATGCTGACTGCACCAGGTATTCCATTTCACTCTGTTT
This sequence comes from Lucinisca nassula, assembly GCA_963580285.1. Lineage (NCBI taxonomy): Eukaryota > Metazoa > Mollusca > Bivalvia > Lucinida > Lucinidae > Lucinisca > Lucinisca nassula. The sequence goes on from OY757018.1 coordinate 12,345,813, forward strand.
TCAGGAAGCTAGAGCCTGGTGCATGGGCAATTATGCTGTCTGTATTGCCTTACAGGATGTGATACCTGCTCTTCTTTACATAGTATAGGCAAGAAGAATGCCTAAATCAGACTTCAAGCTTCAAGAGATTTCAGATCTTGGTACTGAGTCAAATTTCTCAGGGCCAGTTAAGGCAGCAGCAATTTTTCTGTAGGTCTGCTGTTCAGACAAACACATTAGACAACAATGGTGCTCCAAAAATCCAGAGTTAGACCTAGTCATCTACAACCAACTAATAGTTTTTTTTTGCTCCATTTGTACATGTGTGAATATCAGCTACTGATTTGATGGGGAGCTATAAAATCTTAGATTAATTTGCCTAGCCCTGTAGACCTAGGGCATATGGTTGATCCAGAAACTGGGTTATTCATTCCACAGCTCTTAACACAGACACAAGCAGCCTCCCTCTATTAACTGATATGGTTGTAAATAGCCTGATCAGTGTAGTGATGACTGCATTTGCTCATAGAAAGTACAACCATGTACTCAAGCTTGCAAGTAGTAAAGCATGTTTGAATAGGTCTTACATTTGTAAGTGCCTAAATGGTGATCAGGAGGACTCGGGTTCGATACCTGTCGGGGCCGACAACATTCTTTCGTGGAGATTGATCATGAATTTTTTTCTACGGTCATTCTCTCCCTTCCACTGATTCAAGAAGTGCAGTTGTCAGTTTCTGGCCAAAGAATGTGCACTGTACTGTTACATGTGGGTTTACGGCGTCCCGCAAACCCCCATGCTGGCAAGACAACCGAGCGTGATTTCTGACAGGTGTACGGGCAGCTGTGGGGTAAGGCACAAGAAAGATATTAGATGAATGACATGAATTATTTACAGTATCTATATACAACACTTACTAACACAAAACATCACAATTTGTTGCTTCTGTAGCCAACTCACGACGTCCGCTCCGAGGGCAAAACAATGTTCTGTGCTCGGAACGGGTGACGTGAATACCTACAGTAGCAAACCACAAAACCAACAACAAAAACAAAAAAAAGAAACAACACAAGACGCGACTGGCCAGTTTATAACTTAGGGTGAATCCCCCTCTCGCGAACAAGTGCAAACTAGTCTATCGACATAGTTGCCGATCACAGGTTTAGCGATCACAGGTTTGCCGATCACAGGATTAGCGATCGTCCGAATCACCTGCAGGTTATCTAGTTGACCTCTTCCATGGTCTCACCTTTGTTAACAATGAACATTGGTATACGCAGATTATGGTGGTCTGTCCGCCCGTGCTGGACCCTAACCCCCAGCGTCGTACCAGTACCTGCTGCTATATCGCAGGGAGCAGCAGGTCACCACACATTGTTGTGCCTTTAAATATACTTTCTATTTCCCGACACAATGTTGTAGGTACACGTTACAACTTGACCTGCTGCTAAAGTGTTCGTTTTTCTCAGGGTTTATATATCTATGAATACTACCAGAAAATCATGCCTACTCATATTACCTTGCTTAAATCGTGGCGAGGTGGAGATACCGGCCACAAATGAAGCTAGATAGCAAAAATCGAGTAGATAATGGATTTGCGTTCAAATAGTATATTTCCCATAGGAAAAATTGATGAAACGACCCTATAAATCAATGCCATGACTCCTGTCAAAACGAACACCCACACAACACGTGACGGGAATGAAAACCATATATGGCACAATTTGGCGGTTGGCGATATTTAGGCAAATTTTATAGAACTCAGCTTTATTGCGGCCCCCTGTATTGTAAAAACAGATCTCTATAAACCACTCATGCATACATCGTATGATATGTGCATGACTTGTTCATGGAGCAGCACAGTTTGCGTACCATATTTCACCTAAAATATTTCACTCGCACCGCCCTACCATATATCTACTAAAATAATTTAGATGTGCATACGCACCAGAGAGGTTTCCTATTCCATCTCGTAACAAAGGTTTCCCCTTTTGGAGAAAAAACAATCAGAAATGTTTTTTCTTTGTGTACAGAGATGAAATAGGATGAACCTATCTAAACAAGACAGCTATTTACACAACAACCGTGCGAAGAATTACCTACTAAGGTAGTCTGCCCCCAAAGTTTCTTGGCCCCGAATTGCAACAATCCGAAATCTATACGGCTGTAGTTTCATTGCCCAACGCATAATTCGAGGATTGAGAACTTTTGCTGTTTGCATATAAGACAAGGGCTTGTGGTCTGTCTCAAGCAAGAATTCTACTCCTTAAAGATACTTGCGAAATTTTTCAACACCCCAGATAATAGCCAAACATTCCTTCTCTATCACAGAATAGTTTTTCTCACGAGGCAAAAGTTTCTTGCTGGCATAAGCAATGGGAAGTCGTCCTTCCCCTTCAAATTCTTGGAACAAAACGGCTCCTATACCAACATCAGAAGCGTCCGTCCGGAGTATGAACGGATTCCCATCATGAAAGATAGGAAGACGAAGAATAGGACTAGACGTGAGTCTATTCTTCAGGGTCTGGAAAGCCTTTTCATGATGGTCCTGCCAGTCTGTGATCTTGTTTGGTCTACTTTTCTTAGTTAAATCTGTCAAAGGGGAAGCAATAGATGAGAAATTTGGAATGAAACGGCGGTAGAAACCAGCCAGCCCAAGAAATGACTTTATTTGCCTCTTAGTAGAAGGTCGAGGAGCATCCTTTATAGCTTGTATCTTGTCTTCTTGCGGTCTAACTGACTGAGCAGCTACACTGTGACCAAGACATTCGATACTGCTTTACCCAATCATACACTTGGAAGGTTTTGCCGTCAACTTGGCTGTACTGAGTCTATCCAAAACTTCACGTAATGACGTCAGGTGGTCTTTCCAAGTTTCGGTAAAGATCCACATATCATCGACGAAGCTATCAACATTAGAAAGTTCGGACAGAATCTTTCTCATCAACCTGCAAAATGTTGCTCCTGAGTTTACCAAACCGAAGGGCATAGTTTTGAATTGAAACAAGCCTTTGGGGGTTTCGAAGGCAGTTAGGGGTTTTGCCTTAGACGTCATTTTTACCTGCCAATAACCTTTTGACAAATCTAATTTGCTAAAGTATCTGTGCCCCGACATTCTATTTATAACCTCCTCCATATTTGGCATTGGTTCTGCATCGAACTCCGTCACTTTATTAAGTTTACGGAAGTCAATGCAGAACCGCACCGAACCATCTTTTTTAGGGACAAGTACTACAGGGGATGAGTATGGAGTTATTGATGGCTCAATAACTCCTAAATCTAACATATCTTGAATTTCTCTTTCCATTACATCCCGTACTTTATATGGTATGGCATAACCTTTTGACCTCACTGGTTCCGACGTCAGCAACTTTATGTCGTGTTCTATTTGGTCAGTTCGTCCTGGTACACTGGACAGTACGTCCGGGTATTCTTTTATCAACGTCTCTATTTCTTTACGCTGATCCTGCGTTAACATTTCTGAAATATTGACGTCCTTAAACGTCTCTGGTTGCTTTGCAGTAGGAAAAGCGCAATCTTCCAATGAGAATTCGTCAACGTCATCATTTTCAGTTGACGGAATGGACTCTACAGAAAGCAAGCAATGTGACGTCACATTTTGACGTTCCACATATTGCTTCAGTATGTTAGCGTGATATGTGTTAACATTTCCATTGACGTCAATCTTATAATCCATTCTGTTCACTACCTCAACCACTTCATAAGGACCTTTCCATTGAAGCAATAATTTATTACTGTTTGTCGGTAGTAACAACAGCACTTTATCGCCGACGTCAAATTTACGCGACCTCGCGCCTTTATCATAATAAGCTTTCTGCTTAATCTGAACCTTCTTTAATTTATCACGCACTAATTTGCATGTCTGCTCTAACCGTTCCCTAAGCTCAATAACGTATTGATACGTCGAAAGAACTTGCTCATCGCGTACCTCTTCAGCCCATAATTCTCTTAATATTGCCATTGGACCTCTGACGTTACGTCCATATAACAACTCAAAAGGGGAGTATCCTAAAGACTCTTGTGGGACTTCCCTTACCGCAAATAATAAAGCTGGAAGATATTTATCCCAATCTTTTGGACGTTCAGCACACATGCGACGTAACATCTGCTTTAACGTAGCGTGGAAACGCTCTATCAAGCCGTTGCAAATTGGGTGTCTCGGACTACACGTTAACTGTTGAAGAGAAAGAAGTCTGCTGACTTCTTTCATTACCTCAGCAGTAAACTGTGATCCACAATCAGTCAACATTTCATTAGGAATGCCAACCCTACTAAACATTTCAATAAGCGCTTCCGCGACACGTTCCGTCTCAATACTCGGTAAAGCTATCGCCTCTGGATACCTTGTCGCATAATCTATCATGGTTAAAATATACCGAGATTTCCTATCAGATCGAGGTTCAATTGGGCCAACTATGTCCACTGCCACCCTCTTAAATGGCGTATCAATCAATGTCATTTTTCCTAGAGGTACTTTAGTGACCCGACCTTTCTGAATAGTTCTCTGACAAATATCACAAGATTTAAAAAATCTAGCGACATCACCGCAAATACCGGGCCAGTAAAACTCAGTTACAACTCTATCCAATGTCTTCCTAATACCCATATGTCCAGACATAAGTGTTTCATGAGCCAGTTTCAACACCTTTCCTCGGAAACTTTGAGGGACCACAAGTTGGAAAGAGACTTTGTTACCCTTGGTGAACTCCCTATATGCCAAACCCTTTTTCTCAATAAACCTAGTTTCATCTCGGTTTAAACCACGACTCACAGTCTTGTTCCCAGATACAACCCTTTTCCCGATGTTTTCCAAAGTTGGATCATCAACTTGAGCTTGCTTGAAAGCCTCCTTGTCATCGTTAATGATCTGATCGGGAACCTTAAGTTTTCTGTAAGGCTTCTCATCCTGCCTAGTTTGAGACCTAGTTACAGCCGCCGCTGAGAAATGAGACATATCAGGAAGTTTTGATCCATCAATGTTACCGATAACCAAATCGTACAACGTATCATCCATACACAAAGCTTCAGTTTTCCCAGTGAAAAAAGGACAATCAATGTCAATCATTGCCAAAGGATACCTTTGTGTGGATTCATCAATGAACGTAACATTTGATTCCTTCCCTATTAACTGACTATCCGAAACCAAACTTCTCCGAACGACACAGCCTGTACACCCAGTATCTCTTAATACAACCACCTTTTTATTATAAACCAATCCTTGTGCCGTCGGTAACCTTGCCTTTAAGAAGTAACAGACACCTTCCCTAGTTTCCTTACTACACTCCTCTCTATCCGAAATCAAAGGATCACCAACCTTATTTTCAAAAATACTTCCAATCTCATCACCTTTCTTAGTTAATTCCGTTTGACAAAAACTAACTTGGTGTGCTGCGCCACGTGGTGTGCTATTATTTTTACCGCGTCCGCGAAAAGACCCTCTAAAATTACCACGGCCACGTGTATAACCACGACCTACATTCTGCGTATTCTCATTCTTAACCTGAGAACCTTGAGTCTCTACGCGCGTGTTAAAATTTTCCTTAACACCGCTATCCCCAACTCCAGTTGCTCCTACCTCTGCGCTATACAATTGTTTCCTGTCGGGGTTCTTAAAACATTTAATTGTTGAATGCCCCTTACCGCATATGCTACACTTGATATCCGGTCTACCACTCGGTTTGTTCGAGTCAACTTTGTCCTGTTTACCCTGCGCTGCGCCTCTATTATCGCGTTGCCCCTTATGAATGCAACTATATACGCCCCCGCGCGCTTCTGCAAACAAATCTGCCTCCCTAGCCATTTCATCTAAATTACCAAACTGTTTTGGCTTCAGATGATCATACAGTTCTCTATTACATGACTTCAGGAACTGATCCCTTGCCATGAAATCACAGACAGCCGGAAAAGATTTTTCTATCTTTGCCATATTAAGCCATTTTTCTAAATAACTTCTCAGTCTACTACTGAACTGTATGAACGTTTCTGATTTCTCGGGCCTACTATAACGAAACTGCTTCCTAAATCCGCGCTCTGTCATGTCAAAATTCTTTAATAAAGCGTCCTTTAACTTTTCATAATCCGCCGCATCCTCATTTGACAACCGGTCATATACATCAAGTGCGCGCCCTTTGAGCAATGCACTTAAATACGCGGCCCAAACACTCTTATCCCATTTATTAGCCGTAGCATATTTCTCAAACCTAGATAAATAACTATCCATTTTATCTTTACCCTCTTCAAAATAAGGTAACTTAGGATCCCGGGCATGCGCCACCTTCTCAGCTTTTTGCTTTTCAAATTCTAGCTCGAGCTTCGTTCTCTGCATTTCTAATTGGTTCCTTAATTCTTGGTGCTGTAGCTCAAACCCATGTTTTATTTGTTCTAAATGGGCCTCACTAATCTCTTTTGCCTCATTTTCAGTCTTAATGCGTGCCATTTCAAGTTCCTTATTAACCTTCAACATAGCTAGTTCATGTGCCCTTTCCTTTTCCTTTTCCTCCCTTTCCTTTTCCTTTTCTTCTACTTCTAACTTAGCTAGTTCATGTGCCCTTTCCTTTTCTTTTTCTGCCCTTTCCTTTTCCTTTTCTTCAGACCTTAACCTTTCTAAATCCCTTTGCTCTTGCCTTTCTGCCCGCTCAATATCTTGCTGCTCTTTAATAAAACCTTGTAACTCCTTCCCCTCATAACCTAAGTCCTTTCCCATTTGCATTAAACGCTCCATTATTGATAACGTAAATCTCACGTTACTATCAACACCACTATAAACTGATCAGTTATGATCAGTGATGATTGAATGGGCTTAACTAAAACGTTAAGATATGTGTTATACGCGTTAATCTAACTAAAACGTTAGTTATTAAAGCACACGCGATTTGAAATGTCAAATGCTTTCAGCAAAGTATGACGTTGCGTACTGGTAGTCTAATATGACGTCATAAACTGACGACGTTTACAGTAAAATGCTACAATCCGAAGTTTCATCACATTACTAAACTCCGATCATAACAAGTCACCATTAATGTTTCTATTACGTCATACCTAACCTCAAGCCACTGCGTAAATATTAACGCTACCTTTATGTTAACGTCAGTAAATTGTTAACGTCACTACGTCAGAACCAGGTGTGGGTAAGATCAATTAGTAACTCCAGTTTAACTTAGTAGAATGTCAGGTAACACAATTAAGTGGGGTCTACTTAAATTTTTCATTACCAAGAAAAAGTGGGGTTTGCCTTGCCTTCCTGCTCAGAAATTATCGACTTGTCAGTATTCATTTAGTTGAATACATGGGTTTCGCACTTCATCAACGCAGGAAGGAAGATTCAAGTTAATTTTTAAATGTGGCTGTCAATACATTTTTTTTTTTTTAAATTGATGATTCAGAGTATCAATGTGCTGTTCCACAGCCGGGAACACCAGCCAGAGATCAAATCCTCACTTCACTGACACCAAATGTTACATGTGGGTTTACGGCGTCCCGCAAACCCCCATGCTGACAAGACAACCGAGCGTGATCTCTGACAGGTGTACGGGCAGCTGTGGGGTAAGGCACAAGAAAGATATTAGATGAATGACATGAATTATTTACAGTATCTATATACAACACTTACTAACACAAAACATCACAATTTGTTGCTTCTGTAGCCAACTCACGACGTCCGCTCCGAGGGCAAAACAATGTTCTGTGCTCGGAACGGGTGACGTGAATACCTACAGAAGCAAACCACAAAACCAACAACAAAAACAAAAAAAAAGAAACAACACAAGACGCGACTGGCCAGTTTATAACTTAGGGTGAATCCCCCTCTCGCGAACTAGTGCAAACTAGTCTATCGACATAGTTGCCGATCACAGGTTTAGCGATCACAGGTTTGCCGATCACAGGTTTAGCGATGGTCCGAATCACCTGCAGGTTATCTAGTTGACCTCTTCCATGGTCTCACCTTTGTTAACAATGAACATTGGAATACGCAGATTATGGTGGTCTGTCCGCCCGTGCTGGACCCTAACCCCCAGCGTCGTACCAGTACCTGCTGCTATATCGCAGGGAGCAGCAGGTCACCACACATTGTTGTGCCTTTAAATATACTTTCTATTTCCCGACACAATGTTGTAGGTACACGTTACAACTTGACCTGCTGCTAAAGTGTTCGTTTTTCTCAGGGTTTATATATCTATGAATACTACCAGAGAATCATGCCTACTCATATTACCTTGCTTAAATCGTGGCGAGGTGGAGATACCGGCCACAAATGAAGCTAGATAGCAAAAATCGAGTAGATAATGAATTTGCGTTCAAATAGTATATTTCCCATAGGAAAAATTGATGAAACGACCCTATAAATCAATGCCATGACTCCTGTCAAAACGAACACCCACACAACACGTGACGGGAATGAAAATCATATATGGCACAATTTGGCGGTTGGCGATATTTAGGCAAATTTTATAGAACTCAGTTTTATAGCGGCCCCCTGTATTGTAAAAACAGATCTCTATAAACCACTCATGCATACATCGTATGATATGTGCATGACTTGTTCATGGAGCAGCACAGTTTGCGTACCATATTTCACCTAAAATATTTCACTCGCACCGCCCTACCATATATCTACTAAAATAATTTAGATGTGCATACGCACCAGAGAGGTTTCCTATTCCATCTCGTAACATGTACTGGTTAATCACTTACGTATAAGCCTGCCCAGGAAAAGTGTGGATAAGTAATCTGACAAGCTCAAAAATGACCTAAATAGTGTTGACTGGGCCGTTAAACCCCAATACAAACAAACAAACTAACATTTGTTAGTCGCCCCCGCCCATCGGGGCAAGGAGAAATAGATTGGGCTGCATTTTCCTTCCACAAAGAGCTGAATCTGACCACACACGAGTACTGGTAAACCGCTTTTATGAAGGACTAAGCCTGCCCAGGCAAAGCGGTGTGTGTCAGATCGTCCAATGCATATAAGCCTTCTGGTTTCATTGGGCGGTAGGGCTTGAGATGTCATTTCATCTCATTGTCGGGTGAAAGTCCCACAAAATTGGAAGCAACGTCTCCAAAATGACCTTAATAGTGTCGAAGGGGACGTTAAACCCCAATTCAAACAAACAAACAAAAACTAGCATTTGTAAGAACTTGTTTACAATACTAGCTCATGTTTATACCGAGGACTATGACAGTTTTAAAACGTACTTGTAGTCTCATATGGCCTATTAGTACAGCACAATCGTTTTATAACACATTTTATACAACACTGTTCAAAGCCCAAACCCCTAACTAATTGCATAGAAATAATGACAAAAAAAAAACATGTAAAGGAAGTTATTTTACTCTATTCTACCTTTTTGATTGGATATAACACCGTTTAACTAAGATGTTTATGCTTGTATTCAGAAAACAGTATTATAAAGAGGTGGTGTATCAAATGGCTAAATACATAATATAACATTACGAAAACACGCATAATTCAAATCCATTGGAAGATTTTATTACCACCCACTCACCCCTCCCCCCCAACCCCACCCAGATAAAAATGACATTTTTCTTATTTCTGTTCAAAACATAGTTTGCGGGGACTCCTTAGAACCCTCTCAACGTGGCGATGCTGTCAGACACCCACAAGCTATGTCCTTAAGCATAAATTAGAATATAATAATGCTTACCCCTGAAAACCCTAGTTTTTCTATAGAAAAGTAAGGTTCAAGGGGGTCAAAAACATTGGGCATGTTTTCTTGACATTATGAAACAGAACTAAGCATTATTGTGAATGTTTTCTACTACTTAATTGTCTAAAAAGAAGCACACGCCTACAAATCCCTTGTGTGTGAGCATTTATGTGAATGAATTTTACTGGTAAACTGAGTGGGTGGGGTAGTGCTGGGGCTAAATTAATGGTAAAAAAGTCATAACCAACCACAAATGTATTTTAGAATAGTATTAAATGTATTCTAGAATAGTGTCTTAGTTAAAATAAATCAATAGATATGTAAAAACTGTTTAAATTTTGAAACATCAGAATTGGTTTCATGTACCACCTATGAAACTAGACACAGAAACAATAAAATATCAATTTTTTAACCGGTTTTCAAGTCAAACCTAAAAAGTTGATCTATATTCTAGCACAAATCTTCTTTCTACACCAGAAAAATAAATTAAAATAAGTTTGTAAGATGATTTGTGGTATTTATATTCATATTTTACGAAAACAGGAATTTACAGCTATGGCGGCCATCTTGGACGCCATCTTGGATTTCTCAGCTCGCAATCATTTATGCCAATTTATGCCGGCAGTTTCAGACACTACGGATCCTGGCGAACATTTTGGTATATGACTTGTCTTGTTTTACAGGGGGGTATGGGTTCCAGTTTTTGTGGTCCAGATTGTCACCCTACCATTGTCTCTTAACGAGTACCCACATTCTATAGTTCGAGCAGAATTAAGAACAAAATCTCAATTTTTCATCTAAAAAATGTCTTTTTTTTTTTTTTTTGCTATAAAAGTTACATTGATTTTGTTTTGGTTGTTTTCGGAATGTTTGGAGTTTTTAGCTCACCAGAGCCGAAGGCTCCGGGGGAGCTTATAGGATAGGCAGTTGTCCGTCGTCGTCGTCTGCGTCTGCGTCTGCGTCTGCGTCTTCGTCAACATTTTCAAACGACATCTCCTCTGAAGCCACTGGGCCGATTCAGCCCAAATTTCATCTGTAGCATCCTTGGGCAGGGGGATTGAAAGTTTGTGTTTTTAATGAAAATCGGCTCATTAGTTTGGTTGCTATGGCAACTTAGAGTTTCCATAGACTTATAATGGGGAAAATAGAAAAATGGTATTTACTGCCAAGCCTCTGCAGATATTTTGACAAAACATTCATAGAAATGTTCCATAGGTAATCTACTATCCGCCGTATGATATTAGGCCTTCTGCTCATTTTTATTGGTTACCATGGAAACCAAAATGCAAAAATAGACAAAAAAAATACTTAAAAAATCATCTCCTCAGAAACCATATGCTCTAGGAGGCTGAGACTTTATGAAAATGTTCACCATATTTGCCTTTACAGGTTTTGTGTTTTTTATGAAATTTGGCCTTTTAGTTTTGTTGCTATGGCAACTTAGAGTTTCCATTGACTTATAATGGGGAAAACTGAAAAATGGCATTTACTGCCAAGTCTTTGCAGATATTTTGACAAAACTTACATAAACATGTTCCTTCTGTAAACTTCTCTCAGCCATATGCTTTTATGTCAACCTGGGGATCCCCTAGGTTGTGCCGGGGCCATGCCCCGCCCCCTCCACTTCATAAAATGCCTTATATCTAAGAAACCTTACAGATCCCAACCCCTAAACCATATATATTCTTGTTCCTTATGATAAGATGCATTAAGTGACACCAACCTGGGGCTCCCCCGGGATGTGCCGGGGACATGCCCTGCCCCCTCCACTTCATAAAATGCCATATATCTCAGAAACCATACAGATCCCCACCCCTAAACTATATATATTCTTGTTCCTTATGCTAAGATGCATTAAGTGACACCAACCTGGGGGTCCCCCGGGATGTGCCGGGACCATGCCCAACCCCCTCCACTTCATAAAAGGCAAAATATTCCAGAAACCTTACAGATCCCCTGCCCTAAACCATATATATTCTTGTTCCTTATGATAAGACACATTCAGTGACACCAACCTAGGGGTCACCCAGGGTGCTCCCAGGCCTTGCTTCACCCCTTGACTTCACAAAAGACCATATATCTGAGAAAATGTTCAGAGCCCCACCCCTAAAACATATATATTCTTGTTCCTTATGATAAGACGCAATCAGTGACACCAGCATGCAGGTCCACCCAGGGTGCCATGGGCCATGCCGCACCCCTTTACTTCATTAAAATCCATATATCTCAGAAACCATACAGATCCCCACCCCTAAAATCCAAATATCTCAGAAACCATACAGATCCCCACCCCTAAACAATATATATTCTTGTTCATTATAATAAGATGCATTAAGTGACACCAACCTGGAGGTCCCCCGGGATGCCGGGGATATGCCCCGACCCCTCCACTTCATAAAAGCCATTTATCTCTGAAACCATTCAGATCCCCACCCCTAAACCATATATATTCTTGTTCCTTATGATAAGACACATTGAATGACACCAACCTGTGGGTCCCCCGGGATGTGCCGGGGACATGCCCCACCCCTTCCACTTCATAAAATGCCATTTATCTCAGAAACCATTGAGATCCCCACCCCTAAACCATATATATTCTCATTCCTTCCTTGCATTCAGTGACACCAAATTTGGGGTCCCCTGGGATGTGCCGGGACCATGCCCAACCCCCTCCTCTTAGTAAAAAGCCAAATTTTCCAGAAACCTTACAAATACCCACCCCTAAACCATATACATTCTTGTTCCTTATGATAAGACACATTCAGTGACACCAACTTAGGGGTCACCCAGTGTGCGTCCGGGCCATGCTCGACCCCTTGACTTCACAAAAGACCATATATCTGAGAAACTGTTCAGAGCCCCACCCCTAAACCATATATATTCTTGTTCCTTATGATAACACGCAATCAGTGACACCAGCATGCAGGTCCCCCGGGGTGGCACAGGCCATGTCCCACCCCTTTACTTCATTAAAATCCATATATCTAAGAAACCTTCCAGATCCCCACCCCTTAACCATATTATATTCTTGTTCCTTATGATAAGACGCAATCATTGACACCAGCATGCAGGTCCCCCCGGGATGCCACAGGCCATGCCCCACCCTTTTACTTCATTAAAATCCATATATCTCAGAAACCGTTCAGATCCCCACCCATTAACCATATTTATTCTTGTTCCTTATGATAAGACTCACCTTCATAATAGGCCATATATCTCAGAAACCATTCAAATCCCCATCCTATAATCACATATATTCTTGTTCATTATTATTAGACACATTCAGTCACCCTCGTCTTTGGGGGTCAGCAGGGGCCATTTCTCTCCCTGCCACTTCATAAAAGTGCCTCATATCTCAGAAACATCCCCACCGTTTAACCGCATATACTCTTGGTCCATATGATAAGACTTATTCATTGACAACAATCTTGGGCTTCTCTTGGATCTGCCATGCCCGATTCCCTTCATTGCTTAAAAGGCCTTACATTTCAGGAACCATACATATTCCCACTGATAAACCATATATGTCTTTGTTCCTTTTGATAAGATGCACCTAGTGACACCAACCAGGCTCCGATCTCTCTACTTTATAAAACACCTAATATTTCAGATACAGTTCACATGGGTGCTCATTTGGGTATGGGGTTTGTTTGGGAGACTTTATAATTGGTATAATAAAATCATATCATGTTATATACATGGCTGCCATTGGGCAGTGTCCACCTGAGCTCTGGTTTATGAACTTTGGCTCTTTGGTTTGTTTGCTATGCCAAGTAATGAGTTTCCATTGTCCTATAGTTGGGAAAATTGAAAAATGAAATTAATGCCTTTCAAGATATTTTGTCACACTTTCATAGAAATGTTCCTTTAATAATGTTCTTTTTGGCCTATTTGTTGCCACAGATGGGAAATTGTCAATTGTCATCTGTTTTCCTGCAACAACACATTCAAGCGACATCGAATCTAAAGCCACGAGGCTTATTGGGTCCAAATTTTATCTGTAGCATCCTAGGGCACAGTGCTTCCATGGTTGATTAAAATACATTGCTGCCAGTGGGCAGTGGCCCCCTGAGCTCTGGTGAGCATTGTGGCCCATGGGCCTCTTGTTTTTCTTTTTAGTCATGTGGCAAATCGTGATGATTCTGATTGGCTCGTACGTGCCAGTATATACAGTGTTTGCACAGCTATAGGTCTGTACCGGTCTGCAGAGTTGAAGGGGTGTCGTAAATTATATTGTGCGAACAACATATCTTGTGCAGACAAGATATTATCTTGTCCGCAAACGATATTAAGTTGTGCAAACAAGATATTGTCTTGTCCGCACAAGATAATATCTTGTCCACACAACATAGATCTTGTGCGCACAATATATTATCTTGTGCGCACAAGATATTATCTTGTCCGCACAAGATAATATCTTTTGCGGACAAGATAATATCTTGTCTGCACAAGATAATATGTTGTTCGCACAAGATAATTTACGACACCCCTTCAACTCTGCAGACGTTGTGCGAACAAGATCATATCTTGTCTGCACAAGATAATATCTTGTGCGCACAAAATAATATGTTGACCGAACAAGATAATATCTTGTCCGCACAAGATATTTTCTTGTGCGCACAACTTATAAAAAATAAAAAATCAAGTCCCTTCTCGGGTTCCGTAAATATCACACATTCTTTCACGCTTTTCAATGAAATATAGATTTCGCAGTGAAATCGGTATTGTCACTGTGACTGATATCAATTTTACTTTTAACTGTTTGGGACCACTTTTTTCTCGAAATCTAATTCTGTGCCAGTTTTTTCATTGTTAGATAATTGAAAATTAATGAACTATATTAGAATTGACGCTAAGCCCGTTCACGCGTCATAAGGACGTTAATGACGTCATTTTCGATGCTGACGTCACGTATTTTGTCGCACGACGTTAGATATGACCGCACCTTCTTTGGGAAACTAATCTCTCAATTATTTCAGTAACCATTCATAGAAATGGCATCCCAGGCTATTTCTGAGGTGTACACCCAATATTATACCACCAATAAATTGACGCGAAACGACCGGGGAACAAAGTTAGTTTTCTCTGAGCGTGAGTGACGCGATTAGTGAAGCTAAATATTGCCGTTGAGCATGTAAGAAACAGAAAATTTTATTTCACTCATGAACACCAAAACTGGTATTTTCACACGTGGCTACGCCACTGGTGAAAATACTGGTTTTGGTGTTCATTCGGTGAAATAAAATTCGATCTTACACTGAAAAAATCAAATATCCTCTATATAACACATTCTCCTTTGCCTAAAATCCTTTTATTTAGCCATTGAACACACTGTAATATGCATATGGTACGGCTTTATAACCGAAATGCTGATTTCACTGACATATAAAATACAGTGATATCCCGCTATTAAGACCACCTAAAATTAAAACTAATTCTGCTTTAAAAAGCTTATTTTGAAGACTTTACATATTTTTTCCTTGTGGTTTCTACCCCGAGTTTCCTCTGGCCATGGACCACCTTAGTCCCAAAGGTGGTCTTAATAGAGGAATTTTATTGCATATATACGGACAAGTAACAAAAAGTAGCCAGCCTAACTTATTTAATGTAATTGCCCTCTAGAATGATACACTTTGACCAACCTGTTCAGTCCAGAACTGAAGAAGCCATGGTCCTTGTCTCCGACCCACTCCTCCGCTGCCACCACGACTTCTTCGTTGGGCCGGAAATGACGTCCACGGATATCCTTTTTCAAGTTTGGGAAAAGGAAATAGTCACTAGGAGCTAAGTCCGAAAAATAGGCGGGTTGCGGTATTAGCTCGTATCCATTCCGCTCAACAGCATCCATTGCAAATTTAGCAAGTATGGAGTCTTGCTTTGTCCTGTTGGAGAAGAATCCCTTTGGAGATTATACCTCTGCGCTTTTCGCGGATCGCAGTTCTCCGTTTGTCGAGAAAATTTGCATAATACGCATCTACGTATTATTGTACTTTTCTTTGCTAGAAAGTCCAACATAATAACGCCTTGTGCGTCCCAAAATACAGTGGCCATCACCTTTCCAGCAGAGGGTTGCGTTTTGAACTTCTTTAGCCTCAGAGACCCCGGCCCTAACCACTGGCGATTTTTGAGTTTTATTCTCTGGCTCATTATAATGGTCCCAGGTCTCATCTATAGTCACCAGTCGTGAAAGAAAAAACATCTTCCCTTTACCTAAACCACTTCAACAATGCACTGCATACTGCCGTAATGGTTGCCATTTGCTTGTCGCTAAGGGATTTTGGGACCAAACAGGTTGTTAGCTTGCGCATACCCAAGCGATCTTGTAAAAAAATGTGAATTGTCTAATGCATTCGGTATTACTTCCATTTTAATTCGCCTATCAAGACACACCATATCCCGTACGTTGTTACACATTTCTTCATCGGTGGCATCTGATGAGCGTCCGGACCTCGTTTCTTCTTCTAATGACGTTCTACCGCGTTTGAATTCCCCAACCAGAATTTAACTTGTGCATACGATGGTGTAGAAGACCAATACATATTGGTCAACTCGCAGTGCATTTCCTGACCTGCTTTTCCTTTCAAGTGCCGAAGTACAGTACGGTAGAAAACTTGATTTTGCATCGCTAGCCATGTTTGACATTCAATATCTTATGAGTGGATGCAATTTTGCCCTCATGCCAAACAAAGCATGAACATATTGATCGTTTCGGTCAATTGGAAATGGGATAGACTGGTTACCATCACGTGAACAAGTCCGTGAAAATGAACACCCCCTTACACCCCACTTTATATAGAGAAAACTGGGGTTTACGGGGGTAAACAATATTTTTCTTATTTCTTCTCCAAGACATAGGTTGTGGGTACTCGTTAGAACCGCCTCATTGAGGCGGTTCTAACGAGTACCCACAACCTATGTTTGCACTATAAATAAGAAAAATATCACATATTTTCGTCTGAAAAGTAGCCATTTTGGAATTTTGCACTATATCGCACGGCGGGTGTGTTATCGTAATGACATTATTATATTCACGTCTTTCTAGTGTGACACAGATACAAATGTAAACAGTGTAGACTAGTCTTATAAGGATCTGCTTGTCAACACGTTAATGATTATTGACTAAGCCTTCTATTATACAGTAAAATTCCTATATTAAGACAATCTTTGGGACTGTTCAAAAGTCGTCTTTAAGACCACGTTGGAACAGTCCCAAAGGTGGTCCCTGGCAAGAGGACATAGTGACCAGAAAACACGAAGAAAAAATAACTGCATCTTTCTAAATAAGCTTTTTTGAAGCAAAATTTGTCTTAATTTTAGGTGGTCTTAATAGCGGAAAAGAATCCCTTCCGCTGATTCAAGAAGGGCAATTGTCAGTTTCTGACTATGCACTGAACTGGTTAACTGACCGGCTCAAAAATATCCTACAAACAAACAATATTTAAAAAGGACGTGTCCAAATTCAAAGCTGGAGGAATACACTTCATAATCTCAAAGGTGAAAGTGATTACAACAAACCCATGAAATCGTAAACATAAGTGTATCCGATACTCCTGAAAGCTTTTGACACGTTTTAGGGGTTAAAATAGTTTAAGTTAAAAAAGTTAAGAATACTGCCGACTGTTCATTGATGTTGTTGTTTAAGGGATTATTACTAACCAATTTGAACCGCCGGCAAATTAAAAGGTTGTTTGTAGAGCACAATGGTAATAAAGGACCCTGAAGTAGATGTACATGTGAATATTAACACTACGATAACACATCCTTGTACTAGATGTGTGCAAAAAGGGCGTTTTTCTCCAGAACTAGCATTTATTTCAGCTGATTTGTTTGTTTGATTTGAGGTTTAAGGTCCCCGTCAACACTGTACATATAGTCATAGGTCATTTTGGAGACGTTGCCTCCAATTTTGTGGGAATTTTACCCGACACTGAGATAAAATGACATCTCAAGCCCTGTCGCCCAATGAAACCAATAAGGTTTATAAGCATGGGCGGTCCGACTCACACCGCTTTGCCTGGGCAAGCTTAGATCCTCTAAGCGGTTTACCAGTACTCCTGTGCGGGTCAGCTCTGCGTGGAAGCATCGTGCAGCCCATCTATTTCGTCAAGCCCAAATTGGCGGGGGTGGGGGTGGGGGTGGGGGGGCTTTTTATGTCAGCTGAAAATGTTTGATTACGATAACAGACCCGTGCGACAATGTATATTTTTTCTTATCTCCAAAATGTCTACTTTCTGATGAAAATCCGTAATATATTTCTTATTTATACTACAAACATAGGTCGTGAGTGCTTTTTAGAACCGCCTCATTGAGGCGGTTCTAACGAGTATCCACAACCTATATATTGGAGCAGAAATGAGAAAGATAATGAATTCCCCGTATACCCCCGTTTTCTCTAAATAAAGTGGGGTTTAAGGGGGTGTTTATTTCACGGACTTGTTAACTTGATGGATATTTTTCTGGTCCCCATACTGATTGGAACCGCCTGTTACAACGCGTAATGTAGTAATTTCTTCATTTTGAAATTTTTACTACATTATGCGTTGGCATAGTCGACGCGAAATGAAATAAAATGTCGTTTTTACTTCATTATGCGTCGATACTAAGAGGTTTGAGCAAAATGAAAGAATTATTTCATTTTGCGGCGATGGGTGGCATACTTAATTTTACTTCATTATGCGTCAACAGTTTGTTTGTTTGATTTGAGGTTTAACGTCCCCGTCAAGACTATTTAGGTCATTTTGGAGACATTGCTTCAAATTTTATGGGACTTTTACCCGATATTGAGATGAAATGACATCTCAATCGCTGCCGTCCAATTAAAAGCAATAGGGTTTATATGCATGGATGGGCCGACTCGCAGCAGTTTTCCTGGACAGGCTTAGACCTTCTAAGCAGATTACGAGGACTCATGTACGGGCGGTATCAGCTCTGCGTGGAAGCATCGTGCAGCCCATCTATTTATACCCCCGGCATACGAAGTATGCAAGGGGGTATATAGTTTTTGTCCATTCTGTCTGTCTGTCTGTCTGTCTGTCTGTCTGCCTGTCTGTCTTTTGTTTGATTTGTTTGATTTGAGGTTTAACGTCCCCGTCAACACTATTTAGGTCATTTTGGAGACGTTGCTTCCAATTTCATGGGACTTTTACCCGACATTGAGATGCCGCCCAATAAAACCAATAGGGTTTATATACATGGACGGGCCGACTCGCAGCAGTTTTCCTGGGCAAGCTTAGACCTTCCAAGCAGATTACCAGTACTAATGTGCGGTCGGTATTAAGACCACCTAAACTTAATACAAATTTTGTTTTTAAAGCATATTTGGAAGGTTAAAGCTACATTTTCTTTGTGATTTTGACCTTCAGTGTGCTTTTGTTGAAGACCGTCTTTTGGACTGTTCAACTGTGGTCTTAAAGACCACTTTTGAACCGTCTCAAATGTGGTCTAAATTGTAGGAATTTAACTGTATTGCTTCATAAGTCTTTTCGAAGACAGCTATGTTCAACCATCATTACTTCATTGTGCGTCGATATGGTGCATATCAACGCGAAATGAAATAATTTTTTTACTTCATTTCGCGTCGACTATGCCAACGCATAATGTAGTAAAAAAAAAATCAAAATGAAGAAATTACTACATTACTACATTATGCGTTGTAACAACCGCCTCAACAAGGCGTTCTGACGAAAACCCAGAATCTTTGTTTCTGAGCGAAACTAAGAAAAATAATGATTCCAACCGTAAACCCCATTTTTGGACGGATTTTTCAAGGAAAAATTCCGTCCTTTAGAAAAGCGATGTCCGTGCGGGCGGGCGGCCGGGTGGCCGGGCGTCCGCGTCCCGGTTTACCTTTTGGTTAAACTTTTTTTCAAAAACCCGTCCATAATGCCATTTTGCGTTTTTTCTTGTTTCTGTATAAAGTGGGGTTTAGAGGGGTGTTCATTACACGGACTTGTTAACTGGAAAGAATTGTTTAATCCATAAATGCTTTTGGGCCCAAAATGGGGCATTGACAAACCGGGTAGGTCCTGATCAGATGATACGTTGTGTGGCGTCTGATTAGGGTCTACACGGCTTGCTTAAAGGGGAAGAATGTAAGTGTTAATAAACCAAACTTGGTTCGGGTTCAGAACCAGTTTTCTAGCCTGCACTCAGCGACAATTAGCTCGCCAGACTGAGTGTTGCCAGTGCTTTGATTTTTCCATTACGAAAACACGCCTATTCAAATACATGGTACATTTTACCGCAAAAAAACAACAAAAAACAAACGAATATTATCAGCAGAAAAATTGAGATATTTTCCTTATTCTGCACAAAACAGATTGTGGGTACTCGATGAGGCGGTTCTAACGAGTACCCACAATCTATGCTTTTGAGCAGAAATAAGAAAAATAATGTACATCCCTGTAAATCCCAGTTTTGACTGTATAAAAGGTGTGTACTTGTGGTGGTGGGGGTGGGATCAGAATTATAAAGGCGTGTTTTCGTGTTGCAGCTTTCGAAATCCAGAAGGGACTTTCCGTTACTCTTATATGACAATGGAATTTTCCACCTGAAGTCTGAAGTGATCCATTTCCAACTATAGGGGTGTCAGTTTTGTCATCACGAAAACATGCCTATATAACTTTGACCCCCTTGAACGCCACTTTTATATAGTAAAACTGGGGTTTACAGAGATAAACCTTATTATGCCCCCAACTTTGAAAAAGTTGGAGGGGCATATTGCTTCTGGTTCGTTCGTCCGTTCGTCCGTCCGTTACGCTTTTGATGCATAGCATAACTAAAGAACCGTGTATGCTAGGGTTTTGAAATTTCATATATGGATTCCTCATGGAAAATTAGCTGACGCGTATTTTTTTTTTCTAGTCCGGATTATGCCCCCTTCAAGAGTTATTGCCCTTTGAAATTTTTTTAATAGAATCTTGTCAGCAAGATATCTAAAAAACTATTGGAGCTAGAGCCTTGAAAGTTGGTGAATATATTGGTGGTGATGAGTAGATGAACTGATTAACTTTTGACGAAATTCCGAAAAATACTTTGTGAGTTATGGCCCTTTGTCATTTTGGTAATTTGTGCCCATTGTAATGTATGCTAAAAGTGATGCAAAGCATATCTTTAGAACCGTGTATTCTAGGGTTTTGAAATTTCATATATGGATTCCTCATTGAAAATTAGCTGACACGTATTTTTTTTTCTTGTCCGGATTATGCCCCTTTTAAGAGTTATTGCCCTTTGATATTTTTTTTTAAATAAAATTTCGTCAGCAAGATTTCTCAAAAACAATTGGAGCTAGAGCCTTGAAAGTTGGTGAATATATTGGTGGTGATGAGTAGATGAACTGATTAACTTTTGACGAAATTCCGAAAAATACTTTGTGAGTAATGGCCCTTTGTCATTTTGGTAATTTGGGCCCATTGTAATGTATGCTAAAAGTGATGCATAGCATATCTTTAGAACCGTGTATGCTAGGGTTTTGAAATTTCATATATGGATTCCTCATGGAAAATTAGCTGACGCGTATTTTTTTCTCGTCCGGATTATGCCCCTTTTAAGAGTTATTGCCCTTTGAAATTTTTTAATAAAATCTTGTCAGCAAGATATCTCAAAAACAATTGGAGCTAGAGCCTTGAAAGTTGGTGAATAGATTGGTGGTGATGAGTAGATGAACTGATTAACTTATGACAAAATTCCGAAAAATACTTTGTGAGTTATGGCCCTTTGTCATTTTGGTAATTTGTGAAAAACTTTGTCATCCATCTAGCGCCTACATTTCTTCACCAATTTCAATATAACTTCACAGAAATGTTCCTTATGAAAAAATCTCGAGCGAGTTCGACTTTCAAGGTCATGACCTCAAGGTCAAGGTCGCTGTGGCTATTTTTAGAAAAACTTTGTCATCGCTCTAGCGCCTACATTTCTTCACAAATTTCAATATAACTTCACACAAATGTTCCTTATAAAAAATCTCGAGCGAGTTCGACTTCAAAGTCATGACCTCAAGGTCAAGGTCACTGTGGCTATTTTTAGAAAAACTTTGTCATCGCTCTAGCGCCTTCATTTCTTCACCAATTTCAATATAACTTCACACAAATGTTTCTTATGACAATATCTCAGCGAGTTCGACTTTCAAGGTCATGACCTCAAGGTCAAGGTCACTGTGGCTATTTTAGAAAAACTTTGTCATCGCTCTAGCGCCTACATTTCTTCACCAATTTCAATATAACTTCACACAAATGTTCCTTATAAAAAAATCTCGAGCGAGTTCGACTTCAAAGTCATGACCTCAAGGTCAAGGTCACTGTGGCTATTTTTAGAAAAACTTTGTCATCGCTCTAGCGCCTTCATTTCTTCACCAATTTCAATATAACTTCACACAAATGTTTCTTATGACAATATCTCAGCGAGTTAGACTTTCAAGGTCATGACCTCAAGGTCAAGGTCACTGTGGCTATTTAAAGAAAAACTTTTTCATCACTCTAGCGCCTACATTTCTTCACTGATTTCAATATAACTTCAAACAAATGTGCCTTATGACAATATCTTGAGCGAGGTCGACTTTCAGGGTCATGACCTCAAGGTCAAGGTCACTGTAGCTATTTTTAGAAAAAAAATCCATCGCTCTAGCGCGTACATTTCTTCACCGATATCAATATAACTTCACACAAATGTTCCTTATGACAATATCTCTACCGAGTTCCACTTTCAAGGTCAAGGTCACTGTGGCTATTTTTAGAAAAAGTTTGTCAATGCTCTAGCGCTTACATTTCTTCACCAATTTCAATATAACTTCACACAAATGTTCCTTATGACAATATCTCAAGCCATTTCAACTTTCAAGGTCAAGGTCACAATGGCTATTTTTAATAAAAAATTTGCTATCGCTCCAGCGCCTACATTTCTTCACCGATTTTAATATAACTTCACACAAATGATCCTGATGACAATACCTCGAAAGAGTTTGACTTTCAAGGTCAAGGTCACTGTGGCTATTTTTAGAAAAACTTTTTCATTGCTCTAGCGCTTACATTTTTTCACCAATTTCAAAATCGATTCACACAAATGTTCCTTATGACAATATCTGTAGCGAGTTCCACTTTCAAGGTCAAGGTCACTGTGGCTATTTTTAGAAAAAGTTTGTCAATGCTCTAGCGCTTACATTTCCTCACCAATTTCAATATAATTTCACACAAATGTTCCATAAGACAATATCTCGAGCGATTTTGACTTTCAAGGTCAAGGTCACTGTGGCTATTTTTTGAAAAAAAAAAAAAAAAAAACTCATCGCCCTAGCGACTACATTTCTTCACTGATTTCAATATAACTTCACACAAATGTTCCTTATGATAATACCTCGAGTGAGTTTGACTTTCAAGGTCAAGGTCACTGTGGCTATTTTTAGAAAAACTTTGACATGGCTCTAGCGCTTACATTTCTTCACCGATTTCAGTATAACTTCACACAAATGTTCCTTATGACAATATCTCGGAACTATTTCGACTTTCAAGGTCAAGGTCACTGGGGCTATTTTAAGAAAATCTTTGTCATCGCTCTAGTGCCTACATTTATTGATGGATGTTAATAGAACTTCACACAAATGTTTCTTATGGTAGTATCTCGTTGCTTTGACTTTCAAGGTCATGACCTCAAGGTCAAGGTCACTATGGCCATTTTTAGAAAAACTTTGTCATTGCTCTACCGCCTACATTTATGATTTTAATCTAACTTCACACAAAAGATGCTTATGATAATATCTTGAGCAAGATCTACTTCGCGGCCATGGCCTCAAGTCAAGGTCCCTATGACTATTTTTAGAGAAATATTGTCATCACTCTAGAACCTACATTTATGGATGGATTTTTAAACAAACTTTACACAAATGTTGCATATGATAATATCTCAAGCAAGTTGGACTTTTGCCATTTCAGTGTTTTCCACACACGAAGTTGTCTTGTGCGAGGGGATTTGTATCGCATGCGATGCCTTGTTTTTTTTAATAAAATCTTGTCAGCAAGTCCATATCTTGAGAACTATTAGAGCTTCATTAATCATTCTTGGTACAAACTTGCATCCAGGCATTGCAACTTCAACGCAAGCATCCATATCTGACATTGACCTATATTTCATGGTTCACTGACTTGGTGAATTATTGCGACCACCCTGACTTTCACCATTTCTCGAAAACTATTAAAGCTTTTTAAATTATAATTGGTACAAACTTGCATCTAGGAATTGCAACTGCAACGCAAGCATCCATATTTGACTTTTACCCATATTTCATGGTTCACTGACTATGTGAATTATTGCGACCACCCTGACTTTCTATCTAATGTAAGAGTCCATTTCTCAAGATCTATTAGAGCTTCATTAATTGTATTTGGTACAAGCTTGCATTTAGGAATTGAAACTTCAATGCAAGTATCCATTTCTGACCTTGACCTACATTTTATGGTTCACTGACTTTTTGTAAAAAAGTGTGACAACCCTAACTTTCACCCTGATGTAAGAGTCTGTTTTTAAGAGTTACTTGGTACATGCTTGCAACTAGGAGTGAAATTTTTATGCAGGCATCCATGTTTGACCTTGACCTAGATTTCATGGTTTGGTGACTTTGTGCCCCCACAGGCGCGACATAGCCTTCGGGGGAATTCTTGTTGTATGTTTTCGAGTCTTTAACAATATTTGTTGAATATTTTGCCAGCTAAGGTCAAGCAAAGGTTGGGGGCATTGTGTTTTACAAACACCATTTCTAGTTTTTCTTATTTCTTCTCTAAAATATAGATTGTGGCTACTCGTTAGAACTGCCTCGATGAGGCGGTTCTCACGAGTACCCACAATCTTTATTTTGAGCAGAAATAAGAAAAAATATCACTATTTTTCATCTTAAAATTTTCATTTTTTCGCTACAGAGCTAACTCCATGTACCCAGCCACCACAAAATGTCGGGTCGACGTTCGCCGCCGGTTTGTGCTGAAAGGGATCCCCATAACGGATAAACAGACCTTTAACCATCCATTGAATTACCAGGCCGTGCAGCAAACACAGACTGATATTCCTCATCTTGAACATTGTTACATGTAGGATCATAGTGTTTCATACCAGTCATCAAAAACTGGATTTCAAAGAATATCTTACCACGAGAAACACCTTATTTTCGGAGAATGCATCCCCAAAACACGCCTATATTATTATGCCCCCCCCTTGAACCCCACTTTTATATAAAAAAAAACTGGGTTTACAGGGGTAAAAATTACTTTTCTTATATCTGCCCTAAAATATAGAATGTGGATACTCGTTAGAACCGCCTCATCGAGGCGGTTCTAACGTGTACCCACAATCTATGTTCTGAGCAGAAATAAGAAAAGATGAGGCGGTTCTAACAAGTATCCAAAATCTATATTTTAGAACAGAAATAAGAAAAATAGCACAATTTTTCATCTAAAAATTTACGTTTTAGGCGGAAAAAATACTATGTATTTTTATAGGCGTGTTTTCGTAATGAATGTATTGTATTTAACGTTTATCGAAGTATGAACAACATCTAGTCACAAGCATGGTGGGTGAACCCCGAAAACTTTGCTCGTGGAACGGTGTTGATAATTCGATGAACGTTAAATAATTTACGTTTGTTTACTTATATTTATATTATTTCCCATCCATCATCTAAAATGAAAGATGGGAACAACCGCACGCCGTTTTCCTACCGACAGCGTCGTTTGATGCAATAATGTCGTCATTGTCCTAACATACATGTATTGAATTTATTTCGACGTCACTGACGTCGCGTGACATGCGTCGCGTGAGTCAATGTATTCAGTTTAGTATGAATAGCATTGCCTCCCAGTAGTTAACAATTATGGTACATTCCTATATTAAGACCACCTTTGGTCCTGTTCAAATGTGGTCTTTAAGACCACCTTTAGACAGTCCCAAAGGTGGTTCCTGACCAGAGGACACTGTTTCAGAAAACGCAAAGAAAGAAAAACTGCATCCCCCCAAATAAACTTTTTAAACTAGAATAAGACTTCATTTTAGGTGGTTTTAATAGCGGAAATTCACTTGTAAAGGCATCGAAAATGTAAATATATGCCGTTGACTTTTGTCATCTCAAAAGTAAACAATCTTTCTGAGTACAGATTTAACAAAGGGAAAGACGGA
Organism: Lucinisca nassula; assembly: GCA_963580285.1. NCBI lineage: Eukaryota > Metazoa > Mollusca > Bivalvia > Lucinida > Lucinidae > Lucinisca > Lucinisca nassula. The sequence goes on from OY757018.1 coordinate 12,371,628, forward strand.
CATAACACGTTTACAGCATGTTAACAAGCATCAAAGACAAGTTAGCAGCTCTTATAGGAGCCGCGTTATAACGGGAGTATTTGTTCTCAAAATGGTTAATGTTCTCATAACGAAAACACGCCTGTACAAATACATTGTGAATTTATCGCCGAAAAAAACGAAACTTTTAAGATGAAAAATTGTGATATATTTATACCCCGCCACACGATAGTGGCGGGGTACTATTTTATACCCTCCGGTGTCCGTCCGTCCGTCCGTATGTCTGTCCGTCCGCACTTCGTTTCCGATCGATAACTTGAGTATTTTTTCACGGATTTTGTTCAAATTTTGCACACATATTGGTATCGGGGATGAGTGGTTTGGGATTGTTAATGGGCAAAATCCGTTAATTTTTAGCAGAGTTATTGCCCTTTATATTATCTGAAAAATGGTTTTTGGCCTCTAATTCCCTTACTATATGGAATATCTGGATGAAACTTCACAGATATATAGAGGACTAAACGGTTCATATTGTGGCCAAGGACTGCTACTCTGGCTGTTCCAGTTCTTGAGTTATCTGCCCTTGACGTATTTAAAAAATGCATTTTAGACTGTAGTTCGTTTATCATTTACAATATCTTGCTGAAACTTCATAGATATGTAGTAGATGAATTGTTATATACTGTGACAAAGGCACATGACTCTGGCTTTCCCAGCGATTGAGTTATCTGCCTTTGAAATATCTGAAAAATGGTTTTTGGCCTCTAGTTCCCTTACTTTATGGAATATCTCGATGAAACTTCACAGATATATAGAGGACTTAATGGTTCATATCGTGGCCAAGGACCGCTACTCTGGCTATACCAGTTCTTGAGTTATCTGCCCTTGAAGTATTTAAAATGCATTTTAGACTGTAGTTCCTTTATTATTTACAATATCTTGCTGAAACTTCATAGATATGTAGTAGATTAAAAAATGTTACATACTGTGTCAAAGGAACATGACTCTGGCTTTCCAAGCAATTGAGTTATCTGCCCTTGAAATATATAAAAAAAGAGATTTTGGCCTATAGTTCATTTATTATTTGAAATATATTGATAAAACTTCTACACCCTCTGCTGTCTGTCTGTCCATCCATTTGTATGTCTGTCCATCTGTCTGTCTGTCTCTTTTCAGTATCTGAAAAATAGTTTTTGGCCTCTAGTTCCCTTACTATATGAAATATTTGGATTAAACTTTACAGATATATAGAGGATTAAAGGGTACATATTGTGACCAAGGACCATATAGAGGAGTAAAGGGTACATATTGTGGCCAAGGACCACTTCTCTGGCTGTTCCAGTTCTTTAGTTATTTGCCCTTGATGTATTAAAAATCGATTTTAGACTCTAGTTCCTTCATTATTTGCAATATCTTGCTGAAATTTCATAGATGTACAGCAGACTAAATATTACATATTGTGGCAAAGGTACATGACTCTGGCTGTCCCTGCCCTTGATAAGTCTGAAAAATAGAATTTGTGTCTGTTGGTCAGTGCATACAAAACGGAATTTGTGTCTGTTGGTCAGTGCATACGTAATGGAAATCCATCCAGCCATCTGTGTTTTATTTCCAATCAATAATTTGAACATTCTTTGCTGAAGCTGATCGAATTTCGCGTACATATTTATCTAAGAGAGAAGAATCAGCGGAAGGAGCACAATGACCGTATAAATTACTTCATGATCAGTCTTCACGAAAGAATATAGTCAGACAGGCAGTACATCGAAAAACATGAAATTCTTACATGTACCACATAAAGATACATGTTTCACAGCCATTTAAGGTAAATGCTTGCCTCCATAATTTTCTAATAATGTCAACTTATTGAGTTGCCTTCCCATCAAATGTCTGAAAAATGGATTTTTACATATGCTTCCTACATCTTCTAAGAACTTCATCCACTCACATTAAGACATTACACTTGCGGATCATATCTCTGCTATCCCCTTTCTAGTTATTTAGCCTTGATATATTTTCAAATAAGTTACATTGCTTAGCAGTGGTGGGGTATTATGCAGTGTCTGCGGTGCTTTTATTCTTATTTCTGCTCAAAAAATATAGATTGTGCGTACATGTAAGAACCGCCTCATTGAGGCGGTTCTAACGAGCACCAAAAATCTATTTAACCGCCTCATTGAGACGGTTCCTAAATAAACTCCTGAGTTAGAGAGTAAAGGGCTGGCTGTTTTCTTATTTTCTACTGAGGATACTTGTTAGATTCATATACAGTATAATTCCTGTAATATAAGACCACTTTTGGGACTGTTCCTGAAAGTATGAACGCACTTTTGAACAGTCCCAAAGGTGGTCTCTTTTTAGATGACAGTAAATGCAGAAAACACACTGGAAGAATGACTGAAACCTTTTAAATACATGTATGCTTTCTAAAGGAGAATAAGTCTTTGAGTTGAGGTTTTACGTCCCCGTCATCACTATTAAGGTCATTTTGTAGACGCTGCTTCCGATTTTGTGGGACTTTTACTCGACATGGGGATGAAATGACATCTCAAGCTCTACCGCCCATAGAAACCGCTAGGGTTTAAGGAGCGGTCCGACTCGAATCACTTTTCCTGGGCAGGCTTAGACCTAAGCTGTTTACCAGTACTCAAGTTTGGTCGGTTTCAGCTCTGCGCGGAAGCACCGGGCAGCCCATTCTATTTCTCCAGGCCCCGATGGGCGGGGGCGTAAAATAAGTCTTAATTTCAGGTGGTCTTAATAGCGGAATTTCATCCTCTTACAATCCGTGTCATCTAGATAAAAGAATTTGTTCCACTCAAATTGCAGTCATAACGAGTTTTGTCGTTATAGCGAATGAGGGTGCAAAGATGGTTGACTGTTTTGCCTTTCACCGCAGATAAACCAATTTCCAGTCCAGTCTGAGAAGTCAGGTTCATTTGCAACTATGGGTCGATCGATAAACAATCGAGCAAAGGAGAAATGGTTTAGGACAGAACTTTGATGTTCATAGTTTTAGTATAGAATTGATTGATTGTGTTGGGGGTTTTGCGACATGTTAACCCCTGTAGGTCATTTTGTTTCATCTCCCATAGAAAGAAAATAGAAGAGAAAGTAAAGGAGCTGAACTTTAGTTACAGGGAAGAAGAGAAAAATGAACGGAACTGTAGAAACTGAAAAAATAACAATATCCCACCGCTACTCTTACCTGCTGCAAAGGCAAGCCAACTGTAAGCCAGTATCAGTTGTACGCCCCAGTGACACAAGATACATGGCACTCCACCCCTTTTGGCATAGAAGTCTAGCATTTTAACATCAATGCATATTAAGGCATGTGTATATATTTTCTGATTCTTTCGAAAATTAGGGACGGATATGAATCTCTGTCATTTCATAAATGTTTTCCTCAGTAAGAAAGCTGCCTACACAAGGTGGTTAGAAAAAATAGCAAAGGAGGGAAAAGAACGTGGCCACCGAGTACATACAGTATACCGCAAGCACCTAGACTGGGATCAGTCTGTTAAATAGAGCAGTTTCATAAAACAAATTTACTAATGACCTGCAAAACATACCGATACATGTACCATGTTCTCAAGTAATGTCTGATTTAACAGGCCCTGTGTTTTAGATAAGGGGCAAATAATAATACATATTCTATAGGTTTACTGTAGTTATGTACCTTGTCAATAAGAATGACTTACATGCAGGGCACGATTACCAGGCTACGAACCCTGCATGTACCAATTGAACTATTGGAGCACATGGTCTTCCTGTAATGCCAAGTTAACATTACAAAAACACGCCTGTACAAATACATTGTAAACTTTACCTCCAAGAAAACGAAAATTTGAAGATGAAAAGTTATAATATTTTTCTTATTTCTGCTCAAAATATAGATTGTGGCCACACGTTAGAACCACATCATGGAGGCGGTTGTAACGAGTATTCTTGCATAAATACATATGCGCATGGCTGTTTGAAGCCATTGTCAAATGGACTGAAAGCCGTGCTCATACAGCAAAAACCATGTTCAAATCATGAAATTCGCGTGCTGTTTGAACATAGATTTTGAGCTTTTGATATCACAAGACGGGCCTTGCTTTGTTTACGTTATGTTGACCGACGTAACGTTTTCGCCCTGAACGTAGCGTTTTAGGGTTCTATGATGACGTCAATGCATGACAACGTCATTGTAAACAACATTCTGAACTGGCCGCCATTTTGGTTTGTCTGTCGCATTTGAAGAATTTATATGAAATTTATATGGAGCTTTTGGGCGTTTTCGTCAGTTGTCGGAATCGTAAGTTATGCAAGAACAACGATCATCCATGGTTTCCACTGCATTAACATTTGCCGGATCCCTCGGAAGATATTTGAACATTCGGCCTAGCGGCCTCATTGTTGTAGTGATCGGCAAGTAGTAGGACCGCCAGGACAATGCGGTCAGTTACTGGTCATTGTGGACCGGTGTTTGAAGTGTGCAGGTTCCAGGAGAACGGGTACCATCTGATGGATTCTGATTGGTTTAGCCTCGGGGACGAACGCGCCCGCGCTTTCTCTCTTCTATCCCAGACTTGCAGGGAAGTAGACGTGGTTGGAGACATCTCTACCAAAAACTATATTAGAAGACTTAATCCAAGGCTAGATTTACAGAAGAAGATATGGTAAGTTTCCCCCTGTAGAGGAAATTACTATAATGGTGTCAGAAAGTGTTTAGAAAACCCGAATTCACGCCAAACTTGCGACTCACTCAGGCGAGACAGCAGACTGTGTGCAGCATCAGGGTCGTCTGCAAGCATAACGAGTTGAGAACCTAGACCTATCGGGAATCTGGACTTGTAACATATTGCAGATGCACCGGGGGAACTAGTACGGTATCGACGGCGGCGATTTTGATCGGATTCTTGCCCTGAAAAACTTTGCAAACTTCGCGGAAAAATTCGTCACTTTGCGCGAACCTGGCCATTTCTGCGCATCATTTCTGCGCAGCCGCAATTTTGGATGCACTTTCCTCTTCCGCTTTGAGTTTGCAAATGTAAACAAAGACGTTCTGGGATCATTTTAGCCTCATGTGGTGAGTGCTTGACAAGTTTACTTTATGTTTGACATTGAGTACTTGGTGTGTCGCAGCGACATGTCTCCCCCCGCCATTTTTTAGACCCAGACTTAATTTTTGTGTTAGTTTCTGTGTGCAAAATCCATATTTCACAGAAACTACCCCCACCCGCCTCCCTGTGTTAATAATTGCCTACTTGTGACTGAGGGTGAGTGTTTGTGGCAAGTGTGCTTATCACCTTACTGGAATATTAGTGCCAACGGGAACCTGTCAATGCTGGTGTTTGCATGACTTTGTGGAAATAGTTTGTTTTGTGTCGAAACAAGGGTTGCTTTGACATAGTTGGAAATAAAATTATTTCAAGACTTCCTAGTTGTGTTCTTTAATATTACGTGAGTTTACGGCAATTTTTGATGATGGCTACTGGTGAGGATAACACTCTGGTGGACGAGGGCACATGTATGTTAGATGTCAATAGGCCTGAGCTAGTGGCTGTTAATTTTGCTACCAAGGAGCAGCTGATGTCTGTTTGCGGCATAGGGGAAAAGGTAGCCAGTGCAATTATTTCAGTCCGGGCCAGTAATGGAAATATTTCCAAAAAAGTGTTGAATTTACTGACAAAGGGTACACTGCCGGCTGAGTCATGGGATCGATTAGATTTTACACTGAATAGGGCGTTGGACTCAGTGATGGGTGTCGAGGACGGTGAAGGGCAGCCCTCTACCTCGGGCTTTGACCCTGTCCTCCACCCAACTATGCCCTCTAGCTCAATGAAGGACTCGGTTTTCTCTGGTCTTAACTTAGACTCATTGTGGAAACATTTTTCCTCTCCAAAGCAGGTCCAGGTTAAAGCTGAACCAGGTACCTCTTCTACCACAGAGAACTTGTCTGGTGCGGATTTGGACAAGTTGAACGACTGCGTATCTTGGGCGGCATCGTTTGCGGCATCACAGGGCTCGCGTCGGGATCAACACGGATTGGTCGCAGACTTGCGCGAAGATGATCTTGAAAGTTTACCGTCGATACCAGCGCGTTCCCCAGGGGTACCACTGTCTGACAGTTGTTCTACCCCTCATGTGAAAAAAATTATAGCACCTACAAAGTTGCATTTTTCAACCAATACAGGTCGTAGTTCAGATGAGTCCTCGGACAGTGAAGATTCTTATATGTCGGCAGCTAGTAAACTGACGGTTAGCAGGGCTCACCGCCACAAACCTCGCACCGTGTCTGAGAAAAGAAAGCGGTCTACCGACATCATTAAGAATTTTCCAAAAGGGTTATATTTTGATGGGAAAGGCAATTGGGAAGCATTCAAACAGAAATTTAATCAATGTGCTAAGGCCCTTGAGTGGACGCCTGATGAATGTTTTACTGCTCTTTCATGGAGTTTGACGGGTAAAGCTGCTGATTTTTATTCAGTCCTGGGAGATCAAAAAGGCATGACCTATCAGACTTTGTTGACTAAACTGGAACACAGGTTTGAAGCTAGGGAATTGCCAGCCACAGCTCAAGCTCGATTTCAGCAAGCCTCCCAGTCTGCGAGTGAAACTTTGGAGGACTGGGCCGACAGGGTCTTGACTTTGGCGGCAAGAGCTTTTAGGGAGCTTCCTGAAAGCTATTGTCATCAACAGGCAATTGCTCGTTTCTGCCAAGGTTTATCTGATAAGGCTGTAGCAAGTCAGGTGAGTAATATTATTCCATTAACCATGGAGGAAGCAATTAATAATGCGAGGTGGTCTCAGCATGTGCATCAGGCAGTATATGGTAAAAGAAGGAGCGAGCTCGGATCAGTGATTCGGAATCAGATGATCAACGAGTCTATGCTGTGCAGCAACCTGTGCCTGCACCGGCATCTCAGAGTGGAGGTGCCCCCACATTAACCCTTAATACGATGGAAAAATTACTGGCTGATTTCCGCTTAGACATGCAGAGGAAACTTGATCAGGTATCTGCCTCAGTCAGTAAACCAGCAGTCCATTGGCAGCCCCTGGCCAATCAGTCGATCAGATCGAATGGTTTTGAACCTAGGGGTGGAGGGCGTAGACGATCCCGTCCACCGCGACCACCAAGGCAGGGGCAAGCACCTGCTGATTTAGTTTGTTTTGTCTGTGGGGGGTTAGGTCACTTTGCAAGAGACTGCAACGAACAGAAAACAAAACAGTTAAACCAGCAAGGGTCGGGGGAGGGGGCCGAGCCTCGACCCACACAGGAATAGGCCAGGAACAAGGGGTTCTGAAGAGGGAGGAAGGTCAGTGTGGTATTTGTAGGACAAAGCCACAGCCAGACATAAACCTTTCATCGAGAACCCGGGAAGCTGAAGACATCATGGAGGCACCAAGTACATTAAGGCAGGACAAAGGTATGGGTAGTCACTTTGTGGACACAGATAACTTGACCAAGTTGCATTCACATCCTGATGATTCGACCATTGCAGGTGAGGGACAGGGGTCAGGGACCCAGGTCACTCCTAAGATGGTTGAGGGAGGTTCCAAGGTACCTGAGGGTTCTGAACCCGAAATAGTTAATGTCAGCCAGTTGAGGTCAGCTTCTCAATTCACCATGGCCATTCAGGTTGGAGATAAGCCAGTTACTGCGGTGGTGGACTCAGCAGCAGAAGTCACAATCATATCAGATAAGGTATATCATGCTTTGAAACATCCACCGAAGAAGTTGAGAGAAGTTACTCTGCTAGCCGCAGGTAGGGAAATGGCAATGAAAGGTTCTGTTGTAGGGCCAGTCAGACTTAAAATTGGTTCAAAGTGGTACAGTGAGAATGTGTACATTGCGCCAATAGAGCAAGAGATGTTATTGGGTTTTGACATTCTGTTCCACACAGGTAAGTCTTTGCTGAATATGCCCAAGGGAACCATAATCTTTGATGACCAAGAGATAACACTGAGCATGGGTAGCTCAGGAGGTGCGCCACTTGTTGCCAGGGTAACCGTTGCCAAGAGACAGGTAATTCCTCCAAACTCGGTAAAAAGGGTCAAGTGTTCCGTGGATCAAGAACTACCGGATTATGTGATAGAGCCAGTGGACAACCTTAAGGTACTCGCACCTAGGGTGGTAAGGAGTGCAGGTGAGGAACCGGTGCTGTGTTTAGTGAATCCTTCAGATAGGGGTCGCCTCATTAAAAAGGGTTTGCATATTGCAAGGGCATACCCCATTGACACTGAGGTCAAGGTGAGTACAGATGGGCAGGAGGAAAACCACTTAATACAGGAAGTAAGTCGGTCGAACCTGGACCAGTCAGACCGGGAACCAGTTCAATCAAACACCCAAATAGTGGATGATGGCGAGTGTGACTCAAACTTTACCAGTGGGGCTGGGGTACCAGAACATCTAGAGCAGGTATTTCTAACATCTAAGGAACACCTCACAGAACCAGAAAGCATGCAGCTGGCTGATCTGTTGAATGAGTTTCAGGACGTTTTCGCTAAAAATGAATTCGACTTGGGTCATTTTAGTGGAATCGAACATGCAATAGACACAGGTCAGGCTAGGCCTATCAAGCAGCGCATAAGACGCACGCCAGCATGTTTCGCAGGTGAGGAAGAAGCTCATCTTAAGAAAATGTTAGAAGCTGGGGTTATTCAGGAATCCACTTCCGAATGGGCTTCAGCCCCAGTTTTAATAAGAAAGCGGGATGGTTCAGTCAGATGGTGCATTGACTATAGGGCTTTGAATGACGTCACAGTGAAAGACGTTTACCCGCTGCCCTTGGTCGATGATTGCTTGGATACTCTTGCAGGTAGCGTTTGGTTTTCGAAACTCGACGCTAACTCTGCTTATTGGCAGGTAAAAATTAGAGAGCAAGACCGGAAGAAGACAGCTTTTATCATCAGATACGGGCTGTTTGAGCATTTAAAAATGGGCTTCGGGCTCTGCAAAGGACCTGCGACATATGCAAGGGTCATGAACTTGGTGCTCAGGGGTTTAAATTGGAAGACTGTTCTTGCTTTCTTAGATGATGTATTAGTTTTGGGCCACACCTTCCAGGATCACTTGAGTAACTTGGCTGACGCCCTTACAAGGTTCAGAGAGCATGGGCTGAAACTTAAGCCTAAGAAATGTCTTTTCTTTCAGAAAGAAGTAGAGTTTCTAGGGCGAAGGGTGAGTAACAACTGTATAGCCATGTCTGACGTGGATATACAAACAGTACAAAACTGGCCGACACCGACATGTTCCAAAGATGTGGAGAGGTTTGCAGGACTAGCAAACTATCACAGAGGGTTTGTGAAGGACTTCTCACGCTTGGCAGCGCCATTGTACCAGGTGGTAGGTAAACACAAATTCCAATGGGGCCTGGAACAAGAGACTGCTTTCACGGCCCTGAAAGACGCATTAACAAATCCACCTGTGCTGGGTTTACCCAATCGAACCGAGGCATTTGTATTGGACACAGATGCCTCAGACTTTGCTATTGGAGCAGAGCTGCTTCAAATTCAAGATGGTAAGGAGAAGGTAATAGCTTACGGCAGCTACTCTTTAACCACTGACCAGCGTAAGTACTGTGCGACGAGAAAGGAGCTATTGGCTGTGGTGCGATTCACACGCCAGTTTAGACACTATTTACTAGGGAAACCATTCATGGTAAGGACTGACCATTCAAGCTTAACTTGGCTGATGCATTTTCATGAGCCTCAGGGGCATTTAGCAAGATTGCTCGAGGAGCTATCTCAATATAACATGGTGTTGAGGCACCGTGAAGGACGAAAGCACATAAATGCGGACTCGTTGTCCAGGATGCCGGCAAGAGAGGGACAGTGTCCGTCATTTGAGAGGGGTGTACGTCCAGAGGATTTGCCATGTGGAGGCTGTAAGTACTGTGTTAGAGCGGACCAGAGTTGGGGAGCTTTCACAGAAGCTGTTGACGAGGCGGTTCCACTGGCCTCTCAGGGGGTGCTGGGTATCGTCAATGATGATGGCCACATCATTGGTGTAGAAAGCACGAGAGGCAAGGATGGAAGGCGGGACGTCAACGCCATGGAGGGGAATGCAGCAGACCAGGTAGGTGAAATTGGCAAGACAGTTCAAGCCGTAGAATTAGACCTAGCGATACCGTGTCTCAATGTTGAGGCCGCCTGCGAAGGGGGTGATGATCTAACTCATGTTGACATCATTTTCTCAGGTGAGGAAGTGCATGTGCTAGCCGTCGCAAACAGGAAAAAGGTAGAGGCAAAGGCTGGAGACAGACCATCGAGCTGGGGGTTCTCCCTGGAGGACCTCAAGGAAGCCCAGGGTAAGGATGACACACTTAGTTTCATTTTGCAGTGGTTGAATCACTCTGTGATCCCAGGGGAAGGTGAGCTATTCATTGCCAGTCCGGCAGCAAAATCGTACTGGCTCAACAAGGAGCAGTTTGTTCTCATCGACGGCGTCCTATACCAAAATGAGACAATGTCAGGGGATAAGAAATTAGTTATTCCTAATGGGCTGCGCGAGTTGGCAGTTCAGTGGAACCATGACCTTCCATCAGCGGGTCACCAGGGGGTGGCTCGAACCAAAGAAAGAGTCAAAGAAAAGTTTGCCTGGTTCGGTTTGGGTAAATTTGTGTCCCAGTATGTGGCAGGATGTGAGGTTTGTAACAAATGTAAGAAGTCAGACAGAAAAGGGAGGTGTCCTCTGACTGAGTATCAAGCCGGAGCACCTATGGAGAGGGTTCATTTAGACTTTCTCGGACCCCTTCCCAAAACACAAAATGGTAACGAATATGTCCTCATGATGGTAGATCAGTTTACCAAGTGGGTAGAATGTATTCCACTCCCAACACAAACGGCTGAAGAGACGGCTAGAGCTGCAGTTGATAATTTCTTCTCAAGGTTTGGGTTTCCTTTCCAAGTCTTCTCGGATCAGGGTAGAAATTTCGAGTCCAAACTCTTTGTAGAGCTTTGTAAAGTTCTCCAGATACACAAGGCGAGGACAACACCATACAGACCCTCTTCCAATTGACAAGTAGAGCGCTACAATCGAACCTTGATGGATGCCGTCCGCTGCTTTATAGGTAAGAAACAGGACCAGTGGGACAAGCACTTGCAGCAACTTGCGGGTGCTCTGAGAGCCTCAGTCAACCGTCAGACAGGCTTTACAGCAAATAAATTAATGTTGGGAAGAGAAGTGAACATGCCTGCGCACTTGATGTTCCCTCATGCAGGTGAGAGATTTCAAGATTCTAGTGAGTATCTGGTTGGGCTGACCTCTACTCTGCAGAAGGCTCATGAGGTGGCCAGGTCCAGTTTAAAGACAGCCACTAAGAGAATGAAAAGAAATTATGACTTGAGACTGCTAGAGCGCACTTATGAGGTAAGTGATGTGGTCTACATTCTAGATGAAGCATCAATGAAGGGCCAGTGTAAGAAATTACGCCCTCCTTGGAGAGGCCCAGGAGTCATAGTAAAGAAGTTCTCTTCCTATTTGTTTAGAGTCAAGGTAAGAAATGCCGTTATGGTCCTTAACCACGACAGAATCAAATTGTGCAAGGATAGGTCTCTTCCGGCCTGGCTGAGGCAGTGGACGGAGAGACCCCCAGCAGAGGAGGAAATTCTCAACTCCGGTAAAGAGTACTGTCTGTGCAGAAAACCCTGGGAGGGGAGATTCGTGATACAATGTGACAAATGTGATGAATGGTATCACGGTTCATGTGTGGATATCTCTCCTATTGATGCTCTAGACATTGATCGCTATACCTGTCGGGACTGCCAGAATAGGTTGCGGCAGTAAGAAGGGCAGGGAGGGACTAAGGAATGTTTTCCTTGTGACTTTGCAGGCTGACTACAAATACTTCACGGAGTTGAAGGAGGCCATCATCAAGGAGGCGGAGGAGGCCACCGCAAGGGGAGTGTTGGTGAGAAGTGCCAGACGTTTTGTGGAGGAGCTCGCCGATGCTCGTGCCCCTTACGAGAGACGTGTGGAAATACTCCTTGAGCAAGTCAGACTTGCCAAGGAGCAGCGGGACCATCAGTGGTTGAAGAGGGCGGCCCAGGTAGCGAAGGATAAGGGGTTTAGGAATCACAACTGGATTTGTGAAAATATCTGGCAGCTGGGTCCACGCAGAGAGCGTCCTGTGCCTAGATGGATCCAGGAGAGCAACAGGACATTCCATCTAGGTCCCACCCGTGATGTTAGGCTACAGGAGGACCCGTCCATTCCTGTATGGGTGTCGGACGCCCAGCAGGATGGGTCGCCTAGTGTTACTCAAGAGGAGGAGGACAGGTTGCTGGCTTCAAGCCCAGACATATCTATCCATGCTGAGTGTGACGCGGAGTTCGACTCCGCTCCCCAGCAGCTGGAAGATACCGGTAGCCAGCAGGGGGAGCAACCAGCGCTTACGTCGGGTCCTGGTGAGAACCAGAGCATGCCTCCCTCAGCCATGGGCTGGACCTTGCTGGATGGAGAGCAGATGCTCTTAAGTATCCCGGCGCATGAGGGAAGACGCCAAGACTCGCCCCAGCCCAGCACTTCCAGAGGGGTGACGGAAGAAGCTGAGGGGCCCAATTCTCAGTCAGAAGGGCCCGCGAGAGGTCGGAAGAGGACTCGTCGCCACCGAGGAGGAAGAAGGCAGCACCGCAAGGCGGCTCCAGTTGAGGTGACTGTGACGCCCCGCGGTAGCAACAGTGGGACTAGAGAGCGTCTGTCCGAAGGATCTCGCTCTTCGGCTGGGAGTTCTGGACCGGGAGGGGTGCGTCGACGTGTGTCGTCACCAGTCGGGACTCCGGCGGCTCCAGTCGAAGTGACTGTGATGCCGCGGGGTGCTGGCAGAGATGGACGAAACAGGTCTCACTCTTCTGCCGGGAGTTCAGGACCTAGAGCGGTGCGGCAACGGAGGTCATCACCAGTTAGGACTCTGGCGGCGCCAGTCGAAATGACTGCGAGGCCCCGGGTTACTGACAGGGACGGAGGAAACACAATGCCCCCTTCTACCTGGAGGTCAACTGGACCAGGAACAGCACGTGGGCGTGTTTCCTCACCAGTCCGGAATTGGGTGGCTCCAGTCGGGAGGACTGTGATGCCCCACGGACTTAGTGGTCGCGTCAGTGGAGCTCAATCTTCTGCCGGGAACTCGGGAGGGGTACGTTGGCGTGGAACTTCGCCAGTCCGGGATCGGGCGGCTCCAGCTGAGACTGTGATGCCCCACGGACTTAGTAGTGGAGGAAACAGGGAGCGCCTGTCTGACAGGCCTCACTCCTCCACCAGTACGGCAGGAGGATCAGGAAGGGCACGTCAGTTGTCTCTCCCAGCACCTAGGAGGGACCAGTCGCCGAGCAGGTCAAGCCCTTCATCTGGCGTTCGGACTAGAGAGACCGGGATCCAACGTAGAGTGGAGACGAGGGGCGAGGGCATTTTTGTTAGAGTGGAGGGTACTCTGGGGGCTGTAGCACCTGCCCAGTCCGGGATGCAGCCTTCAGGATGCCCTGTGTACGGGTGTAATGGCCCGTTCACCAAGAACCACTCCTATGAATGCCACCTGCCGTTGGTTTTCCATGAGGAGCTGTCCGGGGAAAATGTTTCAAATCAGCGAGTGGGTGTGCTGAGGTTTCTGCTCGGCCTCCTGTTAGGCGTCGGACGCCGATTGAAGGATATGGTCTGGTACGTAGAAAGCCTAGGGGTCGTGGCTCGGATGCAGAGACAGCTTAGCCTTGCACAGCGTCGGGCCATGGCAGAGTTTGGGCTAGTGACGGATATAAAGGTTCCGGATCACATAGAGATTCAACCTTCTGGAAACAGTCCCGCCATCTTAACCCATTGGGTGCCTGCCATGATGCTGTTCTCACAGATGGAGCCCAACCAACAGGAGCAGCTCAGACGTCAATATGACGTCCCGCTTCAAGATAGACGGCGTCTGTTGGGAACCCCAGATGCAATTGATGCAAGCTGCTACCTCGGGCAGTTGATTAAGGACTTGCATCTGCCAGCTGACGTAGATCCGGTCATGGTCTTTGACACAGCTGTCCCCTTGCCAGGATTTGAGGTGAACCTGCGGTCGGTGGTGCTGATGCACTCCGACCCAGATGAGTATCCCTCTCCTGAGCGAATACGTTGGCTGAGGTCCCGTGGATACTTCGTGTCTTTAGGGTGTCCCCCAAAGAGACCTGCAACTGAGGCCCAGCTACAGAAACTGAAGTCTCTGCTTCTTTCCCCAGACGTAGCAGCTTTGGGGGAGATAGGTGTGGACCACTCTCTGTCAGTGAACCTCTGGGCGGGGCAGACAGCAGGATTACTGCAGCTCGTAGACTGTCTGCCACGGGGCCAGCCAAAGGTGCTGGTATTGAAATGTCGGGGGATGAAGGGCGAGGATGAAAGCGAGGCTTATGATATCCTGCGCGCCACACTTCATGCACGGCTCACGGGAACACAACTGATTCACCTCCAGTGCTTCACTGGAAGTGCAGAAGTTGTGAAAAGATGGCTGCGGTCTTTCCCGCTTACCTACTTTGGGTTTACCCTATTAGTGAGGGAATTCAATGCAGGTCAGGTGGCTGCGCTGCGCATGATAGAGGATGAGGGGATCCTTCTTGAGACCTGCTCTCCTTTCTTCAAGTTTGATGGTCGTAAGCATTCCACCCCCGTGCAGATTGGCATGACAGCTGATGCAGTTGCCCAGGCTCGGGGTGGATCTTGGAGAAGCGTCCTCGCCATGGCAACCAGGAATGCCAGAAGGCTGTATCAGGACCGGAAGGAGCCAGACTGTGACTGGTCCTTCACCCAGATGTAAATGCCGTCTAGGAGGTCGAGTGACTGTCTGACAGTCTTATGGTGTCTGGGATGTCCGACATCCCTTCCGAGTGAAAACAGAAGATACTTGGGGGTGTCTGATACCCCTCCACAGTGTTACTAAGGAGCTTTTCGGAAAAGTTCCATAGCAAATCATTGAGTTCACTCGTCTAGGTATCTGATACCTAGGCGGGAAATTAAGGAAAAACAGCGGAAGACTGATCGCACTTGAATACTGGTAACCCGCTTAGAGGAGCTAAGCTTGCCCAGGCGACGTGGTGCGAGTCAGGCCGTCAAGTAATAAAAAACCCTATGGTTTCATTGGGCGGTAGGGCTTTTTGGATGTCATTTCATCCAGAATTCCCACAAAGTGGAAGCAGCACCTCCGAGGTGACCTGTGCAGTGTATAATCAGAACCGATTGGTACAACGAGAACATCAATCAAGCCTGCTGGACCTATAAATTGAAGTCCTGGCTGCAAAGCGATTCTTACTACATGGGGTATCCGCAAAAATATGACTAAAGGTACCCTGGAGTGTAGGCCTTTCAAATAAAATGGGGGGGAGTGTAGCGATCGGCAAGTAGTAGGACCGCCAGGACAATGCGGTCAGTTACTGGTCATTGTGGACCGGTGTTTGAAGTGTGCAGGTTCCAGGAGAACGGGTACCATCTGAGGGATTCTGATTGGTTTAGCCTCGGGGACGAACGCGCCCGCGCTTTCTCTCTTCTATCCCAGACTTGCAGGGAAGTAGACGTGGTTGGAGACATCTCTACCAAAAACTATATTAGAAGACTTAATCCAAAGCTAGATTTACAGAAGTGAGTGAGTGTTTTAGTTTTACGTCCCACCAACAGCTAAGGTCATACGGAGACGGGACCTCGGTTTAAAGACACATCCGAAAGTCTGGAGAAGCCCGGGATCGATCCTGCGACCCCTGGTTTACAAGGCGAGTAGCGTAACCACTGCGCCACGGAGGCTTCTAGATTTACAGAAGAAGATATGGTAAGTTTCCCCCTGTAGAGGAAATTACTATATTGTCAAACAGCTTCCTCGGGACCCGGCGAATGTTAATGCATGAAAAACCATGGTTGATCCCTATACCCACACTCTATATTTTAGAGCAGAAATAAGAAAAATAAGGTTTACCCCTGTAAACCCCAGTTTTACTGAATAAAATTGGAGTTCAAGTGGGGTTCAGGGGGTGGGGGGAAATTATATAGGAATGTTTTCGTGATGAAGTTCAATAAGTTTAGTGTGTGTGTGTGTGTGTGTGTGTGTGTGTGTGTGAATTCGGGTTTAACGTCGCTGCCTCACTGAAGTATCAAGTCCCAGACACATTACATGATACCACACTCAGTCACATTATCCTGACACTGGGTCGACCAGTCCTAGCTCTACCCCGTAAATCTGAGTGCCAAGCGAGGAGCAGCTAGTACCATTTTTAACGACTTTGGTATGTCGCGGCCCGGGATCGAACCCGTGACCTCCCGTTCCCCGGAGCGGACACTCTACCAACTGAGCTATCGGGGCCGGTCAATAAGTTTAGTATCATAAGGTAAAATAAGCTTCAATTGACCCGAAGTTAAATGATTGTGCTTGAATAACTGGAGTTTAAGGTCACTGATTAGGTCGAATTGGCCGATGATGCCTGGTCCGGCCCAGGGCAATCTTGCACACACCATACTTTTCAGTTCCGTACTGTAGTCCTTGTTTCCAAAGGATTACCCCTTTTCAGAACATTAGTCTCAGTTTAAGACTATTTTCCTAGCTTACGTCCCACCAGTGATATTACG
This sequence comes from Lucinisca nassula, assembly GCA_963580285.1. Taxonomy (NCBI): domain Eukaryota; kingdom Metazoa; phylum Mollusca; class Bivalvia; order Lucinida; family Lucinidae; genus Lucinisca; species Lucinisca nassula. Next base: position 12,388,165 of record OY757018.1, read on the forward strand.
GCCCCACCCATCGGGGCTTGAGAAAACAGATGGGCTGCATGATGCTTCCACGCAGAGCTGAATTCGACCGCACACGAGTACTGGTAAACGCTTAGAGGAGCTAAACCTGCCCAGGCAAAGCGATGCAAGTCGGACCGGACCGCCCATGCTTATAAGCCCTATTGGTTTCATTGGGCGACAGGGCTTGAGATGTCATTTCATCTCAATGTCAGGTATAAATCCCACAAAATTGGAAGCAACGTCTCCAAAATGACCTTTACAGTGTTGACGGGGACGTTAAACCTTAAATCAAACAAATCAAAACCAGCGATATTAATGCTGCGATTCTTCGTCGCATTCATGATTGTGTCCTCAACGACCCGACACGCAAAACAGCTATCCAAAACAAGAACTCAATTATCAGTTTTAATTCCATTTTAAGATGGGTAAAAGAGGTTTTAAAGTATTCGGTAACTTATCATTAGACAGATAAGGACAAACATTGATGCGAACAAGTCGAAATAATAAACTTATTAGAGATCGATTAGGGATGTTCCTAGTTGACTTTCATATTTAACAGGCTCTTTGTATATTGAAAACACTCCAAACATCCTATTTGTATTTCCTCCGCCATTGCTCATTTCAACTTAAAATGAGCCGGTGTACAGCGAATCCCGGAGAATATCACATGTGGCGATCAAAGAATCCGGTCAATTTGTGCCTCCGCGCAGGTTAATAAGAATCTTTGTTGTATGTGCGGGTATTATGTATACATTGCACAAACTTAAGGACGATCAGCGAAGACTCTGATCAGCCTGCGCATCCGCGCAGGCTGATCAGAGTCTTCGCTGATCGCACACGTAATTGTGTAGGCATTACTGGGTCCCGGTTCCGTAAAGTCTTCTATTGACTCTTGAACAGATTCAATTAAATATTTGTTCAAACTAAAAAGGGAGGGCGTTTGTCGCGTGCTTGTGTAGCCAGATAGGCGAGAAAATTAATAGAAATAATTATATTATAGTGTGTGTCAATATTTAACTTTGGAACCTCACATTGCATAAAAATAGATATGTTATGCTTTTAACAACAGTCTTTTCGAAACAAAGTCTCGCTGATAGAAAGCCCGAATCTTGTAGAGGACGTTTGGAGAAACCGTATTGAGAGTTCGGGCGTTTTGTGCCAATACTAAAAACATAAAATAAATCGAGGGTTCCTTATTTTCTATACATATGTGTGTGTTAGAGTTTTACGTGGCACCAACATCTGAGGTCATACGGAGACGGGACCCCGGTTTAAAGGTGCATTATTGAGCTACCGGGTCTCAATTTTTTTTTCTGGTTTTTTATCTTCAATGCATACTCCTTTGTCATGTGTACACTTTCAGGGCCAAATACAGCTTCAGAACTTTGTGAAAATGGTCGTTTTCATTAGTGTTTACCCTTTGCTCTGAACATGTGTTCGGAATTTCTGTTCTAAAAATAAATCTGTCACTTTACACATATATGGCGACAGTATCGTCTCTGAGTGTAGTTACTTATGGCATGGTACTCCGCGTCATATTTTGTTCCGTTTCAGGCATGGCCTCAGCAAACAAGGCCAAAAATGAACGTCGCATAACGTCATATATGGGGATTCAATTTCTGTCACGAACTAAAAATAGATCTAACTAGTGTTCGAAACCTAGTTAGGGAATCCCTCTCAAACTCGTTTACCTGTCATCATAATTGTTCGCATTTTTGCATAAAATGCATTCATTTGTATTGTTTTAAAGAAAAATACCGGCTATATGTATTTTATTTTTGGAAGCTTTTTTTCCGCATAGCTCAATAATGCACATTTAAAGACTCATCCGGAAGCCCGGGATCGAACCCGCGACCCCTGGATTATGAGGCGAGTAGCTTAACCACTACACCACGGAAGCCTCTTTTTCTATACATGCACGTTAACATACGTTTGAGTGTTCGTTTTGGAATTTAACGGACCTGTCAACGCTAATAAGTTCATTTCGAGCAGACCGTATAGCCTCACTTCTTTCTGGACAGCCATTATAAGAAAATGACAAAAAAGTTCACATCTTACAACTGCCCATCTTGAATCAGTGGAAGCAGGTGACTGGCCGTAGAAAACTACAGACCTAAGAAAAGAAATCATGCATAAACAGTGTTTAAGGGGAATGGGAACACCTGGCAGATTTTTCGCCAGTTTTCAAAGGGAGACAACTTTCGGGACTTCCTGTCCGCTTCTATAAAAGGGGTCTGCTCTTAAAGGAAATGTGCTCCTCAGGAGCACATTCTTTCCTTTAAGAGTGACCCCTATTGACATGGGAGACAAAATACTTTTGCAGGAGTTGCCTCCCTTGAAGGGTACCCATTACCCTTAAGAAGAGAAACAATTAGAGTGACATCCGGTTTGAAATTAGATTGGGAAAAAAAGGGTTAACAAACTTTGTATTTTCTGTGTTTCATAAGCGATATAAATTTTTCGCGGGAGTTTTTTTAAACAAGAGGCCAATAATAATAATAATAATAATAATAATAATAATAATAATAATAATAATAATAATAATAATCGACTTTATTTATAGAGGGTAACACATATTGTATACTACTACCACCACTACTACTACTACTTTTACTACTAATATTGAATACCCGGAGTCGCAGGAACGATCCTGGGCTTCTCCAGACTTTCGGATGAGTCTTTAAACCGAGGTCCCGTCTCCGTATGACCTTATCTGTTTGCTAGGCGTAAAACTCAAAACACCAAATCACTACTACTACTAGAAATAATAATCGACTTTATTTATACAGGGTAACACATTTAGTAAACTAGTACTAATCTTCCATGTGGCCCTCTTTTCCTGGCTAGAAACCAGTACTAAGCAATATGAATAAAGTCTCTTGCTCACGGAAACAACACTTGGCGCTTGCGGGGAACGAACCGGCTTCCCCTCGATCTGAAATCCGATGCTTTACCCCTCGCTCCACTCCATGGACCACTATGCTCGCCAGAGCTCAGGGGAGCACTGCCTACGGGCAGCCATGTATTTTAATAAACCATGGAAGCCTTCAGCCCAAGGATGCTACAGATTATATTTGGACCTAATCAGTCCAGAAGCTTTAGAGATGTCACTTGAATGTACTGAGAGAGCAACAGAGGCTGGAGGATGACAGCTCTGTTGTTGATGCCTTATCTCTGGCTTTGCGCTGTGCGCGTTTCTGTTCAGCTTCACTGATTCCTTTTGCCTCGTGTTCACTAGAACTCTTTCTGATGAGGACTCGCCACTTTGCTCTGTACTATGCAATTTTTCTCACGACTCTGTTGGAATGTTGAAGCCCCTGAGAGAGGCTTTGATGGTGTCTTTGTAGCGCTTCTTCTGACCGCCATGGGAGCGTTTGCCAATTTCTATTTCTCCAAAGAGAATATTCTCTGGCAAACGTTCCTCAGGCATTCTGGTAACATGACCTGTCCATCATAGCTGTGCTAGTTTCAGAAGAGTATGTACACATTGAACCCCTGCCCTGTTCAGGACTTCCGTGTCTGGGATCCTGTCTTGCAACTTAATCTTTAAGAGTTTTCTACGACAGCTTGTATGGAAGTGATTCAGCCTTTTGGTGTGCCGTTGGTAAACTGTAATAACGCAGATAGAAGATTGCTAACGGAACATTTCTATGGAAGTGTGTCATTATATTTTGAAATGTGTAAATGTCATTTTAAATCATCCCCATTATAAATCTACGGAAACCCTTAAGTTGCTAAAAGGCCCAATTTCATAGAACAACAACAACAACAACAACAACAAAAAAAAAAAAAAAAAAAAAAAACATTAAACCTGTAAAGGCAAATATGGTGAATATTTTCATTAAGCCTAATCCTCCTAGAGCATACGGTTTCTTAGGCGATAATTTTTCAAGTATTTTTTTATTATTATTTTTTCTTTTTTGTTTCTATAGCGACCATTTAAAACAGGCAGTAGGCCTAAAATCATATGGCAGATAGAAGATTGCTTAAAGAATATTTCTATGAAAGTTATGCTAACATATCTGCAAAGGCTTGGGAGTAAATGCCAATTTTCAATTTTCCTGATTGTAAGTCTATTGAAACTCTAAGTTGAAAAAAAAAAAAAAAAAAACAACAACAAACAAACAAAGTAAAGAGACGATTTTCACACACTTAAAAAAACAGCAAACACCTCAAAACATGTTAAGGCTAACCATCCCCAAAACACGCCTGTATGATTGCATCACGCTAAAATGTCCGTGAAATAAACACTCCCTTAAACCCCATTTTATATAGAGGAAACTGGGGTTTACAGGGGTATACATAATTTTCCTTATTTCTGCTCCTAGACATAGGTTGTGGGTACTCGTTAGAACCGCCTCAATGAGGCGGTTCTAAAGAGTATCCACAGCATATGTTTTGAGCATAAATAAGAATAAGATCACAAATTTTCTTCAGAAAATTGACCGTTTTGGAGATGTGAAAATTGCACTTATGAAACACGGGTAGGTCATCGCAATATTGACCCCTTTGAATCCCACTTCTGTATAGTAAAAATTGGGTTTTTGAGCAGAAATAAGACAAATATCACAATTTTTCATCTTAAAATGTTCCTTTTTCCGGTGATAAAATTTACAATGTATGTGTTAGGCGTGTTTTCATAATGATGGTGAATATTTCCATAAAGTCTCAGCCTCCTAGAGCATATGGTATCTGATAAGATGATTTTTAAGTATTTTTTCTATTTTTCTTGTATTTTGGATTCCATGGCAATCAGTTAAATGAGCAGCAAGCTTCAATTCATATGGCAGATAGAAGATTGCCTGAGCCACAGTTCTATGACGGTTTTGTCAAAATACCTTCAAAGGCTTGGCAATAAATGCCAACTTTCAATTTTCGCCATCATAAGCCTATGGAAACACTAAGTTGCCAAAGCAACCGAACTATAGAGCCAATTTCATAAAAAAAAAAACATGTCAAGGCAAATATGATGAATATTTCCATAATGTCTCAGCCTCATAGAGCATTTGGTTTCTTAGAAGATCATTTTAAGTATTTTTTCTATTTTTCTGTAATTTGGTTTCCATGGCAACCAATGAAAATGAGCAGTAGGCCTAAAATCATATTGCAGATAGAAAACTGTCTATGGAACATTGCTATGAAAGTTTTGTCAAAACATTTCTATTGAAGTTTGACAAAATATCTGTAAAGGCATTACGAAAACACGCCTATACAAATACATTGTAAACTTTACCGCCGAAAAAACAAAGATTTTAAGACGAACAATTGTGATATTTTTCTTATTTCTGCTCTAAAATATAGATTGTGGGTTCTCGTTAGAACCGCCTCCTCAAAATATAGATTGTGGGTCCTAACGAGTACCCACAATCTATATTCTAGAGCAGACATAAGAAAAATAACATTTACCCCTGCAAACCCCAGTTTTACTATATAAAAGTGGGGTTCGATGGGCGTCAAAATTATATAGGCATGTTTTCGTGATGCTTGGCAGTAAATGCCAATTTTCAATTTTCACCATTATAAGTGGTGGAAACTATAAATTGCCATAGCAACCAAACTCAAGAGCCGAATTTCTTAAAAAAAAAATGTTATGGTAGATATGATGATACATGTAACGTCTCAGCCTCACTGGCAGCCATGTACTAAATAAACATGGACATGGAAGCCCTGTGCCCAAGGAAGCTATGGAAGTCTGACAAGTATCTTGAAGGGTGTAAATGTCATTTCCAAGTTTCCGCATTATAAGTCTATGAAAACACTTAACCTGAAATAGCGACCAAACTAAAGAGCCAAATTTCATATAAAAAAAATAAAATAATAATAATAAAAAAAAAAAAAATACCTATAAAGGCATAAAGTCTCAGCCTCATAGACCCTATGATTTATGGGGTGATGATTTTCATTTGGTTTCTGAGGAGATGATTTTTTTAAGTATTGGTTTTTCTATTTTTTTTTTTTTTTAATTTTTTTTCCATGGCAACCAATAAAAATGAGCAGTAGGCCTAAATGATATGGCAGATAGTAGATTGCTTAAGGAACATTTCTATGAAAGTTTTGTCCAAATATCTGCTGATGCCATTTTTTTTAATTTTCCACATTATGAGTCTATGGAAACTGTTAGTTGCCAAAGCAACCAAACCAATGAGCAAAATTTCATACAAAACATAACCAAAGGATGCTACAGATGGAATTTAAGCCCAATTGGCCCAGTGGCTTCAGAGAAGATGTCGTTTGAGAGTGTTGACGGACTCGGCCAACGCAGACGGCAACGGACAACTGCTTATCCTGTAAGCCCCCCCCCCCACACACACACACACACACACATACACAGTCCACCCCAGCCGGAGCATTCGGCTCTGGTGAGCTATAAATGAGCAGTAGGCTTAAAATCATATTGCAGATAGGAGAATTGCTTGAAGAACATTTCTGTGAAAGTTTTGTCAAATTGTCTGCAAAGGCTATTTTCAATTTTCCCATTATGAGTCTATGGAAACCAAATGAATGAGCCGAAACCCCACAAACTTTCAGTCCGCCAGCTAAGGGTGCTACAAATATAATTTGGGCTCAATCAGCTCAGTGGCCATAGCGTAGATGTTGTTTGAATGTGTTGACGACGACGCAGACGACGACGACGGACAACTACCTCTCCTATAAGCTCCCTTGTGCCTTTGGAACTAGTGATCTAAACATCACGTGAACATGTCCACGATATGAACACCCACTAAAACCCACTTTATATAGCAAAAACTGGGGTTTACGGGGGTATACATTATCTGCCTTATTTTTTTGCTCAAAAACATAGATTGTGGGAACTCGTTAGAACCGCCTCATTGAGGCGGCTCTAACGAGCACCCACAATCTATGTTGAAAGCAGAAATAAGAACGTTCTTTTCATTTTTACCTAAAATGTATAGTGTCTGACACCATGTTGGAAGCAATTATTTCACACAGACATGTTTTCCTAATGAAACGGGGAGAGCCCATTGATATAGGCGGCTGTTGAGTAAATAGCAAATCCCTTACTTCACGCATTTTAGCCAAATTTAGTATGAACTGCAGCCATTGAAAACACGTAGTTTTTGTGGTGTTTGTTGTCTTTTTATTTAATATTGAGCTTTGCTAAAAATTCAGCGTATTACCATGCACACACAACAAACACATCCAATGCGTACCCACCTGTTTTCGACGTTCTCGCCAGTCCTGCACTGACAACCCAAATATCCTTAACACATATACTAAATGTGTTTATTGTGTGTGGGGACTCGAAAGAAATCGCCTTAAAACTGCGCTGAAACAAAAATAAGAAAAAATTAGTCTCTGCCCTCGTAGGCCCTAATTTAAGCGTTTTCTATGGTGTTCATTTCAGCATGCTTACAAATTCGTGTAATGAAAATCCATGTAAAAACGCCATTTTATATATAGGAAACTGGGTTCACAGAGGTATACGATATATATATATATATATATATATATATATATATATATATATATAGTTTTGCTCAAAGACACAGATTGTGGTTGCTCGTTAGAATCGCCTCGAGGCGATTTCAGGTCTGCGCGGAATCAGGGTGCAATCCAATCTTATTCTCCAAGCCCTGATTTGCCGGGCGCGAATACATTTTGTCTTCACGATTGCTCGGTCTTCATCACATGAAAAACGTCTGTAAAATCAATACCCCCTAAACCCCACTTTATACAGAGAAAACTGGGGTTTACAGGGGTATACATGATTCTTTCTTATTTCTGCTCCAAGACATGTGTTATGGCTACTCGTTGGAACCGCCTCAATCTATATTTGGTGTATTAATAAGAAAATATCACGGAGTAGCCATTTTGGAGATGTAACAAGATAGCCATCAGAAGAGGTGGCAAACATCACGTGAACAAGTCCGTGAAATGAAGACCCCCTATACCCCACTTTATAAAGAGAAAACTGGGGTTTATGGGGGTATACATTATTTTTCTTATTCTTTCTCCAAGACATAAGTTGTGGGTACTCGTTAGAACCGCCTCAATGAGGCGGTTCTATCGAGCACCCACAACTTATTTTTGCAGTATTTATAAGAAAAATATCACAGATTTTCATCAGAAAAATGGCCATTTTGGAGATTAGTAAAAATGCACCAATTTGCACGGGTGTAATATCGTAATGTCTCCCTACGAAAAGCCAATATGGCATTCAGAAGGTTGTTCACAAACAGAAAGTGCTACAGAATTATAATACTCTAGTAAGCCCACAGTATATTGCTGCAACATCTGCAACATTTTGTATATGTAATGTTTATGAGACAATCTTCACCTAATGATACAAAGGATCGCTTCTCAACATGATGAAGATTTCCAATGCACAAAGTACTGGCATGCTGAGTTGTGGTTCTTGCACATGAAATGCCTTTTCAACCTTGTATACAATTGTGGCAATACAATTGTGGCAAGTACCATGCAGCAATATACATGTATCTCAAACGGTAATGGAGTTATGGCCGTCGAACGATTATATTGTCAGGGGTGAAAACTAAAAAAAAATCAGGGCACTCAGTATTGAGGTTCTTGCGCAGGACACGCCTGCTTAACCTCATGTACATCTGTACCAAGTACCACCAATATGTCTCAAATGCTAATCACAGGGTGGTCATACGGGCCTCCGTGGCCTAGTGGATAAGAGCGTGGACTCTTCATCATTTGGTCTCTCATCGCTGTGGGTTCGAGCCTGGCTCGGGTCACATGTAAGACGCCAAGTTCTGCAACGGTAGGTCAGATGTTTCTTTTTCTCCGGGTACACATATGATTAACGATCAGCTCGATATGAGTGAAATAATATTGAAAGGATCGTTAAACCAAAATAAAAGGGTTCTTACTAATATATTGGAAGGGGAGATAACTCAAATGCCACAGTACCTAGAGTTATGGTTGCCTTCTATACCTTGTATACAGTTGTGCCAAATTCAACTATATATCTTAAAGGGTATTGGAGTTATGGCCATCACAAGGTCATTTTGTCTGGGGAGATAACAAAAAACCATGGCACCCAGATTTGTATTTTTTGTGCATGACACGCCTTCTTTACCTCATGTACATCTGTATCAAGTACCATCAATGTCTCAAAAGGTATTAAAGATATAGTTATCACAAGGTGGTCATGCTGAGATATATGAAGGGGAGATAACCTAAATATCAAAGCACCTAAAGTTGTGGATCTTAAGCATAACACGTCGACTTAACCTTGCATATAATTGTGTCTAGTACCATCAATATATCACAAAGGATATTAAAGTTATGGCAATCACAATGTTATATTGTCAGGGGAGAAAACTAAAATACCAGGGCACCTAGAGTAGTGGTTCTAGCACATGACATGCCTGCTTAACCTCGTGTACAACTGTACCAAGGACCATCAATATATCGCAAAGAATGTTGGAGATATGACCATCACAAAGATTTTATTGGAAGGGAAGATAACTAACAAACCATGGCCACCAGAGTTGTGGTTCTTTCGCATGACAAGCCGTCTCAGCCTTGTGAACAATTGTTCCAGGTACATGTACCATCAATATATCTCAAAGGGTATTGGAGTTATGGCCATCACAAGGTAGTCACTCTATTTTATTGGAAGGGGAGATAAAATAACTAAAAAGCCATGGCACCCAGAGTTTTTGTTCTTGTGCATGACACGCCCTCTCTGCCTTATGAACAATTGAGCTAGGTTCCATTAATATGTCTCAATGGGTATTGGAGTTATGGCTGGCCATAACAGGGTAGTCACTCTTTTGTATTGGAAGGGGAGATAACAACAAAACCATGGCAACCAGAGCTGTGGTTCTTCCGCATGACACGCCGTCTCAGCCTTGTGAACAATTGTTCCAGATACCATCAATATATCTCAAAGGGTATTTGAGTTTTGGCCATCAACATGTTTCAAGGGGTATTGGAGTGAGTGAATTTCAGTTTTACCTCCCACCAACAGCTAAGGTCATACGGAGACGGGACCTCGGTTTAAAGACTCATCCGAAAGTCTGGAGAAGCCCAGGATCGATCCTGCGATCCCTGGTTTACAAGGCGAGTAGCGTTACCACTGCACCACGGAGGCTTCTTAAGGGGTATTGGAATGGTCATTCCAAAGTACTCAATCTATTTTATTGGAAGCGAGGATAACTAAAAACATCGTACACAGAGTTTTGGTTCTTGGCTCTCTGCCTTGTGAACAATTGTGCCAGGTACCATCAATATATCTCAAAGGGTATTGGAGATATGGCCATCAAAAGGTAGTCACTCTATTTTATTGAAAGGGGAGATAACTAAAAAGGCCTTGGCACCCAGAGTTGTGGTTCTTGTGCATGACACGCCATCTCTGCCTTGTGAACAATTGTGCCAGGTACCATCAATATGTCTCAAGGGGTTTTGGAGTTATGGCCATCACAGTGTAGTCATTCTATTTTATTGGAATGACGGATAACTAAGGCTTGTGAACAACTGTGCCAGGTACCATTAATATGTCTCAAAGGGTATTTGAGATACGGCCATCACAAGGTAGTCACTCTATTTTATTGGAAGGGGAGATAACTAAAAACCAAGGCACCCAGAGTTGTGGTTCTTACGCATGACACGCCGTCTCAGCCTTGTGGACAAGTGTGCCAAATATCATCATTGTATCTAAAAGGGTATTCGAGTTATGGCAATTACAAGGTTTCGTCTACGGACGGACCGACCGACGCCAGGCTGATCGCTATACCCCACGAACCTATTCGGCCGGGGATAAAACCCCTATGACACCGAAATGTTATTGACGTGATGCGAAGAATAATCGAAGTTGGGTCGATTGTTTCTGGGCTGGGAAAGGAGAATTCGGGCTGTTTTGTTTAACCCTTAAACTCACATATTTTAAGCAAACATTTTAGACCCCCATCAGACGCTGCATTCTGTGGCATCTGATTTGGCTGTTTGCCAATGTCGCAGCACATGTGTCGAGTCAATGTACAATAAGATTTCTTTACACAGCACTCTGATGTAACAACAACAAGAATATCGAGGCTATTTTCTGTAAATACTCGTTACCTGGATTTTCTGCAAATCAGTGATAGTCACGTGAATATCAGTAATGAAGAACTTATGTGCTTGGTAACGTTGGGTTGATTAACAAAAATCGACCCAAAAGTCTGAGAGTGTATCGCTCCCGCCCAGGGACCACCCTCGGAAACGAGCATTTAGTTAAAAAGAAAAAAAAAGAAACTAGAGCTGTCAGAAGATCTAACTATAGCCCCGCTGCAGCACTATTAGAGGAGAAAGGCCCATAGTGTTGAAATATTTTGAATCCATGCTTACTAGGTACATCACTGCATGTAGGACACGGTAACATGGCAACATATTAAGGGATGTAACTCCATGAGTTCTGTGACCTAAGCCCTGATTCCTATTTAGACGATACATCAACCCACTGTTCATATGTATACCAAATTTCACCTTTGTAACCTTACAGTTCTTTAGAACAGTGCAACGATGTTTTCATTGATGGCAAATTGTAAAACCTATCGAGGGACCCAACTCCAAGTGTTATACTCATAGTTCTGGTATACACACTACAACACCCAACTCAACTGTACAGCTATCATATTTCCTGAGAAATTTGCGTCGAACATTTTTCAACAACGGTTCATTGTAAAACCTATCAAGGGATATAACTCCAAGAGTGAGTAATGGGCCCTAAACCCTGAATCTGGTATACACAATACATCAACCCACTGCCCATCTCATCACGAAAACGCCTACATAATTTTGACCCCCTCAAACCCCACTTTTATATAGTAAAACTGGGGTTAAAAGGGGTATACATTTTTTTCTTATTTCTGCTCATAAACATAGATTGTCGGTACTTGTTAGAACCACAAACATAGGCTGTCGGCACTTGTTAGAACCACCTGAACCGCCTCGCCGAGGCGGTTCTAACAAGCCCCACAATCTATGTTAGGAGCAGAAATATGAAAAATATCACATTTTTTATCGAAAATTTTCATTTTTTGGGCGGTAAAATTTTCCAATATATTTGCATTACGATAACACGCCCGTGCGCCATAGTGCATTTTTTCACATCACCAAAATGGCTACTTTTCTGATAAAAATATGCGATATTTTTCTATTAAATACTACAAACATAGGTTGTGGGTGCTCGTTAGAACCGCCTCATTGAGGCGGTTCTAACGAGTACCCACAACCTATGTCTTGGAGTAAAAAAAAAGAAAAATAATGTTTACCCCCTTAAACCCCAGTTTTCTCTATATAAAGTGGGGTTTAGGGGGGTGTTCATTTCACGGACTTGTTCACGTGATGAATAGGCGTGTTTCCAAATTTTAACTTTGTACCCCTAACAGTTCTTGAGAAAAGTGCTACGATAATTGCATCTGAGACAATTAATTGTCAACATATATCAATGGTTGTATTTCAATATTTATAGGTCCCATGCCCTGATTGCAACAGCCCACTGCCCATGTGTGTACCAAGTCTAACTTTACAGTTTGACAGTTGCTGAGAAATCTGTAACGAGAGTGTTTCATTAATGGTAAATTGTAAAAAATTGTAAAATTGTCAAGAGTTATTGGCTCTTGGCCCTAAATCCGGTATAAGCGATATGATTAAGATAACACACCCGTGCGACATAGTGCATTTTTCACGTCTCCAAAATGGCTACTTTTCATATTTTTCATATTGATACTGCAAACATAGGTTGTGGGTGCTTGTTAGAACCGCCTCATTGAGGCAGTTCTAACGAGTACCCGCAACCTATGTATTGGAGCAGAAATAAATAAAAAATAATGTATACCTCAGTAAACCCCAGTTTTCTCTATATAAAGTGGAGTTAGGGGGGTGTTCATTTCACGGACTTGTTCACGTGATGCCACAACCAACTATACATGAGTATGGCTCCGTTTCAATTTTGTAATCGTAACAGTTGTTGACGAAATTTCGATGAAAATCTTTCATTAATGGCAAATTGCAATAACTATCAAAGGGTGTATCTCCAACAGTTATGGACCCTTGGCCCTGATTCTATCAGCCCAACGTTCATATGAATACCAAGTCTCTGCAGCTTTCACAGAAATCTCTATCGAGAAGGTTTCATGGTAAATTTTGTGAAACCTACCAAGGTATTAACTCCAAGGAGTTGTGCGCCCTTGCCCTGATTCCGGTATGCACGATACATCAACCCACTGTCCATGTATATACCAACTTTCAACTTTGTTAATCTAACAGTTGTTGAGAAAAGTGTGAGAAAAATTAAAATTATCTGGGAAAATTTTTCATTGATGGTATAATGTTAAACCTATTAAGGGGTGTACCTCCAAGAGTTATGTGCCCTTGGTCTTGATTCCGGTGTTGAAGATCACCAACCCACTGCCCATGTGTGTACCAAATTTAAACTTTGTAACCTCAACGTGTGACGAAAATTTTATCTAATGAAGTCGGAAAGAATGACGGACGGACTGACGGAAGGACGGAAAGACGGACGGAATGACGGAAGGAAAAGGCAAATCCAGTATAGCTCCACTTTTAAAATTTTCAAAGCGGGGCTATAATGAAGTTAAAAAGGGTTATAAGGCCCATAACAACTGGCCTATTTTGAACAACATCGAACTTGACCTGTTTTTAAAGCACCATAACATTTTGCTCGAAATCGAACTATGTAAAGAACGAACCCGTTCTACTTTTCTTTCCAAAGAAAGCCAAGGGAAACGATTTTCATGTAAAAATGAAATTAAACAAAGACCATAGCTCTCATAATGATTGGGGGATTTTACCCGAACCGAACTTGACTTGGATTTGAACCCGTGTATAAAATATGAATCCAATCTACCACGCTTTACGAAAAGTTTTCTAAAGATATCGAACGGAACGTGCATACGGGGGGATGGGACGTACGTATGGACGGGACATGTGTACGTACTAACCAATACAGGTACGAACAGGATGGATACTATATGCCCTCCATTGAAAATGGCGGGGGCATAAAAACATTCACTTTCTGGGGAAACCTTTTAGAATCTCCAAATAAATGGCTTACCACAATTTGTGATTAGATTAGGACACATTAGGTGTCGATCATTTCACATTAGTGTAACATTCGGTAAATTCTAGTCATGCGTGTATTGCCAGTGAAAGGCACGTCGAAGTACTCCAGACCGGATTGGTTGAAGTGTTTATTTACGGACAATGAGATTTTCAAACTCCCGCCCTGCTATTGTTCGTGGCTGCAGGCGACAAAGCAAACAAAAAATTTACTTGTCAATTCGCGAAAAAGACGGCGAAAAATACTTAATTTTATATGAGGACCCTTCAGGAATAGATTAACTCAAATTAGCAGAAGACTGCCTCCAAATCGGATTATGTAAAAAGACAGAATCATTAACAAAATTTTTTGACGGAACGAAAATCCCGGGTTAAGCATCACGAATGTTTGTGACAAGGATTTTATTTTGCCTTTTAATCCGAACTGGCACGAAAGCAGACACAGGGGAGATATAGAATTAGTTTTGTGGGAATTTATCAATAACGTTATTTGGTAACAATCTTAATCTTCATTGTTTTACGATTCTTAGGCTTAGTTTTAATTGGACGGGAATTCTATAAAAATCGCGTTTATGTCCAAGAACATGAATAAGGAATAATTAGCCACGGAATAAACAAGAACTTAAATTCAGCTTCTGCATACATCACTCCGGACCAAGAACGCGTTGCGTTGTTTAATGTTACGTTTTTGCACGCCGTCAATGGCGGTTGTTCCTTCTCTTGGACAATTTCCGAATTCGTACCATAGTGTAGAAACTCTTTTAGGAATTCAGAAGGACTTTTTCTGTAAACAAGACGTTTTATCTAGACCCTTTAAAGAAACTTGTGCTCTAAAAGACTGGCAAAACAACGTCAAGCAGCCAGAATCGGAGGTCAAAGAATCCGCCATGAAGTCTGTAAAATGTACAGGTAAGTTTTTTTCTCTTTTTATCAGCTGGTGATAACAAAACACTCCTGGGTCCGTGTTTCAAAGCATTGTAAATTTTACCGCCGAAAAAATGCAAATTTTAAGACGAAAATTTTGATATTTTTCTTATTTCTGCTCAAAATAGAGATTGTGGGTACACGTTAGAACCCACGTTCTATATTTTGAGCAGAAATAAGAAAAATAATGTTTACCCCTGTAAACCCCGTTTTGCTATATAAAAGTGGGGTTAAAGGGGGTCAAACTAATATAGGTGTGCTTTCGTGATGAGTGGCAAAAATATGAAGTGGTCTAGCAAATACAGTATTAAACATACATATATTTTTGCTGAAAAATGTGAGTAGCTTTTCTACTTACAAAAGCTGCTCACATTTTTTTCTGTCTCTGTTTGTTAGATTTGGTTTATTTCACACCATAACGAAAACACGCCTATATAATTTTGACCCCCTTAAACTCCACTTTTATATAGTAAAACTGGGGTTTATAGGGGTAAACCTTATTTTTCTTATTTCTGCTCTAAAATATAGATTGTGGGTACTCGTTAGAACCGCCTCGATGAGGCGGTTCTAACGAGTGCCCACAATCTATATTTGAGCAGAAATAAGAAAAATATCACAATTTTTCATTTAAAAATCGATTTTTCTGAGGTAAAGGTTACAACGTATTTGTATAGGCGTGTTTGCGTAATGTACCACTGAAAAAAAGCAAATTTTAAGACGAAAATTGTGATATTTTTCTTATTTCTGCTCAAAATATATATTGTGGGTACACGGTTCTAACAAGTACCCGCAATATATATTTTTGAGCAGAAATAAGAAAAATAATGTTTACCGCTGTAAACCCCGTTTTACTATATAAAAGTGGGGTTAAAGGGGGTCAAAATTATATAGGTGTGTTTTCGTGATGAGTGGCGAAAATATGAAGTGGTCTAGCAAGTACAGTATTAAACATACATATATTTTTGCTGAAAAATGTGAGTAGCTTTTCTACTTACAAAAGCTGCTCACATTTGTTCAGTCTCTGTTTGTTAGACACTACGTCCTTCCCATGTGAGATAAATTTATCTGTCATATTTAGAAACATAAAATACTTGTTATCTACATACTTTTCAGTTCTGTGTGTAGTCTTTGCTTCCAAAGGACAACCCTTTTATAGAATATATCCAACGTCACTACAACTGGTGTAAAGGGAATGCGTGGCGGCCGTTAAAAGTCTCCCTGCGCTTCATCATAGTGTAGTTTGTATTTTCTTTTCCTTTGGGATCATTGATTCAACTGGATTTTTTTGGCATATTCGACGGTCACTGATGAGGCCTAACTAGCTAGTCTGGCCCAGAAATTCTTACACTCTCCAATCTCTTCAGTTCTGTGGTCCCTTTGACCTTCTATGCGGTTTACCAGTACTCCTGTGCAGTCAGATTCACCTCTGCAAGGAAGCACCATGTAGCAAACCTTTTATATTTAAAGTAGAAAATAGTCCATACAAAAGCTCGAACAATCCAACGTTTTCTTTTCAGTGGTGTTTAACCCAAACCATATTGAACCAGGATATACAAGATGAATAGTAAAGATTCAGATTGCCAGCTGATCTGGATCTCTATATCTGTTTTCCATTCTACTTTTAAAATTATGATGAAAATAAAATTTTAAAACTACGATGAAAATAAAACTCCGACACAGAACGGAATGTGATGCTGACGCGTTTTTTTTTTCGAAGGTCCGTGACTGCGTTTACATAGTCTAAAAATAAAACATGTATCGGAACATGTATGTCACTGCAAACCCCACTTTCTCTGCGTACAGTACTTACTGACACGGACCACTGATCCTGAAAACAGGTCCATGCAATGAACACACCTGTAATCCCCACTTAATACAGAGAAAACTGAGTGTTACCTGGGATTGCATTATTTTCTTATATCTTTTTCAAGAAATAGATTGTGGGTACTCGTTAGAAACGCCTCATTGAGGCGTTTCTAACGAGCATCCTATTTTTGGACTTTAGATTAGAAAAAAAAATCTGAAAAAAAAAAGCTTCTACAATAGGTAAGAAAAAACGCCGTTTTAGCACACGGAGATGTTATCATAATGGGTGTACATTACATGATGTTTAGAATGTACATGATGTTTGAACAGTCCCAAAGGTGGTCTCTGACCAGATGTACGTTGAGAAGTCTGCGTTATGAACCCTGCTTTATACAGGGACATGTGGGGTTCCCACATATAGTGCAATTCCGCTATTAAGACTACCTAAAATTAAGACTAATTCTGCTTCAAAAGGCTTATTTAGTAGGTTGAATTATTCTTTCTTAGTGGTTTCTGCATACAATGGCATCTGGTCAGAGACCACCTTTTGGACTGTTCAAAAGTGGTCTTGAAGACCACTTTTGAACAGCCCCATAGGTGGTCCTTATACAGGATTTTTCCTGCATATAAATTATTTTAACATTTCGATAACTCACTCGTGTTACATTTTGCCATCTTTTATACCACAAAAAGTGTTATTTTCTAATGAAATTATTTGATATGTTTTTGCATTAATGCACCAAACATAGGTTGTTGGTGCTCGTTAGACCCAACTCAATGAGGCGGTACTAACGAGTACCCACAACCTATGTTTTGGAGGAAAAATAAGAAAAAAAAATACCCCTGTAAACTCCCGGTTTTTTCTATATAAAGTGGGTGATAGAGGGGTGTTCATTTCACGGACTAGTTAACCTAGTGTCCCATTCTTGAGAATAAAAGAAGACTGTCCTTTTTTAAACAGAATACCTAACGCAATTTTGCAGTGCTTGCCACGTTATTAACTATATTTCTTTATTTTCAAATTAGTAAAATCATAGATTGATCAGACAAAGATTAAATATCTCCTAATGAGGAATTAGGTTTTTAAAAACAATTGTAGTCATTCGTACATTATTTTTAATTAAACTTAAACCAAACTTTTTTTAATTAAACTTAAACCAAACTATCCCTATATATTTTTAACAGTTCGCCGCTTGTATTGTTAAAGGTATATCGGACTCGGCGGTCGCTCAAAGTTATATACGGTTTGTTTGTGTGCAGGTTTTACGTCCCCGTCCCCGGATATTTTGAGACCTTCCTTCTGATTTTGTAGGACTTTATCCCGACGTTGAGATGAAATGACCATCAACCAATCAAATTACTTGATACAATGCATTTGTTCAATTCACAAACTGCATGACAAACAGTGTAGATCCTGACCAGGTCATTGGCGCCATGACATTTGAGGAAAATTAGTTACAACGGCGGTTGGTGCCACAGGGGAACAGAAAACATGACCCGACCGGGACT
This sequence comes from Lucinisca nassula, assembly GCA_963580285.1. NCBI lineage: Eukaryota > Metazoa > Mollusca > Bivalvia > Lucinida > Lucinidae > Lucinisca > Lucinisca nassula. The sequence goes on from OY757018.1 coordinate 12,406,459, forward strand.
CGATACCTGGATCTCTCGCATACCGTGCGAACACTACCGACTGAGCTTCGAAGCCACATGATCGACCTTCTGCATTCCCTCCCCCTCGATCCGAACCTCGATCCTCGATCTCTAAATTCTATCCAGTCTGGCTGTCAGACTTATTTTTCGTGTTCTTTCATGGCCACAGACGCTGTATTGGACCCATAATAAGCCACCAAATGCCACGTCATAGGAGGAGAAAAAAGAACATGGCTCGACCAGGACTCAGACCCAGGGCCTCTCGCACGCAGTACGAACACCCACCAACTAATTGATTCGGCGGAGTTAACACATCGATATAATCCACAAAAATGATATGAATATGAGCCGGCCGATGGCATCGGACTCTTGCCCGACATTAGGCAACACGTATACAAGCACAGGTACCTGCCAACTACATGTCAGCTGCCATTTTCTTTGGATTCAATTGTCTCGCGAGACGAGAGAAATTCGGTGAGGTGCATGACTATCACTTTCTTATTATTATTTTTTTTACGTTTGTTTTTCATTGCTCATATTTTTATTCGTTGCCCTTACTTACAGCATTCCTTTTTGTTAACACAAAAAAAAAGTTTGGCCGCGGAGAAAGTTTCGAAACTACGTCACGCGTATAAATGAACTGAAACGTACCACATTGGGCCGAATATGTTCCAGGGAAAACTTAGCACAGCGCTTGGTTCAACGAGTTACCGGAGCATTCACCGAAGCATTCACCGGAGCTTCTCGGTAATGTGGAAAGCGCTTCTCGTCTGGCCAAGCAATTTCAACTTTTCACAAATTATTACTCAGGCTGAGGAGTATACAATAAAGCCCTGGGATTGGTAAGGGACACAATGAGATATCTGGCTACCTGCGAATTTCTACCTGGCCAAGATTTACAAAGTGATGATGAGCCCCAAACCTATAGCAAAACGTTAGTGCTTCACGCTGCTTTAAAATTATCCATGCTGCATACTAGCTTTGAGTCACCCTATCTAATATTCTTCCAATGAAGTGCGCACATGACCAACACTGAAGCATCGTCATAATAAGGCCGGTGGGTCATTTTGTGTTACAACCGAGTTAGAAGAGGTAGTTGCTGACAAGAAAGGGTTGGGGAGGGGGGAAGGGGAGAAAGGAGAAAACCAATAAAAGTGTATAGTATAACAACGCCCCCCCCCCTCCCACCACTCTCCCCTACCTGCTGCAATGACAGCAGGCCTTGCCAAGCTGTAAGTCAATATCAGTTGGACTCCCCAGGGATGCAAGGTACAAGACAGCTTTGCCTTACAACAGAATAATTTAAATCTTTGCAAAACAGTTTTTATGTACTTTAGGTAAGACTTATATGAGACCTCTTAAGGTCATAAAGGATCCCTGATGTGACAATATTCTGTGAACGTTGGTCCCCAGGCAATGGAGAAGTGACTGAAGATGTCTGTCCAGGGAGTATCCTCTGCTGTTCGCTGTAAGCATGGATGTCTACTGAGCCCAGAGATAGATCATGCCCACCATTGACATCTTCATGTCAGTGCTGGTGATTTGCCGACCAAGGTATTGTATCACTCGGGAGGTAATGCTGGCTGTACACCTCTGACAAACCGAGCTGCTTGTCGTTGCATCTTCTCCAGCTGCTGGATACTACATGTATATGTGGGTCTCATACTGACGTGACATAATCCAAGATAAGTCTAATCATGATCTCTACCATCATGCATTAACATCTTCAGACAAGCTGGTTATGTTCCTTCCAAAGAAACGCTAGCTATGCTGTTGTTTGTCTTTTTTACAGTTGCATCAAAATGGGGTTCCCATGACATGCCTCTGAAATAAAGGATGCCCAGGTATTTTCAGGTACTTTCAAGTCGTTAAGATTGACAGTTCGTGTCCATACATCTTGAACATGTAAGTTGACTACCACACATTTGGTTGGTGTGAAAAGACTTTTGCCAGTATGTATTCCATTATGGGCATTGCTGGAGTATGTCAATGTCAAGTTTGCAGTATCAGTCATGCTTGAGATCTCGTGATATAAAAGGCTGTCATTTACAGAGGGGAGCTCCAGTGCTGACTTTCTGTGGCAGGTCCTTTATGTATGGGCAGAACAACAAAAGCCCGAGCATGGCACATTGCGCGACACCGGATAAGGCTGGGGCGATCGTTGAAAATTGGCCTTTGGCAAGGTGTGGTTATCCCACTGTAAGAGGTTGCTTTATATTTTGTTGTATATAACCTTGGCAGTGCTCATGTCATTTATTTAGAACTTTGTCAAAAAAAATGATTAAGTCAAGGGCGACGGTGCATATATGTTGGTCTTCATCTATTCCTGCTGCAAGGTCTTGGACTTTGGTCATATTAAGCTGTCTTTCAAACGACTGCCTCTTTCGAAATCCGTTGGTTTGCTATGACAATTTGGGGAATACATAGAAAATACTGCCAAAATAGTGAAAATACCATAGGAAAACGGTGTTAATGACTCCCCATACTTTGTTTAGTAGTAGATATGTAATGTAAAGTATGTCCGTATGAATACCATCAGTACCTAACCAAGGTCTTGTTTGTGTGACTATCTACGGCAATAGGTCACATTACGGTAAGGATCGGTATGATTCTCTCTGCACAGGGGTGGGCAAGAGATGGGTTGCTCCAGTTGACGTCCAGATCCCAAGAACGGTACACTTTGTGGCTAGGTTGGGGCACTAAGTAGCTAGCCACTGAGGTACCACCGAGGTACCACGCTAGCAGTATTTTTATGTTCTACACCAATAGTACTACTTAAGGGCTGTAAATGTGTGTATCTGCTCCAAAGGTAGTGCTTTTTTTCTTATTATACTTAGATAACAATGCTCATGTCCGCATCTAGGCTGTGCCTTAGTTCATATTAACCCTTATCTTGCTGTTAACAACAACCCCTATCTTTGAAAACAGTGTAGATCCAGATCAGATGGCTTCTGAAGAAGCCATCTGATCAGGATCTACACTGTTTGGCATTCAGTTTATGGATTTGTAGCAATAAATTACATCAAGTAATCTGATTGGTTGATAGACAGAAATGGGTGTGGCTTAAATGAATATTCAGCAAGATACATATTAATGCATTCCTTATAACTCCAACTTTGTCATCAGAATGTTTAAAATGCTACCAAAATGGTGATTTTTAGGAATTCTTTCGAAAGCGGAAGAAAGAACTTACCAACGGCCATGGCGGAATGACTATTCAATTAGGAGCTGCCATCTTTGAAAGAAACACAAGCGAAAAAAACGTCAAGTCTTTATATTCAGTTTATTTGTCTCAAACATTTACGTTTTCAATAGTTCCCATCTTTTAATCGAACGCTGTTGACGTCGCTTTAACGCACAGGTTCTAAACATGCTTTCTGGCGTCACGTTATTTTACTACTACCTGTCTCTGTGTGAAATAGATATGAGAGTCTTGATCATGGATTTTATCGAAAAACACGACTATACAAATGAATTGTGAACTTTACCGCTGGAAAAAAATCCCCGGAAATTATAGGAGGAAGATTGTGATACTTTTCTTATTTCTGCTCAAAATATAGATTATGGGTACTCGTTAGAACCGCGATTCTATCGAGTTCCACGCCCATAGGGGCTGCATGATGCTTCCACGCAGAGCTGAATCCGGCCCGCACACTAGTACTAGTAAACCGCTTAGAGGATCTAAGCCTGTCCAGGAACCGCAGTGCGAGGCGAACCGTCCATGCTATTAAACCCTATTGGTTTCATTGGGCGAGAGGTCTTGAGATGTCATTTCATCTCAATGTCGGGTAAAAGTCCCACAAAATTGGAAGCAACGTCTCCAAAATGACCTTGCCAGTGTTGAGGGGGACGTTAAACCTCAAATCAATCAAACAAACAAATCTATCGAGTTCCAACAATCCATATTTTATAGAAAAATTATGTAGGCGTGTTTTCGTAATGCAACCATATTGGATTTTTTTCCACACACTCAAAAGAAACTTTTCGGATAAAAATTCTAGATATGGAAGAGATAAAAGAGGAGATAAAAGTGAGAGACAGGGGAGAAATAGAAAACCAAACAGGAAAAATACACCATTTCTCCCCCTATCAGGACATCAGGCATTAACCAATATCAGGAGATGATTAGTATAAGCAACCTTGCTTGTTTTCAAATCCTGTTGATCTTTCTAATATGTTATATTCTTGTTATACATCTGTAATTGAAAAGAAGTAAATAAAATATTGTTTAAACTAACTAATATCAGTTGGACGCCCCAGTGGTGCAAGATACACAACGCATCGCCTCATCCAGCCCTCTATATAAATGATATTTGCATTTTCTCTGGATCTAATGTGCCCCTTGTCCTAGTTCTAAATAAGGGGACGGTCGGCAATCAAAAAGTTAATATATCTCAAATATGTTGTAACACAGGGTAATAGATTAGAGAATATACTTTAATAAAGAAATGTAAATAAATGTTTTAATTGGAAAAGAAAACCTGGTATTAAATGTACAAAATAATTCGATCACTTTAATATGTCTAATTGTCCTTCTGTATATAAAAGGATACGACGTGTATTGGTTGCCCTTTTATAGTGTAGAACCCTTTAGAAATCGCCATTTCTTATTCTAAGTGAAGTATAAAGCATTTGATTAAATTTGGTAGGAGAGTAGCTTTTCTAATATTATCTCGTAATTTGTGTTTGAAGAAAGCCTGCTGCGACTATGTGCTCTTGTAACAACGATCTTTTTGTACATAGACCTTTTCAAATATTTAAATAAACCACTTGACGTACCTGCATCGTTAAAATTTCGAAAGCATGACTATTAATTAAAGAAAGAAACTTACTGTAGTTGAAGAATTTTACTCCCTTGTTATTGTCTACGCCCATAGGCGTAGACATTATAGACGTAGGGTTTAACACGGAAGTTCAGCCAGTAGTTACCTACGATGCAGATTGAGCTTAGGCATCAGAGGACAGTTACATGTAATGCTGACACGATTAATCAGAGAATCGATTAATCGATCAATATTTTTTCTAAAATGATAATCGGTACTGGTTTGCTAATAATCGATTATTTGATAAGTATAATTTTCTACCCAAAGTCGTGTCTAAAATAGTTGGATAAGTGGCAAACAGTGCAGACCCTGATGAGACGCCGCATTTTGCGGCGTCACATCAGGGTCTGCATTGTTTGCTAAGGCCTGTCTGTCGAAATACATATGATATTGTATAACATAATGGTAAGAGTCAAAGCCAGAAAGCTAAAATTATGAAAAAGTCTTCAACGATTACTAATTGATTATCGATCACAATGACACGCGTGATAATCGATTATCATTTCAGCTCCGATTAGTCAGCCCTAGTTACATGTAATCGCAGCACTTTTTTGTCCGCGACACAATAAGGTTTTGAATCGTTATCGACAACTCCTGGAGAAAGCGATACATTCTGTTTTGGTATTGAGTGTTCCACACATGCACAAAATCAAAACAGAATACCAAATAAACACTTCTCTGTTTGCATAGGCTGACAGCAGCATCATTTCACTTACTCCACCCACAAATTTTTACATACAAAAAAGCATGACTCCACCTCACTTAGACAGATCCTGTGAATCTACTCCCAAAACACCAATACTTGGCACCTGTTGAAATTTCATGTACACTCAGTCACAAGCGAAGAAAAAGTATACCACAACCATTAAACTTTATCAGGAATCCTCTTTGAAAAACAGCCATTTTTAGTGCCAAATCTACCTTCGTGATATCAGTTATGCCGCTGCACCTTGAACAGACAGCTGGAGTGTTAGTTTCGTATTCCATTTCATAAAAGTACAGATACTCAGCAAATAAGACCATATTGGCAACAAAATATCCACATGTCACAACCTTGCCATTATTGACCCTACTACTATAATATTTTGAAATAAGCCCGAAATGCGAAACAGTCCCCTGATGCCTTATATTTAAGCAACAAGTCTAAGCTTTCACAAGAAGAAAAAAAAATCCATAAGTATAAGCTTTAAGCAAAAAGAGGCCCACAGGCAGAGCTCTGGAACAGAATTGCTGTCATATTTGTACAGGCTAAAACATAATGACATTCCCATTTAATATGTGCTGAGCGTAGACCTAGCTTTCGTAAAAGTTTTACTTGTCGTTTCAAAATTTAGGGGTGTCAGGTTGTATTTTCTTCAAAATGTATTTGGAAAATAGTTTAACATTTTTTGCGCGTCTGATCTGGGATGCACTGTTTGCCAATTACCCGTTTTGGGGTTTCTGACACAAAATAGGTTAACGCTCTGCATGCCGGCTATGTTTCTTTTCGCAGCAGACGACATTTTGATTTTTTTCTAATTAAAGAAATATATCAACAAGTTGTCGTCTGCTGATTTGGCCTAGGCAGCGGTAAAGGTTAAGGAGCAACTGGTAGTTTCATTAAAGAGTAGACTGTAAGTGCCCCAGCGTTTGACGGGGACTTCAATACATTGTTTCCGAAAAAACTTTTTTTTTTCTTTTTTTCTTTTTTTTTTTTTTTTTTTTTTTTTTTTAATTAGCATGGAAATGGCTGTTAACGATAACTTTGAAGGCTGTTTGTATTTTAATCTTTGTCCGAAAATGCCTTTGTTTCTTGTGCAAAGAACGCTAATTACATGTAGTGGAGCTATTTCGTTTGGTTAAAACATGGAACTGTCGATGCCCACCAACAAAGATGAGTGTTAAGAATTTTATGACCTTGGTCAAAAATTGGTTTGCATCAAGTCAACAATTCTATGCAATGTAACCATGGAAACATTGCTTTATTTGGCTGTTCTAATGAGCACCTATAATCTATTTTTGCAGCTGCAATAAGGAAAAATAACTGAAAATTTTCACCTGAAAAATAGGTCAGTTTTGGAGCAATGGTTTGTTATCCCGATGCAGTTTAGAGCAGTAAAAGCAATTTCCCTTACGAATACACGCCTATACAAATACATTGTAAATTTTACCGCGAAAAAACGATAATTTTGAGAGGAAAACTTGTGATATTTTTCTTTTTCTCGTTAGAACCGCCTCTTATTTCTGCTCAAGATATAGTTAGATTCGCCTCATCGAGGCGGTGCTAACGAGAACTCACAATCCATATTTTAGATCAGAAATAAGAAAAAAAGGTTTACCTCTGAGAACCCAGTTTTACTATATAACAGCGGGGTTCAAGGTGGTCAGAATTATATATGCGAGTTTTCGTGATGTTAATGCATTGATCTGTTGTCCAAATGGAATATTTCTTTTATATCTTCAGAAGCACACAGAGACCAGAAGCTGCCACATAGAGATGGTTTACCCTGTAATCCTGAGCACTCACAGGACCTAAATGATTCCGACTCGCGGAAGAAAACACGAAGGAACCGGACTACTTTCACAACCTACCAGCTTCATGAGCTTGAGAGAGCCTTTGAGAAATCTCACTACCCAGATGTGTACAGCAGAGAGGAGCTTGCTCTTAAAATTAACCTACCAGAAGTTAGAGTCCAGGTATTTGTTTGTTTCGTTTGATTTGAGGTGTAACGTCCCCGTCAACACTGTAAAGGTCATTTTGGAGACGTTGCTTCCAATTTTGTGGGACTTTTACCCGAGATTGAGATGAAATGACATCTCAAGCCCTGCGGCCCAATGAAACCAATAGGGTTTATAAACATGGACCGGGCGACTCGCACCGCTTTGCCTGGGCAGGCTTAGATCCTCTAAGCGGTTTACCAGTACTCGTGTGCGGGTCGGTTTCAGCTCTGCATGGAAGCATCATGCAGCCCACCTATTTCTTCATGCCAAGATGGGTGGGGGCCGTAGAGTCCAGGTATAGAAGTTCATTCATCACACCAGTCCAAAAAGCAAGCACCCACTTCATTGTTTTACACCCGGTGTATCATCACATTAACAAGTCCGTGAAATGAACACCACCCCTTAATCCCCACTTTATATAAAGAAAACTGGGGTTTATGGGGTTACATTATTTTTCTTATTTCTGTTCCAAGACATAGGTTGAGGGTGCTCGTTAGAACCGCCTCAATGAGGCGGTTCTAACGAGCACCCTCAATTTATGTTTGCGATATAAATAAGAAAAATATCACGGGTTTTCATCAGAAAAGTAGGCATTTTGGAGAGTGAAAAATGCACTTTGTAGCACGGGTGTGATTTCATAACGTTTAATCAAACTCAATTGTAGGTCGCCTTTTCTGACTCATATCAGGGCTGCGTTGTTCATTTTAAGAAGCTTCTGTTTGTAACTAATCACCCTCGGGTTATCATTTGGAAACCAGCAATACACCACAGAACTGAAAAATATGGAGTGTACAAGATTTTCTGGATTGGACTAGCTAGTTTCGGCCAAATCGGCCTCATCAGTGGCCCTCAGATATTTTCTAAATTCCATAATGGCATCGATAATCCCAAAGGACAAGAAAAAAACAGAAAAAATGAAAACTTCGCAAAACCGAATAAATTCTTTCCACACACACACACACACACAAAAAAAAAAAACACACACACACAAAAAAAAAATCCTTCGACTCGGCAGCCCGATTGGCAGCCATGAGCCCAAATTCAGTGAAGTCCAATATAGGGTAAATCTACTTCAACTTTGCCAATGTCGCCTTCCATCGTCAACTTCTTCAACGACTTATGAAAACGCGTTTTTGTTTGATTTGAGGTTTAACGTCCCCGTCAACACTGTAAAGGTCATTTTGTAGATGTTGCTTCCAATTTTATGGGAATTTTACCCGACATTGAGATGAAATGACATCTCAAGCCCTGCCGCCCAATGTAACCAATAGGGTTTATAAGCATGGACGGTCTGACTCGAACCGCTTTGCCTGGGCAGGCTTAGATCCTCTAAGCGGTTACCAGTACTCGTGTGCGGGTCAGTTTCAGCTCTGCGTGGACGCATCAGGCAGCCCATCTATTTCTTCAAGCCCCGATGGACGGGGGCCGGATGAAAAAGCGTAACACATCATATAAAATTTTCACATAAACACATACTTATAAAACAATAATACAATCAGTTGAAAATTGCACCAAAAATTTTCTCAAACCATGTGTATCTTAACAGCATCTATGTGCCCCAATGAAAGATCACAAAGGTCATGCATGAAAACAATTATGTCGACCTTAACAGGTGAAGAAACACTTGGTATATACATTAACTGGTAGTTGATCAGTTGAAAAATTAATTGCTTGCGATGAATTTGAAATCGCCATGAAAAACTATTTGCTCGATCGTGATTGGAAATTTAAGGGTTAAGTGCGCTGTCATTTAACCCTTTTTGTACCAAATGGAATATTCCTACTTATATAAAGCAGGAGTCCATTTCAAAATTTAGGGGTGTCAGGCTGTGTTTTCTTCTAAATTGATTTGGAAAATGGTGAACTTTTTGCAAAAAGTGCAGGCCCAGATCAGACGCCGCGTTCTGTGGCGTCTGATCTGGGTCTGCACTATTTGCCAGGATACCCGTTTTGGGGTTTCCGGCACAAAATGGGTTTAACATTTAGTTCGAGCCACACGTGAGGTGCCAAGTTCTGTAGGTTTTCTCCGGCTCGATTTTAGTGAAATAATCTTGAAAGGGTCGTAAAACTGAAATAAGAATATCCAGACACAAATAACCATTTAGGCCCAAGTTTACAAACCTACTTGCCATTGTTTTGTTTGGGCGGTATGGCTTGAGATGTTTCGTCTAGCCCCAACAAATTTTGAAGCAACGTTTCCAAAATGACCTAATAACCTAAATAGTGTTGGCGGGGATGTAAAACCTCAATTTAAACGAAAATCAGATTCATGAAATTGGTCTATTGATCTTTGTCTTGCCCACAATAGCATTATGGGGCAAACTTTCTGACAAGAGGCGAACTAGATTAGAAGCATAATAAGCTAATGGCTTTCTAATGATTTCTTTGAAACCTTGTTACCCGGTCTCATCATCGAATCATCCTGCCTGGTCATGTCGCATTGCTAGGATCAATAATAGACCCTAATGCAGTAATTTGTCGGTAATTTGTTCAAAATGCGCTGATAATGAAATTTATTTTGTTCGCCTTGAATAGTTAATTAATTTCAGCATTTGAAAGCCCTCCCTAATTTGAGCGGGCAAAGATATAATTGGGAAGAGCCGATACGCCAAACAGTTTATTTCATGTTGGATTATCCTGAATGGCGCAGCTGTCTGTATCTTTTGTGTTTGTTGCCCTAGGCGACTTCTCCTCTTTACAAGGGTGTGGGCGTGGCTTACTAAATAGCATATTAAATTGTGAGGGTTGCAATTAGAGATTGAAAACCAAACAGGGTGAAAATGGCTATGGTTTATAAGAGTTTATAATGATGCTTAAGTGACTCTCAAAAGTTGGTTATTTAACCATGATATTCGCGGGATGATTGCTTGATTGGACGGTCACCCGCTGTGCAGTCACTGACTCATTATGTCGCGTCTCATTATTGGGAATAGATACACTTTCAAGAGAGACCACTCTTTCAAACACGAAAACATGCCAATGTAATTCTGACCCCCTTGAATCCCACTTGTATACAGTAAAACTGGTGTTTACACATCAGGAAAACATTTCCATTTGAAATAATAGTGTCCAACATTGTGACAGAAATGACAATTATTAGGTAAAAACCGCCCTCGCCCATCGGGCTTGAAGAAAAAGATGGACCGCATGATGCTTCCAGGCAGAGCTGAAACCGACCCGCACACGAGTACATGTACATGTACTGGTAAACAGCTTAGAGGGTCCAAGCCTGCCCAGGCAAAGCGATGCGAGTCGGCCCGTTCATGCTAATAAAGCCTATTGGTTTCATTGGGCGGCTGGGCTTGAAATGTCATTTTATCACAAGGTCGGGTAAAAGTCCCACAAAATTGGAAGCAACGTCTCCAAAATGACCTGCCTCAAATCAAACAAAATTAGGTTTCTTTTCAACATAGGTTGTCGGTGCTCGTTTGAATCTCCACAATGAGGCGGTTCTAACGAGCACCGACAATCTCTGTTTTTGAGCAAAAATAAAGTAGATAATATATACGCCCTTAAACCCCACTTTTATCTACATAAAGGGGGGTTTAGAGGGGTCTTCGTTTCACGGACTTGTTGTCGTGATGAGGGATAAACCTTATTTTTCTTATTCCTGCTCAAAAATATAGATTGTGGGTACTCGTTAGAACCGCCTTCAGGAGGCGGTTCTAACGAGCACTCACAATCTATATTTTGAACAGATATAAGAAAAATATCACAATTTTTCATCTTAAAATTTTCGCTTTTTTTGCGGTAACATTTACAATGTATTTGTATAGACTTGTTGTCGTTATGGTTTCCCTTGTCGATAGGGGTGTACTCTTTAAGAAAAGAAATTACACCTCAGGAGGAAATTATTTCCTTTAAGAGTAGACATCTGAGAAGAAATTCCTTCCGTTAAGATAAGACTTCTTTTCGAGAGGGGCTCACTCCATTGGAAAACATTACGATAACATACCCATGCGAAAAAGCGCATTCTTATATATATTTCTAAAATGGTTATTTTTCTGGTGAAAATTTGTGATATTATTCTTATTAATAACCAAAACATAGGCTGTAGGTGTTCGTTAGAACCGACTTATGGAGGCGGTTCTAACGAGTACCCACAATCTGTGTCTACGACAAGAAATAAGGGAAAAGCCTGTATACCCCCATAAACCCCACTCTTCTCTAAATATAGTTGACTATAGCGGGTTGTTCATTACACGGACTTTTTAAACTGATGGGGTGTAAAATAATTTAAAAAATGCCACTTGTTTCGAATTTTCCACATTATGACAGGCGTGTCCATTAGCCTAAAACATGTGTACAAGACCTTTCTATGGTATTTTAATCCCGTAATCACAGTGAGTCGCTAATACACTAATGCTGTTGGTGTCTGTCCTGTTGCTAGACCTAGCGTATAGGTTTCCTTTTCCTTAAATCACAGACTCTGTCAGACCATTTGTTTGTTTGAATTGGGGTTTAACGTCCCAGACAAAACTATTTAGGTCATTTTGATCACGTTGCTTCCTTTGTGGGACTTTTACCCGACACTGAGGTGAATTGACATCTCAAGTCCTGTCGTCCAATGAAACCAGAAGGCTTATACGCATTGGACTAACGTCGCTTTGCCTGGGCAGGCTTAGTCCTTCTATGCAGTTTACCAGTACTCGTGTATGGTCAGATTCAGCTCTGCGTGGAAGCATCATGCAGCCCAATCTATTTCTTCTGTCAGATCGTGCCGCCGGAATCGCATCGTAGATACCGACTCTTAACCCTTATCATGCTGTTCACGACAACCCCTATCTTTACAAACAGTGTAGATCCAGATCAGATGGCTTATGATAAGGATCTACACTGTTTAGCAATAAATTACATAAAATAATCTGATTGGTTCAAAGTCAGAAATGGGTGTGGCTAAACTGAATATTCAGCAAGAGAAGGGTTAATCATGATGGCATAACCGGCCCTTTATTTAAATTAATCATCACAAAACACACACCTACAAAATTTTGACTCCATTGAACCCAAAATCTATAGAGTAAAAAGGGGTTTACAGAGGTAAACCTTATTTATCTTATTTATGCTCTAAAATTTAGATTGTATATTTTGAGCAGAAATAAGACAATAAAATAAAAAAAAATATCTTAAATTTTTTTTTTTTTTTCGGTGGTAATGTTTACAATGCATGTGTTTAGTCTTGTTTTCGTAATGGAATGGTTGATTGGTTGTATTGTGTTATCACGACACATCCATTACGCAAACACGCCTATACAAATACATTGCCACCTTTATCACCGAAAAAAAATGAATATTTTATGATGAAAAATTGTGATATTTTTCTTATTTCTGCTCAAAATATAGATTGTGGCACTCGTTAGAACCGCCTCATCGAGGCGGTTCTAACGAGTATCCACAATCTATACTTTAGAGCAGAAATAAGAAAAATAAGGTATACCTCCGGAAACCCCAGTTTTACTATATAAAAGTGGGGTTCAAGGGGGTCAAAATTATATAGGCGTGTTTTCGTGATGAACCCGTGTGGATCAATTTTCGTCGTCTACCAGAGAAAGGGAGAAAAGACAGAGATAGTAGATGAAACGAAAGTGAGAGACAAAGGAGAAAGAGGAAACACATGCAAATGGAAATGCAGAAGCAGATGAAATAACAAAATTCCCCCTCTACACATACCTGCTGCAAGGACAGCCAATAACAGTTGGACGCTCAATGGACAAAAGATACACGACACCTTCAAAATCACTTTCTTTCGTTCCCGTTCTCAATGCCTCGGCATAAGTTTTTCTCGGCATAGCCTCACATGAGATTTAAGCTGAAAACTTGCATGAGAGTTCCTTCCTTGTCACAGTCTCAACCCCACCATATATTACTACAGTATGGCATGTGAATCCGCAGCACTGAAGTATAACTGAGTAATACGAGTTAATATTGACCATATCTTGGCTATTTTTTCAGGTCTGGTTTCAAAACAGGAGGGCAAAATGGAGACGACAGGAAAAGATCGAAAACGCAAGCCTCAAGTTATCCGAAACTTTCCCGATTTCCTCCTTAACAGCCGGAAACACACAGAGAAACTCGCTTCCCATCGACCCTTGGATGACGACACCAATAGCCAGCACGTGCAATCTTAACCCTGCGTCACTTCCCGTCTTATCATCGTCACCTTCCCCATCTAATATGTCAGCCTACACATCTTTCTTCTCCGCACCTGCGTTAAATGCGTCACCTGCCGTAAATTCGACATTTCATAATTTATTCAGCGGATTGAGTCGCATTGACGATGGCGATCCGAGAAATTCAAGTATAGTTTCTCTGAGAATGAGAGCAAAAGAGCACATGGAACATCTCGAAAGAAAATACCAGTTGTGATCATTGACAGTCTTGATTAAGTCTGTGGCAGTTATCATTTTGCTAGTTTTACGCCTAACAGATCGTTGCATCCTTTTGGCATAAGTAACCCTCTGGCGAGGAAAGCATTTCAGAAAGGTGTCTAATGGGCGTTAGTACTTGACATGTATTCGAGTCACTTGCTTCCATCAGGAAACATCACGTGAACAATGTGCTATAAAAGGGTTATCCCTTGAAAGCAACGAATACACCACAGAACTTAAAACTATGAAGTGCACAATTTCCCGGGCTAGACTAGCTAGTTTCGGACAATTATGCCTCATCGACCATCAAATATGTTCAAGGTTCGACAATGAACAACCTTCTAAATCCCACTTATAGAGAAACTGTGGCCATTATTTTGCTTGTTTCTGGTCCGAGACATAGGTTGTGGGCATGAATGAGGCGATTCTAATTGGCACCAAAAACCTATGTTTTGTGTATGAATAAGTAAAATATGATTTGTTTCTTTGTTTGATTTGAGGTTTAACGTCCCAGTCAACACTGTAACGGTCATTTTGGAGACGTTGCTTACAATTTTGTGGGACTTTTACCCGACATTGAGATGAAATGACATCTCAAGCCCTTTCGCCCAATAGGGTTTATAAGCATGGACGGTCCGACTCTTTGCGCACCGCTTTGCCTGGGCAGGCTTAGATCCTCTAAGCGGTTTACCAGTACTCGTGTGCGGGTCTGATTCAACTCTGCGTGGAAGCACCATGCAGCCCATACATTTCTTCAAGCCCCGATGAGCGGGGGCCGAAGTAAAATATGACAGGATTCATAAGGCAAATAACTGTTTTTGGGATATGAAAGAATGTATACACTCTGTCACGCCAGTGATGTCAGACTACAGCAATGACTTGGTTTTCTGATATGATACAATAATCGATGTGAGTCATGTGGTATGACATTCAAATGTTGAGACTACCCCTTCAGTAGGGTTGGCACGGTGTTTTCAATAGCCATATGTGCACGAACCAGTTTATGGTGCATTTGCCTTTTTGATGACATTACATAGAATTGCATGGCATTATTCATGGGATGAGCGTGTCAAACCATTGCTACATCTTCCCTGTTTGCCTGACCTGCTACATTACTAGAAAATACACAGTGTGAACGCAGTGCATCCATGGTTACATAGTCTACCAAGGGCCGTCACTCCGGTTTTCAGGTGATGAATATCCCGGATAGAAACGTGTGTTACTGTAAAGGGAGAACATTTAGAGGGACTAGTGTAAAATATGCTTAAATGCAGATTTGTTTCTGTATTTTATGTGGACAGTCTATAAGGAAGTTCCTAATTTGCTCGGGCATGAAATCTGTGTCGTTTACATTAATGTTTAATATATTATGAAACACTATCTCTTTCGTTAATTAGTAAGAAGCATTAAGATGTCATACATGTATGTATACAGCAGTCACTTGAAGCACAGATGACATCATGAAAACACACCTATATAATTTTACCCCCCTTGAATCCAACTTTTATACATCAAAACTGGGGTTTACAGGGGTAAAACTGATTTCTCTTATTTCTGCTCTAAAATATAGGTTGTGGGTACTCGTTAGAACCGCCTCGATGAGGCGGTTTTAACGTGTACCCGCAATTTATATTTTGAGCAGAAATAAGAAAAATATCACAATTTTTCATTTGGAAATTTTCTTTTTTCGGCAGTAAAATTTACAATGTATTTGTATAGGCGTGTTTTCGTAATGAAGTCTAGATTCCAGTACCTACACTTAGAGCTTCTTTTCCATAAATAACCGTTTCGGACCAGCTACATTCGAACTCCCGCGTCCCCAATACCTTTGGGACCATGTAAACTTGTTTGCAACACGAAAACACGCCTACATAATATTGGCACCCTTAAACACCACTTTTATATAGTAATACTTTTTTCTTATTTCTGCTCAGAAACCTAGATTGTGTGTACTCGTTAGAACCGCCTTGTCGAGACGGCTCTACGCATGCCAATAATATATCTTTAGAGCAGAATTATGAAAATATCTGCTTTTTTTATCTGAAAATTTTCTTTTTTTGTTTGTGACAAACATTTCAATATATTCTAAGCATTTCTTGGGCGATTTTTCCGTTTCGCCAAAAAACAAGAACATTACTTGCTAGCCGTTCATTTTTATTGTCCACCTATTACTGATCAATAAAATTGAATTACATGTGAAAACTTTGTGCGATGTTTTATAAGCGAAAATGTAGCACCCGTCCATCAAAGCTTCGGGACATATATTGGGCTGCAAGGTGCTTCCATGCAGAGCTAAAGCCGGCCGCACCTAGGAACAGGTAAACCGCTTAGAAGGTCTAATCCTGCCCAGGCAAAACGGTACGGATCAGACAGTTGATGCATTACGATAACATACCCGTGTGGTATAGTGCATTTTTTCAAACCTCAAAAAAGGTAATTTTTCTGATAAAAATTTGTAATATTTTTCTTATTTATACTCGAAACATAGGTCAGAAGCCTTCGTGGTGTACTGGTTACGCTACTCGCCTTGTAAACCAGGAATCGCAGGATCGATCCCGGGCTTCTCCAGACTTTCGGATGAGTCTTTAAACCGAGGTCCCGTCTCCGTATGACCTTAGCTGTTGGTGGGACGTAAAACTCAAACACTCACTCAAACGAAACATAGGTTTTGGGTGCTCGTTAGAACCGCCTCATTGAGGCGGTTCTAACGAGTACCCACAACCTATGTCCTGGAGGAGAAATAAGGAAAATAATATTTACCCCCCTAAACCCCAGTTTTCTCTATATAAGGTGGGGTTTAGGGGGTCTTTATTGCACGGACTTGTTCACGTGATGCATATAAGAGTTTCCTTCGTATCGGCTTTCATTATTATCTGATCATGGCACGGTTGACACAGTCGCATATGACCCGAAGTTTGTTCGTATTGAGATTTTACGTCCCCGTCAATACTCTTCAGGTCATTTTGGATGACCATAATGCAAGTTCTTATTTTTTCTTACTTAAGCCATACAGCCCAAAGAAATCAAAAGGATTTATATGCATGGACGGTTAGCCTCGAGCCTTGCGTGGAAGCACCATGCATCCCAATCTATTTCTTCAAGCCCAGATGGGCGAGGGCCCTCTATACAAGAGCTCATTTCACGGACTTGTAAACATATTGTATTTGTGGATAGCCGTTTGGCTTTTTTTTTTGCGGGTGTGTGTGTGGGGGGGGGGGAAGAGTGAGTGAGCGTTTGAGTTTTATGTCTCACTAACAGCTAAGGTCATACGGAGACGGGACCTCGGTCTAAAGACTCATCCGTATGCCTTGAGAAGCCCGTGATCGATCCTGCGATCCCTGGTTTACGAGGCGAGTAGCGTAGCATAACCACTACACCAAGGAGGCTTCTAGGAGGGGGTGGGGGAGTAGAAACTTCACTTGCTGTGTTTTAATTATGTTGCCATATCATTATTATGTGCGTTTTACTTTCCGAGGAATGACTAAGGTAACTATGTTGATTCCTTACCATTGCCTTCTCTTCCATTTTTCATGTTAAACCGCCTTCATCATGAAATTTATATTACTACATGCAACTGGGGCATTTTTTCCTTCTCAGGCTAGCAAAGAAAAGTGTTTGGCATTTTAAAATTTTATTATGAGCAGTACATATTTCCTGCTTTAGGGCCTTGAGCACGAACCGACTCTTATAGCTTCGGAGTTTGGCCTGCACGAACACACATTAGAAAAGAAGTGAAACATATTTATAACCAGATGAAAGGTTTATTGTACCTGACAGTAAACCTTTAACTGGGTGTTGGCCGATTTTGTTTTAACGTCCCCGTCAACACTGTATAGGACATTCAGTTGGAGACGTTGCTTCCAATTTTATGGGACTTTTACCCGGCATTGAGATGAAATGACATCTCAGACCCTGTCGCCCAATGAAACCAATAGGGTTTATAAGTGTGGACGGACCGACTCGCACCGCTTTGCCTCGGCAGACTTAGACCCTCTTAGCGGTTTACCAGTACTCGAGTACTCGTGCACTGCGGTCGGAAGCATCATGCAGCCCATTTATTTCTTCAAGCCCCGATGGGCAGGGGTCGTGGGTGCTGGTCGAGCACGAGCGGAAAGCATCGCCTGTTTGTTTGTATTGGAGTTCAACGGCCCAGTCAACACTATTTTAGGTTATTTTTGAGCCGGTCAGTTTACCTATCCACACTGTTCCTGGGCAGGCTTATACCGGCCCCCACCAATCGGGGCTTGAAGAAATAGATGGGCTGCATGACGCTTCCACTTGGAGCTGAAAGCGACCCGCATACTAGTACTGGTAAACCGCTTAGAGGATCTGAGCCAGCCCAGGCAAAGCGCTTGGAGTTGGGCCGTTCATGCTTATAAACCCTATTGGTTTCATTGGCCGTCAGGGCTTGAGAAGTCATGTCATCTCAATGTCAGGTAAAAAACCCGCAAAATTGGAAGCAACGTCTCCAAAATGATATTCACAGGGTTGACGTGGACGTTCAAACAAATGGGCAGGCGTATACGTAAGCGGTAATCCAGTACAGTTCACATTCTTTCGCCAGAAACTGACAACTGCCCTTCTTGAATCTGCGGAAGGACGAGAATGACCGTAGAAATGATTTCATGATCCATCTCCACGAAAGAATTTTGCCGACCCCGGCAGGAATCGTACCCGCGTCCTCCTGATCACCAGCCAGACGCGCATCCTACTGAGCTACCGAGGCCGGCTAATAGGAACCGGTCCATATGAGATTACACAGCGATTACCACACCGATTAGAAATGAAAAGAAATACCTATGATTTTGAACATAGATGTTTCTTTTCATTCTATTTTATTTTATTTGGTTTTGGTTTTTGTTTTACAGTCCTTTCAAATTTATTTCACTCATATCGAACTGGTCGTTAATCGGACGTGGGCGAAAACCGGTGTACCCGGAGAAAAACCACCCGGTCTTCCGTTGGAGAACTTGGCGTCTCACATGTGACCCGACCTAGGCTCCAACCCACAGCGGTGAGAAGACCACAGATGTTGTGAAGATATAAAATTGGGCCCCGTCAAGCGATTTTGGTACTTATCGCCTATGCGAGCAGCGAAGGTTCAGGCGAGCCTGCGCATCCGCGCAGTCTCGCCAGAACCTTCGCTGCTCGCTCATACAAGCAGTGAATCAAGAGAAACCTTCAGACAGAAAACCATATCCCTGGCCCCTCTGAATGGCTGGGCATGCGCAGTTAAAATTTGTCATGACGGAATGCTCAACGCCATAAATTCGCTTGGCGGGGCCGGCCCCCGCCCATAGGGGCTTGTAGAAATATATGGGCTGCATGATGCTTCCACGCAGAGCTGAATCCGGCCCGCACACTAGTACTGGTAAACCGCTTAGAGGATCTTAGCCTGTCCAGGAACCGCGGTCCATGCTAATAAACCCTATTGGTTTCATTGGGCGACAGGGCTTGAGATGTCATTTCATCTCAATGTCGGGTAAAAGTCCAACAAAATTGGAAGCAACGTCTTCAAAATGACCTTTACAGTGTTGACGGGGACGTTAAACCTCAAATCAACCAACCAACCAATCGCTTGGCGGGGCTCAAATTAATGTCTTGGGTTGAATGCCATCAAATGAGGAGAACGTAATGACGCTGCGATGACGTGGATGTCCGGAGACGAGAGGGTGATGTCACTATTCACCGAGCAGGTGAAGACGAGGGTGTGGTGTCACTATCTATCAGACATCTGAGTTACGCCGCATTGACGTCGATGCAAGGTCATGACATTGCATCAATGTTGATACGACGATACCTTTCGTTTTGTGTCTGCTGTTTCAATGCACTAAATACAATAGAAACATATTGCCCGGGTTCTACCTAGATTTATGACGCCCCCGCCCATAGGGGCTTGAAGAAATATATGGGCTGCATGATGCTTCCACGCAGAGCTGAATCCAGCCAGCACACTAGTACTGGTAAACCGCTTAGAGGATCTTAGCCTGTCCAGGAACCGCGGTGCGAGGCGGATCATCCATGCTAATAAACCCTATTGGTTTCATTGGGCGACAGGGCTTAAGATGTCATTTCATCTCAGTGTCGGGTAAAAGTCCCACAAAATTGGAAGTAACGTCTCCAAAATGGCCTTTACCGTGTTGACGGGGACGTTAAACCTCAAATCAAACAAAAACAAACAAAAACCTAGATTTATGAACAGCCTTCGGGCCAAGGCCGGACACCCTGACAGGTAAAGCCCTCACTTGTGGGCAGGGCCATACCTGCTAATTTGTTCCGAGCTCGGTCCTCAGCCAGTCCACTAATCTAGATAAGGCCTTCGTAAAATGGTTACCAACATTAGAAAGTGGAAGTACGGTTACATGCATCGCTTTTATTGAGACTTTTTCATAACCAGTGGTGAATTTTACAGCATCTGGACTGGACTCGTGAACTGGGAAATTTGCAATTAGTGCAGCACAAGATCAGACGCCACAGAAGGCGGCGTCTGATCAGGGTCTGCCACGGACTGTTTGCTCATAAAGTTAAACGAAAGCAGTCAAAGTCTCAGTTCTGGTTTCCAATCCTGCATTCAGAGGCAATCGATCCAGCAGTGCTTTTAATTTTATCAGTTACCCCCTGTATATATTGCATTGTAACGCATTGACCCGATAAAGATATGCTATCTCAGGACAAGTGAGCTTTAATACGTCAACGTGACATTGCACTTTTTTGAATGAACTGGACTACTGGTAAATGACATAAATGTTATTATAAAAGGGAAAAATGGCAATATTACTTGATAAAAAATTACATAGGAAAAACATGGTCAGCTGATACTAAATATATCGACCACCAGAATGCTTGGACGCACTGAGGACCATCAATAACTGACCGTAAATTGCTAATTTAAGAGTATACAAGGAGATAACTGATAAATAGAATACAAGATTCGTGTCATTTGATATCAAGTTTATCAGGCTCGGCTTCGAGAACGCATGTAGAATCGCTCGGCAAGCCTCGCGATTCTACAAGCGTTCTCAAAGCCTTGCCTGATAAACTTGATATCAAAAGACACTCACCTGGTATTCTCTATTTATCAGTTACCCCCAATATATATTGCATTGTTACGCACCGACCTGATAAAGATATGCTATCTCAGGACAAGAGCTTTATCACGTCAACGTGACATTGCACTTTTACGAATGAACCGGACTACTGGAAAATGACAAAAATGTTATTGTTACTGGGAAAAATGGAAAAAATTACCTGACAAAAAAAATATCAAAGGAAAATATGGTCAGCTGATACTAAATATATCGACCACAAGAATGCTCGGATGCACTGAGGATCATCAATAACTGATCGTAAGTTGTTAATTTAAGAGTGTAGAAGGGGATAAACTGATAAATAGAATACCAGATTCGTATCATTTGATAACAAGTTTATCAGGCTCGGCTTCGAGAACGCATGTAGAATCGCGAGGCCTCGCGATTGTACAAGCCTTCTCGAAGCCTTGCCTGATAAACTTGATATCAAAAGACACTCACCTTGTATTCTCTATAAACAGCGCTCTGAAGTCAAAGGGAAGCCGAGCATGAAAGTTTCCCTCTAGAACATTTACTGTACAAAATGGCGAAGACGAACACGAAAGTGGGCCGCTATATAGAGAATACTAGGCTCGTGCCATTTGATAAACTTGATATCAAATGACACGAACCTGGTATTCTAATTATCAGTTTATCCCCTTGTAAACTCTTTGAATTGGCAGCTTACGACCAGTTACCGATTGTCCTTAGTGCGTCCCAACATTCCGGTGCGGAATACAATCGATCAGTATATTTACTATTTGTCATGTATTTTTTGTTTCCAATTTTTCTAGTAATAAATAACATTTTGGCCATTTTTCCGGTTGTCCGTTTCATTCATAAAAGTGCAATGTCACGTTGAAGTGATAAAGCTCACTTGACCTGAGATAGCATATCTTTATCAGGTCAATGCGTTACAATGCAATATATACAGGGGGTAGCTGATAATACACGATTCGTGTCATTTGATATCAAGTTTATCAGGCTCGGCTTCGAGAACGCTTGATAAGCCTGTTCGTTGGTGGTAACTGATAATACACGATTCTGATAACACGTGATTTATCAGTTAAACCTGTTCTGATAAACTTGATAAACCTGTTCGTTGGTGAACGCTTGATAAACCTGATAAACTTGATATCAAGTTTATCAGGCTCGGCTTCGAGAACGCATGTAGAATCGCTCGGCAAGCCTCGCGATTCTACAAGCGTTCTCGAAGCCTTGCCTGATAAACTTGATATCAAAAGACACGAACCAGGAATTCTCTATTTCTATTTATCAGTTTGTTCCACTGTACACTCCTACAGTTTTGCCATTTTTTCCCCCAGTAGTCCAGTTCATAGGTGTGCAATATCACGTTGACCTGATAAAGCGCACTTGTCCTGAGATAGCATATCTTTATCAGGTCAGTATGTTACAATGCAATTAATATATGGGATAACCGCTATAAATAAGCGTTACCTGAATTTTTGTACATGATCAGCGATAGGCAAGTGGGCAATTTCAAGCGGAAAGTTTCTGTTTGTTTGGTTGGTTTTGGGTTAACGGCCCTTTCAAAATTATTTCACTCATATCGAGCCGATTGTTAATCAGAGGTGGGCGAAAACCGGAGTACCCGGAGAAAAACACCTAACTTGGCGTCTCAAATTGCAGAACTTGGCGTCTCACATGTGACCCGAGCCAGGCTCGAACCGCAGCGGTGAGAGACCTAATAATTAAGAGTCAGCGCTCTTATCCACTAGGCCACGGAGGCCCGTGGGAAGTTTCTGTAGTTAGTAACTTTGGATCGACTGATTAACAACCGACTAAAAATTCCTCAAATGGTCTACATGTTAGACATGCCTGCCGGTAGAAGTGAAGAGCAGCTCATAGCGGAGAAGGGGTAAAAGGTCAGGGGTGATCAAACGATTCAGTATTAAATTAAGCGATCGATGTTGACGAACATGTCGTAGGTGGCGACCCCGCCACTACCACCTATGAAGACGACAATAATGACGATGTTGACGACGACGGCGACAGCGGACACTACTTGTGAAAGATTATACTTGTGAGTTATCTCGGCCAGTAGAAGGCTTTGAAATGAAATGAAATGACGACGGCGAAGAAGAAGAAAAAGATGATGATGGTGATGATGATGATGGTGATGATGATGATGATGATGATGAGGAGGAGGAGGAGGAGTACGAGGAGGTGTTGGTGTTGGTTGTGCTGGTCAGTTTTCATAATTTGTGCTTAGAGGCATTAAATGCGTATTCGTGTGCCCTCGGCGAGGATTCAATTACCCACTAAGAATACAGTCTTGTCCCTAATACGGCCATTTCAACTTCATTTCACTCATATGGAACCAATCGTTAATTAAAGGTGGGCGCAAAACCTTCTAAACTTAACCCGAGCGAGGCTCGAACCCATGCCTTTCTGAAGGGAGGAAGGCTAATTAATTACGCAATTTTTTTTTTTTTGACGTAATACAGTTTTTTTGTTGTTGTTTTTTTCGCATTGGTATAAAGTTCAATCAGAACTCACGACTTGATTATCACATCTTAACATACCTTATTAATTATCGGCACAGGTCACACAATAAAGAGGAGACGGCAAGGTGTTGATTGCCTCACAAATGGGCCAGAGTATAGCCAAATGGCTAAGTTGGTAGGCGTGCGCAGCGAAGACTAAGATTAGGTTGCGCATGCGCGTGCGCATGCGCAACCTGCTCTTAGTGTTCGCCGGCCGCATGAGCAAAGCAAAAGTGATATCGCAAAAGTGAATGAACTGGCTTTAAAAAGACTGCACGGATGCACCATATGATCTGGTCCAATGCTTATCACAGTAGCGTCTAGTTGGTTTTTCCGTCCACTGACCCGAATAAAATGGGCGTAAAACCCATATAGAGGTTTTTCTAATAACATTGTTAACATCTTAAAGATGAACCCTGGAAGCTATCAATTTGTCTATTTAGGCGCCCTCACGTCTGTCATTTTAAACAGAGTTGAGAGTCGGGAACACCCATTTTTGATCTCTCTATAACCTGTTTAAACACTTAAAATATTATACCTTCTTCAAACTAATTTATCCTAGCCGCCAGTATATGAATGGACCGACAGAGCAAGAATTGTAGAAAATTGTTAGGATGTCTGGGTCATAAAATGATCAATGTTTGCAAATAATTTTGAAAATATAACTAACAGGATGTACTCAATGTCTCTTCATTGTTATATAGAGGTTGAATGAAAATATTTGTCGCGCATAACTTTATAAGCAATCCGTTTGCTTAACCCCGACAGCATTTCTTGCTTTGGTTTAAGCATTTATTTCTTTGTATAAGATACATATAGTACAATATAAATGAAGATGAATCATTAAGTGAGCCCCGCCAAGCGTATTTGTGTCTTCGAGCATTCCGTCATGACAAATTTTAACTGCGCATGCCCAGCCATTCAGATGGGCCAGGGGTATGGCTTTCTGTCTGAAGGTTCCTCTTGATTCACTGCTTGTATGAGCGAGCAGCGAAGGTTCTGGCGAGACTGCGCGGATGCGCAGGCTCGCCTGAACCTTCGCTGCTCGCATAGGCGATAAGTACCAAATCGCTTGACGGGGCCAAAGTATAAAAGTATAAATGTTCTTAAATAAGTCTTAGCTTCTGTCTTAGTTTTATAGCCGGAACGTTACAATGTATATGTTCATGCCAATTCCGATAATAGAATTATGTTATAATTCCAATTTGCCATCATTTGCGTGTGTGTGCAGGGATCTCAATGCTCACTTTTATAGTGCTGTCTCACTGAAGTATCATGTCCCAGACACATTACATGATACCACACCCAGTCACATTATCCTGACACTGGATCGACCAGTCCTAGCTCTACCCCGTAAATCTGAGTGCCAAGCGAGGAGCAGCTAGTACCATTCTTAACGACGGTATGTCGCGGCCCGGGATCGAACCCGTGACCTCCCGTTCCCCGGAGCGGACACTCTACCAACTGAGCTATCGGGGCCGGTCGCCATCATTTGTACATTTCAAGCGATTTGATTGGTTGAAAAAAATATACTTCGATAAATTCCATGGGCAAGAATTTCAGAACCATGTCACATTGGATCAGCACGTTGCGTCATTATATACGAAGTGACGTCAACAGCGTCCAATTAAAAGATGGGAAACTATCGAAAATATAAATGGTAGAAAACTTATAAAGTGAATTTAATGACTTGACGATTTTTCGGTTTCCTTCAAAGATGGCAGCTCAGAAGGCTTCTAGTGGTATAAATAATTCCTCGGCGACCGAATTCCTAAAAGTTACCACTTTTTGGCATTTTTAACATTTCGAGGACAAAGTTGGAATGTTAAGTAATGAATTGTCATCTTTGTGGATTTTATCGATGTGTATTCTGCGAGGAATCACTCACAAACTTAGCATAAAGCCCGAAACTTAGCTATTGGGCTTCATGTAGTTTGCGAGTGATTCGCCAGAGTTTACAAATCATTACGCAAACACGCCTATACAAATACATTGCCACCTTTATCGCAGAAAAATGAAAATTTTATGATGAAAAATTGTTATTTTTTTCTTATTTCTGCTCAAAATATATATTGTGGGCACTCGTTAGAACCGCCTCATCGAGGCGGTTCTAACGAGTACCCACAATCTATATTTTAGAGCAGAAATAAGAAAAATAAGGTATACCCCGGAAACCCCAGTTTTACTATATAAAAGTGGGGTTCAAGGGGGGTCAAAATTATATAGGTGTGTTTTCGTGATGTGTATTGAAATTCATTCATATATTACTTTAGATATTCAGCAGTAAGATTGTTTGTTTTTTTTTTACATTGGGGTTTTTACGTCAATATTATTAAGGTCATTTTGGAGACGCTGCTGCCAACTTTGTGGGACTTTTACCCGACATTGAGATGAAATGACATCTCAATCCCTGCCACCCAATGAAACCAAAAATGTTTATATGCTGGGACGGTCCGAATCGCAACACTGCCTGGTCAGGCTTAGATATTCTATTTACCAGACGGTACTCATGGGTGGTCGGTTTCAGCTCTGCACGGAAGCATCATTCAACCCAATCTATTTCTCCAAGCGCCGATGGGCGGGGGCATCAGCAGTAAGATCCCCACCGTTCATCACGACTAACTCTTATTGAGCAGTCAGGTCGGTTACTTGTTTGCTTGATTTTGTTAATCAACGTACGGATTGTTCTTTCTTGCTCAAATATTTGAGTTTTCTCCCTGAATCAGATCAAAGCCTTGAGAGTACTGGTGGGTCGATTGTCTCCGGGTGTAGTCAGGAAAAATGGGCCTGAGCGTGGACTGTTTCGTTTAACCCTTAAACTCCTTTACTGAAAGCAAACCGTGTAGACCATGATCAGACGCTGCGTTTTTCGGCGCCTGACCCTTAAATACCTATACTCTAAGCAAACAGTGAAGACCCTGATCAGACGCCGCGTTCTGCGGCGTCTGATCTTGGTCTACACTGTTTGCCTAGTCCAACCCATGATTCCAGCCCAAATTTTACAGTTAACCTTTTCACGTAAACACGCTGACCTCACTGCGATAAAATTCTATAAATAATCTGCGTGGATTCCTACAAATCAGTGATAGTCACGTGGACTCCAGCACTAATAGAGGTTTTGTCCTTTATACCTTTGGGTCAATTGATAAACAACCGACCGAAAAATGAAATTATCTACTGATAAATTCAATCACTTGGGCAGCTGTGTTGTGTCCCTTATTTGACACTTTCGTCATGAAAACACGCCTCCATAATTTTGATCCCACTTGAACCTGGGTTTTACAGGGGTAAACCTTATTTTTCTTACATGTATTTCTGCTCAAAAATATAGATTATGGGTACTTGTTAGAGCCGCCTCATCGAGGCGGTTCTAACGAGTACCCACAATCTATATTTTGAGCAGAAATAAGACAAATATCACAATTTTTCATCTTTTTTTTTCGATGGTAAACTTTTCAATGTATTTGTATAGGCGTTTTCGTAACGGACACGTATATGCGTGATTGATTTTTGTCTTTGACAAAATCACGCAAACGACTGATTATGTCTTGCACCCTAAAGTTTTCATGGGGCGCGGGTACGGATTTAGCGCCTGTGAGTACACGGTTTTGTTTCTTAATTGTAAAGATAAAAGATAAAAGTGTCTTTGAAAATTACCGCCAACTTAGAGTAAATCCACCAAACGCTTGAAACATGGGTCCGAACACGACTCAAAATTCGAAGAAAAAAATTTTTTGCCCCCTTTTTCTTCGAATTTCAGGAAAATCGGTTTATGCAACAGATATATTTTGGTATAGATTAATTTTTCAGTGATGTTCGGAATGGTTGAACTTATAAACTTCAGAGACAGATTAAAAGGTAACACAAATATTAAAAGAAAAATGGATCTCCACTGTACAAGTGCAAAAATTCAAGTCTGCGAACGATTTTCTTTTATTAAGTAAACAAGTAGCCGATCTGGTTGTTACACCTAGAGTTCCACCCAAAGTTAGTTCCACCCCAAAGTTAATTAACCAGTCTGCGTTATGTTGGTGATGTACATCGGACGTTCATAGGCATTTGCAAATGAGCCAACGCACGACAAAACCTACAAACAAACGAGTGTCCTTCAAATACACGGATCAGTCTGCTCATCAAGTTACTCACTAAGACAAGAGATGGTATCTCTCTTTTAATAGCCCGCAGGATATACACGGCACATGCGTTCAGCCAAGGCTCTGATCAGACTGCGCGAATGCGCAGGCTGATCTGAGTCTTCGCTGGTCGCACACGCCTTGACGTATTTTTGTGCGCTTGCTCAAATAGCATATGCATGAAATCAAGATAATTCGAACTTTATAGCCACGTTATGTTTGTCGTTGTGACGTCAGGGTACCGTGTAAAGGGAGTTAACTGTAAAACATGGACTGTGCTAATGTGTTGTGACATTAGAAAACAGTGCAGACCAATATCAGACGCCGCATTGTGTAGTCTGCACTGTTAATTAAAGTGTAGGTATTTAAGCGACAAACGGAATAGTCCAATTACAGGTTTGCCGGCCTCGGTAGCGCGTCTGACTGGTGATCAGGCGGACGCGGGTTCGATAGCTGCCGGTGTCGGCACCATTCTTTCATGGAGATTGAAATGAAATATTTTCTACGGTCATTCTCTCCCTTCCGCTCATTCAATAAGGGCAGTTGTCAGTTTCTGGCGAAAGAATGTGCACTGTACTGGTCAATCGCTTACAATTAAGCCGGCCCAGGAAAAGTATAGAAAGGTAAACTGACCGGCTCAAAAATGACCTAAAATAGTGTTGATTAGGCCAACTTAGAGTAATCTGCGATATAATTTAAACCAAGTACAAGTTTATGACCAGTTTTCCAGTCGACACGCAGACACAATGGGCCCACCAGTGTTGTACGTGGTCAGACTTTTTGTTTTGTTTGTTTGTTTGATTTGAGGTTTAACGTCCCCGTCAACACTGTGATGGTCATTTTAGAGACGTTGCTTCCATTTTATGGGACTTTTACCCGACATTGAGATGAAATGACATCTCAAGCCCTGTCGTCCGGGTTTATTAGCATGGACAGTCTGCCTCACACCGCGGTTCCTGGACAGGCTTAGATCCCCCAAGCGGTTTACCAGTACTAGTGTGCGGGCCAGATTCAGCTCTGCGTGGAAGCATCATGCAGCCCATATATTTCTCCAAGCCCCTATGGGCGGGGGCGAAGGTCTGATTTTTTAAAGTTGATGAGTCATAATTCCGATTACAGAGGATCCTCGTTATAACGGCAGCATTATTTCCCCTACCATTTTGTCGTTATAAAGACTGTTCCGCTAGAAAAAAGCTGTTCTAACGAGTACCCAGAATCTATATTTTTGACCAGAAATAAGAAAAATAAGGCTTACCCATGTAAACCCCAGTTTTACTGTATAAAAGTGAGGTTCAAGTGGGTCAGTATTATATAGGCGTGTTTTCGTGATAGCAACGTCTGCATAATGACCTAAATAGTGTTGACAGGGACGTCAGACCTAAACCAAAACAAACAAGCAAATATGTTTCCTACATGCTTTTCAATAAAATATAGATTTCTCATTGAAATCGAAATCGATATCGTGACTGAAAACTGTGAAGATACGAATTTTTGGATTTCACTGTCTGTATCGAAAGAATAACATATATCCTCTGTTAATTCGATGTCAATTAGCTTTACGTAAATAACGTGTGTGAGAAATTATGTCACGCGCGTTGGAAAGTCATTAAGACGTTGATGGCGTCACTTATTGCGTCGACGTAACGTAGGTAATGCACGCGACACAAGATAATCTCAGCAACTACGGGCATAATTTGAATGTAAGTTACAAGTAAAGCATTTGATGAAGTAACATTCCAAGCTTTTTTACAGGTGCAAACTTTCAGTTTACACACAATAGTTTACACCCAATATTATAACCTGTTAACCCACTGAACACCTCTAAATCGACGCGAAATCATCATAGGAAATTATTTTGTTCTCTGTTGTGACGGCTGACGCTTTGTAATTGCATTAAACATTTCGATAACACACCCGTGCGCCATAGTGCATTTTTCTTATCACCAAAATTGCTTCTTTTCTGGTGAAAATCCATGATATTTTTCATTATTTATACTCGAACATAGGTTGTGGGTGCTCGTTAGAACCGCCTCATTGAGGCGGTTCTAACGAGTACCCACAACCTATGTCTTTGAGCAGAAATAAGAAAAATAATTAATACCCCCGTAAACCCCAGTTTTCTCTATAGAAAGTGGGGTTAAGGGGGTGTTCATTTCACGGACTTGTTCACGTGATGATTACATTCTGGCCCAGCATTGCATAAACATGTATGTACGTGTGCCGATACACTTGAGAGCGGCGATTGGCAGTTCATGAATCGTGGGACTGGGCGAGTTGCTCAACGCGTGGGCCTCTGTTGATTTATCCTCGAAGGGAGCCCTAATCCCGTGGACCGTACATATTCCTGGGTACCATATACTATTGAAAGTTTAAAAACCAACCACAGCGAGTACTGCACGTTTGGGCGGCGTCGCCTCATCGTCGTAGCAACGATGTTGCATCTACGCTGACGCGATGCCGTGCACACGATGTGCGCATGCTGAGAATGTACACTCCGCCTTGAACTGGTACACAATGTCGCTATGAATACGTGTATGTATAATTACACAGCCTGATGCTTGTTGTAGCCATGTCATTTTCTGTTGATACATTATGTCAAAAAATTTTCTCTTATGCCAACTGTGAGTGGCCTGAGAATGATTTACGAAATAAGGTTCTTGTTCTGTTCTGTTCTGTTCTACAGTTTTCAGCATGAAAGAAACAGAACATTTGATGTTTTTGGTTTTTCGTGTCAGATCAATTTTTATTTCACTCATTAACACAAAAATAAGAATTTTGAATGGTGGCTTCGCCACTCGTGGAAATACTTCTTTTGATGTTCATTCTGTGAAATTAAAATCGCGCGTACATAAAATTCAAAGCACTGAAAGTACTAGTGGGTCGACCGTCTCTGAGAAAAGGCTGAGGAAATATGCCTGAACTTAGACTTTTTGTTCAACCCTGGAACTCATTAGGAAAACATGTCCGTGTGAAATAATGGCGTCCAACATGGCGTCAGAAGTTACATATATTAGGTAAAAATGATATTATCTTTCTAATTTCTGCTTTTAGCATAGATTGTTGGTGCTCGTTAGAACCACCTCAATGAGGCGGTTCTAACGAGTACCAACAATCTATGGTTTGAAGCAAAAATAAGGCAGATTATTTTTACCCCCTTACACCCCAATTTTCCCTATATAAAATGGGGTTTAGAGGGGTCTTCGTTTCACGGACTTTTTATCGTGATGTCCAGTATTTTAAGTGTAGGCCTGATCAGACAGTTTACACTATTTGATAAAACTTGTTTCGTAGTGACCATGAAGGAAAACAGGTGGTCCCAATTTCTTAAAGGTGAGGCAACGTTTACAAAACAGATTTTTATCCATTTTGGATACACATTTTCTCTTCTCCTCGGATCATGTTATCTTCTTTGAGAGGACCTGACTATATCACTTCCCTGGACCTGACTATAGCTTCTACTTTTTGAGGTAGATGCCCAGCGTGACACTAAGCAGTTCAGAGCACAGATAAATATTTGATGACCAGCGTTTGACAGGTGGCTTGCCCAAGATAGGTCATTTAACAGCTTTGTTGTGTCAATTATGTTCAGCGTCCACCAAGCATATAGTTTTCCAACACCGCCAGTGACATGTCTGACAAGCGAACTTGTGCGAGTTATCTCGCTTGCAACGGTTTTGAACTATAGCTACATGAAACATCATGCGACATTGTGCATACTTTCATATATCCTTATTTAATATATATATATATTTTTTTTTTTGATAATTGTCTTATTTCAGACTCGAAACATTGGTTTTTGCGCTCGTTAACGAGTACCCACAACGTGTCTTGGAGCAGTAATAAGAAAAATAATGTATATCCCCGCAAACCCTAGCCCAGCCGACACACGTCGCTAGTGCAACGTCAAATCAACGTCGGTGCAGCGTAAAGACGTTGCAACGACGTTGATGTGACGTTGCATAAATGTCATGACGTAACGACGTTGATATGACGTCACAATTACGTCATATGCCTGCTGGGAGTATTCTCTATATAAAGCGGGGTTTAGATGGGTGTTCATTGCACGGACGGACTTATTACCATGGAGATCACTATCTACCAGTGGAGCGTCACAGAAAATTGTAAAGCAGAGCAGGTGGTATGTTTTGTTTTCATCAGGACAACGCGCCTATATAATTTTGACCCCCTTGAACCCCACTTTTATACAGCAAAACTGGGGTTTACGGGGGTAAACCTTATTTCATTATTTCTGCTTTGAAATATAAATTGTTGGTACTCGTTAGTACCGCCTCGATGAGGCGGTTCTATTCTGCTCTAAAATATAAATTGTTGGTATTCGTTAGTACCGCCTCGATGAGGCGGTTCTAACGTGTACCAACAATCTATATTTTGAGCAGCAATAAGAATAATATCACAATTTTTCATCTTAAGATCTTCGATTTTTCGGCGATAAAGTTTACAATGTATTTGTATAGGCGTGTCTTCGTAATGCTATATTCTTTATTCTTAAGTTTCAATAAAATATTTTTTTCCTATTTATTTTTTACAGATAAAATAACGATTGACATTACACATCATGAAAACACGCCTATATACTTTTGAACCCCTTAACCCCAGTTTAATATAGTAAAATTGGGGTTTGCAGGGGTATACAATCACGAAAACACGCTTTATAATTTTGACCCCCTTGAACCCATCTTTTGCATAGTAAAACTAGTATTTGCATGTAGTAAACCTGATTCATCACGAAAACACGCCTATATAATTTTGACCCCCTTGAACCCCACTTCTATACTTCTATATAGTAAAATTGTGTTTACAGGGGTAAGCCTTATTTTTCTTATCTCCGCTCTAAAGTATAGATTGTGGGTACTCATTAGAACCGCCTCATCGAGGCGGTTTTTAATGAGTACCCACAATCTATATTTTGAGCAGAAATAAGAAAATATCACAATTTTTTATCTTAATATTTTCAATTTTGCGGCAATAAAGGTTACAAGGTATTGTATAAGCGTGTTTTCGTAATGTTTCTTTCTTTTTTTGCTCTAAAATATAGATTGTGGGTACTAGTTAGAACCACCTCGCCCAGGCGGTACTAACGAGAATCCGCAATCCATGTTTTGAGCAGAAATAAGAAAAAATCAGCACGAAAACACGCCTATATAATTTTGACCCCTTGAACCCCACTTTAATATAGTACAACTGTGGTTTGCATGGGTATATTTTATTATTTTTTTATTTGCTTTACAATAAAGATTGTGAGTACTCGTTAGAACCGCCTCATCGAGAACCTACAATCTGTATCTATATCTATATTTTGAGCAGAAATAAGAAAAGTGTCACAATTTTTCATCTTAAAATTTTCTTTTCATCACGAAAACACACCTATATAATTTTGCCCCCCCCCCCCCCCTCGAACCCTACTTTTAAAAAGTGAACCTGGGGTTACAGGGTTAAACCTTATTTTTCTTATTTCTGCTCTAAAATATAGAGTGTGGGTACTCGTTAGAACCGCCTCGATGAGGCGGTTCTAACGAGTACCCACACTCCATATATTGAGGAGAAATTATAAAACTATCACAATTTTTCATCTTAAAATTTTCATTTTTTCGGCGATAAAGGTATAGGCGTGTTTTCGTAATGTTTTTCAGCGGTAATGTTTACAATGTATTTGTATAGGTGTGCTTTCGTCAGAAGATCAGAGCACAGATGAAGATTTGTTGATCAGCGTGTGACAGGTAGCTTGCCATCAACAGCTTTGTTGTGCCCATAATGTTCAGCGGACACCAAACATAAAGTTTTCCAATATCGCCAGTGACATGTCTGACAAGCGAACTTGTGCGAGTTATCTCGCTTGCAACGGTTTTGGACTATACTTAACGGCCTGCGACAATGTGTATTCTTTCATATCTCATAATTTATGAAAAATTGTGATAATTGTCCTACTTTACACTCCAAAGATATGGTTTGGGTGCTCCTTAGCTAGTACCCACAACGTATGTCTTGGAGCAATAATAAGAAAAAATAATTTCTTGCACACCAGACAAGACAATCCGTGTTTTACCCTGGGATAGAAATTTATGTTCTGACCCTGATGTTCCAACCCAGGCAACTAACATAAATGCGCTTCAATTCTATTCAACTGTCGGAACTACTTCCGCAATACTTTTATTTTATAAACAATATACATGTGCGAGCTGTCAAAACTAACCGGAAGAAAAAGAATCCAATATGGGATTCTGTTGTAGATGGGCGTTTCCAACCCTCGGGGTGACCGAGCTGAGCGGAACCTCGGCGTAGCCTCGGTTCCGCTCAGCACGGTCATCCCTCGGTTTGGAAACGCTCATCTACAACAGAACCCCATCTAAAATTCTTATAGTATACCCCCAAAACCCCAGTATTCTCTATATAAAGTGGGTTTAGAGGGGAGGTCATTGCACGGACGTGTTGCCATGAAGTCCACTATCTAACAGTAAAGCGTCACAGACGTTTGCTGTGATTCGAACCCACGCCGAGATGCGGCAACGCGGTTCTAACGAGTACCCACAACTTATACAATAATAAGAGTTGATCCAGCATCCGGATTTATCGTCCGTGGGAAGTCTTTTCGAATATGTCTTGAAATCGATCGTGTCGAAACTACAAACAAAAGTCCCATTGTTGAGCGAGATATTCTGGAGCGTTAAACCATGTAGTGGTTCAGCCTCTGCACTCCGTCTGGCCATAGCAGCACTAAGACTGTTGAGCAAGATATTCTGGAGCGGTAAACCATGTAGTGGTTCAGCCTCTGCACTCAATCTTGCCATAGCAGCACTAAGACTGTTGAGCGAGATATTCTGGAGCGTTAAACCATGTAGTGGTTCAGCCTCTGCACTCAATCTTGCCATAGCAGCACTAAGACTGTTGAGCGCGATATTCTGGAGCGGTAAACCATGTAGTGGTTCAGCCTCTGCACTCAATCTTGCCATAGCAGCACTAAGACTGTTGAGCGAGATATTCTGGAGCGGTAAACCATGTAGTGGTTCAGCCTCTGCACTCAATCTTGCCATAGCGGCACTAAGACTGTTGAGCGAGATATTCTGGAGCGGTAAACCATGTAGTGGTTCAGCCTCTGCACTCAATCTTGCCATAGCAGCACTAAGACTGTTGAGCGAGATATTCTGGAGCGTAAAACCATGTAGTGGTTCAGCCTCTGCACTCAGTCTTGCCATACCAGCACTAAGACTGTTGAGCGAGATATTCTGGAGCGTTAAACCATGTAGTGGTTTAGCCTCAGCACTCAGTCTTGCCATAGCAGCACTAAGACTGTTGAGCGAGATATTCTGGAGCGTTAAACCATGTAGTGGTTCAGCCTCTGCACTCAGTCTTGCCAGAGCAGCACTAAGACTGTTGAGCGAGATATTCTGGAGCGTTAAACCATGCAGTGGTTCAGTCTCTGCACTCCGTCTGGCCATAGCAGCACTAAGACTGTTGAGCAAGATATTCTGGAGCGGTAAACCATGTAGTGGTTCAGCCTCTGCACTCATTCTTGCCATAGCAGCACTAAGACTGTTGAGCGAGATATTCTGGAGCGTTAAACCAAGTAGTGGTTCAGCCTCTGCACTCAATATTGCCATGGCAATAACTAGCCTCATGCATTCGCTACCCGGGCTAATCAGTTAGAAAGGTCTGGTTGGTTGGTTGATTTGAGGTTTAACGTCCTCGTCAACACTGTAAAGGTCATTTTGGAGACGTTGCTTCCAATTTTGTGGGACTTTTACCCGGCATTGAGATGAAATGATATCTCAAGCCATGTCGCCCAATGAAACCAATAGGGTGTATTAGCATGGACGGTCCGCCTCGCACCGCGGTTCCTGGACAGGCTTTGGTCCTCTAAGCGGTTTACCAGTACTAGTGTGCGGGCCGGATTCAGCTCTGCGTGAAACCATCATGCAGCCCATATATTTCTTCAAGCCCCTATGGGCGGGGGCCTAGAAAGATGTGGACTTGAAGACGTCAGTTCACTCACGAGCAGGTCCCCATTGCGAACCCAGATAATACGTGTATTCTTAAGCAACATGAGATGCACTAAAAACACTCATCCAGTAAAAGTGGAAAAATGAACCAATCGTATTCTATCGGCATAAGAACATAGTGTTACATTGTAGATTTTTTCTTATCTCCAAACTGGTGACTATTCTGATGAAACTGTGTGGTGTTTTTCTTATTTATACGTATAACATAAGCTTTTGATGCTCGTAAGAACCGCCTCCGTGAGGCGGTTCTAATGAGTACCCACAACCAAAGTCTTGGAGCAGAAATATGCAAAATGATGTATACCCTGTAGACTCCAATTTTCGCTATATAAAGTGGGGTTTGGAGTGATGTTCATTATATGGACTTGTAAACATGATGTCATGGTTAATGAAACATCCTTAGTCCAATCATTGACTTTCTTTGCATTTTAACCCTTGACCTTCTGAATATTTAAATATGCCACACCCACTACCAATTATCAACCAATTAGGGTACTTGATGCAAATTATTGCAACAAATTCACGTTCTGAAGGTCACACAATGTAGATCCTGATCAGATGGTTTCAGGCTTCAGAAGCCTTCTGATCTGGATCCACATTATTTGAAAGATAAGACATGTCCCGGCTCAGCAGGACAAGGGTTAATCTGCTTGAAGATCTCCATTACGAAAACACACCTATACAAATACATTGCCATTTTTTTGGACAAAAAATAAAACTTTTAAGATGAAAATTTGTGATATTTTTCTTATTTCTGCTCAAAACATAGATTGCGGGGACTCGATAGAACCGCCTCGACGAGGCGGTTCTATCGAGTATCCACAATCTATGTTTTTGAGCAGAAATAAGAAAAATAATGTATACCCCCTCCAGCCCCAGTTTTACTATATAAAAGTGGGGTATGAGGGGATCAAAAATTTATAGGTGTGTTTTCGTGATGTCGACCACCAAATGAAGATCTGCTCAACATCGTGAAGAGTCTGAAATGAATAGATTACCCCTTTACGATCTGTAGTTGTGTCTCTACATTTACTGTCTTGTCTTAAAGTTTTCTCCAAGTAAATCCAATATCTTGTCCTAGACAAACTAATTTTCATATCAATTACCCGCCTTGTTTCCAAGTAACAAGTCGCTCTAATATCCTGTTCATTTTATTCAATTTCGCTAATTTCCCACAAATTATCCGTAAAGCGAAAAAAACTTAGGATGATATTAAATCCTATGTTTGTAGTAAAACTAATAACGATGTTCTTAAGAATCAATTACTTTACATTATTAAGGAATATGGTGGGGAAGACATTTTGCCCCTGTCAGAGACAGAAGCTTGACAGAAAATTGGAAGATGTTTTAAAACAAAGAATTTAATATAAAATAACCCTAGGGGTGCGTCGCCTGCAATTCAGAAACGCCGTCTATGGGATTAATCGTTAATAATTTAATTATTGCTCTATTCTCTGTAATTTAGTTATTTGGAATAGACTGTGGCCAGACTTGAAGTACCTACTGAAGGGAGTTACAGCCAGAAACAGTTCCTAATTATTGGTTGCTAAGTATCCTAGAGAGGTTTTCTGATCCTCAGATCTCACAAAGTAATCACGTCTCCATTACAACAAGCACACTCTCATGTGCTGAAATGGCGTATTTCGTATCTCACAAGCTAGAGTTTTCAGATCAAATTGTGTGATATTTTTGTTATCCCTGGCCCAAACAGAGATTTGTGTGCACATAACAACCGCCTCATTTCTAAGGAGCAACCAAAATCAATACATTACGGAAACACGCCTATACAAATACATAGTAAACTTTACCGCCGAAAAAACTAAAATGTTAAGGTAAAATAATGTGATATTTTTCTTATTTCTGCTCAAAATATAGATCGCGGGTATTCGTTAGAACCGCCTCACTGTAAAACTGGGGTTAACCTTATTTTTCTTATTTCTGCTCAAAATATAGATTGTTGGTACTTATTAGAATCGCCTCATCGTGGTTTGGAACATATAAACAGTTCAAATCTTTAACATAAAGATTTTAAAATAAAATAACAATTCTAAGTCCATGACCTTGAGCCTGAGGTCACGGGCTGGGGTATTGCTGAATAAATTTCTGGACCTATATCTATCATCATACAAAACATAAACCAAATCAATCATATGGTTTGGAAAATCGGAGCTCTTAAAAAATCTTTAGCGTAAAAAATGTCGCCAACGCCGATTCCAAAGCCACTAATTCGAAAACTAATACGAACGCAAACGCTAACGCTTACGCCAATGCCGACGCCGAGGTTATGAAATTGTGAGCATCGCCCGAAATTCCAGTGCAGTTTCGAACAGCAGAACTATAACCTATTGATTAAGCTGGTGGCATCCTAGCTTAACAGTGAATCTTAACAGCAGCTTTTTGAGTTATTACAATGTCACTCACCTGCGACAGAGTGGAATTTTTTTTCATCTCCAAAATGCTACTTTTCTAATGAAATTCGTGATATTTTTTCTCATTTATACTGCAAACATAGGTTGTGGGTGCTCGGATTCCAACGAGTACCCCCAAGCTATGTCTTGGAGCAGAAATAATATTTAATTACATATTGTACACCCTCGAAAACCTCAGTTTTCTCTTTAAAATGTGGGGTCCAAGGGATGGGCGGAGGGGGGTGGGGTATTCATTTCACGGACTGGATCACGTGATGTAAAATTTAGGGTAAAAAAGAAAGCCATGAATCAGAGTAAAGGACACGACAATAATCTGGCAGTAGACTAGAATAAAACCACCAGTTCGATCACATATATCAGAACATCAAGTTTCTCTCTCATTTAAAAAGTTCATGCCATCGAGAAAACACGCCTTTATAATTTTGACCCCCTTGAACTCCACTTTTATATAGAAAAACTGGGGTTAACAGGGGTTAACCTTATTTTCACTTTTTTCTACTCTAAAAATATAAATTATGGGTACTTGTTAGAACCGCCTCATTGAGGCGGTTATAACGAGTACCCACCAATTTTTTGAGCAGAATTAAGAAAAAACAATACAATTTTTCATCTTAAAATTTTCGTTTTTTGGTGGTAAATTTTACAATGTATTTGTATAGGCGCGTTTTCGTAACGCTGTGGTCGTCGTCATACAGTATTAAACAGAAGTGAAGGCAATGAAAGGGAATCGATACAATCACCTCAGCCACCCCCATCCAAGACGCAAAGTGCGAAAGAAGCACGAATATAAAAACAACTTTACCATATTAAATACAAACGTCACAAGCGGGAAGCCAAATGGAAAGTTACTTTCCCACACAATTGTCAAACAGAAATTATAGAAATAGAAAAAAGATATTATCAATACATAAATGCAAAGACGAGCTATAACGAAAATAATCCATAACAGAAGAACCTCCTCGGAACTGCCAGTCAAAAGGTAAAAAGTAACTGACCTTTTGGTTTTCCGCTAGTGATGTTTCCATTAGTGTCTAGTTGTTTCATGTTTGTGTTTCTTTCCCCTGGTGTCTCTGATGGGAGCTCATCACGAAAACAGACCTGTATAATTTTGACCCCCTTGAACCCCGCTTTTATATAGTTAAACTGGGGTTTCCGGGGGTATACCTTATTTTGCTTATTTCTGCTCTAAAATATAGATTGTGGGTACTCGTTAGAACCGCCTCGATGAGGCGGTTCTAACGAGTGTCCACAATCTATATTTTAAGCTGAAATAAGAAAAAATATCGCAATTTTTTATCTTAAAATTTTCATTTTTTCGGCGATAAAGGTGGCAATGTATTTGTATAGGCGTGTTTGCGTAATGGTGTGTTAATTGTATCGATTCCTGATCATTGCCTTCACTTCTATTTTTAAATCGGTTTTAATTGGCTACAATTCTCGCCCTCGGTTCTGTCGTGGTTTGGACAAATTATTTGTTCTGTCCACGTGAAGGCTTTCTAACTAATCAGTGCAACATCTCCGAGAACATAAAAATTACCACACGTGTAATAACACTTTGGCGGGATTAAGTAACGTCATGACGACGTCCATGTCAACAATGCATTTTTTGTGTGCAAAATTTGTCAAATTCAAATGCGATAA
The DNA here is from genome assembly GCA_963580285.1 of Lucinisca nassula. NCBI lineage: Eukaryota > Metazoa > Mollusca > Bivalvia > Lucinida > Lucinidae > Lucinisca > Lucinisca nassula. Next base: position 12,446,142 of record OY757018.1, read on the forward strand.
AATCCAATTTATTGTGGTCATATGATAAACAGAATCTTACACTCGTGGTCATTTCATATGAAATTTATGAAACTCGCCGAAGGCTCGTTTCATAAATATCATATAAAATGACCACTCGTGTAAGATCCTCTTTTCAGGTCACTAGGTCATTGTGTCATAACTTTGAACAGTTTGAGATATTGCCGTTGTGTTGTTTTTTTTTAGGTTCCTTGTGACAAGGGGCGTCCCACTCATACAAAACTATATGACCTGTGACCCAGAACTTAACCTGTGACCTACGTTATCGTGACTTATGAACCATTTGAGATAGAGCCTAATATTTGGCATGTATGTTCAAACGAATACAAAGATGAAACAACGATGAGGGCTCGACAGAAGGAAAAAACTAAAATGCTGGAGGAAAAGAAAACTACCATTTAGACTCCCGCCCGCAGGCGTGCAACAAAACAGCGTTGGAAAATTTGTCAAGAAGCACAAATGATTCCTGTCGCAGGGCACCTATGCTCTGTGCAATCTCAGTCATGTTTTGTATCTGTAAAATCTCTGCATGTTTCACTAGAACAAAGACTGAATCCGAAAAATGTCATTTAATTAGGCTGCATTACGTTTCATAATGAACGGGCGTCTACATGACTGTCGCCGTTTGCTTTCCAGATATATGGGAAGATTTTGTTGATATTTTTTTCACGAATTCCGATTAAAATCATGATTGTTAGATTCTCCTCTTGACGACCCCATGACACTTTTTAACGCCTTCATTAAGCATGCGTGATTTGGATTTTAATGGACTGTTATCTGCAACCAACAGTTTTAGATAAAAGGAAAAAAGTAAACGCCTGACATGGCTACGCAAAAATGTCTTTATGACAACATGCCTACGCAAAAATGTTTTCAAACAAGAGCCTGCTAGAACGGTCTCATGTTCAGGTTCAAACAACTTCGAACGTGTCCAGTTTGCTTTCGTACGATTTGTAACATTCTAGACAAAGGTAGTGTTGAATATTTTAACACCTCTATGTGTCCTAATTAATTAGTTCAATAAAGGTAGCTGAGTTGTCTACTGTTTGGGAAAGTGCTGCTACATGTAAATTTGTTTGTTTGTTTGTTTGACTTGGGGTTAAACGTTCCCGTTAGCATTTTAGGTCATTTTTTGAGACGTTGCTACCAATTTTGTGGGACGTTTCAAGCCCTGCCGCCCAATGAAACCAATAGGGTTTATATGCATGGACGATAAGACTCGCACCACTTTGCCTGGGCAAGTACTACATGAAACTTTTCCTCATTCAAATTATGGAAAAAAATCTATCTCAGCTGTTCGAGGAACATAGAATAGTCCAAGGAGATAATCTATGTGATTTAACTTTACCGATACCTAGACTGACTCATCACATAATACTTTCAAATCACTTCTTCTGGAATAAATAAGATTCGAATTCAGATAAATCATCACACCCACACCATGGTTGGATCTATCTTTTGTGTAGGGGTCACCAAAAATGTCTGATAAGAACAGCATATCATTAGTGATGCTATGATCAAGATGTGTCTCTGTGAAACAGTGTATATCAAAATCTGCGAAATTAACCTTAATATATATATTCAATTTTATTTCTTATACTCCTTATATTAATATGAAATACTAAGAGGTCAGTCGATGTGTTAGATGGGCCAGAATTCGGTTCTATATCAAACGACTGGAGCAAAAGCAATTAAAATATAAACTTAGAATTTAGATCACTAGTGTTGTCTATTAGAAAAGCATTTTCGGACCTAAGATAGTATTTTATAGCAAGCAGAATACTATTCAAAAAGAGAAAAGTCCTGTACGTAAAATAGACACGTCTATGGCCACAAACTGTGGCGGAATCATGAAACAGACCTATGGAGGCTCTCCATTGATCTATAAGAATGTCTGATAGGGAACCTCCTTAACCCCGTCAACACTCCCTCCAACCAATTTTTTTTCCTCCTGTTTAATTCGGTCTTCATGTTGTTAATTTAGAATTTGAAGCTGATTTTATGTCGTTTTGAATGTTCTGTAACACTGTCAATGTCATCTGACCTTTTGGTTTTCTTTTTTGGTTTTGGGATGGTACCTTGTTTTGGGACAGAATCTTTTTTTCTATGGCGTCTACAGACCTGCTGCTATCATTTTCTACGAGTGAAGGTAGGCTCCACATTAGGTCTGTAGCCATAGCTTGCTTCTATTTTGGCGAAAAAGGGAATTCTTTCCTTTCGTTCCCCGATGTTTGTTTTATTACGAGCCACACATTCTCTGTTGTTATAAATAACATTTTTCCACTTTTGCTCTGCTTGTTTTGCACTTGTTTTACATTTCCCACTGACATTTTCGTTTATTTTATCTTCAATCTTTTCCCAAATGTCGCTTTTCTTGATACCAGGCTTTGAGAGTGAGTCTTCATACTTGGCGTGGAGGTCAATTAATATCAGTGTGAACGGTTCAGTCCATTTGAATGTTGAACATGTATCAGATTTATCTGGTGGTCCCTTAGCTGCATCTGAGGAATCTTCTGAAAACAAAAACCACCACCAACAACAAAAAAAGCTTTTCTGAGAATATTTGTAAGACTCAGATTAAGGGCCGGTTCCTTATGGAGGACCGATATCCAAATCATGGGTCACATCAAGGGCCGTTTCTATCCCACATCAAGGGCAGATTACGTCGCATAAAAGGCTTTAAACGTTACGTTTCGCTGCAAAAATGACGTTACTTTAACGATCAAAAATGTTATAACAGCCCCTTCTCTGCAGTCTGAGAAAACAGCATTTTCACTTATTGCACATAATGGAGTTTCGTTTCGAATTATGAAAACAACTAGGTAAAGTAGAAGTAAAACAAAGATCAGGAATTGATACAATTAACTTACTCCACCCATAAAAGACACAAAAGGGAAAGAAATACAAACATTAAGCGACCAGATCATAATGGAAACCTAAAGAAAGGAAGGTCATAAGGACAGTTACTTTCCCACAAAATTGCCATATGGCCATCCAAAATTAAAAGACACAAGTGATACACACAGTAAGTAACAAACAACAACATAAATAAATCGCCACAGAAGAGCCGCCTTGGAACGGTCAGTGGAAGATTTCCACTGGGGGGGCTTAAATCGATTTTACGTGGCCACAATCCTCGCCCTTACTTCCGTCGCGATTTAGACAAATAATTTGTTCAGTCCGCATAAAGGCCTCCTAACTCATCAGTGCAACATCTCCGTGAACACAAAAATCAAAGAACCACAGAGGGTACTCGACAGCAAGAAACCACTGAATTGCTGGAGCAAAAGAAAACCAACAGTTAGACTCCGATGAGCCCGACCAGAGACAGAGCATGAGGCAGCAACCAGCATTATCTCTCTAATTCTCAATAAGCCTTTACGTTGGAGCCGTCATAGAATCTGAGGCCTGACCCACCGGCGTGCAATTAAAGAGGGAAGCAAAGTTGCCAACCGTGATTGGGTTAACTACCATGCATGCAGTCTGTCGTATAATATCCATGTTGTACCCAATCTTTTTATATCGAAGATTGATTTTACGAAATTGGGTGCTGAAGTCATTGCGGTTATATATTTTTCTGAATTTATATACTAAGTCACCATAAAATTCCAGTTCCGATAGACCTTGTTGCAGAAGAGATTTAAGTCCAATATTGAATTTTGAAATTAAATCAGAATGGCGTCTATAAAATTTTGAAAATGCTTTGCGTAGTTTATGGTACCGATGACCCTGATTAAGGAGTTTAGCCGTTAATAATTTATTACGAGTGTTGAAGTCAGTTACATGACTACACACTCTAGCAAATCGAATTAATTGTGAAATATAAACGCCATAGGATGGCGCACGAGGAACATCACCATCCAAAATAGGAAAATTTACAATCTCAAAATCAAAGTCATCGCGTTTATCATAAATTTTGCACGAAACAAATCCATCCAAAAAAGATAGATGTAAATCCAAAAACGGGGCCTCGGTATCAGAAGAATTTGCTTTATTTAACTGAAGTTCTAGGGGGTAAATCTGACTGATCAAACCATCAAAATAGGTATTATCAATATTTAATAAATCATCTAAATATCTAGAAGTGGAGCTAAAAGCTTCAATTATTATTATTGGTTATCAATGGAAAGCGACAAAATGAAGTCTCTTTCATAACAATACAAGAACAGATCAGCCACAAGAGGTGCGCAATTAGTACCCATCGGAATACCCACAATTTGTCTAAATAACTTAGTACCGAATCTAATATAAATATTGTCAAGTAAAAGGTGAGGGCATCACACACTTTCTGACATCCTTCGTGAATGTTGCTAACTAGGTCGCAATTAATTCGATTTGCTAGAGTGTGTAGTCATGTAACTGACTTCAACACTCGTAATAAATTATTAACGGCTAAACTCCTTAATCAGGGTTATCGTTACCATAAACTACGCAAAGCCTTTTCAAAATTTTATAGACGCCATTCTGATTTAATTTCAAAATTCAATATTGAACTGTTAACCCAATCACGGTTGGCAACTTTGCTTCCCTCTTTAATTGCACGCCGGTGGGTCAGGCCTCAGATTCTATGACGGCTCCAACGTAAAGGCTTATTGAAAATTAGAGAGATAATGTCGGTTGGTGCCTGATGCTCTGTCTCTGGTCGGGCTCATCGGAGTCTAACTGTTGGTTTTCTTTTGCTCCAGCATTTCAGTGGTTTCTTGCTGTCGAGTCCTCACCGTTGTCTCACCTCTGTGGTTCTTTGATTTTTGTGTTCACGGAGATGTTGCACTGATGAGTTAGGAGGCCTTCATGCGGACTGAACAAATTATTTGTCTAAATCGCGACGGAAGTAAGGGCGAGGATTGTGGCCACGTAAAATCGATTTAAGCCCCCCAGTGGAAACATTCCACTGACCGTTCCAAGGCGGCTCTTCTGTGGCGATTTATTTATGTTGTTGTTTGTTACTTACTGTGTGTATCACTTGTGTCTTTTGGTTTTGGATGGCCATATGGCCATTTTGTGGGAAAGTAACTGTCCTTATGGCCTTCCTTTGTTTAGGTTTCCATTATGGTCTGGTCGCTTAATGTTTGTATTTCTTTCCCTTTGGTGTCTTTTATGGTTGGAGTAAGTTAATTGTATCAATTCCTGATCTTTGTTTTACTTCTACTTCACTAACTTTCAGTTTCCTACAAATCTCATCTGACAAGTTGTTTCAAATACATTTCATATAGCTCATGAGGTGATACCTATTTGACAAAAGCATCATTGCTTGGGTTTTGTAAAGGGGACAATAAGACTATATGCGCCCTTTTGGTATCACAAGTTTCAATTTTTTTACCGAAAGTAACAATATACACAGCTAGAAATGTGCACTGATGAATCTAAAGTACTTTAGGCTCTTACATATTATTTCAGGTTTTGGCCATTTTTAAAATTCTCAAAAGCATGTAATTTACTATTGGCCATTTGGCCATTTTGTGGGAAAGTAACTGTCCATTTGGCTTTCCGCTATCGATGTTTCCATTAGGGTCCAGTTGTTTCATGTTTGTGCTTCTTTCCCTTTAGTGGCTCTGATGGGAGCTATGGATTAATTGTTTCGATTCCTGGTCATTGCCTTCCATTCTATTCCGACTGCTGAAAGCATATATGCTACAGGTAAACGAGTTTGTATTTTAATAAATTGACTACGTGGCTTATCCTAAATAACGACAGGCAATCAGCAAACTCAATGTCTGTGTATGAGGCGGTACTTGACCTTCATCTATTCCATCCTCGTCATATATATGTTTGTCTATCTTATCCCCGTCTTCGACAATGTTGAGAATCAAGGGATGAATCTTCCTGGCAGCAAGCTTGCCCATTACATTAAGTTTGCCCTGAACTGCGGTATACAGCTCCTCTGTGTAGGCCTGTAAGTAAACCATGACAACATTAAGAATGATGTATACTTGTGTAATGCAATCGCTGAATTTAAACACCGCTTTGCTGCTCGGGACACCAATTTGTAGATACATTATGTAGCAGGTCAACATTTTCTTTCTCAGTGAATTTCATATCCAATATAATTTTGTTTGAAAAACTATTTATATACGCGTGTTTTGCCTGTTCATGTTTGAAACCTATGCTTTACCCCGATACCAACTAATGAGGTCCATGCATTATGTTTAATTTGATTCGATGGAGGTATTACATCCTCGTCAACACATTCTAGGTCACTTTGGAGATGTTACTTCCGAAATGTGGAACTTTTACCAAACCAAGGGTGAAATTACATCCCAAGGCCTGTTGTCCCTAGACAACGCGTTCATAACGAAACTTCTGTAATCTACGGTCGGTCCGACTCATATTACTTTAGCTGGGCAGGCTTATTGTTTTATTTTGGATAGCCTATTGGCCATTTTGTGGGAAAGTAACTGTCCTTTTGGCTTTCCGCTATTGATGTTTCTATTAGGGTATTTTGTTTCATGCTTGCTTTTTCTTTCCCTTTTGGTGTCTCTGATAGGAGCTATTGATCATTGCCTCCACTTCTATTTTAGCAACAGGCACAGAAGCACCATGCCACCATATATGTTTCTCATAGCCCCGATAAGCGGGTCACTAATTTTACAAATTTTGAAAATAAAATTTTAAAATATTAAGAAATATAGTGGTTTTTTTCCAAAGTCAAAAAAGTATGTCGTATCCAAACCTATATCACAAAAGATAAATGATTTAAAACTCCTCAAAATACAGTAAAAGTCCTATATTAAGACCACCTTTGGAACTTTCAAAAGAGGTCTTTAATACCACTTTTGAACAGTTCCAAAGGTGGTTCCATATTGGTGATGCTGGGTGTAGATAAAACTGAAACCTTCTCAGTAAGCTATTAAAAGCAGATTTAGTCTTAATTTTAGGTGGTCTTAATAGCGGAATTTCATTGTATTGGACCAAATTAACATCCGTGAGATCATTGAAACATACCTCTAATTAATAAGATTTTCAAACATTTTATAACATTTTTTCTGGGTTATAAAACTTGCTTAGCCCAAGTGAAATAATGTGTTACCGATCTTAACAATAACGGGTATGTCGGCTGGTTCGATCTTCTTCCTGAGCTCCTCCGTAACAACTTCAGAATCTGCCAAATAAGATTTCATGGTCTCCATTGAAATGTACTTGTGAAAGTGGACAGATATCAATGAACTAAGGGACCCAAGTGGTACCGCATAACCTGGAAAGAATAATGACAACAGTGTTGACAATAATTTATGATTCGGAAAGTCACCGTCGACAAATTGCACGACCCGCAGAAAAAGCAACCGACTGAAGTCGGTTTTTTCTAAGAGTGCCCTAAAATCACCGTGTCATTCTGTCATTCTGTCAGTCTGTCATTCTGTCTGTCCGTCCGTAACCCGTTTGTGAAAATTGGTGATAGTGACTTAACCGCTTGGAATATTTAAACAATTTTTGGCATACTGATAGATATCAATAAGATCTAACCAATGAACTTACGAAATATTACATTCCATTTAGTATAGCCTCGCCGAGGCGAAAAATGTGAAAATTTTCGAACATTTTTGAACTGCTTCTCCTCGGAAACCGTTGGGCCGATTGAAGTCAAATTTCATATGGAGCCTCTACGGGATGGGGGAAACCAAAATTTGTTCATGGGGTCAAGGTCACAGGACCAAAATGGCCGCCAAGCCATATATGGTTTGTCTGTCTGTCCGTCCGTAACCCGTAAGTGAAAATTGGTGATAGTGACTTAACCGCTTGGAATATTTAATTAATTTTTGGCATACTGATGGATATCAATGAGATCTAACCAATGAACTTGCGAAATATTACATTCCATTTAGTATAGCCTCGCCGAGGCGAAAAATGTGAAAATTTTCGAACTTTAGTATAGCCTCGCCGAGGCGAAAAATGTGAAAATTTTCGAACTGCTTCTCCTCGGAAACCGTTGGGCCGATTGAAGTCAAATTTCATATGGAGCCTCTATGGGATAGGGAAACCAAACTTTGCTCATGGGGTCCAGGTCACATGACCAAAATGGCCGCCAAGCCATATATGGTAAAAACCCTTCAAAAATAGTCTTCTCCAGAACCACTGGGCAGATTTCCACGAAACTTGATAAATAGCATCTGGGATGTAGGCTTATCATAAATTGCTAAAATGGTGACCCTGGGTTGACCTTGACCTTCTTTGGGTCCGTCCGTAACCCGTTTGTGAAAACTGGTGATAGTGACTTAACCGCTTGGAATATTTAAACAATTTTTGGCATACTGATAGATATCAATGAGATCTAACCAATGAACTTACGAAATTTTACATTCCATTTAGTATAGCCTCGCCGAGGCGAAAAATGTGAAAATTTTCGAACATTTTTGAACTGCTTCTCCTCGAAAACCGTTGGGCCGATTGAAGTCAAATTTCATATGGAGCCTCTATGGGATGGGGGAAACCAAAATTTGCTCATGGGGTCAAGGTCACATGACCAAAATGGCCGCCAAGCCATATATGGTTTGTCTGTCTGTCCGTCCGTAACCCGTTTGTGAAAATTGGTGATAGTGACTTAACCGCTTGGAATATTTAAACAATTTTTGGCATACTGATAGATATCAATGAGATCTAACCAATGAACTTGCGAAATATTACATTCCATTTAGTATAGCTTCGCCGAGGCGAAAAATGTGAAAATTTTCGAACTGCTTCTCCTCGAAAACCGTTGGGCCGATTGAAATCAAATTTCATATGGAGCCTCTATGGGATGGGGGAAACCAAAAATTGCTCATGGGGTCCAGGACACATGACCAAAATGGCTGCCAAGCCATATATGGTCTGTCTATCTGTCCGTCCGTAACCCGTTTGTGAAAATTGGTGATAGTGACTTAACCGCTTGGAATATTTAAACAATTTTTGGCATACTGATAAATATCAATGAGATCTTATCAATGAACTTGAGAAATATTACATTCCATTTAGTACAGCCTTGCCGAGGCGAATAATGTGAAAATTTTCGAACTGCTTCTCCTCGGAAATCGTTGGGCCGATTGAAGTCAAATTTCATATGGAGCCTCTACGGGATGGGGGAAACCAAAATTTCCTCATGGGGTCCAGGTCACATGACCAAAATGGCCGCCAAGCAATATTTGGTAAAAAACCTTCAAAAATAGTCTTCTCCAGAACCACTGTGCAGATTTCCACGAAACTTGATAAATAGCATCTGGAACGTAGGCCCATCATAAATTGCTAAAATGGTGACCCTGGGTTGACCTTGACCTTCTTTGTGCCTAGGTCAAACTTTGACACATATGCTTTTGTGTTGGATTTTATCCTGCAAACGATTCAGAATACAGTACTAAAGTATAAGATATATTTTTGCTCCTTACGATAAGGCGCATTTATTGGGGGAACCGTTTTATGTCCAGGTCACATGACCAAAATGGCCGTCATACCCATATATGGTAACACTCATAAAGCTAAAAGCATCCGGCGGGTCGTGCACTTCAGCTGAAGCACTGGTTACAGGCATATGTCAAGGGAAATGTTCGCTAGATTTCATGGGTGGGTTTAGGGTCTTTGAAAGCATTCTTACTGAGTGTCAACATAGTTTCCGCAGTCAAAGGTCTTGTGAAACATAACTAGTCCAATTTCACCATGACACTGTAAGCAATCTGGATGCAGCCATTAACTGTGGCCACAAACAGACTGACTAAATCATCATGGACTTTGCCAAGACATTTGACAAGATAACACACAGAAGACTATTGTACATACTGGAATACTATGGGATAAGAGGATCAACACATAAGTGGATAAGCTCATGGCTCTCGGGGCGAACACAACAAATTGTACTTGATGGCCAATCGTCCGATCCAGTCCCAGTTTTATCTTGTGACCCACAAACAGGTCCATTTCTTAGTATTAATAAATGATCCACCCGATAAAGTAGAAGTAAAACAAAGATCAGGGATTGATACAATTAACTTACTCCACCCGATAAAACCAGATCACCTGATTGATTTGTACTCTATAGGAACATATACTCTCCTTCTGGCTGTCTTATTTTACAAGATGACCTGGACAGACTAGCACAGTGGAGGGCCGATTGGCAGATGAAGTTCAATGTGGCCAAATTCATTCGATGAGGGTGTCACGACATCTTCCTGACAATCAGATTAAGTTTTATTATTCACTACACCAGCAAACATTGGAGCAGGTTCAATCCGTATCGATCATCATCATTGACGATCTTGATTGGGGTCATCATATTTCAGAGATAACATCAAAAGTAACAAGGATACTTTAGGATTTCTAAGACGTAATTTGGCTTTTGCACATAGGCAGATAAAGGATGTTGCATACGCCCTCAGCTTGAATATGCATCACTCATTTGGCATCCCCATTTTAAAATGAAGATTTAGCAGGTTGGGAAGGTTCAGAGGACAGCCACTCGATTGCCATGTCGGCAATGGTGAAATAAGAGTAGCGTCGTTGACATGCTTATCGAGCTGGAGTGGCTGCCCCTTGAGGCCAGTCGTAAGCAGTCCTTCTTAATCTTCTTTTATAAGATACACTCTTGATAAAGATAAATACATGCACTTGACCCCTGTAACAGCTTCAACTCAAACAATGCACCAAATGTACATAACACTCAATATCATAGGTGATGCCCTAAAGCATTCTTTTTTTCCAGAACTATTCCTCAGTGTAACGTAGTGGGGTACCGTAGGCCTATGTCGTATAGTGTTCTGTGCATTACTTCGCTTTTATAACACAATGAATAAAGTCTTTCCAAAAGTTTTCTAAGTTTTAATTTTCATTTCATTTCATTTCCGCGACAGCCCAAAATGTGTATGAGATTAATTTCTATCTGATACTTTCAAAAATGGGATCTTGTCCTAACCAGCTAGGATCTCTCTACATCTTTAAACCCAAATTCAGATCTAACTAACGTGTTCACAACTGGGCCTTATATATGTTCTCTGAGCAATTCTAACATTTTACAATTCATGTTTACACCCTTATTATTTGTGCAAACGTCAATCATACTGCATAATTTCAGGACGCTACCACGCAATTATTTAAAGATTATTGTTTTCCTAAATTCCTTTAAAAGCTTACTGCACCTTTTTAATTGACATGAATTAAAACACACACCCTTATAACTGACATAAACAATAATATGTGCTCGTGTGATAGGCATATGTATATACAACTACCCCTTTTGAGTGGCATATCCATATACATTTTATAATTATGTAAGTTTTGTTTACTGCACCTGCATGTCTCTAGAAACTGATAAACACCAGGTGTCACTGCGTAATCACATATTTTATATGTCAAATGACGATTTGAATTCGTTTCAATTTACTTGAATCCGTTCCGGTATAAACAAGACATGTAAATCCAGTTGAGAAAGTACAATGCATCAATTTATAGCCTGTTAGCAAAACCAATATTTTATAGAAAGAAAGATTCTTCATTAAGCTTTAACAGTTTAGAATGTAAACTAACTGTTAATATGACATGCCTTTACGACCCACCAACTCTATAGATCATACAAGGCTAGTATCTTAGGACCCTTCAACATTAAATGTCATACCTGTTATACATGTTATATGCTCAAAGAACGACTTTGTTATATCAGTGGAATAGTTTTTCCTCATCTGCGATAAATGCCCAGATCGCAGGGGAATTTTAACCTGTACAGTATAGATTGGGACTCAGAGTTTTTTGGGTGTTTGTTTTTTGTTTGTTTGTATTGTATTTTAACGGCCTAGTCAACACTATTTGGGTCATTTTTTGAGCCGGTCAGTTTACCCATCCACACTTTTCCTGAGCCCAGTGGAATTCGTTTCCGCTGACTGTTCCAAGGCGGTTCTTCTGTCGTGGTTTATTTTTGTTATAGTGTTTCTTTGAGTGTTTGTGTCGCTTATATTATTTTATTTTTGGCCATTTTGTGGGACAGTAACTGTCCTTTTGGCTTTCCGCTATTTATGTTTCCATTAGGGTCTGTTGTTTGATGTTTGTGTTTCTTACCCTTTGGTGTCTCTGATGGGAGCTGTGGGTTAATTGTATCGATTCCTGATCATTGCCTCCACTTCTACTTATCTGTCTAAATGTTGGTTTTCTTTTGCTTCAGAATTTCAGTGGTTTCTTGCTGTCGAGTCCTCACCGCTGTTTCATCTCTGTGGTTGTTTGATGTTTGTGTTCTCGGAGATGTTACACTGATGAGTTAGGAGGCCTTCATGGGTACGGAACAAATCTGCCTAAATTGCGATGGAAGTAAGGGTGAGGATTGTGGTCACGTAAAATCGATTAAAGCCCCTAGTGGAATTCGTTTCACTGACCGTTCCAAGGCGGTTCTTCTGTCGCCGTTTATTTTTGTAATGACTTGTCTTTCAATGTGTGTTTCACTTATAGTATTTTGTTTTAGATAGCCAATTGGCTATTTTGTGGGAAAGTAACTGTCCTGTTTGTTTTCGGCCAATCTTTCCATTAGGGTATAGTTGTTTCATGTCTGTGTTTCATTCCATTTGGTGTCTCTGGTGACAGTTGTTGGTCAATTGTATCGGTTCCTGATCATTACCTTCACTTCTATTCTATACGCAGGTGGTTAACCAGTACAGTGCACATTCTTTAGCCAGAAACTGACAACTGCCCTTTATGAATCAGCGGAAGGGAGAGAATGACCGTTGAAAAGATTTCATGATCAATCCCCACGAAAGAATGTTGCTGACCCCGGCAGGTATCGAAACCACATCATCCTGTTCACCAAACAGACGCGCATCCTACTGAGCTACCGAGGCTGTCGGGACTTAGAGGTATGCTTATCAGATTGTAAACAGTTTTAATGACTCATCCAGTGACCCCCTTTTAAAGGCATTTATTCTTAGACAGTAGGACCCACCGTGTGTTCATAATTGTTTTATTGCCCCCTGTGATATACTGTCTATAGCAGATCAAAGGCGGCCTTTAATAGGGTGATTAGTAGCTCCTGTTGAATCCCCTGACTGAGGCACTAAAGAGGAAAATCAATGAGGTACACTGTTGTTAACAGTTAGTCAATTATTGATTTTCCCCAAGAAGGCCCCTTACCTGTTGCAGACAGAGGACTTCCTTTAGTCAGCACTGAGGGCTACATAATATTATGTAATGAAATGATAGTCCTCAATAATCAAGAATAAATGCCTTTAAGCTAGATTCAAAATTTAGCCACCCACCCAACTTAGGTATGACCAAATATGATCGTCTCAGTATATAAAGATAGATATATGACAGCTCATCCTTTAAACAATCTTACAAGCTTAATGTTAATGGGAAATCTAGTTCTCGCAAACGTCATTCAGTTTTCCACTACTTTTTACCCAAAAACCTATGGGGAAAATCTTAACTCACATACCCGTATCAGCATATGTGTTGATAAAAACCAAATACAGGCACACGTTGCATTTTGTATAGGAAGTCACGTAACACTTTCGTTAATAGGTTACGTCACTTACAGCGTCATCGTACAGAAATGGTGTACGTCTTATGAAACAAACTGGACTATTTAGTTGTGATAGACAGATATGCAAGAAAATGAATCTACATATACATGGGTTTGTGATATGGATTGAAAAAAATATCCTCTGGATCACTGGATGGGCATCACTTGGCACAGCCTCATGACGCCCAAACAGTGACCCTTGGGTGGATATTTTTAGGTGTACGTAACAGCTATGATAGATTTTTATAATCTATGAGGGGATTGCTTGTAGGGTCTATAACACCTGTACGCTTATTCAAGTTATAAAGCGCTCAATGACAATGCGAGCTGTATAAATTTATAGGAATACTCTAGGCTTATTTCAAACAGAGACTACGCTGATCAGACTGGGTAGATACCACACTTTCTTGCAAACCAAATAAGGGAATCCATTGTTTTAGCTTTGGATAGAAATTATGTTCTAACCCTGGTGTTCTTACCCAAAGTCGAATATTCTCGCGTGTTTGATAAATGCACTGGTTGAATACGACCACCTATGCGCCGTCGTTAAGGTTGACGTCACAGCACGTTACGTGACGTCACTAAACATTACTGTAGTGTCAATAAATATGACGGATGTCGGTATCCGAAAGGACTGCAGCATTAAAACATCCGCACTAAGAAATGGAAGGTATGCAATAAAAAGAATCCTATACGGGTGTGAGGGGTGGATAGAAAAATCCGTCCCTCGGGATTAATGTCCGGCATCACTCGGCAAGCCTCGTGATGCCCGAGTGACCCTTGGGACGGATTTTTCCATCCAACCCTGCACATCCATATAAGATTCTTATATGATTTATGTATTGGCTGGTAAGGACATAAAATTATTTTGTCACGTCACAGCTTATAACTATTGTTTTGTATACAAAGGCAAACCCCGTGAATCTTTGAGGAAAGGATCGATATCTACAACCCAAAAGGTGACTTGCGGTGCTGGTTGTTCTATGGGTATGGTTCTAGTGTCATTCTATTTTATTTTGCTTTTTTATACAAAACTTTTCTGCATTTTGTCCTGCATTATCGTAATGCGATGCACACACTCAAAGACAAACAATAACAAAAATAAACCGCGACAGAAGAACCGCTTAGCCAGTTGGCCATTTTGTGGGAAAGTAACTGTCCTTTTGGCTTTCCGCTATTGATGTTTCCATTTGGGTCCATTTGTTTCATATTTGTCTTCGTCCAAAAAGTAAAAAAAAAAAAAAAAAACAAAAAAAAAAAAAAAAAAACGTTTATTTTAGACAAAATACTTGTCCTGCAAACCTGACTTCACCGTTCCAAAGCGGTTCATTCGTCGCGCTCCTTTTTCGTTTCTTTTTTATATATTTTGTTATAGTTCGTCTTTGAATGCGAGAAAATAACTATTATTTGAGCCCCGCCAAGCGAATTTGTGTCTTCGAGCATTCCGTCATGACAAATTTTAACTGCGCATGCCCAGCCATTCAGAGGGGCCAGGGATATGGCTTTCTGTCTGAAGGTTCCTCTTGATTCACCGCTTGTATGAGCGAGCAGCAAAGGTTCTGGCGAGACTGCGCGGATGCGCAGGCTCGCCTGAACCTTCGCTGCTCGCAAAGGCGATAAGTACCAAAATCGCTTGACGGGGCCCAACTATTCTTTTGGCTTTCCGCTATTGATGTTTTCGTTAGGGCGTAGATATCTCATGTTTTTGGTGTCTCTGATGGGAGCTGTGGTCGATTCCTGATCATTGCCTTCCCTTCTATTTTTCAAGTTGATCAAAATCATATAGGCGTGTTTTCGTGATGAAATAATTAAGATGCTATAAAGGAAGAATAAATAAAAGCAAATGCCTCAATCAGGACCAGAACATGACACAGTCCGTGCAGTAACGGGCCATAAAGAAACAGCAACTCACGAACTCCTTCCACCTTAAAATGGTTTAATGCAGTAACCTTTGCCTTAAAAAAGTAGAAGTGAAGGCAATGATCATGAATCGATACAATTAATCCAAACCTCCCATCAGAGACACCAAAGGGAAAGAAACACAAACCTAGAACCTAATGAAAACATCAATAGCTGAAAGCCAAAAGGACAGTTACTTTCTAACAAAATGGCCAATTGGCTAAGCGGTTCTTCTGTCGCGGTTTATTTTTGTTATTGTTTGTCTTTGAGTGTGTGCATCGCATTACGATAACACATCCGTGTAACATAGTACATTTTCCAAACCTCAAAAAAGGCAATTTTTCTTATGAAAATTTGTGATATTTTTCTTATTTGTACTCCAAACATAGGTTTTGGGTGCTCGTTAGAACCGCCTCAATGTCTTGGAGCATGAGTAAGGAAAATAGTGTTTCCCCCCATAAACCCCAGTTTTCTCCATATAAAGTGGGGTTTAGGGGGTCTTTATCTCACGGACTTGTTCACGTGATGGTTTATGTTATTTTGTTTAAGATAGCCAATTGGCCATTTTGTGGCAAAGAAACTATCCTTTTGGCTTTCCGCTATTGATGCTTTCATTAGGGTCTAGTTGTTACATGTTTGTGTTTCTTTTGGTGTGAGCTGTGGGTTAATTGTATCGAGTCCTGATCATTACCTTCATTTCTTTTTTCAATGGGATCAAAATCATATAGGCGTGTTTTCGTGATGAAAAAAATTAAGATGGTATAAAGGAAGAACGAATAAAATCAACTGCCTCAATCAGGATCAAACATGACAGTAACAGACCATAATGAAACAGCAACTCACGAACTCCTTCCACCTTAGAATGGTTTGAAGCAATAATCTTTGCCTTCAATAAAAATAGAAGTGAAGACAATGATCAGGAATCGATACAATTAACCCACACCTCTCAAAAGAACTGTTACTTTCTCACATTCAAAGACGTACTATAACAAAATATAAAAAAAAAGAAAAGAAAAAGGAGCGCGACGAAAGAACCGCTTTGGAACGGTGAAGTCAGGTTTACAGGGAAAGTATATTGTCTAAAATAAACATTTTTTTTTATTATTTGGACGATCTTCTGAATAGAAGTGAAGGCAACGATCAGTAATCGATACAATTAACCCACAGCTCCCATCAGAGACATCAAAAGGGAACGAAACACAAACATGAAATGAGTTGACCCTAATTGAAAAAACCAATATCGGAAAGCCAAAAGTCAGTTTCTCCCAAAATGGCCAACCGGCTAACCAAGCGATGCGCCGACCTCGGTAGCTCAGTCAGATGCGCGTCTGACTGGTGATCAGGAGGACGCGGGTTCGATACCTGCCGGGTTCGGCAACATTCTTTCGTGGAGATTGATCTATGGTCATTCTCTCCCTTCCGCTGATTCAAGAAGGGCAGTTGTCAGAGTCTGGCGAAAGAATGTGCACTGTACTGGTTAACCGCTTACGTATAAGCTGCCCAGAAAAAGTATTGATAGATAAACTTACCGGCTCAAAAATGACATAAATAGTGTTGACTGGGCCGTTCAACTCCAATACAAAGAAACAAACAAACTAACTAACCAAGCGATACGAACACTCAAAGACAAACCATAACAAAATAAACCGTGGTAACAGGAAATGCCGCAATAATGGTGCATCTCCAGTGCACCTGGATACCTCGGGACAAACCCATATATTTATGACGTTGCCACGCCAATACTTTTGAGATTGACGCCAAGATTATTAGTTAGTGTTTCGGCATTATGATTAACTCATGAATTGGCGGTTCTTCTGTCGCGGTTTATTTTTGTTATGGTTTGTCTTTGGGTGTTTGTGTCGCTTACATTATTTTATTTTGGATAGCCTATTGGCCATTTTGTGGGAAAGTAACTGTCCTTTTTGCTTTCCGCTATTGGTGTTTCCATTGGGGTCTGTTGTTTCGTGATTGTGTTTCTTTCCCTTTGGTGTCTCTGATGGGAGCTGTGGGTTAATCAATTCCTGATCATTGCCTCCACTTCTATTTAGCTGTTGTTAAGCTTAAAGGTGACATTGTAGTAAAGTTTTGTTCCTGGCGAAATGAACAAGTTAACCGCACCCATAGGGGAATTTCATCAAAAACAGAAATTTTCTTATATCCCAGCTATGAATTCTTCGAAATAAGGCAGTACGGTCATGTTACCAACTCTTTCTATAGGCACTGGGGTCGCACATGTTCGCTGTCACTTTTAAGTTACCTTTTTGAATCACGCGCTAAGCGCTAAATACCATCTAATTGCTGTATTAATATCATCAGAACCCGAATCATTACGCTATAAAAACAATTTCTTGTCTCCACTTGTGTTCTATCTTCATCATTTTCAAGTACTTAGTTCCAATTTTTGTCTGATTTTCAATCACTCATCATTAATCTGTTTATTCCCTTATATCACGAAACATTAACAAATGATTGCGTTTGTACTGTGATTACCACTTAACACCTCTGATAACGAGGCAGTCATTAGATGTTAATGACTGGTGAACGTACACTGGGAAGAAACGTAGGACAACGCACCCGTGTGGTATAAAAAGGGTCCCATACAAAATGTTCATCACGAAAACACGCCTATATAATGTTGACCCCCTCGAACCCCACTTTTTTATAGCAAAAATGGGGTTTACAGGGGTAAACCTTATTTTTCGTTTTTCTGCTCTAAAATAAAGATTGTGAGTACTGGTTAGAACCGCCTCATCGAGGCGGTTCTAACGTGTACTCACAATCTATATTTTGTGCAGAAATAAGAAAAATATCACAATTTTTCATCTTAAAATTTTCATTTTATCGGCGATAAAGGTTACAATGTATTTGTATAGGCGTGTTTTGGTAATGTGTTCTATAAAGGAGTTAACCACTAAAACACAACAGAACTGAAACCTGTGGAGTATTGCACGACCCGCAGAAAAAGCAACCGACTGATGTCGGTTTTTTCTAAGAGTGCCCTAAAATCACCGTGTCATTCTGTCATTCTGTCAGTCTGTCATTCTGTCAGTCTGTCAGTCTGTCATTCTGTCTGACCGTCCGTAACCCGTTTGTGAAAATTGGTGATAGTGACTTAACCGCTTGGAATATTTAAACAATTTTTGGCATACTGATAGATATCAATGAGATCTAACCAATGAACTTACGAAATATTACATTCCATTTAGTATAGCCTCGCCGAGGCGAAAAATGTGAAATTTTTCGAACATTTTTGAACTGCTTCTCCTCGGAAACCGTTGGGCCGATTGAAGTCAAATTTCATATGGAGCCTCTATGGGATGGGGGAAACCAAAATTTGCTCACACAGGTCAAGGTCACATGACCAAAATGGCCGCCAAGCCATATATGGTTTGACTGTCTGTCCGTCCGTAACCCGTAAGTGAAAATTGGTGATAGTGACTTAACCGCTTGGAATATTTAAGCAATTTTTGGCATACTGATAGATATCAATAAGATCTAACCAATACACTTGCGAAATATTACATTCCATTTAGTATAGCCTCGCCGAGGCGAAAAATGTGAAGATTTTCGAACTGCTTCTCCTCGGAAACCGTTGGGCCGATTGAAGTCAAATTTCATATGGAGCCTCTATGGGATAGGGAAACCAAAATTTGCTCATGGGGTCCAGGTCACATGACCAAAATGGCCGCCAAGCCATATATGGTAAAAACCCTTCAAAAATAGTCTTCTCCAGAACCACTGGGCAGATTTCCACGAAACTTGATAAATAGCATCTGGGATGTAGGCCTATCATAAATTGCTAAAATGGTGACCCTGGGTTGACCAAAACCTTCTTTGGGTCCGTCCGTAACCCGTTTGTGAAAATTGGTGATAGTGACTTAACCGCTTGGAATATTTAAACAATTTTTGGCATACTGATAGATATCAATGAGATCTAACCAATGAACTTGCGAAATATTACATTCCATTTAGTATAGCCTCGCCGAGGCGAAAAATGTGAAATTTTTCGAACATTTTTGAACTGCTTCTCCTCGGAAACCGTTGGGCCGATTGAAGTCAAATTTCATATGGAGCCTCTATGGGATGGGGGAAACCAAAATTTGCTCATGGGGTCAAGGTCACATGACCAAAATGGCCGCCAAGCCATATATGGTTTGTCTGTCTGTCCGTCCGTAACCCGTTTGTGAAAATTGGTGATAGTGACTTAACCGCTTGGAATATTTAAACAGTTTTTGGCATACTGATAGATATCAATGAGATCTAACCAATGAACTTGCGAAATATTACATTCCATTTAGTATAGCTTCGCCGAGGCGAAAAATGTGAAAATTTTCGAACTGTTTCTCCTCGGAAACCGTTGGGCCGATTGAAATCAAATTTCATATGGAGCCTCTATGGGATGGGGGAAACCAAAAATTGCTCATGGGGTCCACGACACATGACCAAAATGGCCGCCAAGCCATATATGGTCTGTCTATCTGTCCGTCCGTAACCCGTTTGTGAAAATTGGTGATAGTGACTTAACCGCTTGAAATATTTAAACAATTTTTGGCATTCTGATAAATATCAATGAGATCTTATCAATGAACTTGCGAAATATTACATTCCATTTAGTACAGCCTCGCCGAGGCGAAAAATGTGAAAATTTTCGAACTGCTTCTCCTCGGAAATCGTTGGGCCGATTGAAGTCAAATTTCATATGGAGCCTCTACGGGATGGGGGAAACCAAAATTTCCTCATGGGGTCCAGGTCACATGACCAAAATGGCCGCCAAGCAATATTTGGTAAAAACCCTTCAAAAATAGTCTTCTTCAGAACCACTGTGCAGATTTCCACGAAACTTGATAAATAGCATCTGGAACGTAGGCCCATCATAAATTGCTAAAATGGTGACCCTGGGTTGACCTTGACCTTCTTTGTGCCTAGGTCAAACTTTGACACATATGCTTTTGTGTTGGATTTTATCCTGCAAACGATTCAGAATACAGTACTAAAGTATAAGATATATTTTTGCTCCTTACGATAAAGCGCATTTATTGGGGTAACCGTTTTATGTCCAGGTCACATGACCAAAATGGCCGCCATACCCATATATGGTAACACTCATAAAGCTAAAAGCATCCGGCGGGTCGTGCACTTCAGCTGAAGCACTGGTTTTGAATAGAAGTGAAGGCAATTATCATTAATCTAAACAATTACCCTACACCTCCCATCCAAGACATCTAAGAGAAGGCATTTTTCGGCCAAATTAGTTTCGGCCAATAAGGCCTCATCATTTGCGCTCAATCATTTCAAACTCCACTGGAATCAATTATTTCATGTGGACTAGAATATATTATCTACCCTATGGTAAAGAGCATAAAGACGTTTTAAGGCCGCCACACATTCTCTAAACACCAGCAATTATTGTGATATTAAATATGTTTTGTAGAAACGTTACCCTTGGGAACAAGAAATACACCACGAAATTCTTAAAGAATATCCAGTAGGAGCCGCTATCATAAGACATAGCCAACACTGGGTACCAGGGTGGAGAGAAAAAACTCCCAGGGAATGAGTGTGAAAGGTTGGTCGAGTCGGTGAGAATATGCTGTGTAACTTACGGTGTCGGGGCGTTTTACGGCTTTGGCTTAGCAGCGCAAAAACCCGTTGTATTTGCAACAGGCGCGGAATGGGGGCTTTATTTTTAGTTTTTTTTTTTCATTACTCTATTCTATTTGTCCTTTTCTAATGCCCCATCTCATGGGAGACGGGTTGAGAAGGACGGTTGCTCGAGAAGTCGGCCATTGCGCTACTGGCTTTTGTCAGTTATTGTCGGGGGCAATCTTAGTAAGTACAGTGAAAAATTCCTATATTAAGACCACATTTGGGACTGTTCAAAAGTGGTCTTTAAGACCACTTTTGAACAGCCCCAAATGTGGTATCTGACCAGAGGACACTGTGGGCAGAAAACACAAAGAAAGATTTACTGCAACCTATTGAATAAGCTTTTTAAAGCAGAATTAGTCTTAATTTTAGGTGGTCTTAATAGCGGAATTTCATTGTACTAGTAATTAAATGAGTAGAGAAACTTCAGGAACTGATCAAATCATAACCCAACGACTAT
The DNA here is from genome assembly GCA_963580285.1 of Lucinisca nassula. NCBI lineage: Eukaryota > Metazoa > Mollusca > Bivalvia > Lucinida > Lucinidae > Lucinisca > Lucinisca nassula. The sequence continues at coordinate 12,467,621 of OY757018.1, forward strand.
CACAAACATCGAAGGGACAGACGGACAAACACCTTTTATTTGGTTGGCTGTTCGGCTTGCATTGATGTGCACTAGCTCATGGATGTTTAATCAAGGTCAATGGTTATAATCAAAGAAAATTCTAATTCACTTGCGTCAGCACGACATTTGATTGATTAACGTTAAAGATTTGCGACAGTATATTCTGCGATATACTGTCGGAAACCCGACGTCATCACGGTACGTCGCTTGTCTTTGGCTGGAATTTGGTTTTACGCAGCTCACCGCGCTTGCTGTCTTGTGCAAAATAGTACAATTTTTAACTTAACAACCGAATAAGTGGATTAGGTTTTACGGTCGCAAATTACGTTTTACGCCTCTGCTAACGCGTCGCCATAAAACGAAATTTCCGACCGTAAAACCTCCGATTTACATCCACAAATGACAATTTTCAGTACAATTATCCCCTAAGTCTATAAGGAAACAAGGATGAGGACTCGACAGTTAAATCGCGATGTTGTATATATATTTCTGAATTTATATACTAAGTCACCATAAAATTCTAGCTGAGGTTTACAGGGGTAAATATAAATTTGTTCTTGGGCAGGGAGACTTTTTACGGCCGCCACACTTTTCCAGACAACAGTTGTAGTGACGTAAAATAGGTTCTAGAAAGGGTTATCCTTTGGAAGCGAGGAATACACCACAGAACTCGAAAAAATGGAGTGTACATGTTTTCCGGGGCTTACTAGCCATTTAGGCCTCATCAGTGATCCTCAAATATATTAAAAATTTCACAATCGAATCAATGATCCCAAAGGACAAGAAAATATAAATTACACCGTATAAACTACACCGTATAGATACACACCGTAAGATGGCGTACGAAGAATATCATCATCTAAAAATGGGAAGTTAACTATATAAAAATTAAAATCATCGTGCTTGTCATAAATTTTAGTTGAAACAAAAACCATTTGAAATGTTAAAATGCAAATCCAAAAACGGGGCATGGATATCAGAATTGTTGGCGTTTGTTTACCGGCAGCTCAGATGGATAAATATGATCGATCATTCCTTCAAAATAAGGAATAAATATGTTGAGGTAGAGTCAAAGGCTTCAATAATGTCAACTTGACTTTGACTAGAAAGCGACATCGTAAAATCTCGTTAATTGTATCGATTCTTGACCATTGCCTTCATTTCTATTTTACTGTATAAAAGTGGGGTTCAAGGGGGTCAGAATTATATTGGCGTGTTTTGTGATGTTATGAAAAAGAATTCATGTTGTTGCTTTCTAAAAATAAACAAACCGATGCTACTGAGGCTTTTGACTCGTTTGGTGAAATTTTAAATAGTATACCTATCAGTATTTGTTTTGAACCAATGGGTGATACAGTTTGTCCGAAAGAATTGCAGTGAATTAAGGCTAATTCTGACCATATTTGATTTACTTTTGACTGTATCTAATGGTAATGTCTCTTTCAAAAGTTATGATATCGATAAAAGAGTTTGATTTTAATTTTGGAATTGTAAAGTTTCCATTCTTGGATGGTGACGTCCCTAAGGGTATGACTTACGGGATGTATATGTCATAGCTTTCTCGATTTCCTATGGCGTGTAGACATGTTAATGACAGAATTTAACAGAAAAAAACTTCTAAAACAAGGCTATCGGTATCACAGACTGCGTAAAATATGTTTAAAATACTATCGTCGACATATTGACATTATTTCTAAATATGGCGTTTCTTTGAAGACACTTCTGCAACAGCGACAGTCGGAAGCTGATTTTTATGGAGAGTTAGTTTATAAATTCAGAAGAATACTAGCTATTGATATTGTTCTTGTCATTTCAGGAAAATTGTTGCGGAATACAATAAAATATTTATAGTATAGATGTTATGCGACAGACACCCGGTTTGATTGTCGACCCTTTTACAGCGAACTGTGCAACTTTACTGCGCTCTTCGGTTAATGGCCGTGGGCAGGACTTCGGACTCTATGACGGCCCCATCCTAAATCTTTCGAATTCAAGAGGGATGGAGCCTGACAATTCCTCAGTATTTGCAATTTCATCAACATCACCATCAAATATGGCGTTTCTTTGAAGACACTTCTGCAACAGCGACAGTCGGAAGCTGATTTTTATGGATAGTTAGTTTATAAATTCAGAAGAATACTAGCTATTGATATTTTTCTTGTCATTTCAGGACAATTGTTGCGGAATACAATAAAATATTTATAGTATAGATGTTATGCGACAGACACCCGGTTTGATTGTCGACCCTTTTACAGCGAACTGTGCAACTTTACTGCGCTCTTCGGTTAATGGCCGTGGGAAGGACTTCGGACTCTATGACGGCCCCATCCTAAATCTTTCGAATTCAAGAGGGATGGAGCCTGATAATTCCTGGGTTTGATCCGCCGTGATCTTACTGGTGGTATCTTCTGCTCTGAAGTCGGATTGTTCTCGAGTCCTCAAAATAGAAGTGGAGGCAATGATAAGGAATCGATACAATTAACCCACAGCTCCCATCAGAGACACCAAAGGGAAAGAAACACAAACATGAAACAACAGACCCTAATGGAAACATCAATAGCGGAAAGCCAAAAGGACAGTTACTTTCCTACAAAATGGCCAAAAGGCTATCCAAAATAAAATAATATAAGCGACACAAACACCATAAGACAAACCATAACAAAAATAAACCTCGACAGAAGAACCGCCTTGAAATGGTCAGCGGAAAAGAATTCCACTGGAGGGTTTAAATCGATTTTACGTGGCCACAATCATCGCCCTTACTTCCCTCGCGATTAAGACAAATAATTTGGTAAGTCCGCATGAAGGCCTCCTCAACCCTGTTTCATCATATTAATCTATACACGACAATTATACTATGGGTTTTATTTTAACTCACGGTTTGGCTACAAATAGAAGTAAAGGCGATGCTCAGGCATAGATTCAATTAACCAACAGCTCCCATCAGAGGCACCGAAGGGAAAGAAACACAAACATGAAATAACTAGACCCAAATGGAATGCGGAATGCCAAAAGGACAGTTACTTTCCCACAATTGACTATCCAAAGCAAAAAAGATAAAAGCGATACACAAATTCAAAGACAAACCATAACAAAAATAAGCCACGACAGAAGAATCGCCTTGGAACGGTCAGTGACAAGAATTTCACTCCATGCGAATCATTTTTTTTGTTTTTTGTTTTTACGTTTGATACTGTACTGGAACTGAGGGCGAAGGTTGAAATTTCATAAACTCCGGAGTTGAACCCCACCCAACCCCGAGTAGTTTTACTTTTGACCGTCCCAAGGCTGTTGTTTTTGGCAGTGTCTTATTTGTTAATTGGTTTATACTTTTCACTGACCGTTCCAAGGCGGTTCTTCTGTCGCGGTTTAGTTTTTGTTATAGTTCGTTTTTCTATGTGTGTGTCGTTTGTGTCTTTTTGTTTTGGGTGGCCGTTTGGCCGTTCTGTAGAGAAGTACCTGTCTTTTGGGATTTCCGCTTTTGATGTTACCAGAAGGGTCTTGTTATGTCATGTTTGTGTTTCTTTCCCTTTTGTGTCGCTGGAGGGGTGTGTGGGTTGGTTATATCGATTCCTGATCATTGCCTTCGCTTTTATTGTACAACCTTTCTATCAGAGATATAAACAGAAGACTATTCATTATAAGAGTTAGCCTTGTTCCCAAATTTGTTGTACAATTTAACAACAGATATTTTATATAGCGATTTCAGAGTGGCGTTTGTGCTCTTTTTCTGGTAGGGCCAGTCGGAGTCTAACTCTTGGTTTTCTTTGCTCCAGCATTTCAGTGATTTCTTGCTATCGAGTCCTCACCGTTGTTTCATCTATGTGGTGCTTTGTTTTTGTGTACTCGGAGATGTTGCACTTATGAGTGGCGGACTGAAAAAATTATTTGTCGAGATCGAAGCGGAAGTAAGGGCGAGGATTGAGGCCGCGTAAAATCGATTTAAGCCCCCACCCCCACCCCAGTGAAGTTCTTTTCACTGACCGTTCTGTCGCGGTTTATTTTCGTTATGATTTGTCTTTTTTTTGATAGCCAATTGCCAATTTTATGGAAAAGTAACTGTTCTTTTGGCTTTCCGGTATTGTTGTTTCCATTCGGATCTAGTTATTTCATGTTTGTGTTTCTTTCCCTTTGGTGTCTGGTGGAAGCTGTTAATTGTATCGATTCCTGATCATTGCCTTCGCTTCTGTTTAGTGCCGTTACCCTTACTTACCCTTACTTACCCTTTCTAGAACATATTTGTCACGAGATTCTGACCCCTTTTCCCCCACCACCTCGACATTTTCTATTTTGTCCAAATAAGGGCGAGGATTGCGGCCGCGTAAAATCAATTTCACTCTAAAATCGAATACTTTTCACTGACCGTTTCAAGACGGTTCTTATGTCACGGTTTAGTTTTGTTATAGTTTGTCTTTGAATGTGTGTATCGCTTATATCTTTTTATCCCCCGACCGAATAGGTTCGGGGGATATAGCGATCAGCCTGGCGTCCGTCCGTCTGTCCGTCCGTAGACGCAACCTTGTGATGACCATACCTCCTGTACCATTTGAGATTCATTTATGGTTCTTGGCTGAATTGTTCACAAGGCTGAAACGGCGTGTCATATGCAAGAACCAGAACTCTGGACGCCAAACTTTTTGAGTTATCTCCCCTTCTAATAAAATAGAATGACTTCTTTGTGATGGTCATAACTCCAATACCCTTTGGTATATATTGATGTTGCTTGGCACAGTTGTTCACAAGGCTGAGACGGCGTTTCAAGCACAAGAACTACAACTCTGGTTGTCATTATTTTTCAGTTATCTCCCCTTCCAATACAATAGAGTGACTACCTTGTGATGGCCATAAATCCAATACCCTTTAAGATATATTGATGGTACCTGGCACACTTGTTCACAAGGCCGAGACGGTGTGTCACGCACAAGAACAACAACTCTGGGTGTCATGGTTTTTGAGTTATCTCCCCTTCAAATAAAATAGAATCACTACCTTATGATGGCCACATCTCCAACACTCTTTGAGATATGTTGATGGTACTTGGTACAGTCGTACATGAGGTTAAGCAGGTATGTCACATGCAAGAACTACGACTCTGGGCGCCCTAGTTTTTTAATTATCTGCCCTGACAATATAAGCTTGTGATGGCCAAAACTCCGATACCCTTTGAGATATATTGATGGTACTTGGCACAATTGTATACAAGGTTGAGTCGGCGCTTGATGCCTAAGAATCACAACTCTGGGTGCTACGGTATTTGAGTTACCGCCCCTTCAAATATAACAGTATGACCACCTTGTGATCACCGTACCTCCAATACACTTTGAGACATATTGGTGGTACTTGATGCAGATGTACTAAGTTATTTACACAAATTGTGGGTATTCCGATGGGTACGAATTGCGCAACTCTTGTGGCTGATCTGTTCTTGTATTGTTATGAAAGAGACTTCATGTTGTCGCTTGCCATTGGTAACCAATCTGAAATTATTGAAGCTTTTAGTTCTACTTCTAGATATGTAGATGATTTATTAAATATTGACAATACTTACTTTTATGGTTTGATCCGTCAGATTTATCCCCTAGAACTTCAGTTAAACAAGACAAATTCCTCTGATACCGAGGCCCCCTTTTTGGATTTACATTTATCTATTGTAGATGGATTTGTTTCTTGCAAAATTTATGATAAACGTGATAATTTTGATTTCGAGATTGTAAATTTTCCTTTTCTGGACGGTGATTTCCTCATGCGATATTGTACGGGGTTAATATTTCGCAGTTAATTCGATTCGCTAGAGTGTCTAGTCATGTAACCGACTTCAACACTCGTAATAAATTATTAACCGCTAAACTTCTTAATCCGGGGTATCGGTATCATAAACTACGTAAAGCCTTTTCTAAGTTTTATAGGCGTCATTCTGATTTGGTTTCAAAATTCAATGTTGGACTTAAAACACTTCTGCAACAAGGCCTATCGGAACCCGAATTCTATGGTGACTTAGTATATAAATTTAGAAAAATACATGGCTGTCATGACTTTAGTACCCACTTTCGTAAAATTCTTCGTCGATATATAAAGATTGGGTACAACACAAATGTTATAAAACAGACTGCATGCATTGTGGTTAACCCAATCACGGTTGGCAACTTTGCTTCCCTCTTTGATTGAACACCGGTGGGTCGGGCTTAAGATTATATGACGGTTCAAGCGTAAAAACATAATTGGCATTTTATTTTATTTTAGTAATCTTTATGTCGGTTGGCGCCTGATGCTCCGTCTTTGGTCGGGCCCCTCGGAGTCTAACTGTTGGTTTTCTTTTGCTCCAGCAATTCTGTCGTTACATGCTGTCGAGTCCTCAACCTTGTTTCATATTTATTTCACGTTTCATTTAATTCCATGCAATAGTTGCTGAGAAACAGTTCCGGACAAAGTGAGATGACGAAAAAATCCAGAATTCCAATCATTTAAGGGGCCATAACTCTGGATGTAAAAAGTCAATCCAAAAAAAATTGCGCGTGCATCACTGCAGCATAATAATACATATTTATTTCAATTTTCATTTCATTCCATGCAATAGTTGCTGAGAAACGGTTCCGAACAAAGTGAGACGACGAAAAATTGAGCGTGCATCACCACAGCATAATAATACATATTTATTTCAAGTTTCATTTAATTCCATGCAATAGTTGCTGAGAAACGGTTCCGGACAAAGTGTGACGGACGGACGGAAGGACGGACGGACGGACGGACGGACGGACAACGACAAAAATCCAGAATTTCAATCATTCAAGGGGCCATAACTCTACATGTAAAAAGTCAATCCGACAAAAAATTCATCTCTGTAGTTTTTTTTATTTGTATGTCCTCGGAGATGTTACACTCGTGCCTTCATGCGGACTAAACCCAAAAATTAGTGTATACCGCGACAGAGGTAAGGGCGAGGATTATGGCCATGTAAAATCGATTTAAGCCCCCCCCCCCCCAGTGGAATTGTTTCCACTGACCGTTCAAATGCGGTTCTTCTGTTGCGGTTTATTTATGTTGTTGTTTGTTACTTACTGTGAGTATCACTTGTGTCTTGTTATTTTGGATGGCCATTTGGCCATTTTGTGGGAAAGTGACTGTCCTTATGGCCTTCCTTTGTTTAGGTTCCCATTATGGTCTGGTCGTTTCATGTTTGTGTGTCTTTCCCTTTGGTGTTTTTGATGGGTGGAGTAAGTTAATTGTATCGATTCCTGATCTTTGTTTTACTTCTACTTTACATGAGGTTAAGCAGTTGTGTCATGCTCAAGAATTACAACTCTGGGTGCTCTGGTTTTGAGTTACATCCCCTGACAATATAACTTTGTGATGGCCATAACTCCAACATCATTTGGTGTCTCTGATAGGTTAATTTTATCGATTCCTAATTATTGCCTTCAATTCTAATTTTTAATCAGATTGCATCTTTTTCAGCTCTAAGCTCCCACATTTGTTTTACCTTTTTTGTACCAAATGGAATCTTCAACTTATAAATAGCAGGAGTTCATTTCAGAATTTAGAGCTGCTAGAACACAGGCTTTTTTGTTTAAAATTCTTCAAAATTTATTCGGAAAATGGCTGAACTTTTTGCAAACAGTGTAGGCCCTGATCAGACACCGCTTTCTGTGGCGTCTGATTTGGGCCTGCGCTGTTTGACAATTACCCGTTTTTGGGTTTCTGTTACTGAATGGGTTATGAATGAACCATCCGTGAGAAATGTTGACGTCACTTACACATAGTGTGTGTGTGTGTGTGTGTGTGTGTGTGTGTGTGTGTGTGTGTGTGTGTGTGTGTGTGTGTGTGTGCGTGTGTGTGTGTGTGTGTGCGTGTGTGTGTGTGAATTCGGGTTTAACGTCGCTTTCAACAATTTTTCAGTCATATCACGACGGTGTCTGGTTGTGACAGGGAGCTCAATGCTCACTTTTATAGTGCTGCCTCACTGAAGTATCATGTCCCAGACACATTACATGATACCACACCCAGTCACATGATCCTGATACTGGGTCGACCAGTCCGAGCTCAACCCCGTAAATCTGAGTGCCAAGCGAGGAGCAGCTGGTACCATTTTTAACGACTTTGGTATGTCGCGGCCCGGTCTCTAACCACTGACCTCCCGTTCCCCGGAGAGGACTCTCTACCAACTGAGCTATCGGGGCCGGTACTTACACACAGAGCATAGGAACAAATTTGCCCGCGTATTAACCTGTTAAAATGACTACATTTTAAACAAAAAGGTATTTAATAAAAATATCATCACTATAGTAACTGGTTCTGTCGGAAAGTATTAATTGTTTTGGAAGTTTCTAGACCTCATCACGAAAACACGACTATATAATTTTGACCCCCTTGAACCCCACTTTTATATAGTAAAACTGGGATTTCCGGGGGTATACCTTATTTTACTTATTTCTGTTCTAAACTATAGATTGTGGGTACTCGTTAGAACCGCCTCGATGAGGCGGTTCTAACGAGTGCCCACAATCTATATTAGGCGGTTCTAACGAGTGCCCACAATCTATATTGTGAGCAAAAATATGAAAAATAGCACAATTTTTCATCTTAAAATTTTCATTTTTTCCTCGATAAAGGTGGTAAAAACTCAATTATGCAACATTGAGATTGCAATATGCAATTTTGATATTCTGTTATGCTATATTTATGGAACAGGATTTAGGTTAAAACTCAATTATGCAACATTGAGATTGCAATATGCAATTTTGATATTCTGTTATGCTATATTCAGTTACAATTGTGCAAAATATTCCGCTTCTGCTTCTTCTAGTTCTCATTATTCTCGTTAAGTGGCGTTGTGATCGTTTTTCCGTAAACGTCCGCCTGTATTCGGAAGATACCAAAAAGAATCTGCAAGCGTATTGGTGACACGGAGGAGTGAAAGAAACGAGAGAACTATATTTTTGGCATAAAACGGACGATTTGGGGACATTACACCCTTGCCGATAAAATCATTTACACATAATTTTTATTTTATATGTCAGACCAGGAATCAGCTTTGCTGTGTTTGTTTTGTGTCCAAGTTTTATCTAAATATATCGCAAATGTGTTCAGGCCATTGCACCTCTAAAATATAAATTTGTTGTAAATACTTATAATAATTTTGTATGGCACGGAAAGGCTCCTGTCCAATGTCGTGTAGACCTGGTGAGACTGCTCCATTATGATCACCTGAAGCACTAACATTTATTTCTGATTTAGGGCATATCCAACTGAATTCTAAAACTAGGCATTTTGGTTCTGTTGTTTGATTTGATGTTTAACGTCACCTTTAACACAGTATAGATCATTTTGGAGACGTTGCTTCCACTTTTGTGGGACTTTTACCCGACACTGAGATGAAATGACATCTCCAAGCCCTGTCGCCCAATGAAACCAATAGGGTTTGTAAGCACCGCTTTGGCTCGGTAGACTTAGATCCTCTAAGCGGTTTACCAGTACTGGTGTGCGGGTCGGTTTCAGTTCATGCAGCCCATCTATTTCTTCAAGCCCCGATGGCCGGGGGTCTGATTCCCAGTTTGTTTTGTCACATGTTTATATAGATGTTCGTAACTGTTTGTGTTAAATGCATTCATTAATTTATAAGACAATAGAAAACTATCTGACTTTTTATACTAGATTTTTGGCTTCAAGTGACAAAACGCAAAGGTTTCCACTTTTTAGCTCACCGTCACGTAGTGACGAGGTGAGCTTTTGGGATCACTTTTCGTCCGTCGTCCGTCGTCCGTCGTCAGTCCGTGCGTGCGTCCGTGCGTCCGTAAACAATTTCTTCAAACGACATCTCCTCCTAAACCACTGATCGGATTTTGACCAAACTTCACAGGAATGGTGGTCCCCTTTCAAAGTTGTTCAAATGGTTCCGGTCCGTTGCACATCTAGGTCATAAGAGCCAAAAATAGATTTTTTTTCACCAAAAACTTAAAAAATCTTCTTCTCTGAAACCACAAGGCCCAGGTCTTTGATATTTGGTATGAAGCTTCATCTAGTGGACCCCTACCAAGATTCGTCAAATTATAGTGCTGGGACCAAAAATGCCCACGCTCCGGGGCCCTTTGGTTTTACATGGGCTTATATAGGGAAAATCTTTAAAAATCTTCTTCTCTGAAACCGTAAGGCCCAGGTCTTTGATATTTGGTATGAAGCTTCATCTAGTGGACCCCTACCAAGGTTGTCCAAATTATAGTGCTGGGGCCAAAAATGCCCCCGCTCTGGGGCCCTTTGGTTTTACATGGGCTTATATAGGGAAAATCTGTAAAAATCTTCTTCTCTGAAACCGCAAAGCCCAGTTCTTTGATATTTGGTATGAAGCTTCATCTAGGGGACCCTTACCAAGATTGTTCAAATTATAGTGCTGGGGCCAAAAATGCCCCCGCCCCGGGGCCCTTTGGTTTTACATGGGCTTAAATAGGAAAAATCTTTAAAAATCTTCTTCTCTGAAACCGCAAGGCCTAGGTCTTTGATATTTGGTATGAAGCTTCACCTAGTGGACCCCTACCAAGATTGTTCATATTATAGCCCTGGGGCCAAAATGCCCCTGCTCGGGGGCCCTTTGGTTTTACATGGGCTTATATATGGAAAATCTTGAAAAATCTTCTTCTCTGAAACCGCAAGGCCCAGGTCTTTGATATTTGGTATGAGGCTTCATCTTGTGGACCCCTACGAAGATTGTTCAAATTATAGTGCTGGGGCCAAAAATGCCCCCGCCCCGGGACCCTTTGATTTTTCATAGGCTTATATAGGGAAAATCTTTAAAAAATTTCTTCTCTGAAACCGTAAGGGCCATGTTTTTGATATTTGGTATGAAGCTTCATCTAGTGGACCCCTACCAAGATTGTTCAAATTATATTGCTGGGGCCAAAAATGCCCCCGCCCCGGGGCCTTTTGGTTTTACATGGGCATATGTAGGGAAAATCTTTAAAACTCTTCTTCTCTGAAACCGCAAGGCCCAGGTCTTTGATATTTGGTATGAAGCTATACCTAGTGGACCCCTACCAAGATTGTTCAAATTATAGTTCTGGGGCCAAAAATGCACACGCCCGAGACCCTTTGGTTTTACATAGGCTTATATAGGGAAATCTTAAAAAATCTTCTTCTCTGAAACAACATGTCCCAGGTCTTTGATATTTGGTATGAAGCTTCACCTAGTGGACCCCTATCAAGATTGTTCAAATTATAGCCCACGGGCCAAAAATGCTCCCGCTCCAGGGCCATTTGGTTTACATAGACTTATATGGGGAAAATCTTGAAAAATTTTGTCTCTGAATTCACAAGGCCTAGGTCTTTGATATTTGGTATGAAGCTTCATCTAGTGGACCTCTACCAAAATTGTTCAATTATAGCCCTGAGACCAAAAATGCCCCAGCCTTGGGGCCCTTTGGTTTTACATAGACTTATATAGGGAAAATCTTTAAAAATCTTCTTCTCTGAAACCACAAGGCCTAGGTCTTTGACATTTGGTATGAAGCTTAATCTTGTGGACCTCTACCAAGATTGTTCAAATTATAGCCCTGAGACCAAAAACGCCCCTGTCTCGGGGGCCCTTTGGTTTTACATAGACTTATATAGGGAAAATCTTTAAAAATCTTCTCCTGTGAAACCACAAGGCCTAGGTCTTTGATATTTGGTGTGTAATTTCATCTAGTGGACCTCTATACAGATTATTCAATTTATAGTCCTGGGGCCAAAAATGCCCCCGCCCCGAGACCCTTTGGTTTTGCATAGACTTATATAGGGAAAATCTTTAAAAATCTTCTTCTCTGAAACCACAAGGCCCATGTCTTTGATATTTGGTATGGAGCTTCATCTAGTGGACCGCTACCAAGATTGTTCAAATTATAGCCCCTGCCCTGGGGCCCTTTGGTTTTACATAGACTTATATATAGAGATAATCTTTGGAAATCTTCTCTGAAACAGCAAGACCTAGGTCTTTGATATTTGGTGTGAAGCTTCATCTAGTGGACCTCTACCAAGATTGTTTAAATTATAGCTCTGAGGCCAAAAATGTCCCCGCCCCGGGGCCATTTGATTTTACATAGGCTATGTAGGGAATATCTTTAAAAAATGGTCTCTGAAACCCCAAGGCCCAGGTCTTTGATATTTGGTGTGTAGCTTCATCTAGTGGACCTTTGCCAAGATTGTTCAAATTATAGGCTTTGTTGATATTTGGTATGAAGCTTCACCTTTTTAGACCTCCCTCAACATTATGCACATTGTAGCCCTGGGGTCAATAATGGCCCTCCCAGAGGCCCACTTGTAACTCTATCATATGGGTCAAGTGAGCGATCCAGGGCCATCATGGCCCTCTTGTTTGAGAAAAACACAACGCGCAGCAAATTCTTTCATACCGGAGTGCAGGTGGAAAACCCGCACCTGCTACAATGTAACATATCAAGCGCTGGAAGCCTCTGTGGTGTAGTGGTTATGCTACTCGCCTCATTAACCAGGGATCGCAGGATCGACCCCGGCTTCTCCAGAATTTCGGATGAGTCTTTAAACCCAGGTCCCATCTCCGTATGACCTTAGCTGTTGTCGAGACGTAAAACTAAAAACGCACTCAAATACCAAGCGCATCCCACCATAAAATAATATCTTTATAATTCTTACCCCCCCCCCCCCCCCCCCCCCACACACACACACACACACTTGATCCCCACTTTTATAGGGTAAAACTGGGATTGACAGGAGTAAACATTATTTTTCTCATTTCTACTCCAAAATATAGATTGTGGGTACTCGTTAAAATGGGATCGAAGAGGCGCTTCTAACGTGTACCCAACATGTATATTTTAAGCAACAGTCAGAAAAATATCATCACGACTTTTCATCTTTCAATTTTTGTTGTTGTATTTTTCGGCGGTATAATGTACAAATCTAATGCATCAAAAAAAAATTTTTTTTTTCTGGATTCTGTAAACTTTAATAATAAGTAAATAAATAAATAAATAAATAGATAATGTCGTTAAGTTCCGCCAGGTAAACCTGGGTACGCTGTACGCGGTCTAACTGTAATAAAACAAGAAGAAAAAAAAAACTTTGGTGTAGACCTAATACATGGAAATACATGTAAGTACAAAATGGTTTGGATTCAGCCACTCCATTTGCCAAATCGTTACATGTAGAACTTGAAGAAATATGTAGTAGGCTGGTTAAGACAGTCGCGACACTAGCTCAGCAAGGTTTTGCTGGCTGAAGACAGACGGACGGACGGACGAACTGACAGACGACCAGCTAATATTTTCGCGTTGTGATTCTGTTGAATGAAAGCTATCCTGCCCCAGTCTAACTTATGAAGACAGACAGACGGACATATGAATAGGACAGCTGTCATTGTGACCACATGTGCGTTTCTATGGTTGTGGGTCGGGGCTGAGAATCAGTAAGTACTGTTCATGTTAATGGATGAAGTATTTACATCAGAATTACAATGGGAATTGGGGAACTAGTTGTTGTTTTCCAAATTCCCCGTGTGGTCAGCTGGTGAGGTCCCAGGGAACGAATCCCCGTTGCCAGTGAACAGAGAGACAAACTGGTTTTGAAGGTAAACGGGCGTCATAAGCACATAGGGGTTACCCCACCGCTCGGCGATACGCTGTGCGGACATATACATACTTCTATAATATCCAAACATTTGAGTTTTGAGTGAGGTTGCAATTAGTAAATAATATCTTTATAAGTAACACCTCAGAAGGATCAGATTTATGAAAATTGTATGAATTAATCAATTTTAACAATAATTGCTCATTTCAAATCCACGGATTCGGCACAGACTAATCCCTCATGGTAATTTAGTAAATGTTCAACGATAGAGTATTTTCCCCTTCGTCAAACAAGTATTAACTTTTAAATAAAAATCCTGTTTTTCATAAATAAGGAACCGCGCTGTAAAATTTATTTTAAAGATGCAAACGTACACATTATTGTAAATATCCGAATTATTGAATAGCTGGATAAAATTTATCGCTGCTGGCTTGAATTTGGCCCCTGGAAAAGCGAATGCGATCTTCTCAAACGGACGCTTGTCATCGGAAAAAATACGGCAAATCCACGGACATTACCGAACGTTACCGTCACCTCAATGACTGGTACCCCGTCTAACCACAGCAGAATCGAAACTGAATATTGCAAAATAGGACGTCCAAATGCCATATTTAAATACAAAGGTCTCAAATTAGAATGTGCATGTTGCATATTCGAATAAAGTAGAAAGATATGGAAAGGTTCATAATGCAAAGTGCGGTTTCAACAATTCATATTGTAATTGCACATTGCATAATTGAGTTTTTACCTTAATACTGTTCCATACTCGAGGCTCCGTGATTCGTGTGATACGTTGACCTGGAAAACAGCCACTCGACGTGATACAATGCCACAGATCAAGAAACTGTAGAGATAACGTGCATTACGAAAACACGCCTATACAAATACATTTTTCTTACATGCTTTTCAATGAATGATAGAGATTTATCAGTGAAATATAAATCGATATTTTCACTGTTTCAAACAGTGAAAATACGATTTTTTATTTTTCACTGTTTGGGACTACTTTTTTCTTCAAATCTAACTCTAATTTCAATTTTATCTTTGTCAGATAACTGAACAATACCTAAATGTGTTCTAATTGACGCATATCCCGTTCATGTGTGACGGGGACGTTACTGACGTCATTTATGACGTCTTTTGTCGCGCGACGTTAGACTTGCCAGCAACTTCTTTGGAAAACTACTCTCTCAATTATTTCATTAATCATTCATAATAATACCATCCCTGGCCATTTCTCAGGTGCAAACTCTCAGTTTACACCCAATAGTATACCCACTAAACACGATGGACACCACTAAATTGACGCGAAACGAACAGGAACAAAGATAATTTTCTCCGAATGTGAGCGACACCATTAAAGACGCTAAATATTGCCTTTTGAAGCATGTAAGAAACAGAAAATTTGATTTTTTCACTGCAAGATCAAATTTTATTTCACTCATGAACACCAAAACTGCTATTAAATAACAGTTTTGGTATTCATTCGATGAAATAAAATTCGATCTTACACTGAAAAAATCAAATATCCTCTATGCCACCTTTATTGCCGGTAAAATGAAAATTTTATGATGAAAAATTGCAATAATCTTCTTATTTCTGCTCAAAATATAGATTATGCTCTAAAATATAAATTGTGGGTACTCGTTAGAACCGCCTCGATGAGGCGGTTCTAACGAGTGCCAACAATCTATATTTTGAGCAGAAATAAGAAAAATAAGATTTACCCCTGTAAACCCCAGTTTTTCTATATAAAACTGGGGTTTTACTATATAAAACTCGGGTTCAAGGGGGTCAGAATTATAAAGGCGTGTTTTCGCGACGTATATATCATACCCAATATCAGTTCTCAGTCTATATCAGCCCTCCGACCAAAGGGCTGATATGACGTCGAGGACTGATATGAGGTATGATCCGAAAACCGCATATCATAATCTGTATTTATTTCACAGGAAAGAATAGATTGATTGCTTGGTATTTTTATTATTTTTATGGACTAAATGAGCTCATTAGATTTTTTAGTATATAGACATTTCTAACAAATACCCACAATCTATGTTTATGCTCAAAAATAGAATCAAGAGAACACGCCTATATAATTTTGACCCCTTTGAATCCCACTTTAATATAGTGAAACTCGGGTTAACAGGGGTAAACCTTATTTTTCTTATTTCCGCTCTAAAATATTCGTTTTTTCGACGATAAAGCTTACAGTGTATTTGCATAGGCATATTTTCGTCTGTCTGTCGGACTGTCTGTCTGATTTGAAGTTTAACATCCCCTTCAACAGCTTATAGGTCATTTTAGAGACGTTGCTTCCAGTTTTCTGGGACTTTTACCCTACACTGAGATGAAATGATATCTCAAGCCCTGTCGCCCCATGAAACCAATAGGATTTATAAGCATGGGCGGTCCGACTTGTGAGAGAGTTAATTTTCTTTTTATTTTATTCGTAACTTTGGCAATCTACTTCAATTGAACAGCTGTTCATGATATGCTAATATTTTATACGAAAAACAAACCAAAATACGTAGTCCCGGTTGTTAATGTGAATATAACATGGTCATGCTATTTTTTAATCTGTGAAAATATCACTTTTGTAAAATTATGTTTCAGTTATGCTTTGATTTCAGTGCTAAGTATAAAAGAAATCGAGCTTAAATCTCTCAAAATGTACAGTGGATAATGTGAGGAACAGCTGAATAGCACAAACCATCCGTGTGACACGATGCATGATGACATGTATCGTAAAAGTTTTTTTTTATGCAAATTTAAGTTATTTTTCTCATAAATGCTTCAAATACTCGTATGTGTTGTGTTTACTCATTGAGGCTGTTCAAACGAGTACCCACAACCTTTGTATTAGAGCAGAAATAAAAATAACGTAAACCCTGTAAACCCAAGTTTCCTAAATATAAAGTACGTAGTATGACCCATCTTCTGTCTTATGAATGTTTTCATTGCTCTTAAAGGAACCCATTTTTGATTTTTATTTGCCTTCACTGCAGCTGGTGTTGTGCTGTGTGGCGGCCGTAAAACGTCTCCCCGTACATCAACCATAGTGCAGTTTATATTTTACTTTTGGTCCTTTGAGATCAGCGTTAATATTCTGAGAAATCGGAAATAAATTATTGGTTTAGATTCATATTCTAGACAGGTTTTTAATTCTTTGGACCCAATTTTGATTTATATCAGTCTTTGAATCGACTGCCTATTCGAAATTCGCAAAATTGCAGTATGTTTCCTCTGGCTTTCTTTGCCGGATCATTACAGGGTCACTGATGAGGCTTTATTAGCCGAAACTACTTAGTATGACCCATCTTCTGTCTTATGAATGTTTTCATTGCTCTTAAAGGAACTCATTTTTGATTTTTATTTACAAGGGTGTTCTTTTCACTGGCGTGTTGATGTGCTTAATCTTGTCAAGGGCTTATGCTTGTGTGCGTTTACGGGCCAGTTCTAGACCCTCTCTGTGTCGCCATTGTGGATATAATGACATTATACTTAAAGAAGCATAAAATATCAGCAGCAAATTCGCCAGCAAATGGAAATAAATTTGTAAGACAAATTAGACGCCTGGTGAACTAGCGATTCTCTGCTAATGAAAAGCAATATAAGCAGACAATCCTGGAATTTGACTTTAATCGGAGCCAATAAACGGAAAACGAATAACCAGTTTTCTTCGAGAGCTTATTTACAAATTCGATAAATCAAGTATTTATGGCATTGTTCCGGCATTTCACGTGTTTGTTACAACCATAACGGAAGTTAATTTATTCACTCGATCTTTGCAAAATAGCCCTAATTGCTTGCTTGATGTAGTCAGTACTTGCATGCTTGCAGCGCTTCAGGGACTGTTATTATTTTATTCATTTTTGTAAGCTAAATATTCAATTACTGGACTTAAGGTGAATAGATTCACCCAGTACATGTTCCTCCAAATGTCCATGCAAGATACATTTAAAGATTTCTTTATTTATGGGCCGATTGTTTATCAATCGACCCAAAGTTATAAAGCGCAATAAGCTTTTCAAAGCTGAAATCAAGCGTGGCAGCTCAGTGGTTAGTGTACTTGCCTATCATGCTAGGGGTGCCTGGTTCGATTCCCGTCAGCGGTAATAAAATCGCGGTGTCCGAACATGCGCCACTGGCATCATTTGCAGGGATGAAGGGAGAACCATCCCCTGTGCAAGCAAAAGATCCTTACCGTAATTACATTATCACTGTGTAGGCTCATGGAGTGTTGCAATGCACACCTGCATGTAATCCTCGTAAGGGGGTGTTGCAGTTTATAAAGAAAGAAAGAAATCCAGGTGACTATCACTGACTTGTCGGAAAAGCCAGGTAACGGTTATTTATAGAAAATAGTCGCGCTGTTCTTATCTTCGCGTAAGAAGGTTATCTATAGAGTATCGACTGGCATCATGGGTTGGGCTTGGCAAACAGTGTAGACCGAGAGGCGTCTGATCAGGATCTACACTGTTTGCTAACAGTACAGGAATATAAGGGTAAAACGAAATGTTAACAGTCCTAGTCACCTTTCAATTTTCCAGCTTACACTCAGTGACAATCGACCTACCAGTGCTGTCAGTGCTTTGATTTTCGGTCGATGTGTGTCTTGGTTTGCACGTGCCTTCATGGCAGAAGCCTCCGTGGTGTAGTGGTTACGCTCCTCCCCTTGTAAACCAGGGGTCGCAGGATCGATCCCGGGCTTCTTCAGACTTTCGGAAGAGTCTTTAAACCGAGGTCCCGTCTCCGTATGACCTTAGCTGTTGGTGAGACGTTAAACTCAAACACTCATTCACGTGCCTTCATGGCACTGACTCTTGTCTCTTCTGTCGGTGGCTCGGAATGAATGTTTTCATTTATCCTATTTTTTCCTGAGTAAGTTTGGCTATAATTAAGCCGTAGTGCTTAGAACCACCCCCATCTCAAACAAAATTTCGAAGTTCCAAAGTTGTTCGAAACATAAAAGTTCGACTAATTCTGTTATTGTTTACTTACTCAGAAAAAGTTCTGAAACACTAAGACATAACATCACGCAAACACGCCTATATAATTTTGACCCCTTGAACCCCACTTTTATATAGTAAAACTGGGGTTTGCAGGGGTAAACCTTATTTTTCTTATTTCTGCTCATAAGTATAGATTGTGGGTACTCGTTAGAACCGCCTCGATGAGGCGGTTCTAACGAGTGCCCACAATCTATATTTTGAGCATAAATAAGAAAAATATCACAATTTTTCATCTTAAAAATTTTTCATTTTTTCGGCGATAAAGGTTACAGTGTATTGTATAGGCCTGTTTCCGTAATGACCTGCGTTTGTTTTCATTGTATACCAAGAGGAAACACACTCAAAATAGAAGTGAAGGTAATAATCAGGAATCGATAAAATAATGTCACACCTCCCATCAGAAAAACCAAAGGGAAAGAAACACAAACATTAAATAACTAGACCCTAATGGAAACATCAATAGCGAAGGACAAACCACAAAATGGCCAATTGGCTATCCAAAACAAAACGGTATCAGCGATACACAGTCAGAGACAAATCATAACACAAATAAACAGCGACAGAAGAACGAACCGACTTGGAAGATTTCGCTGGAGGGATGGGGTGGGGAGTGGGGGGGGGGGGGGTGGGGTGATTCCATCACGATTTAGAGAAATAATTTGTTCAGTCCGCATGACTCCGAGAACACAAATATCAAACAACCACAGAGATGAAACAACGGTGAGGACGCGACAGC
Source organism: Lucinisca nassula (assembly GCA_963580285.1). Classification (NCBI taxonomy): domain Eukaryota; kingdom Metazoa; phylum Mollusca; class Bivalvia; order Lucinida; family Lucinidae; genus Lucinisca; species Lucinisca nassula. The sequence continues at coordinate 12,486,959 of OY757018.1, forward strand.
AATAAACCACTGAAATGCTGGAGCGAAAGAAAACCAACAGTTAACTCCGATGGGCCCGACCAGATACCAACCAACATTACAGAAGTAAGCCTTTACGCTAGAACCGTGATAGACTCTGAGATCTGACCCACTGGTGTACAATTAAAGAGGAATCAAAGCTATCAACCGTGACTAGGTTAACTACCATGCATGCAGTCCGTCGTATAAGGTTTATGTTGTACTCAATCGTTTTATATCGAAGAATGATTTTACGAAATTGGGTACTGAAGTCATTGCAAGTATATATTTTTCTTAATTTATATACTAAGTTACCATACAATTCGGGCTCCGATAGACCTCGTTGCAGAAGAGAGTAAAGTCCAACATTGCATTTTGAAATTAAATCGAAATGACGTCTATATAATGCATAGCTTATGATACAAATAACCCTGATTAAGATTTCTTTTCTTTTCTTTTGGAAAGAACACGCATTTGTTTGTTGGTTATCATGAACTGTTTTGGCTTTCGTAGCATTATCATGAATCAGGGTTGCCTTACACAAGCCATGATTCATTTTGTCATTATACATGTAATATAAATGCCACTATTAATTGAACATGAAATACCTTTTATCAAATGATTTCTACAAGTTTGTAATTTTGATTGGAATTTACATTGGATTGGTGACGCGACCGTCTTATAATGTAACCGGGATAGCCCTTTTGAACAGGTTGGGCACCGCATATTTACGCTAACATTTTACCCTTGGTGTATAAGTGTTTAATTTTTATGTCTCACCAACAGCTAAGGTCATACGGAGACGGGACCTCGGTTTAAAGACGCATCCGAAAGTCTGGAGAAGCCCGGGATCGATCATGAGACCCATGGTTTACAAGGCGAGTGGCTTAACCACTACACCACGGAGGCTTCTAATTTACCCTTGGTGTAGCAGTCTGATAAGACTGATAGACCGGGGCTATCGTTTGCACCTGCCTTTGGACTATTCTATTAACAAAAGATAAACCATGTCATCCGATTATGTGAATTCAACTGCAAAACAAGCAAAGCGAAATGCACATAGCCATTTGGTCGGCTTGCAAATCGTATGCGAACGGCTTCTTGTGGAATCGGCGAATTTGATGTACATATATCCCACCCGTCCAATCTTGTCTGCCACTACTTAACAATGATTGTGTACTGAACACATTCAAAATTAACCCATATACAAATACATTGTATTTTTTCGCCGAAAAACAAAAATGTTAAGAGGAAAAATTGTGATTTTTTTCTTATTTCTGCTCAAAACATAGATTGTGGACACTCGTTAGAACCGCCTCATTGAGGCGGTTCTAGCGAGTACACACAATCTATGTTTTAGAGCAGAAAAAAACTTGATGAGAAAAATAAGGTTTACCCCTGTAAACCCCAGTTTTACTTTATAAAAGTGGGGTTCTAGGGTGTCAAAATTATATAGGCGTGTTTTCGTGATGCGTGTTAAATGAGACATCGGCGTTCGTGTTATTGAATTTTCACTAAATTTATTACATTATATCTGCTCATAAACCGTGCTTTACATTGATGTATTTTGCTTCATACCGGTATTTCATTTTTTTTTCAAACTATAATCTGATGTATTCAATGTTACAAATATTTTGATATTTTAATGAAATTCGCCAAATATAGCACCATGTTTGATATTTATACACACAATGAAAATAACTCTATAAGATTTCAGCTTGCTATCCTGCCCTTTAAATGTTTCAATTCTATATTCTATACATCTCCTTCCTGATGCCCGGGACTTTCGTGGAGTGTGGGCCATGTTTGCTGATGTTGGCTCGGTTGGGGACACCTATTAGTCCTGATGTAGGCGTCTCTTGCCTGATGCCTCCAGTTGACCTGTCTCATGATCTGCGTCGGTCGGTGTGTGCTAGGAGGGGGATGTGCTGTGTTTGCCGGGACTTGTCCATCATCCGTTTCGGTTTCAGAATTTTGGGGTTGAGACACACTGATGAAGATTAAATATCAGAAAGGCCGCTGTGTCACTAAATTTGGTATAGTTACGCCTTAATTGTAAATTTATGTATATGTATGAAATATAATAAATTTGTTTAAGTTAAATCATATGACCATAATTCATGTTTTATTTATTGTTATATTATTTTTATTTTTTAATTCCTATTTTTTTTATTTAGACCAGTTTCTAAACAAAACCTTTGTCGTAGTGGCACCACTTGGTTCACACATACGGCATAGCATTGCCGCTTTACCCTTGTATCACCGTAAAAATACACATGTCATGTAAACAGTGTAGATTGTAGGGCTCATGCATTAACATTTTACCGGGCCCCGACGTTGCTTTTTGTATACACAAGGCCGCTGGGCCGTGTGTTGAAATATCTACGTAGGAACCAGACAAATGCTAATGCAAAGAAATCAACATGGACGATCGTTGTTCTTGCATAATTTACTATTAAAGAGGCAGGTTGTGAAAAACGCCCCCAAAACTCCATATAAGCTCTTCAAATGCGACTGTAAAACCAGCATGGCGTCTTGTTCAGATCGTTGCTTACAATACGTCAGATCCGCATTGACGTACTGACGCCATCAAAAAAGTTTATAAGCTTTGTTCAGGACCACAACGTCACGTCACTCGATATAACGTAAACAAACGAAGGCCCAACTTGTGATATCAAAAATTTAAAACCAATGTTCAAACAGCACGCGAGTTTAATGATTGGAACATGGGTGTTGTTGTTTGAACACGGCTTCTGGTCCAGTCAAGAATAGCTTCAAAAAGTTTAAAAAAAAAAAAAAAAGATTTTATGCAAGTAAATGTGGTTCAAAATTACGTATCGCAACATTGAAAGGCCTTCCAGGACGGGGTCATCCTCAAGGCTCTGTCTGCCGCGCTTAAATTCCGCCACCCTCCTTTTCACTGTAACATATGGAGGGGCATCTTTTCCTAGTGTTGCTACCATATCATTGTGGATATCCTTAGGTGTTAAACCTTTTTTTTATGCAAATACTTGATCACTGCTCTTTTGTGCAAACGCTGCTTGCTTTCTGTACTTTAGTGTGCTACCTCGATATAAACTGACCGAATGAGACCAGTCCTTGTGTACATGGCCCCATATACATGTAGTCAGACAATAGTAGGACTTAAAAAGAACATCCCTGCGTACCTCCTTCAATGCGAAGCTCACAACATATCAGTCACCCCTCGCTGACGATCCACCATTGTGAGTAATTTTGTGTCGTCTCCGAGAGAGAGGGAGAAAAGGGACAGAAGAGATAGTAGAGTCGATGTTAGATGACGGGTATGGGAGAAAGAGCAAAATGAAAGGAATGAGGAGTCATATGAAATAAACAACCCCATCTACCCTAACCTGTTGCAGGGACAGCAAGCCTTGCCTAACTCATTACGAAAACACACCTATATAATTTGACCCCCTTGAACCCCCCTTTTATATAGTAATACTGGGGTTTACAGGGGTAACCTTATTTTCTTTATTTCTGCTCTAAAATATAGATTATGGGTACTCGTTAGATGCGCCTTGATGAGGCGGTTCTAATGAGTATCCACAATCTATAATTCGAGCAGAAATAAGAAAACTGATAGCTTGTGGGTACTCGTGAGCACCTTAAAATTTTTATGTTTGCGACGGTCAAGTTTACAGTGCATTTGTATTGGCGTATTTTCGTAATGTATAAAGCCAATATCAGTTGGACGCCCAGGTGACAACAGATACATGACACCCTCACCTCGCCCAACGACCCCTCAGTGTATATACAGATGACACGGCTTGTAGCGAGTCCTCTCATCAGTATCGACACTGTTTGTCGCCCAGTTAATGATCTGGACTAAACTCCCCATTTCAGATGTATGTATTGGTCGTAATTCAAAGAGCGAAGATACGCTTCAGATTTGAGGTGTGAAACGGTGCCTCTTATGTGAGATATTAATTTTTGTCATTGTTTAACGTTGTTAATATATTTTTATTATTGATAGTCGTTTGGCCACTTTGTGGCATTACGAAAACAAGCCTATTCAAATATATTGGAAAAAAATTTACCACCAAAAACTTTCAGATAAAATATTGTTATTTTCCATATTTCTGCTACAAATATAGATTGTGGGTACTGGTTAGAACCGCCTCATTGAGGCGGTTCTAACAAAATGCTTTTTAGCAGAAATAAAAAAAATAATGTATACCCCTGCACACCCCAGTTTAACTATATAAAAGTGAGGTTGATGGGGGGGGGGGTGGGGGGGGGAAGGGGCAATATTATATAGGCCTGTTTTAGTGATTGGAAAGAAATTGTCCTTATGACTTTCTACACGTGATGGACATTGTTTTCTGTTTGTGTGTCTTTTCCTTTGGTGTCCTGGATGGTAGGTTTATGGCAATTGTATCGATTACTGATCGATTGCCTTAACTGTTATTTTCAATATCCACATATATAAACGCCCTTAACGAATATCACAGTTTCGGTCCAAGTTATTCTATTGTCAGCATCTGCTTGTTGTGTCTTCTAATTTGCAACAGAACAGATCACAACATTTAAGAAATGAATTTTAATTTACTGCTGTTCATGAAAGTATGAACGCAGTGGCTCGCGTGCAAAGTACACGAGGGTTCAATGTGAACTTTGCTAGCGACCCGCTGTCGTTCATTCTTTCATAAAAAGCAGAAAAAAATAAGTTAATTTTTTATATTTACATTCTTTGCCCCTCATCACTGGGCAAAAAATGCTTAAAGGGCAAACTTTTAAAGCTGAAAATCATTTACGCGCTGTTTTTTTCTATAAAGAGCGGAACAGCTTTGACGTCACCAACGCCCGTAGAGAACCATGGTTTAGACTGACGTCACTTGGCGTCTCTTCAAAATCATCAATCGATGCGTGTCATGGAAGTATGAACTACACTGTTTTCTATAGGTTTACATTAGACTTCAACCTGGCAATGTAAATATTACCGTTTGAATGATGCAATCCATAGTTCACTTTTCTCTTTACAGTAAAGACGCTCGGTTGCCATGGACAGTTCGAACGCACTCGTCAGTCCCTAGAGGTTTTCCTATACCCCGAATAAGATATTATGAATGAATTTATGTAAACTTTTCTTATTCATCCAGAAAATGTATGTTGTGTGTACTCAATAGAATCGCCTCGTCGAGGCGATTCTTATGGGTACACACAAAATACATGTATTCTATAGAAAATCGGAAACATATACATATATCTACATTATCAATGCCGGCCTCGGCAGCTCAGCTGGATTCGAGTCTGACTGATGATCAGAAGTGTGCTGGCCGGGTTGGCAGGAAATTTTTGTGGAGATTGATCATGAGCATTTGGCTGCGGTCATTCACTCTCTACTGCTACTTCAGATCGGGAAGTTGTTAGTTTCTGTTACAAGCATTTCCACTGTACTCGTATACCAAATGGTCGACTCGATATCACCTAAATAGTGTTGACTGGCCCGCAAAACTCCAAACAAACAGTATCACCATTGTGTCTCCAAACATGACGTGACTAACCCTGACTGGCTCGAACTCTTCCTGTCTCGAACAATATTTCATGGTCCCAAAGGTGTTCGAACGATAGTAGTTCGATTTATTCAATGTTGATTTCTAAACAAGTATAAGTAGAAGTAAAACAAAGATCGGGAATCGATACAATTAACTTACTCAACCCATCAAAGACACAAAAGGGAAAGAAACACAAACATTAAGCGACCAGACCATAATGGAAACCTAAACAAAGGAAGGCCATAAGGACAGTTACTTTCCCACAAAATGGCCATATGGCCATCCAAAATACAAAGACACAAGTGATACACACAGTAAGTAACAAACAACAACATAAATAAACCGCCACAGAAGAACCGCCTTGGAACGGGCAGTGGAAAGATTTCCACTGGGGGGGCTTAAATCGATTTTACATGGCCACATGCTACTTGGTATATATTTTCAACTGAATTGATTTCTCTGGTTTCTCAACAACTGTAATGCTACTTGCTATATATTTACATCTGGATTTGATTTCGCTGGTGTCTCAACAACTGTAATGCTACTTGCTATATATTTACATCTGGATTTGATTTCGCTGGTTTCATAACAACTGTAATGCTACTTGCTATATATTTACATCTGGATTTGATTCCTCTGGTTTCTCAAAAAATGTAATGCTACTTGCTATATATTTACATCTGGATTTGATTTCGCTGGTTTCATAACAACTGTAATGCTACTTGCTATATATTTACATCTGGATTTGATTTCGCTGGTTTCATAACAAATGTAATGCTACTTGCTATATATTTACATCTGGAATTTGATTCCTCTGGTTTCTCAACAAATGTAATGCTACTTGCTATATATTTACATCTTGGTTTGATTTCGCTGGTTTCTTAACAACTGTAATGCTTAGTATATATTTACATCTGGATTTGATTCCGATCTCCGATCTTCTGATCTCCGATTTTCGTTCTTTTATGTGTTCTTTGTTTCCAAAGGCAACCTTTTAGCTTTTTATTTCAACAACTATAATGCTACTTGGTATATTTTTACATCTGGATATTATTTTTCTGGTTTCTCAACAACTATAATGCTACTTCTTTGTATATATTTACATCTAGGTTTGATTTCTCTGGATTCTCAACAACTGTTATGCTACTTGGTACATATTTATATCTGGTTATATCTGATTTCTCTTCTTTTTTTTTTTTTTTTAAACAACTAACCTGCTACTTCGTATATGTTTACATCTGGATTTGATTTCTCTTGTTACTCAACGACACAATGCAAATTGGTTTACATTTGGATTTGATTTCTCTGGTTTCTCAACAACTATAGTGCGACATGGTATATATTTACATTGTTACGGACCGCAATTCCTCTCTTCAATTATTACGATTAGCTTATATATTTATAACCACTCTCTGACAACGGCATCAGAGAGTCGATTCTTTGGCTCAGTGGTTAGAGCATTGGACTTTCACCAGAGCGGCCCTAGAGAGATCGGGATTTTTTTCCAGCTATGCTTCATTTCTTTGTTACGGCTTTTATGTCTTAAGAACATCTGAGTTTGATTACATTGCTTTCGAAACAACTGTAATGATTTTTCTGGTTTCTCTACAACTATAATGTTTACATCTGGATTTGATTTCTCTAGTTTCTGAACAACTATAATGCTACCTGGTATTTAATTACATCTGGATTTTATTTCTCTGGGTTCTCTACAACTACAAAGTTACTTGGTATTTATTTATATTTGGAATTGATTTCTCTTCTCTGGTTTCGCAACAACTATAATGCTTCTTGGTACATATTTATATCTGGATTTGATTTACCTGGTTTCTCAATAACTATATTGCTACTTGGTATATTTGTACGTTTGGATTTGACTTCTCTGGTTTCTTAACTTGGTATATATTTATATCTTACATAGCCTTTATTAAAATCCATTTTGCACTGTAACAAACATTTCGTCATGTGACCTCTTGAATACGATTATCCATGCTTGACCTTGGGTACAGGGGTGTACATTATTTTTCGTATTTCTGTTCCAAGACAGAGGCGGTTTTAACGAGCACAAACAACCTGTTTTGGCTGGAAATAAGATAAACATTACCACCATGGAGAAATGAAAGAGTGCCCTTATCACACGGATCTGTTATCGCAATGCTGTGGTAAATAGTAAATATGTATGTAGGTGTGTTTGAGTTTTACGTCCCACCAACAGAGAAGGTCATACGGAGACGAGAGGTCTGTTTGATGAAAGCCTGGAGAAAATCATGAGTAAAATACATCACGTAAATAAGCCCGTGTAATAAATGTCTTTGTAAATCAAGCTTTCTATAGAAAAAAGTGGTGTTTGATTTTGAGACGGTACATTTTCCTTTCTTGGATGGTGATGTTCCTCGTGCGACATCCTATGCCGTTTATATTTCGCATTTAATTCCATTTGCCAGAGTGTCTAGTCATGTAACTGACTCCAAGACTCGTAATAAATTGTTTACTGCTAAACTTCTTAATTATGTTTATCCGGTATCATACACTACGCAAAGCATTTTCCAAATTTTATAGGCGTCATTCCGATTTAATTTCAAACTTCAATGCTGGACAAGGTGTATCGGAACCCGAATTTTATGGTAAATTCAGAAAAATATATACTTGAATGACTTCAGCACCCAATTCCGTAAAATCCATCTTCGATAAAAAAAGTTTGGGTACAACATATATTTTATATGACAGACTGCAAGCATGGTAGTTAACCCAATCACGGTTTACAACTTTGCTTCCCTCTTTAATTGCATGCCGGTAAGTCATGCCTCAGATTCTATGACGGTTCCAGCCTAAAGGCTTACTGAGAATTAGAATTTCATTTTATGCTATGTTGGCTGGTGCCTGAACGGCCAATCAGAGCCTAACTGTTGGTTTTATTTTGCTCCAGCATTTCAGTGGTTTCTTGCTGTCGAGTCCTCACCGTTGTTTCATCTCTGTGGTTGTTTGGTTTTTGTGTTCAAGGAGATGTTGCACTGGTGGGTTAGGAAGCCTTCATGCAGACTGATCAAACATTTTTGACTTAATCACGACGGAAGTAAGGGCGAGGATTGCGGCCGCGTAAAATCGATATAAGCCTCCCAGTGAAATTCGTTTCACTGGCCGTTCCAAGACGGTTATTCTGTCGCGGTTTATTTTTGTTATGGTTTGTCTTTGGGCGTGTGTATTTATATATATTTTTGTTTTGGATAGCTAATTGGCCATTTTGTTGGAAAGTAACTGTCCTTGTGGCTTTCCGCTAATGATGCTTCCATTAGGGTCTAGTTGTTTCATGTTTGTATTTCTTTACCTTTTGTGTCTGTGGGTTAATTGTATCGATTCCTGATCATTGCCTTCACTTCTGTTTTACACTATTTCTTAGTTTTGTTTCTGTTGTATGTATTGGGGTTCAATGGCCCAGTCAACACTTTTAGGTCATTTTGAGCCGGTCAGTTTATCCACACTTTTCCTGGACAGGCTTTTACGTAAGCGGTTAACCAGTACAGTGCACATTTTTGTTCGCCAGAAACTGACAACTGTCCTTCTTGAATCAGCGGAAGTGAGAGAATGACCGTAGAAAGGATTTCATGATCAATCCCCACGACAGACTGTTGCCGAACCCGGCAGGTATCGATCCCGCGTCCTCCAGAGCACCAGTCCGATGCGCATCCGACTGAGTTACCGAGGCCGGCTTTCTTTGTGTTTTAAAAATAAATTGTGGTACTTGTAAAAGCCGCTTCAATGAGGCGGTTCTGACAAGTAGTTAAAGATGTTCTATAAAAAACAGGTTATCATTTGGAAGCAAGGAATATACCACAGAACTGAAAAATATGAAGTATGCATGTTTTCTGGGCCAGACTAGCTACTTTCGGCCAATTAGGCCTCATTAGTGTCCCTTAATATTTTCAAAATTCCACAATGAAATCAATGATTTCAAAGGACAAGAAAATATAAACTACACTATGATGTAGGGCGGGGAGACTTTTTTCGGCCGCCACACATTGCCGTATACCAACTGTAGTGACGTTAAATATGTTCTATAAAAGGGATATCCTTTGGTAGCAAGGAATACACCACAGAACTGAAAAAATATGGAGTGTGTATGTTTTCTGGACCAGACTAGCTAGTTTCGGCCAATTAGACCTCATCGGAAATAAGGAAAATGTCACAAAGACCATTGAAGCCATGGAAAATACATTATATCACACGAGTCAGTTATTCTGTTGGAGGAGCCTTGTTCTCAAGAAGAGCACGCCACTTATGCGTTCTGTTTATCAAGAAAAAGACAATAAAATTACCTGATTTAATTTATGGCTTAATTCTTTATGGACGCGGTTTTGGTTCCGGTCTAGTAAAACACAAGCCTCTAGGAGATCACATCATCATGCAAGCGTCTCATCTCATTACTTCGTCTGAGGTAAAATTTCCGGTGAAACGGCAAACAGCTAATGAATTTCGGTGATCGAATACCACTCAGCCAGCCGCTCGGGCGGTTGCGTTCAGGTAAGCTATTAATCAGGTAAAAATCAAGGAAACCTTAACTTTGATTAGATTTTAGCGCTAGTGCATTAACGGATTATTTTTCTCGGAAAACTGATAAAAACAAAAGACTAGCGACGCAAGGAGACACGTGATAAATGACTTTTAATCGATATTTACGAAGCTTTTACGTGAAACACCATCCTAGACTACGCAAAAATGATGGCATGCAAATCTTATTTCCTGCTTCAAAAAGGTTTCTTTTGATTAAGAAAATGATGTATGTTTCCAGGTAACCAGTTAGGTTTGCCTTAATTATACATCATGGATGATTTGTGCTTATTTATATTTTAGCATTTGTCTTTCAGAAATTTGAGACAAAATCCGGTTGTGATTCCAGGGATATGTACCTTAGTCCAACATGATATGACATGCAGCAAAAATCCTTTGTTCAGACCACCTCTGTGACTGGGCAAAAGTGGTCTTTTACGATTACTTTTTGGTATTTTAAGACCACTTTTGGACAGTCCCAAACGTTGTTTCTTACTAGTGAGTGAGTGAGTTTTAGTTTTACGTCCCACCAACAGCTAAGGTCATACGGAGACGGGACCTCGGTTTAAAGACTCATCCGAAAGTCTGGAGAAGCCCGGGATCGAATTGTTTCTTTCTAGACAACACTGGATGTGGAAAAGAGAAAGTCATGCTATATGAGATTTTCAGTCTGTTTTAATAAATATTTAGTGCTAATTCTGGCGAGGCGTCATAAGAAGTGGTGCTTGTGAATAGTAAGCAAAGCGAAATAGCAAAGCCGAGCAGAAACGTACGCAGCGGAATATCCCTCTCTATAGACTTTACTGAGAATTGAAAATCCATCACGTGAACAAGTCCGTGAAATGAACACCCCCTTACACCCCACTTTGTATTGAGAAAACTGGGGTTTACGGCGGTAAACATTATTTTTTTATTTTTACTCCAAGACATAGGTTGTGTGTACTCGTTAGAACCGCCTCATTGAGGCGGTCCTAACGAGTACCCACAACCTATGTTTGCAGTATAAATAACAAAAATATCGCAGATTTTCATCCGAAAAGTAACCATTTTGGAGATATGAAAAAAATGCACAATGCCGCACGGGTGTGTTATCGTAATGACCTCCGTGGCCATTTAACCCATTTTGTTTTAAACTAAGGAGGGTCGCGCATAATTGACTCTGCCGTAATCAGGTTCGAATTTTTACCTCAAAATGATTTTTGTTTCTATTTAGTTTTCAAAGTGTTTTCTGAGGTTTTTGTAACATTTAATAACCATTGCAATGAGCATTTTGTTATAAATTATTTTGCGACTTCATAGACTACTTTCCGGTCTAGTCCGCATGGCTGGAAACACAGGAAAATAGAGGGATAAACAGACTAACCCTGTATTTTTCCAGCTACTGGTTTGTTTCCTCCGATTGCAGCCCATCAGCTGTCCATGGCAAATCTGAACTCTCTTTAACGCACGATGTTTACTTTATTTTTCCATTGGTGTCAAAAATATAGCCTCGAAGAGTCTATCAGTTCACATATTCCACGGCCATACTTTGTCAACACAAACAAAACAATGAATCAATAGTGACGTTTACTTTAGTTTGCGTGACGTTATATATATGGAAAGAAAACACTGCCATATTTGATAACTAAAAGTGCAGACTGTAATGCCTGGCAGCGCACAATATTCTTTTAACTGTCAGTCGCAGTCTCAGGTTCAATTACTGTTAAGCCATCTCAGTGAACAAATAGCCTGTGCCAGCACCCATAATTAGGATCTTGCACTCAACAGGTGTAGGCCTACTGGTAAACTGCTTAGAGGATCTAAGCCTGCCCAGGCAAAGCGGTGCGAGTCGGCCTGTCCATGTTAATAAACTCTATTGGTTCATTTGGCGGCGGGGTTTTAGTTGACATTTCATCTTAAGGTCGGGTAAATGTCCCACAAAAATGGAAGCGACGCCTCCAAAATGACTTTTACAGTGTTGACGGGGACGTTAAACCTCAAATCAAACAAACAACAATCAAGCATAAGCAAAAGGGTGTACAAGAAAAAATCCCTTTGATCTGTTTCGAATATAAAGATGATGGTTTAGGTTGTGCCACACGGAGCCTTTGTATGCCAACACATCCACCATCATAACAGAATTTTGTCAATGTACCGGCTCCAGCCAATCGGGCTGCATGATGCTTTCACACAGAGCTGAAACCGACCGCACGTGAAAACTAGTAAACCGCTTAGAGGGTCTAAACCTGCCCAGGAAAATGGGTCCGAGTCGGACCGTCCATGCATATAAACCCTATTGGTTTCGTTGAGCGGCAGGGCTTGAGATGCCATTTTCACGTCAACATAATATTGGTCATTTTGGAGAGGTTGCTTCCCAATTTGTGGGTCTTTTTACCCGACATTGAGATGAAACCTGACAGCCAGTGAAACCAATCTATATGTTTATAAGGACCGTCCGTCTTGCACCACTTTACCTGGGCAGGGCGGTCTACTCGTACTCATGAGTGATTGGGTTAGTATCATGCAGCACAATCTTTTTCTTCAAGGCCAGCTCGGGGCTATCATGCATTGTAGAGACTAAATATATGAGAAGTTTTTGGGCGACGCCTTTGAAGTGGTGTAGCACACTGAAGTGATTCAGCTATGATTACAAATGCCCCCCCCCCCCACCACCCCCAGAACAGAAGTCGCATGACAAGACATAAAGCACAATGATGAAATGCATTAGGCTGAGAAAAGAGCCTTGAGGAACACCGACCTTCAATTCGAATTCTTCAATGGAACCAACACAAAAACGCATACGGCTCCGCGAATTAGCATACACCCACTGAACCATTCGAACATTCCACTCCTCCACTTCAAATTTTTTCTGTGCCTCCCAGATGACTTTCCGAGACACTCCACCAAATGCCTTCTCAAGGTCCACGAAAACCACTATGTGGGAATGCAACTGCCATTTTGGCTTTCCGCTAGTGATGTTTCCATTACGGTCTAGTTATTCATGTTCGTGGTTCTTTTCCTTTGGTGTGTCTGATCGGAGGTGTTGGGTAATTGTATCGATTCCAGGTCATTGCCATCACTTCTATCCACTTTCGGAAAGTAAAAGGATCACTTATCTCACCTCCCTTTCACAGTTTGCATAAACAGGCAATAGATAATTAAATAGCGTTTCCGGTCAATATGGCATGAAAAAAAAAAAAAAAAAAAAAAAACTTGTCAAAATTATAGAAAAAAAAATAATTAGAAGTGTTTCTACTTTCCCTATAACGTTGGCGGGAACTTAAATGGGAAAAAGGAAATTTTTATATTTTTTTGCATCAGCTTATTGTATTGTATTTTTTTTTTTTTTATCAATTTCAACCCATTTTATTAGGGGGTGGGGTAATAAATTGTCGAAAAAGAAAGCTAAAAATGTATAATAATGTTTCCCAGATATATTTAAAACATACATCTGACATTGTTTGAACGTCTGCGACAATGTTAATGGCTTCATATCTTTTAAACATGAACAAAACGACAATATAGCTATATCAGAACATGCATTTTTTGGCCAGAAAAATCCATTTTTCACACCATAAAACTTATAAATGAAATTGTGTTTCAATTCTAATGAAATACTTTGATTCATATCACATTAAGGAAGCAAAAGTATGTGCAATAATAAAGGTATAATCCTTGTTCTTGTCATTGAAACAATATCTTAATGCTTTTTTAGCCATTTTTATTGGGGGGGGTGGGGTATTTTTTCTGCAATATTTCTCTAAGATGCCTGGTGACATGGTCAAATTTCACGCCTATTTCGTGTATCTAATATTATTACACAATATATGTGAAAATAAGAAAAATCTAAAGACGAAAAATGCATTCTTTTTTCAAATATAGCGAAAATTGCATCTCAAAACAGCAAAACATGCAGAAAAGGACATTTGTAAATAGGTGTTTCGACCAAAATCTGTGAAAGAGTTTGTCTTTCACACATAGGTACGCAAACATGACATTATCCTGCATTGTGTTTTTTTAACCAAACTTGGAAATATTGTTTTAAACAATTGTTATCGACAATTTGTCAATGACTGGGGTAATTATTGAAACATTCGATAAATTCGAAAACAGTACCCATCTAAAAAGCTCGAAAAAAAGCCTGGTGTGCCTATATTTTTATACCGGCAAACGAGTGCAGAGATTTCAAGCTACAAAATATAAGCAAATAAAAAAAAATCTAAAGAGAAAAGAATTACTCCCCACCCTCCTTAAGCACCAAAGATAGGTGCATCGTTTCCGACATTATGACGGACAGCGCTATTTGCATGTATATAATACGTATCACTAAAATCGACTCTCACCGCTGTGGTTCGAGCCTGGCTCGGGTCACATGTGAGACACCAAGTTCTACAACGGAAGGTCAGGTGGTTTTTCTCCGGATGTTCCGGTTTTCGCCCACCTCTAATTAACGATCAGCTCGATATGAGTGAAATAATATTGAATAGGGCCGTAAAACCCACCCCCCCCAAAAAAAAAAAAAAACAAAAAAAAAAAAAACAAACAACAAAAACAGTGCATGCAGTGCACATCTGAAACAAATAAAAATGATATTTTTCGCACTGTGAAAAGATAGGCTATTTTCACATAAACAAACATGACTATGTTTTGAGCAGAAATATGAAAAAGTATCAGAATTTTTATCTGAAAATTTCCTTCTTCTTTTCTTTTCAGTCATTTTTTTTTTTTTTTTTTTTTTTGTGGTGGTAGAATTTTGAATATATATTTGAATAGGCGTGTTTTCGTAATGCTAACAAAAATCGGCCGGATCGCCCAACATTGACGGGACGTGCAAAAGCCAGGATATACCTAAGGTCCCGAAAATGGGATAATTGCAAACAGTATAGATGTAGATCAGACGCCGCAGATCACTGCGTCTGATCATAGACTAAACTGTTTGCTTAAGGTACATTTCTACTTGGACACCTCAACTCCTTACCATAATTGTTATAAAATTTGAACAAGTATGGTTTACTACCTGATGTTGTGTCTGGGGGAGTGTGTGTTAGTGTTTAGGTCCCAATAATAGCTAAGGTCATTCGGAGACAGGACCTCGGTTTAAAGCCTCATCCGAAAGTCTGGAGAAGCCCAGGATCGATCACGCGATCCCTGGTTTACAAGGCGAGTAGCGTAACCACTACACCACGGAGGCTTCTGTGTGTCTGGGGGAGGCTGGGTGAAAGGCAAACAGTCATGATACACCCTGGTGAGATTTCGTATTCTGCGTTTTCTCATCTGGGTCTACACTGTTTGCTCGGATACATGCGGTAAATGCGGTACTTTGTTCTTTGTAAAATTTGTATTTAAATCTAGGGCCACAAGGGATATAAGTTACTTAATTTCTTATTGTGCTACCCTCATTCTTACAAGTGTTGTTATTATTATTATCCCCATGCTTTTAAAAAAGCATAAGGGGATATTGTGAACGCATCCGTCCGTCAGTCTGTTTGTCCATATGTCCGTCCGTCCGTCACGTTATCTCCTCCTTAACCACTGGCCGGAATGTGTAACGTAGCCTGTTAGAGCTGTGATCGTATAGTGTTATGCGTTGTGTTCCACAGACAGACAGACAAACGACTATCACAAGTTACTATTTTATTGAGCAATTTAATTCATGCAGAAAACTAAGTTTCTACTGCATGAGAACTGTACAGCAGCAAGACTGCACAGAACAAAAGCAAAAGTCGTAATGATCCAAAATTCAAAAACATAATACACTGAGAGACTGAGATAGGGGGTTTATATATGTTTCAGAACATTCCAGCAGAATTCCATTCACAGGCTCTTTCCAGACAGTTAGTCTAGGGCTACACCTGGTCTGTCTGAAAAGACACCTGTGTTTACTATTTTCATACCAAAACTGCATCATGCTATGGTTTCTTGTCCATCATACCCATTTAACTATAAATTAAATGAAAAATATTTAATAATATTGTGGCACTTATCTGTCAAAATCAGTTATACATTTCAAACCATGTTTTATAACAAATTCCTACATGTAGCGATCACATGAGGTTTGTACTTATTATTTACATAGTTTATACTGACTTGCTTTTGTGCCAATACAACATCCCACTTATACATGCATTTTATACTGCATATTATAGACAAGTTTCAACTGTTAAAATTTTACCAATATTCTCTGTCATTATTAAAGAAGCTTATAACGGTTTTCTGTTCATATAAAATTACTGCCCTATAAACATATTAAGACCATAGCATGATCATAATGCAGTGTAGACCCCGCTGGTCATGTCCCCCCTTGACAAGTGTGGACCCTGATCAGACTGCACAATATCTGCACTTCACAATTGTAGACCCAGATCAGAGTGTGCGAACAGCCACTATGTTATACACCTCCCCATCTTTAGAGAATCAATCAATGTCAATTGATTTATTCTCTCAGACGCCTCGTTAATAACATATATGCAAATTTCATGTACAACATATTTCATGCACAATTTAATAATGTAGATTAGTCATATAAGACAATTAAAGCAATATAGCTTGAGTCTTTGTTTTTCTTCATAGTGACCCTGAAACTATAATTTCCAACCAATGGTGACCAGGATATGTACACACAATGGTGACCAGGATTATAATTACATAGACAATGGTGACCAGGATTATACAACATTTTCGTTTTACTATAAAATCATTGAAGTTTGATAAGAGATCAACCCATTCAGTGATCAGTTTACCTGAACACTCAATCTGATGAATATCTTATCGAAGCTGAAACTAATCAATCATTGTTCAGTACATGGTCACATAGTCAATAAAGTTTTTATTTTCACTAAAGAATAATGCAGTCAATATCTCCCTCCATTCGCTGTCGTTGGATCTGTCTAACAGTAGGCTGTCCTGGCAAAACCACTAACGGCGTCTGGTGCGACATCTTGGCTATCATTTCCATGTCCCGGTAAACATTTTTATTGTGTTTGTTGACCACCAGCAACACAGGATGTGGGTCTTCTTCTTTATAGTACTCCCTCATGACGGAGCAGTCATCGAGTATCTGGAACACCAGAGGAATAAAACCACTGTGTGTGCATTCGTCACACAATATAATGTCAACCTTAAAAAGTTCATATGAAAATGTATAATCTTCACCTATGCACCACTTAAGGTGAAATACACAGGACTTTAATTAATTCATTAATCAATAAAGTTCATAAAATAAATAAAATCTTCACCTCTGCACCACTTAAGGTGAAATGCAGTGGACTTTAATAATAACATTATTATTAAGCACAGTTTCATTACACAGCATTATAAGGCTCCAGGAACGTTTTTACTTCATCTCTGTTCCAACCTTAGGCCATGCTAATACCGCATCTGTCTGTCCAAGGAATGTTTGATCCTTGTAAGTGGTACTGCCACCTCCACTATTGTGTGGTACAGACTCTTCATCGACATCTTTAGTTGGTAACTTCAATACTGTTACTGCAGTTTCATGCTCGTCAATTGTTCTTTTCAAACAAAATGAATGGTATGATTTCAGCCTTAATTTAACTATGTACATGACAATAACCAGTCCTATAGCGGCAAACAAAATTATCAGGATAACATTAGTAAATGTCCAAAACGTTCTACGATCTATTTTGACTGTATCTAAAAGACCAATCTCGTGAATAAAAGTCTGCATAGGAATTTCTGTCATTTGTAAAAGATGTGAAGGAATCTCTACTTTAGAAACATTTTCAAAAATATGTAAGGCATTAGAACCACTAATGAGCCATGAAACACCGACTATACAATATATCGGTATATTCTGAAAGAATATGAAGTAACATTTAGTATACAACAGTTCAGTACACTAAATTAATCAACATGTATTTACACTTTATACACAGTGATATCTCTACCATGAGGTAATCTAATTAATCAAAATATACCCAAATGAGACACACAGCGAAGTAATTCACCATTACTTCAAGCCATACATATAAGGAGGTTTGTCTACGACATATTTATCTCAACTTATACATATACAAGTAAAAGTTTAAACATTCCAGGGATTTACCTGAAGAATGCTACTCATATCAGAGTATCCCAAATCTATATGCCAAACCATTATTCATTCTCGAAAGTCGGTAAACAAAATCATGTTGATCTATTCTAAATAGGAGCAGCCTTCATGAGTCCTGTTATCAGGAATACACCATTAAAACACAAATTTCGGTATACCAAGGTCTACCTTTGCTCAAAGCTCAAATCCCTATTTAGAGATACCACAACATATAGTTTCGCAATATTGCTTACTCTTTAACACTAAAGAGTAGCCAAAACATATGATGCCAACTCGTAATCTTAATCATAGTCGCTAAGCGAACAATATAACACTTCAAACACCATCCTTAGAAGTCTAACATTATTTCACTGACATGAGAAGCTGCCATACGTTTTGACCCTTCTCCGTCCTGAACAGACTGACCTCAACAAGAATGCTCAAGTGTTACAATAGTCATAAAATCCGACATTGACCATTACCTGGTCAGAATAACTACAATGTTGTAATGTGTATCTGTTTTAATTAAATTATAATTAAACATATAAAATCACCCAGCAAAATCACACTTAAAACAAAACAGGAGTTACAATAACTAACACTTAAATTTCTTCCGTGGCCTATTTCGTAGGTATAAAATAGGCACATCATCATCAGAATCGTAGCTTTGTAAGTAAACCCGCTTACAACCGATTCTGAAAGCCAATTCATTCAGTGATAAGTCTTCCGAATCACTATCATTCGTGAATTCTTCAAAAGTTTTAAAACTTTTCACATTTACTCGTGAAGCAATACTATAATTGGTAGCTGATGAATTATTTTCAACACTTTTTTGTTCTGTTTCTATCCCAATTTCATTAAGTTTCGACAACTTGACATTTATGGGAAGACCCAAATATTTCACTTCAGAAGTTTGCTTTGCCATTCTTAGTCTAGTTCCAACTAACAAGCAATGACAAAAAGATACTAACTAAAATATTCATATTATTACCACTTGCATTTGTTTTCTTCAATTAGTTGCTGAAATACTTTTTAATATTTATTGCGGTGGAATGACCACCACGAATTTGCAATTGCTCAATGGATCAAAAACATACACGCATATTGAATTTTCTTTAAGTTTCTCAAACCATTCCAAAAACTCTTGACGAGTGCCATAGAACCACCTTACAATTTCAGCAGATATATTTAAGCTCTGAATACGTTCATGCACATTAAGCATTTCTTGAAATACTTCAGCAGGTATCTGTTCCATTAAATCAATAAATTCAGATTGACCCTGCTCAGACATTATAGTAGAATGGTAACAGTTCTTTGCTCTTAATAATTTTATATTTTACACAAAATAATCTACTTCCGCAATTAACATGCTCCAAATAAAATGTTTTAATTTAAAAATCTTAAGTGCCCTTTAAGCATTAACATCACAAGGATTCATCATTATTTTTATTACTACTTAATGCACCATATCTTAAATATTTTTTCTTAACTAATTTCTTTATCAAAAATCTGTCATGAGATAAAATAAAATACCTAACAAAACCCTAATCCAAAATAGTGCCTTATCCTGACATAATAACTTACATTTTCTTTTGATCTACCATTCATCTCGTCATTAAAGAAAATTTAACTTGCATGCAACAAAAGAGTAACAATAGAAGCCTACCTTCTCTGTTGTCTTCCTGTCCATTTTCAATCCAGTTCAAGAATAATCCTGCGAGCGGCAACAATTAACAAGCCTGTAACGTAGCCTGTTAGAGCTGTGATCGTATAGTGTTATGCGTTGTGTTCCACAGACAGACAGACAAACGACTATCACAAGTTACTATTTTATTGAGCAATTTAATTCATGCAGAAAACTAAGTTTCTACTGCATGAGAACTGTACAGCAGCAAGACTGCACAGAACAAAAGCAAAAGTCGTAATGATCCAAAATTCAAAAACATAATACACTGAGAGACTGAGATAGGGGGTTTATATATGTTTCAGAACATTCCAGCAGAATTCCATTCACAGGCTCTTTCCAGACAGTTAGTCTAGGGCTACACCTGGTCTGTCTGAAAAGACACCTGTGTTTACTATTTTCATACCAAAACTGCATCATGCTATGGTTTCTTGTCCATCATACCCATTTAACTATAAATTAAATGAAAAATATTTAATAATATTGTGGCACTTATCTGTCAAAATCAGTTATACATTTCAAACCATGTTTTATAACAAATTCCTACATGTAGCGATCACATGAGGTTTGTACTTATTATTTACATAGTTTATACTGACTTGCTTTTGTGCCAATACAACATCCCACTTATACATGCATTTTATACTGCATATTATAGACAAGTTTCAACTGTTAAAATTTTACCAATATTCTCTGTCATTATTAAAGAAGCTTATAACGGTTTTCTGTTCATATAAAATTACTGCCCTATAAACATATTAAGACCATAGCATGATCATAATGCAGTGTAGACCCCGCTGGTCATGTCCCCCCTTGACAAGTGTGGACCCTGATCAGACTGCACAATATCTGCACTTCACAATTGTAGACCCAGATCAGAGTGTGCGAACAGCCACTATGTTATAAATGCAACCACATTTGGTAAATAGCTTCCTTACATGATGAGGGCGTGCCCGGACCTTGCCCCACCCCCTCCACTTTAGAAAAAGCTTAATATCTGAGAAACTGTTTTGATCCGCACCACTAAACGATATATATATTCTTGTTCCTTATGATCTGACGCTTTCAGTGACACTAACCTGGGGGTCCCCGGGTGCGCCGGGGCCTTACCCAACCCCTCCATTTCATTAAAGGCCTTATATCTCAGAAATCGTTCAGATCCCCACCCCTAAACCATATATACTACTCAAAGTTTGATAGGGATCACTTTTTTAATGCAACATAATGTTTGGTTAAATTAATCAGCTGAGTTCAAATTTGATACTTAATGATAGAAAACATATCCTTCACAAAGACTAGTGATTAATTTTGTCAACTGGCACTGCATTCAAGCGTGACAACAACAACCGTCATGGCACCCACAAAATTTGGCGTAACACGAATGGATTTGGACAATTGATTTTTCACAAATTTCCAAATTTGTTTAGATAAACGTGCCTAATAACGTGTATGGCGTCCATTAGCATCAATTACAGTACATTATCGCCTGCACATGCTCGTAATCAGAGTCTGTATCCGGTTTTGTGGAATCAGCCTGCATTCAGCAACCAATGCATCTTTGAGCTCCTGTAATGTCCTCGGCTGCACAGGTCGGGCTGAAACAGCACGCTGTAGCATGTCTCACGCATGCTCAATCGGATTTAAGTCCGGTGATCGAGCAGGCCAGTCCATACGAAAGATTGTCTCACGTTCCAGATAGGCATCAGTGACGTGGGCACGGTGCGGACGGGCATTATCGCCCATCAGAATAAAG
This sequence comes from Lucinisca nassula, assembly GCA_963580285.1. Taxonomy (NCBI): domain Eukaryota; kingdom Metazoa; phylum Mollusca; class Bivalvia; order Lucinida; family Lucinidae; genus Lucinisca; species Lucinisca nassula. The sequence continues at coordinate 12,508,483 of OY757018.1, forward strand.
TCCGGGCCGATAGCACCGGCATATAGTCTCACAAACTGATCAAGAATCTCATTACAGTACTTCACTGCCGTTAACGTTCCGTTTTCAACGACGTACAAGTCAGTTTTACCGTTCACGCTTATCCCAGCCCAAGCCATGACTGATCCTTTTCCATAGCGATCATGCTCTGCCACATTCAATTCATCGAATCGCTCTTTAGACATTTGGCACACTAATTGACGTTTATCAGTGAAGTCTAGACAGAATCTGGAATCATCAGTAAACAGTACTGGCGTCCAGTCACGAATTGTCCACCTGGCGTGAGTTCTGGCAAAGTCCAATCGGTCTTGCACGTGCTGTCTCGTCAACGGAATAGGTACAGCAGGCCTCCTGGCATTCAGTCCGAAATCGCGGAGCGTTCAGGAAGCGTTGGCGTCGAGACTGAATCAACAAAAGCGGTCCTGACGTTGATTTTCAGCCCTTTATCGATCCTCGCCGTGTCTATGTGAAGGGTTTCCGTGGGAAAGATGCCGACTCCACATTCGGGAAACCACGCTCTGAGACACATTCAGAATCCCAGCAACACGACGTTGAGAGACGCCAGATTCCAACATTCCGACGCCACGGTTAATTTCTTTGGGGCTCAGACGGTTTCTTAGCTGTCCCCGAGGAATTTAAAAGTTTCACAAATCAAATGAAATCCTTTTTACGCTTAGTAAAGGAACACAGACAAGTTTTATTTTTCTGTTGGAATGCAGTGTTACGCAAGGTTTTTTGGGTACATGAATTAATTTGCTGAGTGTGAGAAGTGTGCAGTTTCATGAGAACTGATTTGCACATGAGTTTCTGCTTAAGATATTTATCAATTTTCGGAGTACAAACTTTGTCATGAAATTTTAAATTTTCAGTGCGAAATTCGGTATTTAAAAAGTGATCCCTATCAAACTTTGGGTAGTATATATTCTTGTTGCTTATGATAAGACACATTTAATGACGACAACTAGGGTGATCTCTAGGTTGCGCTGCCCCAGCGCGATGCCCCACCAATCCACTTCATAAAAGGACATATATTTCAGAAACCATTCAGATCCCCACCCCTTAACCATATATACTCTAGCTTCTTATGATAAAACGCTTTCAGTGACACCAACCTGGAGGTCCCCCGGGGTGCGCTGGGGACATGCCTCATCTCCTCCATTTCATTTAAGACCGTATATCTCAGGAACAGTTCAGATTCCCACCTCGAAACCGTATATATTCTTGTTCCTTATGATAAGATGCATTCAATGACACCAACCAGGGTGTGCGAGAACAGCGTTTTATTTGGCTCTGCCATAAGCGTGCGTACCATCGACTGTGCGCTCTAGTTATTATTATTATTATTATTATTATTATTATTATTATTATTATTATTATTATACCAACCCAGCTTTCAGTGCTTTGATTTGTATTCAGTGGGTGTTTTGATAGAACCAAATTACATGTAGTAACACTGCTGAAGAAACCCTTTTTAGAACTGCAAGGTGATTTTGATATTTCTTTGATGCCTACAGGACGAACGCAATAGAATGGTGCACAATGGACGAGTACAACAAAAGGGTTCTGTTAGGCTAACTCGCCATGTGGCCTGCTCAGGCAAAGTGGTTTAAATCCGACTGTCAATACATATAAACCCTTTTGACTTCATTAGGCGGAGGGGCTAAAGTCTCACAAAATTGGAAACAACGTCTCCAAAATGACCTTACTAGTGTTGACAGGGTGTTAATAAGATATTTACATTTCCAGTGTAAAGCCTAATGTTAACCTATAGAAAACAATGCAATTCATACTTCCATCGCATCGAGTCACGTGATTTTCAGTGACGTCAAGTGACGTCAGTCTAAACCATGGTTCTCTACGCTCTGATTGGGCGTTTGAGACGTCAACGCTGTTCCGCTCTTTGTAGAAAAAACAACAACGTGTAAATGTTTTTCAGTTTTAAAAGTTTGCCCTATAAACATTTTTATCGCCTCGTGATGAGGAGCAAAGAATGTAAATATAAGAAATAAACTTATTTTTTCTGTTGTTCGTGAAAGTATGAACGACAGCGGGTCGCTAGCAAAGTTTACATGATCCTCTTCGGGATCCATTTACTTTGCAGGCGACCCACTGCGTTCATGCGGTCATGGACTGCAGAAAAATAAAATTTATTTCTTATTAAACCTCAATTCAGGAAGCGCGTCCTTTCACATCTTAAAAACTTGTTTCTGATGACTGTGCGTTATATTATTTCTGATGCAATATAGGTTGTGGCTGCTCGTTAGAACCGCCCCTTCGAAGCGGTTCTAATGTATGCTACGGAAATAATGTATGCTACATTTCACTACATGTATATGTTTGGTTGTTTGTTTAGGGTTTAACGGTTCAGCCAACATTATTATGCCCCCCCCCGCAACTTCAAAGAATAGAAGTGAAGGCAAGTTGGGGGGGGGGCATATTGCTTCTGGGTCGGTCGTCCGTTCGTCTGTTCATCCGTTTGTCCGTCCGTTACGCTTGTGATGCATAGCATAATTTAAGAACTGTGTATGCTAGGATTTTGAAATTTCATATATGGATTCCCCATGGAAAAATAGCTGACAGTTTATTTTTTTTTTCTCATCCGCATTGTGCCCCTTTCAAAAATTATTGCCCTTTGAAGATTTTTGATAAAATCTTGTCAGCAAAATATATCAAAAATTATAAGAGCTCGAGCCTTGGACTGGTGGTGAAGAGTGTGTGTGTGAATTCGGGTTTAACGTCGCTTTCAATAATTTTTCAGTCATATCACAACGGTGTCTGGTTGCGACAGGGAGCTCAATGCTCACGTTTATAGTGCTGCCTCATAGTAATTTTAGGAGATAAAATTTTGTTTGTGATGGGGTACCCTTTAAATCTAGTTTGAAGCTGCAACTAATAGTTTTTGTTTTAAACTCATACTCTGCTAAGGTATTATAGATGGTATATTAAAGGTCGAGCTGTCTGACCTCCATAGGAAAGGTGGTGAAAAATCAAACACTGATGAATTATAAAGGCTGATCAAACATTGCATCAACATCAGTTCTGTTTCTGTGCTTGGAAGACCACATTTCTTCCATTTGCAAAGCTTTAAGCTTTTCTGGCCTAGTTAAGATTATGAAAGATTATGAACACTTGTCTGCAGAGAATTCACTGAAAAGGATAACATTTGAGCATGTTAAAAATGCCAGATTGGAATTTCTTTCAATTGTGGACTTTACATAGAAAATGACTTTGGATAATGCAGCCGCTATTTTCATCTTCCAACAGCAGCTAGTCACAACGGCCGAGGGGATGTCAACGCTGCTTGTCATGCTGACAGTTCGAGTTCGTATCTCACTGATTGCATTTTGATAAACGTATAAAAAAAATCTGTTTGCTGAGAGCTGATAATACTTTATGAACAATGCCATATGCTGAGATTGAAGTGTGTGTCGTTTATCTGAAACGGGTCTAACAACATTTCAAATCTGAACTTTGAAAATGACTTTGGAAGTCGGTAAAGAAGAGACGTAGAAGACAAGTCAACAGGACTTAAAGGATTCTACTACCACCAAGTTCACGTGACGTTACTTGTGTAGTCACCTTGAAACCATGGCCTCTGGACGATCTCATCAGGGTGTGGGACAAGAAGCAAGCATTGAAACTGTTACAGATGTCAAAGATAAGTATTTTTCATTGCTTTCTCATACCTACTCAAATCGGGTGATTAAAGTTGAGACAACCATGCCTGTTCGATGTGCAGCTGCTGTTTGCCACTAGAACTTAGCTTCTATTCTGGTAATCGCTGCCCTCAGCTCGATATGAACTGAATTTGTGCTGACTGGGTCTTAAAGCTCCAAAACAATAATCTCGCCATGCTGCACATTAAATACCAGCGACTCATTATTCTTGAAAACATGCTTGTTTTCTTCTTCATACCACGGTGACGCCAAGTTCTGCAATTACAAGTCAGGTAGTTTGCTCCAAGTACTCTAGTTTTCACCTGCAACCGAGTTACCTTTGCCATGTTCAATGTTTAAGAAAGCATCATGCTCATCTTATTCATTCCTTTATTGGGACTTGATATGACATGCCTTCCCTTAGGTCATCTATTTATACTGCATCATCCTCACATGAGGATTACTTGCAGCTAGGTCTAGCCTTTATTCATTATGGCTAAATTCATGAATGCGGTCTTCATCATCTGCTTAGCTCGTTTGTGTCTCATAAGGCCTCAGGTTTGCATCGGTTTTCATGTCTCATTGTAAGGTGCCTGCCATTCAGTGTGTTGTAGTCATCTAATCTAATCAAGATGCACAACCTTATTTAGGCCTCATATAGAATGCCACTCAGCCCTCACTTGATTTCTGCTAGCTGTAGATGCAAAGCTGCAAGCATTTGCATGCCACTCCAGCCTAGAAACTGCTACATGTATCGCCTCTCCTCCGGCTTTTCACTGGGGTTCATGTCAGGTCAACTCGTATATCAACCATTAGACCCCCCCCCCCTGCCACTCCCCCCTATCTGATTGTGACTTTGCACTTTAAGTGAAAACGTAAAAGAAAGCAAGTGAATTTTAAAGAGAAGCTTAGAAATAACAATTATCTATCATGATGTAGAGCTCTTGTCCTATTGTGCAGACTTAGGTCTTCCAAGTGCAGAAATAATATCAGCACAAGTCTTGTCTGATTTTTGAAGACTCCAGACATACCCGATTTTCTGTCCTTATGAGCCGATTTTGTTGGCCAGTCCATGTTTGTAACAGGTGGTAAACAGTTATGATGAAAGGGGCCTCAGTGGCCTAGTGGATGAGAATGCTGACTCTCATTCATTAGGTCTCTCGCTGCTATGGGTTCGAGCCTGCCTCGGGTCACATGTGAGAAGCCGAGTTCTGCAAAGGAAGTCCAGGTGGTTTTCTCCGGGTACTTCAGTTTTTTGACCACCTCTGATTAACTATCTGCTCAATGAGTCAAATAATCTTGAAAGGGCCACAAAAACAAAAACAAAAAACAAACAAGAGTTTTGCTGACAGTGTCTACAGTATCAGCAGCAATTTAAGACATTGATCAGATTGCATATGACAGGGTCCGTAGTACAATCTGATTGCTTGGCCAAAGCTTGAAGTCTTTCAGCACAAGTGGGTTGGTCACCACTTCTGACAATGCAGACTTTGCAAGACAATGCATGGCGATCTAACTGTCTGGCTGATGTCACAATTTACCAGATTGCACTGCCACTTATACATCTTTAACAAAGGAGTTTTGACAATCATGTAATGCAGTAGAAACGCTGTGTTGACTTCTCAAATCCTTACAGTGGAAGATGATAGGACTGCATGGCTTAGTCTCCCATTCTAAGGGTATAAGACAACCAGATTGCATGGCTGTGAATTCAGTTTAAAACTAAGCTTAACAGAAACATAGCTAGGTCTCCAGTTTACAGAGACTGATCAGTATAAGACAACCAGATTGCATGGCTGTGAATTCAGTTTAAAACTAAGCTTAACAGAAACATAGCTAGGTCTCCAGTTTACAGAGACTGATCAGTCGCTAGCAAGGTTGATCAGAATTCGTTTTGTGAGACGATGATAAGATTTTTCTAACATAACTGAAAGCAAAATCTCCAAATGACCTTAATAGTGCTGATGGGAAAGTTAAACCACAACAAACAAACATAATAGAATATTTTGGTATCTTGTAAAACCTCTCTTTTTAATTTTGTTAATTATTTTTTGGCTGACATAGTTAGTACAAGGCAAAGAGATTAATGTCCACATCTTGCAGTCTGGACCGATTATTTTCCTTCCTCAATGGATTGGGCCAGCCTCGGTAGCTCAGTCGGATGCACGTCTGACTGATGATCAGGCGGACGTGGGTTCGATACCTGCCTGGGTCGGCAACATAATTTTGAAATCTTTTATGCGTTCATTCTATCCCTTCATATCATGTCGGTCGTTTCATGTAGCTGCAAGGGACTGTTCTGCTTCACACTCAGTCACACTGGCCGACTGGGTAGCTACTCACACTGGCTGAGTAGCTGGGATTAAAGGCAGACCAGTCACACTGGCTGACTGGATGGTTACTCACACTGGCTGAGTAGCTAGACTGATGGTAACTGCAGACCAGTCCCACTGCTACACACACTGATTCATGTAGGGCATGCAGTTGTCAGTTTCTGGCATAAGAATGTGCAGTGTACTGGTGAACCGCTTACATACTATGCACTGTACTGGTTAACCGCTTATGCAGTACATGCCAACTGACCAGCTCAAAAATGACCTTAATAGTGTTGACTGGACTCAGAACAAAACTGCATTGTGCCAAAATAGTGGCAGTCATCCTGGACTCTTGTATTTATTCCTAGTACCATGTTTATGATCTTTTTGTGTCAGTTTCAGGATGGAGCAATCCTGGTAGTTCCAGTCTTGTTCAGGTCAGGTGTCTTGTATATCCAACATGAGGATCAAGCGGTACAGAATTGAAGTTCAATTGATAAAGAAGCATTTCCCTACAAAGTGACATATGGATTGGTACAGAATTGAAGTTCAATTGATAAAGAAGCATTTCCCTACAAAGTGACATAAAATTTGGTGATGCCAACATTTACTAGAAGAATAATTTTACACACTTTTCTGAACTGCCTTGTGCAACCGATAGGAAAGGAACATTCTTGCTCATGTGGGCTATGACAGTTATTTAAATTCTGGACACACAGCTACATCAGCTGCGAAGATCATGTATGATCCATACCTTAAGACAATGGTCATCCATTATAAAATGAACTGAAGTCATAAAGATGCACAGTTTACTCTTTTACAATTTAATCCTTCTGGGGCATAGCACATCTTGAGGATGGCTTGTACATGTTCCTCTGTTAGTGGCAGATGTTAAGAAACTAGGCTTGACATTGCATGTGAATTGTCTGATTCGCATGAGATGTTGGGCCATGTTTTTTCACTGGAAAATGAAGACATTAAGAGCGCAAATTCAAATCTGTCTATCATCTGAACACTATTGGTTTCATTGGGCAACAGGGCTTGAGATGTCATTTCATCTCAATGTCCGGTAAAGTCCCACAAAATTTGAAGCAACGTCTCCAAAATGACCTTTAACGTGTTGACGGGGATGTTCAACCTCAAATCAAACAATCAAACAAACTGTCTGTCATCTGCTCGGGATTTATTGTGGTACTTGAAGGGTAAACAAGTTCTAATAATTTACTGATTATGTGTGACAAATGACATGCTGCAGGTACAGATATCCTGTATATACTTGCTTATATGTTACTGCTCCTAGTCACTGATACCCCCACTTCTTAATCTTTATTCCTTTTACTTGGGGATCATTCAGTCATGATATTCATTCCTTCATTTTTGGGGAATTCCATTTCATTTTACAAAACATTCATCAAATTATCCCCAAGTTCTACCAGGCTACAAAAGCCTGCTACAATTTATCACTTTTCATGTAGCTGATACTTTGGAATTTCATGTTAATACTGCTTCACACTCAGTCACACTGGCTGACTGGGTAGTTACTCACACTGGCTGAGTAGCTGGATTTCACAGCAAACCGGTCACACTGGCTGACTGGATAGTTACTCACACTGGCTGAGTAGCTAGACTGACATTAACTGCAGACCAGTCACACTGGCTGACTGGATAGCTACTCACACTGGCTGAGTAGTTCGACTGAGAATCAGCATTATCATGTTTTCCAGCCAAATGCAAGTATCGCCAACATGGCAAATGCGCTGTGCTAGCCACACTGATCAGAGCAAGTGCCATGTTTGTGAGCATATGATTCATTCTATCAGCAGCTACTGAAAAGTACGTCCCCCTGGTTCAGCATGGTCCGCATACCGCGTGGCCAGTGTCAGGCCCAGTACAGATGACACTGGTACACAGTCTGAACTAGGACTTCTGGGCCAATGACTGAGCTGGTCCCATTTAGCCAAAATATAAAAGGAATAAAGAGAGAGATAATAAAGAAAACAGAGTTCTTGTAGTTTTACTGACCCCTAAACATTATCTGTCATTAAGTCATACTTAATGAAAACTGCCAGGTGACCCGTCATAAACTGAAGTATCATGTCCCAGACACATTACATGATACCACACCCAGTCACATTATCCTAACACTGGATCGACCAGTCCTAGCTCTACCCCGTAAATCTGAGTGCCAAACGAGGAGCAGCTAGTACCATTTTTAACGACTTTGGTATGTCGCGGCCCGGGATCGAACCCAAGACCTCCCGTTCCCCGGAGCGGACACTCTACCAACTGAGCTATCGGGGCCGGTAGGTGGTGAAGAGTAGATGACCTGATTAACTTTTGACTAAATTCCGGAAAAATACTTCGTGTGTTATGGCCGTTTGTCACTTTGGGTATTTGTACAATGTATGCTTTGTGATGCATAGCATACCTTTAGAATTATGTATGCTATGGTTTTGAAATTTCATATATGAATTCCTCATGGCAAAAAAAAAAAAAAAAAAAAAAAAAAAAAACTGACGCGTATTTTTTCTCATCTGGATTATGCCCCTTTCGAGAGTTATTGCACTTGAAGATAAAATCTTGTCAGCAAAATATGTCAAAAAGTCATGGAACTAGAGCCTTGAAAGATGGTGAATAGATTGGTAGTGGTGAGTAGATGACATGATTAACTTTTGACTAAATTCCAAAAAATACTTCGTGAGTTATGTCCCTTTGTCACGGTGGGTATTTGTACATTGTATGCTTTGTAATGCATAGCATAACTTTAGAACAGTGTATGCTAGGGTTTTGAAATTTCATATATAAATTCCTCATGGAAAAATAGCTAACGCGTATTTTTTTCTCATCCGGATTGTTCCCCTTTCAAGAGTTTTTGCCCTTTGAAAAAAAAAGATAAAACCTTGTCAGCAAAATACCACAAAAACTTATTGGAGCTAGAGCCTTGAAAGTTGGTGAATAGATTTGTATGCTTTGTGATTTTAGGGTTTTGAAATTTCATATATGAATTCTTCATGAAAAAAAAGCTTACGTGATTTTTTTTTCTCATCCAGATTATGCCTCATTCAAGAGTTATTAAAATTTCATATACTGATTCTTCATGAGAAAACAGCTGACATGTATTTTTGTTTTCATCTGGATTGTGCCTCTTTCCTGATTTATGGCCCTTTGAAAAAAAATGGATGAAATTGTGTCAGCAAAATATCTCAAAAACTATTAAAGCTAGAGTCTTGAAAGTTGATGAGTGGATTGCTAGTGATGGGTTGATAACCTGATTAGCTTTTGAAGAAATTCAGAAAAATACTTCATGAGTTATGGTCCTCTGTAACTTTGGGCATTAGTACATTGTATGCTTTGTGATGCATAGCATAAGTTTAGAACCATATATGCTAGGGTTTTGAAATTTCATTTTATTTTCTCGTCAGGTTTGTGCCCAATTCCTAAGTTATAGCCGTTGTCAGCAAAATATCTCAAAACTTTTTAAAGCTAGAGCCTTGAAAGTTGACAAGTGGATTGTGATTTGAGGTTTATCGTCCCCATCAATACTGTATATATTATTTTGGAGACGTTGCTTCCAATTTTGTGGGCCTTTTACCCGACACGGAGATTAAATGACATCACAAGCCCTGTCGCCCGATGAAACCAATAGGGTTTATAAGCATTGTCGGTCATGTGCGGTCGGTTTCAGCTATGCGTGGAAGCATCATGCAGCCCATCTATTTCTTCAAGCCTCGATGGGCGGGTGCCGATTAGTGATAAGTAGAAGACCTGATTAACTTTCGAAGAAATTCCAAAGAATATTTCGTGAGTTATTACCCTTTGTAAATTTGGGCATTTGTACATTGGCATGCTTTGTGATGCATAGCTAGGGTTTCAATTTCATACTATATGGATTCATCATAAAAGATCAGCTGACATATTGTTTCTTGTCAGGATTATGCCCCTTTCCTGGGGTTTTGAAATTTCATATATGGATTCGTCATGAAAAAAACAGCTGACACCTTTTTTTTTTTTTTTTTTTTAATAAATTCTGAAAAAGTTGGATGAAATCTTCTTCTTCACTTTGGCCCTTTGACAATTTTGGCAATAAGGGGCAAGCATATAGTTGGGGGCGTAGTGATTTACAAACATCATTTCAAGTTTAGGTTATAGTTTACCTAACCACACTTTTCCTGGGCAGGCTTATACATAAGCGATTAACAAGTATCGTGCACTTTCCTTCGCCAGAAACTGACAACTGCCCTTCTTGAATCAGGGGGATACTGACGGTTGAAAACATTCTATGATCAATTTCCACGAAAAAATGTTACCAACCCGGCAGCTTTCGAACCCGCAACCTCCTGCATATCCGACTAAGCTTTCGAGGCCGGTTATATAAAGTGGGGTTTACAAGGGTTTTTATAACAAAGACTTGTTAACCCATTTGGTACCGGAAACCCCAAAACGGGTACCCTGGCGAACAGTGCAGGCCCAGATCAGACGCCGCAGAACGCGGCGCCTGATCAAGGTCTACACTGTTTGCAAAACGTTAGGCCATTTCCCAAATAAATTTTGAAGAAAACACACCTGGCACCCCTAAATTTTGAAATGGACTCCTGCTTTATAATAATAATAATAATAATAATAATAATAATAATAATAATCGACCTTCTTTATAGAGGGTAACACATTTAGTACTAGTACTAATCTTCCATGTGGCCCTCTTTTCCTGGGTAGGAACCAATGTAGATAAAGTCTCTTGCTCAAGGAAACAACACATGACGCTTGCGAGGATCGAACCGGCTACCTCTCGATCTCAAATCCGATGCTTTACCACTGCACCACTGTGCTCCAGTTTATAAAGTTTATATAAGGAGGGAGGTTCCATTTGGTACAAAAAGGGTTACAAATGGTTTTTGGTCCAACGTTCTTTACTATATGGAACAACGGAAATAATGTATTCTCTTGTAGACCTACTTTTCTCTATATGTATGTTTGTTTAGAGTTTAACGGTCCAGTCAACCCTATTTAGGTTATATCGAGCTGATCGAGACGGTCAGCTTACCTTACCACATCTTTCCTGGACAGGCCATACATAAGCACTTTCCTTCGCCAGAAACTGACAGCTGTCCGTCTTGAATCAGGGAGAGACTGACGGTAGAAAACATTTTACGATCAATCTCCACGAAAGAATGTTGCTTACTCCGGCAGGTATCGAACCCGCGTCCTCCTGATCAGAAGTCAGACGCACATCCGACTAAGCTACCGAGGCCGGCTATATAAAGTTGGGTCTACAAGGGTTTTCATGATAAGGACTTGTAAACGTGAATGGCCAAGAGTCATCCAACTTTCTATGACGTGGTCCTTAATGCTTTGTATCATTCTCAGCTGACAGCCATGTTATAAGGGTCAATATTTGACTAAAAGATATTTCTGTTTATCTTAGCATTGAAAACCATTTTGCTCTAATCTAATATTCACAATTGCTCACACATTAATTGCGTTTATACCTGAATCTAGATTGTTTTACTGTTGACACATACTTGTTTCGTGCGACAAATGTTATTTATACGTCACATTTGAGCCCCGCCAAGCGAATTTGTGTCTTCCAGCATTCCGTCATGGCAAAATTTAACTGCGCATGCCCAGCCATTCAGAGGGGCCAGGGATATGGCTTTCTGTCTGAAGGTTCCTCTTGATTCACTGCTTGTATGAGCGAGCAGCGAAGGTTCTGGCGAGACTGCGCGGATGCGCAGGCTCGCCTGAACCTTCGCTGCTCGCATAGGCGATAAGTACCAAAATCGCTTGACGGGGCCCATATAATGGGGGTTTATCTTCATCATTCCCGCCCCGGGATCTTAAGGGGATTTGAAAGAATCTTCCGGAAGTAACGTTGCCGAGAAACGGTTAAATGCGCTGAACAAGACGTCGTACCGTGACAGATGCGCGACGCGTATGCCAGTCACATTAGATCCACAAAATAACTCATCCGTGTAACATAATGCTTTCTTTCCATTACGAAAAAACTCCTATACAAATAAATTGTAAACTTAACCGCTGAAAAAAAAAAAAAAAAAAACTAAAATTTTCAGATGAAAAATTGTGATATTTTTCTTATTTCTGCTCAAAATGTAGATTGTGGGTACTCGTTAGAACCGCCTAATTGACGCGGTTCTAACGAGTACCCACAATCTATATTTTAGAGCAGAAATAATAAAAATAAAGTTTACCCCTGTAAACCCCAGTTTTTCATAAATTTCATATGACATGACCACGACCACGAGTGTAAGATTCTGTTTATCATATGGCCACTTTAAATTGGATTTAATCGTCTTTAAATTTGACAAAATTTCCACAAAAATGCATGGTTGACATGACGTCGTCATGACGTCACTTAATCCCGCCAAAGTGTTATTACACGTGTGGTCATACGATTTTTATTACACGACGTTATCCACTGCTTATCAACGACGTCATATAATAAATAGAGGATCTTACACGAGTGGTCATTTCATATGAAATTTATGAAACGAGCCTTCGGCGAGTTTCATAAATTTCGTATGAAATGACCATGAGTGTAAGACTCTGTTTATCATATGATCACTTTAAATTGGCTTTTATCGCCTTTAAATTTGACAAACTTCCCACAAAAAATGCATGGTTGACATGGACGTCGTCATGACGTTACTTAATCCCGCAAAAGTGTTATTACACGTGTGGTCATGCGATTTTTATTACACGACGTTATCCACTGCTTATCAATGACGTCATATGATAAAATGCTTTCTTTCATGGTGTCAAAATTGATATTTTTCTGATGATATTCTGTGATAAAATTTTGTTGCTGAGTTCTGCTACAAACATAGATTGTGGGCGCTTGTTAGGGCTCCTCGAACAAGAACCCACTATCTATGTTTTGTAGCAAAACTAATGAAACTAATAAAACATTGTAAATCCCACTTTTCTCTGCATAACGTGGGGTCTGTAAAGGTATTTCTTGCACGGGCTCGTTAACTTAAGACTACAAATTGAGTATCCATGTAAGGGAATTTATTAATTGATTATCCTATATTACACAAGGTCAACCAATATTCAAAAATCATAAATTATGTTTTTGATTGCGTCAGTTAATAAAATTGTCATTAATCAAGTAATTTCGTATTGGCCCAGCTACAGGTCCTCGGTCAGCTGTATTGGCCTCGGCCTTCGGCCTCGTGCCAATACAGCAGACCTCGGACCTGTACCTGGGCCAATACGAAATTACTTGATTAATAACATTATAGTATAAACCTGGGGCTAGTTGATCAAAACCTCGTTAACTTAACGAGCTCGTTAGTGGTCGTATTGTTAACTGTTCTAGGAAGTTAAATATCTGCTGAAAAAAATGTGAGAAGTTTTTGCATTTAAAGCTGCTCACATTTTTTTTTTCAGCAAAGATATTAACATATTTGCCATAATAAATGATCAACGTTTTAAAGATACGTTAACTAACGACGTCGTTAGTTTTGAACAACTGGCCCCTGAAATATTTAACGCCGTTTCACAGGGGAGACACCTTATTTGTCCTTCTTGGGTCGATTGGTTTTCAATCGACCCAAAGTTACTAACTACAGAAGCTTCCCGCCTGCGATTGTCCCCGTGACTATTAATGATTTGTAAGAAGACTAGGTACCGGTTATTTAATATTTATAGCAGCGCTAGTCTTCTCCCTGTGACGTCATAGCGCTGTGAAAAAGTAAAATCTGGACTGCATGGGTTTATGTACTGCGTCATTGGCATTGGCAATCAGTGTAGACCCAGATCAGACGCCGCAGAACTCGGCGTCTGATCAGAGTCTACACGTATTGTTACAGTTCAGGAATTTTAAAGGTAGGAAACAATCTTAGTGCTCGTTCAGGACCATCTTTCCAGCCTACACTCAGAGACAATCTACCCACCGGTGCTTTTAGTGCTTTGATCCTTTCCAGAGGCCCGAGTTTTTGTTTCATACACGCCTATAAAAATACATGTACATTGTAAATTTTATCGCCAAAAAACAACACTTTTCAGATGAAAAAAATGTGATACATTTCTTATTTCTGCTCAAAATATAGATCGTAGGTACACGTTAGAACCGCCTCGATGAGGCGGTTCTAACGAGTACCCACAATCTATATTTTAGGGCAGAAATAAGAAAAATAAGGTTTTCCCCTGTTTACCCCAGGTTTACTATATAAAAGTGGCGTTCAAGGGGGTCATCATTGTATAGGCATGTTTTACTGATGGTTTGATTGTGGTTTAACGTACCCGTCAACACTATTTTGGAGACGTTGCTTCCAATTATGTGGGACTTTTACCCGACATCGAGATGAAATGACATCTCAAACTCCGTCGCCCAATCAAATCAATAGGGTTGATAAGCATGGACAATCCGATTCGCACCACTTTGCCTGGGCAGGCTTAGATCCTCTAAGCGGTTTACCAGTACTCATGTGCGGTCGGTTTCAGCTCTGCGTGGAAACACCATGCAACCCTAATCTATTTCTCCAGGCCCCGATGGGTGGGGGTGAGGTAATTTTCATGGTCTGGTCAACAAAGAATGTCATTTGTCATACCCATAAATTTAACAAGAGCTCCGCCAGCGGGGCATTATACGCCCGTGGCAATTAGTAAGATGGAGCCAATATATACTGACTGCTGTACAAGTTTGGGTTTCTGGAATGTAACCAAGGAACAATATGTGCTCCATATACATGTATTCTTACCTGGCACTATTGCTACCCCCCATTGGCTCAAACTACCTATCTCCAACAAATTGTCATGGTCGGTAATACTTGGTGGACTTTAACCTCAAAATAATATAGGTATAACTCTTGCAATATGTGGTGGACTTTAACCTCAAAATAATATAGGTATAACTCTTGCAACAAGTGGTGGACTTTAACCTCAAAATAATATAGGTATAACTCTTGCAATAAGTGGTGGACTGTAACCTTGAAATAATATGCGCTGCTCCACAACATAGTCTAAACTACGTAAAGTTTCAGCTTCATCAGATGTAAAATGTAGGAGGCATTATCCGGAAACAAAATATGTTTTGAAAAATATGTGAAAGGGGAAAACCTCTGGTAATATTTTGCGGACTGTAACCTCAAAATAATATGCACTGTTCCACGTCATGGTTTTACTATATGTAAAGTTTCAGCTTCATCAGATGTAAAATGTAAGAGGATCCAGAAACGGAATGTTTTTAAATATCTGTGAAAGGGTATAACTCTGGTAATATTTGGCAGACCGTAACCTCAAAATAATATGCACTGTTCCCTATCATGGTCTTACTGTATGTAAAGTTTCAACTTCATCGGATCTAAAATGCAGGAGGAGTTATCCGGAAACAAAATGTTAAAAGAAATGTTTCAAAGGAGCATAACTCTATTATTATTTGGTGAACCATAACCTCGAAACAATGTGCGCTGCCCAACGTCATGGCCAAATTATATATGAAGTTTCAGCTTGATCGGATGTAAACTGTAGGAGGAGGTATCCGGAAACGAAAAGTTTGCAAAAAAAAAAAATCAAAGGGGCACAACTCGATTATTATTTGGTGGACCATAACCTCGAAACAATATGCGGTTTACCAGTGCTCATGTGTGGTCCGTTTCAGCTCTGAGTGGAAGCACCATGCAGCTCACCATGCAGCTCACCATGCAGCCCAGTCTATTGCTCCCAGCCCCGATGGGCGGGGGCGAGAAGTTTGACTGTAAATAAATGAATGCTGCTTATGTAGTTATAATATTTGTCATTTCGGTCATTTTTAATGACAGATTCTATCTGTCTATTCTTGCTGTGCAACACGTTTAAAGTAATTCAGACTTCAGTTCTTCCGGCTTTCACAGCCATAGAAATATGAGTCCGCACAAAATGTCGTCCGGTTTGGCGCAGTAATAAAAATTGTACAAGCGTATAAGTTATCCTTTAAGAGTAATACAAACTTTTGAAGCAGACGACTTGACGATTTTATCTTACGATTCAGCTGCATCATGCGACGGGTTTGGCGACGACTGTAGTTGAAAAAGTTCCATGAAAGACCAGACGACACACGTCTTTCGTAAAACGAACAATGAACGTGTTAGTTAACTTAAAAGCGTCATACAAAACATGAAGCAGGCGAATTTACATTTTTATCTTATTTTTCAGTGATTGGATTTCATTTGAATCAGCTGTCTGAGATGAATCGTAAGAAATATGAAGTTTGTGTCGCAATTTAAGAGAAAAAAAGGGGGAAAAAAGATGAAATGGCCTCTGCTACATTTCAAAATGGCCAGGTTAAGATTTTACCCCTTCCACCCACGAGTTTCGTAAGTTCACTCTTCAGTCACTGATTTTGTACGCGTCCATTCTACACATGTAAATTGGGTGTCTAATCAACAGTCGCCAACAGCATGTCAAACCATGTAGAACAGAATGCGATGTATCATTATGAGCCATCTCACCAGGTTCTACACTGTTTGCATCTGTAGGTATCTGTACTTGGCTATAAAGGGCTGAAAGGGTTCAAACTCATAACACTAACATGACCTAATTAAATGCGAAGTACGTGACGCTAGAAACTTCACCGTACGGTAGCAAGCCAGCAATAATATACTCCGAACAGTTATCACTGTCCAATTCTGTTGTAGGTCTGAATAACTGAATATGTAAGCACAATGTTGTGATAAATAATAAAAGTCATATGCCGCAAAACTTCAAACATTGCACAAAAAGTAATTTCCTTTATTGTAGCGCATGACATAAGGCATGTTCTTGACTGAGCCGCGAAACACATCAGTAAACAAGTGTAAGCTTTTACAAGAAAGTTGCGTCTACGCTTTGTGTTGTCATAAAACTGGCAACTATCCCAGCAGGCACATGGCGTAATTGTGACGTCACATCAACGTCGGTGCAACGTCATGACGCTGCATCGACGTTGATTTGACATTGCCCTAGCGACGTGTGGCTGCTGGGTAGTCATTTGCATTTTGTATTATCTATAATGTGCTAGTAAAATGATGATGAAAGTGTATAACAGCGGATTCACCTCAGTTTTGTGAACCAAACTAAAAATCAGCACTCCAGCGCCATTGTCCTTATCACTTAAGAAAGTAAATCTGAATTTTCACAGAATCTGTCATTTCAGTGCCTTTGGCGCTTTGATGGTTTCTTAGTTGCTTTCTTTGTTCTATGGCATAATCTATCACAACCCATGAGCCAAATGTTTTTGCGTATTTTTTTTTTCGGACGTTTTCATACAGAAATCAGGGTCCAGTTGCTTGAAGCACTTGTTAAATAAACTCAATCGTATAAGGTAATTGCACATCCCGCAGCCAAGACCTATAATGAACACCCCTCTAAAGCCTACTTTATATGGAGCGGAGTGGGATTTACAGGGGCATAAAATATTTTCCTTTTTTCATCCAAAAACATAGATTGTGGTATTCATTATTGAGGCGGTACTACCGAGCACCTACAAGCTATGTATGGACCGTAGAACCAGGAAAAACATCAGATTTTTATCGGAAAAAGCTAGTCATCACGTGAACACGTCCGTGAAATGGACACCCCCTAAACCCCACTTTATATAGAGAAAACTGGGGTTTACGGGGGCATGCATTATTTTTCTTATCTCTGCTCCAAGACATAGGTTGTGGGTACTCGTTAGAACCGCCTCACTGAGGCGGTTCTAACGAGCACCCTTAACCTATGTTTTGAGCATTTATATGAAAACTATCAAGGATTTTCACCAGAAAAGTGGCCATTTTGGAGATGTGAAAAAATGCACTATGTCGCACGGGTGAGTTATCGTAATGTCAAGAGATATGAATGACGCCATTTTAGAACTCGGATTTATAATCATAATGAAAATTATATTTTACTCATTAGGTAATTGCATACAAAAGTTAATCTTGTTTTAGTAATGACTGAAAATAAGATTGTGCAAACATGGAGATATCTGTCAGGTTTAAGGCGCTATCCTGCAGTGCCTTATGAATTATCCTAATTCCTTAATCCTTTGCCCCCGTGATTAAGTTTTTCAGCGGTTTACCAGTCTAATATTAAAATATAAAAAATATGAATATTATAACATATTATTGCAAACTTTATGACACGTGATTATGTTTCAAGTGTCAAAGATCGTTAAGCCCTTTGTTATTGAAAAGACTTTTACAGTCTTAGATACGATGTGTTCTGTGAGGAGAAGGCAGCTGCAATATCGCGACACCATGGAGGGATAAAACCGAGAGCTTCCGAATGCAATACTCGAGTACATTTGGAGTTCTTTGTATTTGATCGTTGCACGCCTACTAAGCCAATAACATTGAAAATTGACAATCCGCTTAAATCTGATTTTAAACAAGAGTCTGATGGATTGCACAGTTAGTGGTAATAGTTTTTGTGAAAGAGTAATAAACAAGCGACAAAATTAAATCAGATCTTGAAATCAGATTATGATTACAGTAGTAACTAAGTTTTGGCGAGGGAAATTTTCGACAACTCTTTCCTTCGAATACATGCACATCACTTTAAAATTGCAGTGAAAATCTCCTTTTTAAAGGGAAAGTGTGGTGTACAAACGTATACACAATTATCAAGTACGTTTTTGCTCTCCAAAGCATAGACTGTGAATACTTAATAAGGCGGAGCCAACGAGCAACGGCGGTCTATATTAGGGGCCTAAAAAACAAATACATTACGAAAACACGCCTATACAAATACATTGCCATTTTTGGCAAAAAAATAGAAATTTTGAGATGAAAAAAATTGTGATATTTTTCTTATTTCTGCTCAAAACATAGATTGCGGGGACTCGATAGAACCGCCTCGACGAGGCGGTTCTATCGAGTGCCCACAATCTATGTTTTTGAGCAGAAATAAGAAAAATAATGTTTACCCCTTAAACCCCAGTTTTACTATATAAAAGTGTGGTATGAGGGGGTCAAAATTATATAGGCGTGTTTTCGTGATGGCTGTGTTTTCGCTAACCCGACCTACCCTGATTATTTTGTGCCAGACCCTGCATTTTATATTGCCGTCAAGAGTACGTCAAGCACACGACAAAACCAACAATAAGACGTGTGTTACTAGCGAATTTTCAGATCAGCCATTCACACAGTCGGATCAGAATCTTCGTTAATCACGTGTCTTCTACAATTTCGGGACTATTCAAAGAGAGGTAACCTAAACCTCTCGCCATACTTGATTGGTGTACAGGCAGGTCATAGGCTTTTCTGTTTGCGCATCACGAAAACACGCCTATGTATTATAGACCCCATTAAACCCTATTTTCCTAAAAAAAAACAAATATTGTTCACAGGGGTACACATCATTTTTTTTTCTTATTTCCGCTCAAAAACATGGATTGTTTTGTTTCTTTGTTTGTTTGACTTGAGGTTTAACGTCCCCGTCAACACTGTGAAGGTCATTTTGGAGACGTTGCTTGCAGCCTTGTGGGACTTTTACCCGACGTTGAGATGAAATGACATCTCAAACCCTGTCGCCCAATGAAACCAATAGGGTTTATAAACATGGACCGCTCCGACTCGCACCGCTTTGCCTGGGCAGGCTTAGATCTTCTTAAGCGGTTTACCAGTATTCTTGTTCGGGTCGGACTTAGCTCTTCGTGGAAGCATCGTGCAGCCCATATATTTCTTCAAGCCCCGATGGGCGGTGGCGTTAATCACACCTGTCTTCTACAACTTCTGGACTATTCAAAGAGAGGTAAGCGAAACCTCTCGCCATACTTGATTGGTGTAAAGGCAGGTCATAGGCTTTTCTGGTTGCACACATCACGAAAACACGCCTGTATAATTTTGAACACCTTAAACCCCACTTGAATAAAGAAAAGAAAAAGGAATTTACAGGAGAACACATCTTTTTTCCTATTTCTGCTCAAAAAACATAGATTGTGGGTACCCAACGAGGCGGTGATTGTTTTGAGTCAAAATATGTAAATATCAGATTTTTATGTGAAACGTTTCACATTCTTTGGTGGCAAAATGTTCAAAACATTTGTATCGGCGTGTTTCCTGCACATGTGCAAAGCTTTTTACTGTAGTGTTTGTTTGGTGGCAAAATGTTCAAAACATTTGTATCGGCGTGTTTTCTGCACATGTGCACAGCTTTTTTCTGTAGGGTTTCTTTGGTGGCAAAATGTTCAAAACATTTGTATCGGCGTGTTTTCTGCACATGTGCACAGCTTTTTACCGTAGGGTTTGTTTGGTGGCAAAATGTTCAAAACATTTGTATCGGCGTGTTTTCTGCACATGTGCACAGCTTTTTACCGTAGGGTTTGTTTGGTGGCAAAATGTTCAAAACATTTGTAACGGCGTGTTTTCTGCACATGTGCACAGCTGTTTACCGTAGGGTTTGTTTGGTGGCAAAATGTTCAAAACATTTGTATCGGCGTGTTTTCTGCACATGTGCACAGCTTGTTACTGTAGGGTTTGTCGTGTGCTGTTTCATTCTTCTTTCTCGTACTAATTAAAAGGAAACGAAAGTTGATTTAATTTTTTTTCTAGATTCGCTTCTTTAGTTGAAGAAATGGATCTCACTAGATTCAATGAATTTTTAAAATGAATCGGTTGGGTAATATTTCTCGCAATATTGATACAGTCTCAATACATTGGATCACAAATTAAATTTTAATTAAATTCTGTAGTATTAACCCATTTAGTACCAGAAACCCCTAAACGGGTAGTTGGCAAACAGTGCAGCCCAAGATCTGACGCCGCAGAACGCGGCGTCTGATCAGGGCCCACACTGTTTGCAAAACGTCCAGCCATTTTCCAAAAACATTTTGAAGAAAACAAAACCTGACACCCCTAAATTGTGAAACGGGCTCCTCCTATATATAAGGAGGAAGATTCCATTTGGTACAAAAAGGGTTAATTTACGGTATAAGTTTGTAAAATACGCAATTAAGATTATTAGAAATTTTAGCTTCTGAAATTGAATCTATGTTCATTTACATGTTACAACCGTATAATTATGTGAATTAGGGTTGTCTTACAGATTTGTTATTGGTAATCTTAGCCCATACAGAGCCCAATACTATTGTCAACTCCTTTTGTACCAAATGGAATCTCATACCCCCCGCCCATCGGGGCTTGAAGAAATAGATGGGCTACACAATGCTTCCACGCAGAACTGAAACCGACCCGCACACGAGTACTGGTAAACCGCTTAGAGGATCTAAGCATGCCCGGGAAATGCGGCGCGAGTCGGCCCGTCCATGCTTATAAACCCTATGCGTTTCATTTGGCAGCAGGGCTTGAGATGTCATTTCATCTCAATCTCGGGTAAAAGTCCCGCGAAGTTGGAAGCAACGTCTCCAAAATGACTTATACAGTGTTGACGGGGACGTTAAACTTAAAATCAAACAAACAAAAAACAAATGGAATCTTCCTCATTATATATAGCCAGAGTCCATTTCAAAATTAAGGGGCGCAGGTTGTGTTTTCTTAAAAATGTATTTGGAAAATAGCTGAACATTTTGCAAACAGTGCAGGTCCTGATTAGACGCCGCGTTCTGCGGCGTCTGATCTGGGCCTGCATCGTTTGCCAATAACCCGTTTAGGGGTTTCAGGTACGAAATTGGTTAACAGTCCACATTTTCATTTTCGTTCATATTTTCTTCTTTCTTTCCATTTTTTTCGATAACATTACGAAAACACGCCTATTCAAATATACTGGGACTTTTAACACCGAAAAAAAATTTCGAGGATATAAATTCTAATATTTGTTATATACCTGCTCAAAATATAGATTGTGGGTACTCGTTAGAACCGCCTCGGCGAGGCGGTTCTAACGAGTATCCACAATCTATGATTTTGAGCAGAAATAAGGAAGATAATGTTTACCCCTGAAAACCCCAGTTTTACTAAAAGAAATGGTGTTAAAGGGGCTCGCCGAAATGATATAGGCGTGTTTTCGCGATGACATGATTCAAATCAAATGTCAACATGGTTTTCTCTGACAAAAATGACGAGATAACAATATTACAATGTCGTTTGCTTCTCTAGTTTGCAAGACACTTTAAGGGTTAGCACTCCAACCGTGGCGATTATCTCCGCCATCACGTTTGTAAGTTTGTGTAATGAATGCCCTTGTAGAGAGAAAAGTTTGGTTTACGGAGGTGTATATTATTTTTTCAAAGACCTCGATGAGGCGGGGCTAACGGGCACGCACAATCTATGTTTGCAGCAAAAATAAGACAAATGTCAAAAAATTTCACCAAACAAAAGATACCAGGTTAGTAGATATGGAAGGAGGAGCCACGTTTTACGGGTGTGCTATCTCAATATAACACCAATGTCATCTTTTAATGTTTGTTTGTTTGTTTGAATTTGGGTTTAATGTCCCCTTCCACATTTTGGAGACGTAGCTTCAAATTTTGTGGGATTTTTATTGCTGATATGACTTCCCAAGCCCTGCAACCCAGTGCAACCAAAATGCTTATATGCATTGGACAGTCTGACGCCACTTTGCCTGGGCAGACTAAGTCCATCTAAGCGGTTTACTAGAACTCATTTGTGGTCAGTTATAGCTCTGCGTGGAAGCAACTATCTATTGCTACAAGCCCCGATGGGCGGGGCGAGCCATCTTTTGATCTCAAAATACAAAGAGTGATTAGAGATTACCCTGGACTAATAGATCGATCCATGTGATAAAGTGCATTCTTCATCTCTCCAAAGATAACATTTTTTTTTATTATTTCTGCTCCAAACATAAATTGTGGATAATCATTGAAACCGTCTCATTTATGCGATTCTAACGGGTACCCACAAAATACGTTTTTTGAGCAGAAACAAGAGAAAAAAATGTATACGGCTGTTCACCCCAACTTTTCTATATATGAAAGGGCGTTGTTACAAGAGTGTTCATTTCACGGAATGTTAACCCATATATGACAATGGAATCCCCCACCAATACGTTTAGAGTGGTTCATTTAAAATTATAGGGGTGCCAGGATCATTGAGCCCATCCTGGATACATTGAAAATCGAATATCGCTCAAGCCGGCGCTGGGGGTGGGGGTGGGGGGGGTGGGGGCGTATGCAGCCTTGCAAACTACAGTGCTGTATATGAAGAGACTCAATAAAACCTAATCTCCGATTTTTGTTCTTTAATGTGTTCTTTGTTTCCAAAGGCAACCTTGTAGCTTTTCTTTTACCTTACTGCAGCTGATGTTAAGTGCCGTGTGGTAAAAAGTCTCCCCGTGCTCCATTATAGTGCAGGTTGTATTTTCTTTTCCTTTCGCATCACTGGGCCCAACCTGGTTACATTGAAAATCGAATACCGCTCAAGCCGGCGCTAGGAGGCGAATGCAGCCTTGCAAACTACATTGATGTATACGAAGAGACTCAATAAAACCGAGTCTCAAATTTTCGTTCTTTTTGTGTTCTTTGTTTCCAAAGGCAACCTTTCACGTATATTGTCTTGTTAGCAGGTAAGTTTTGCAAAAATGTATGTACTTTCAGCAAACAGTGTTGGCCCAGATCAGACGCCTCGTTGCGGCGTCTGATCTGGGACTGCACTGTTTTCCAATGTCCCAAAAAGGCCGCTAGGTATATGTGGGTTTGTTTGATTGTTTGTTTGTTTGATTTGAGGTTTAACGTCCCCGTCAACCCTGTATAGGTCATTTTGGAGACGTTGCTTCCAATTTTGTGGAACTGTTTAGTACCCGACATTGAGATGAAAGGACATCTCAAGCCCTGTAGCCAATAGGGCTTATAACCGTGGACGGTCCGACAGGCACCGTTTTGCCTGGGCAGGCTTAGATCCTCTAAGCAGTATACCAGTACTCGTATGCGATCGGTTTCAGCTCTGTGTGGACGCATCATGCAGCCCATCTATTTCTTCAAGCCGACATGGGCTAACGTTATGACATTATGGGAAAACTACGAATGTTTTATATACATTGTTTACCTTATTGGGGTACATGTAAATCCCATGGTCTACAAGCGCCCATTTACCTAAAACAGGCTGCACGATGCTTCCACGCAGAGCTGAATCCGGCCCGCACACTACTACTGGTAAACCGCTTAGAGGATCTAAGCCTGTCCAGGAACCGCGGTGCGAGGCGGACCGTCCATGCTAATAAACCCTATTGGTTTCATTGGGCAACAGGGCTTGAGATGTCATTTCATCTCAATGTCGGGTAAAAGTCCCACAAAATTGGAAGCAACGTCTCCAAAATGACCTTTACAGTGTTGACGGGGACGTTAAACCTAAAATCAAACAAACAAAAACCGCTCCCTGTCGTAACCAGACACCGTCGTTATATGACTGACAAATTGTTGAAAGCGACGTTAAACCCGAATTCACACACACACACACACACACACACACACACACACACACACACACACACACACACACACACACACACACACACACACACACACACACACACACACACACACACACACACTACCTAAAACAGAATCGGTCAGTTTCCTTATTGTTAGTGTGTGTTCCCATACAGCATACATTACGTGTTGGTTGGTTGGTTGAATTGAGGTTTAACGTCCCCGTCAACACTGTAAAGGTCATTTTGGAGACGTTGCTTCCAATTTTGTGGGACTTTTACCCGACATTGAGATGAAAGGACATCTCAAGCCCTGTCGCCCAATGAAACCAATAGGGTTTATTAGCATGGACGGTCCGCCTCGCACCGCGGTTCCTGGACAGGCATACATTACGTGTAACCGCCTCAACGAGGTACCTACCCGAAGCCGTTCTAACGATCACACACAGCCTACATTTGGAGCATAGATAATGGACATACCACAATAGCTCAAAAGAAAGGAGCCATGTGTATATCCATGAAAGAATAAATAAGAATCTTTTATTAATTGACTATCCTGTATTGATCTGAGCTCACACCAGGTCAACCAATATTAACCGCAGGTAAAGTGAGGTCAAAAATCAATAATTGCACGACCCGCAGAAAAAGCGACCGACTGAAGTCGGTTTATTTTCTAAGTGCCCTAAAATCACCGTGTCATTCTGTCAGTCTGTCATTCTGTCTGTCCGTCCGTAACCCGTTTGTGTAAATTGGTGATAGTGACTTAACCACTTGGAATATTTAAACAATTTTTGGCATACTGATAGATATCAATGAGATCCAACCAATGAACTTGAGAAATATTACATTCCATTTAGTATAGCCTCGCCGAGGCGAAAAATGTGAAAATTTTCGAACTGCTTTTCCTCGGAAACCGTTGGGCCGATTGAAGTCAAATTTCATATGGAGCCTCTATAGGATGGGGGAAACCAAAATTTGCTCATGGGGTCCAGGTCACATGACCAAAATGGCCGCCAAGCCATATATGGTCTGTCTGTCTGTCCGTCCGTAACCCGTTTGTGAAAATTGGTGATAGTGACTTAACCGCTTGGAATATTTAAACAATTTTTTGCATACTGATAGATGTCAATGAGATGTAACCAATGAACTTGCGAAATATTACATCCCATTTAGTATAGCCTCGCCGAGGCGAAAAGTGTGAACATTTTCGAACTGCTTCTCCTCGGAAACCGTTGGACCGATTGAAGTTAAATTTCATATGGAGCCTCTATCACAGTATGGGAGCGGAAGTGAACGGCCATTTGCGATTGAACAGCACTTGCGATTTGTACAGTGGACGATCAGTCACTTGCGGTATGATATTTTCGCCGACACGGTAAGGAATTTCATTTTTGTTCCGCGAACATAACGCTTATGAGCAATTTATATGTCTTGATGGTAAGATGGATGTTTTTATCATATTCCAACCGCAGAAACATTCTATTTTTTGGATGGCATGAGAAGAGCTAGATTGTTGATCACTTTGTTTATCGTTATGCTATAACCGGTTGACACACCTGTAAATACGCATAAAACGTGTGCCAGTAAGCATTTCCTTTGTTATTTAGCATTTAAGTCTTCCAATAGTATCACTGATTGAATAGAAATCAAAGACATCGTCAAAAATGCAAATCCGATCGAAGGACTGTTAAAAGTATGACACGGGAGAAAAAAACGAACCGTTCAGATCACTTGCTTTTGTAAGTATTCGGATTGTACAGGTCAATTGCGATTAGATTGAACGGTCACTTGTTATTATACTGAAGTCATTCGCTTAAGCTGCATGATGCTTCCACGCAGAGCTGAATCCGGCCCGCACACGAGTACTGGTAAACCGCTTGGAGGATCTAAGCCTGCACAGGTAATGCGGTGCGAGTCGGGCCGTCCATGCTTGTAAACAATATTTGTTTTATTGGGTGACAGGGCTTGAGATGTCATTTCATCTCAGTGTCGAGTGAAAGCCCTTAAAATTGGAAGCAACGTCTCCGAAATGACCTACATAGTGTTGATGGGGACGTTTAACATCAAATCAAACAAAAACAAACATTCGCTTAATCGCACCTTTATTCCCCATCTCCAGGCTACTCACTCATACTGTATTGACGTATCACAGTATCTCCTCTTTTCTGGCAAAGAGGTAAAATACAGATGCTCGTCTGGCTGGTGATCAGGAGGACGCGGGTTCGATAACATTCTTTCGTGGAGATAGATCATGATGTCTTTTCTACGGACATTCTCTCCCTTCCGCTAGCCCCCGCCCATAGGGGCTTGAAGAAATATATGGGCTGCATGATGCTTCCACACAGAGCTGAATCCGGCCCGCACACTAGTCCTGGTAAACCGCTTAGAGGATCTAAGCCTGTTCAGGAACCGCGGTGCGAGGCGGACCATCCATGCTAATAAACCCTATTGGTTTCATTGGGCGACAGGGCTTGAAATGTCATTTCATCTCAGTGTCGGGTAAAAGTCCCACAAAATTGGAAGCAACGTCTCCAACATGACCTTTACAGTGTTGACGGGGACGTTTAACCTCAAATCAACCAACCAATCTCCCTTCCGCTGATTCAAGAAGGGCAGTTGTCAGTTTCTGGCGAAAGAATGTGCACTTTACTGGTTAATCGCTTACGAATAAGTGTCCCCTGGAAAATTGTGTATAGGTAAACTGACCAGGTCAAAAATGACCTGAAACAGTGTTGACTGGTCCATTAAACTCCAATACAAACAAACAAACAAACAAAGAGCACACACGCGCACGTGCGCGCACACACACTGCTGGTTATTTTTATTTATTTATTCGTGTTGCTCTTTAACGGCCCTGACAAGAATACCGGGGTACCGGAAGAACAGTCGCACGACCTTTCGTTGCAAAACTGGAATCCCACATATAACCCGAGCGAGCTTCGAACTATAGATTTGATAGACCTAATAATTAAGAGTCAGTGCTCTGATCCACAAGCCCACGGAGACCAGACAACATAGATTACTTAATTGCTGGTATACGCAAGAAAACGCCTTCTAGACGACGTTCCTGTGACTGATGCACTCAAGTACTCGTCATTAGGCGCCCATAGGAGTAGACATTATAGACGTAGGGTTTAACACGGAAGTACAGCCATTAGTCGCCCACGTTGACGGTGACAGGTTTTTAAGGTAACCGTGCGCTATAAGCACATTGGGGCTACCCCTAGAATATGTCCAGGATTAGTTGTTCCACTTTCTTAAAGGCTTTTGCACGGAGTGATACAGTGGGACCAATGCACCACTCTCGTCTCAGGCACAGTGCAATAAAAGGAAAGTGGTCTGTAAGTTACAGAAATTTCGATAACCGGTCAGAAAAAAAGCAAGCTGCACATCGCGGCTATGGGAGGTGGTCAGTTTCGACCTGTAAACCGTGTCCCATAGCCAGTGCCAGTTAGAATATCTGACCAGGTGGTCTTTACAAAGGCCAGAGTACCGGCAAAATGCAGGCTAATCTTGGCATCTCCGGCGTTGGCTCATCATTATGTTGCTGGCGTCACTGGTGGGCCGTTCCAATGACCAAACGATCTTTTTATTATACCCAGGCCGAATAGGTTCGGGTTATATAGCGATCAGCCTGGCGTCCGTCCGTCCTTCCGTAGACGAAACCTATTGATGGCCATTTCTCCAAAACCCTATGAGATTCATTGATTGTTCACAAGGCTGGGACGGTGTGCCATGCGCAAGTGCCACAACTCTATTTGCCATAGTTTTTGAGTTAGTTCCCCTTGCAATAAAATAGAATGACTCCTTTGTGATGGCCATAATTCCTCATTTGAGACATATTGATGGTACCTGGCACAATTGTTCACTAGGCTGAGACGGCGTGTCATGCGCAAGAACAACACTTCTGGGTGCCATGTCTTTTTGAGTTACCTCCCCTTCCAATACAACAGAGTCCCTACATTGTGATGGTCATAACTCCAATATCCTTTGAGATATATTGATGGTACCGGGCACAATTTTTCACAAGGCTGACCCGGCGTGTCATGCATAAGAACCACAACTCTGGTTGCCATGATGTTTTTAGTTATGCCCCCTTCCAATAAAGTAGAATCTCTACCTTGTGATCACCATATCTCCAATACCTAGGCGCCATATTGATGTCACTTGGTTTTTGTTTGTTGGATTTGAGGTTTAACGTCCCCATCAACACGGTATAGGTCATTTTGGAGACGTTGCTTCCAATTTTATGGGACTTTTACCCGACATTGAGCTGAAATGACTTCTCAAGCCCTGTCGCCCTATGAAACCAACCGGGTTTATAAGCATGGACGGTCCGACTCAGGCGCACCGCTTTGCCTGGGCAGGCTTAGGTCCTCTAAGCGGTCTACCAGTAATCGTGTGCGGGTCAGATTCAGCTCTGCGTGGAAGCATCATGCAGCCCATATATTTCTTCAAGCCTCGATGGGCGGGGGCCGCGATGTCACTTGATACAGATATACATGAGGTTACGCGGGCGTGTCATGCGCATGAATTACAACTCTGGGTGCACTGGTTTTTGGAGTTATCTCCCCTGACAATATAACATTATAGTGGTCGTAACTCAAATAATATTTGAGATATACTAATGGAACTTGGCACAATAAGTTGAATACAAGTTATAGAAGGCATGTCATGACAAAGAAACACAACTCTTTGTATTGTTATATTTGAGTTATCTCCCCTTCAAAGATAACAGTATGGCCGCCTTGTGTCACCATATATCCAATACCCTTTGAGATATACTCGGATTCAATGGAAACGCCACCCCTCAAATTTTAATCGGTTCACAATAATTGCAGCATTTGATCACGTTAAATGAATATCACTAACTTATCCACACTCACTACAGTGTGCTCGAATAAGTCCACACACACACACACATCAAAACCACATATCGTAATACCGGGTTATCCACCATACCATCAAGTGTTGCTTGGCATCGACGCCTCATGCTTCGAATTAAACGCTGTATCTGGTCTTGGGTGATGTTGTCCCATTCTTCATGTACCGCCATGGCAAGCTGCTGACGGTTGATTTGCGGATGATGTCGGCTGAACACACGTTTTCCGAGCTGGTCACAAAGGTGCTCGATTGGGTTTAAATCCGGCGAAAACGCAGGCCAAGGAATAACTTGCATACCATTTTGATTGAAAAAAAAATCCGAGTCCGATAACAGCATACTTGTAAGCTATTTTTTTTTTGTAATTCACATAATGAATGAAGTAAATTTTAATGCTTTGTGAGTTATGTTAAAAGGAATTAAACGTTACTGAAATATGTCGAAGAAAAGATGTAATCGGGTCTTTAGCCTATGTCCATCGGAGACTGGGATGCACTGTTCTTCCAGGCAGAGCTGAAACCGATCGCACATGAGTACTGGTAAACCGCTCAGAAGGTCGTCGCATGCTCTGGCAAAGTGGTGCGAGTCGGTCCGTCCCTACATATAAACCCTATTGGTTTGTTTGGGTGGTATGGGTTGAGATGTCATTTCATCTCAGTGTCGGTTAAAAGCCACAACATTGGAAGCAACGTCTGCAAGATGACCTGAATAGTGTTGACTGGGTCGTAGCACCTCAAATCAAATAAAGCGTGTGTTATCGCTTGAACATGCAGAAGTGAAAAGAGTTCCGCACCATGCTGATGAAACAGTAGCAATGTCCTGAACACTTTTCTGCAGTGGTAATAGAAGGAAGTGTTTTGGTTATTTGATGTCAGTATCTGATCAGACTTCTTAGAATGACCCTAAATCACAAAAATGTTATTTGTGAAATCACCATCGCAAGTGACTGTTCAATTTTCAATGATCAATTTGGCAAGTGACTGTTCAACTCCAATTATTACAGATCGCAAGGGATCGTTCAATCCAATGTCAAGTGACCGTTCAGATGATCAAAAGTGATGGGAATACAAGTTAAGATTTAGCTGCCGTATTTTACATCAGTGTAAACATCTTTTTTGTCAGTAGGCTTTGTAGTTTATTAAAGATGTCAGAGAAACTCAAAGAAGTCTCCTCTAAATATTCATCCGTCATTTAAATCACTATTAGTAACGTATGTCAGCAACAGAGAAACACATGTCAACTGATCACCATCGTTATGTCCACCGATCGGATCAATGATACCAACGAAATTATTTCCGGTAAAGTGACAAATATATTGACAACTTACACAAATAAAAGTAATGACCAAAAACTCACGCTAATGGCTTCTGTGTTTACATATTTGAGATACCACGTGATAATGTTATATTGCAAGTGACTGATCGTCCACTGTACAAATCGCGAGTGCTGTTCAATCGCAAATGGCCGTTCACTTCCGCTCCCGTACTGTGTCTATGGGATGGGGGAAACCAAAATTTGCTATGGGGTCCAGGCCACATGACCAAAATGGCCGCCAAGCCATATATGGTAAAAACCCTTCAAAAATAGTCTTCTCCAGAACCACTGGGCAGATTTCGACGAAACTTGATAAATAGCATCTGGGACGTAGGCCCATCATAAATTGCTAAAATGGTGACCCTGGGTTGACCTTGACCTTCTTTGTGCCTAGGTCAAACTTTGACACATATGCTTTTGTATTGGAAAAGTGAGAATGCATTTTATCCTGCAAACGATTCAGAATACAGTACTAAAGTATAAGATATATTTTTGCTCCTTACGATAAGACGCATTTGTTGGGGGAACCGTTTTAGGTCCAGGTCACATGACCAAAATGGCCGCCATACCAAACACTCATAAAGCTAAAAGCATCCGGCGGGTCGTGCACTTCAGCTGAAGCACTGGTTATGTTTTTAAATGACGCCAATTAATAAAATTGTCATTTCGGCCTCGGGACAATACAGCAGACCTCGGACCTATATCTGGGCCAATACGAAATCACTTGATTAATAACATTATTTTATTAGTATTCATATTTGCGTTTCCAACCCGAGGGATGTCCGCACCGAACGGAACAGAGACTAAGCCGTGGTTTCGGACAGCCCGGGCATCCCGAGTATATCATAAAACTGCACTTTTCTGCAGACCACATATTTCCCCGATATTTTTTCACTGTTTTTACGCGTAAAAATAGCGAAAAAAATGTGGTCGGGCTCCAACAATAATATGTCATTACGAAAACACTCCTATATAAATACATTGTAACCTTTATTGCCGAAAAAATGAAAATTTTAAGATGAAAAATTGTGATATTTTTCTTTTTACTGCTCAAAATATAGATAGTCGGTACCCGTTGGTTCTAACGAGTACCAACAATCTATATTTTAGAGCAGAAATAAGAAAAATAATGTTTACCCCTGGAAACCCCTATTTTACTTTATAAAAGTGGGGTCCAAGGGGGTCAAAATTATATATGTGTGTTTTCGTGATGGCATGTTTGTTCAAAGCTTTTTTTTTTAGCTTAACGAGCTCATTTCTTGTCAAATTGTTAACTGTTCCAGCAAGCACAATATCTGAAATACTGGTAAGTTTGCTGAAATAAATGTGAGTAGCTTTTGCAAATGCAAAAGCTACTCACATTTTTTTGAACAAAAATATTAGCAGATTTACCTTATTAACTGATCAAAGTTTTAACGATTCGTTAACTAACGACATCGTTAGTTTTGAACAACTGGCCCCAGAACCGTATAAAAATGCGTCACGATTAAAAGTCCATTAAATGAATACCCAGATAAGCTCCAATTTATATAGGGACACGTGGGGTAAAAGGGGAATACATTATTTTCTGTATTTTTGCGCAAAGTAAAAGGTTGTGGATACCAATTAGAACCGCCACATCTATGTTTCATACAAATATAGGAAAAGTACCTATTTGTGGGAGGCCCTGGGAACTTCAGATCATGGTGATATTGGTTCTCGGCATCATTGCGATAACACATCCGTGCGACATAGTACATTCAGATATATCCAAAACGCTTAATTTCCTGATGAAAAGTTGTAACATTTGTTGTTGTTTTTTATTTCTTTCTCTCATAGCATAGATTTTGGGTACCCGTTAGAACCGCCTAATTGAGTCGGTTCTAACAAATACCCACAACCTAGTCTCAGAGCAGAAATAATAAAAAATATATACATCCCTCTAAACCCCATGTCTCTACATATACAATGGGGTTTGTAGGGGTGTTCATTACATGGCCTTTTTCACATTACGAAAACACGCCTATACAAATACATTGTAAACTTTACCGCCTAAAAAATGAAAAATTCAAGATGAATAATCGAGATATTTTTCTTATTTCTGCTCAAAATATAGATTGTGGGTTCTCGTTATCGAGGCGGTTCTAACGAGTACCAACAATCTATATTTTGAGCAAAAATAAGAAAAATATCACAATTATTCATCTTAAAATTTTAGGGCAGAAATAAGAAAAATAAGGTATACCCCTGAAAACCCCAGTTTTACTAGATAAAAGTGGGTTCAAGGAGGTCAGAATTATATAGCCGTGTTTTCGGGATTAGAAATAATAATAAAAAATATGGAAACCCCTGTAAACCCCGTCTCTATATCTACAATGGGGTTTGCGTTACAGGGACTTTTTCATGTGATGTAATTCAAACGGGTCGAAAATTTAGTAATATATTTCACTTTCAATAATGATAATAGCTTGGAAAAATCATTCGGAATTCAGCATTGCTTGCATTTAGAATCGTGTTCAATATTTCAAATCCCATTTCCTTTGGGCGTGGAAATTAGTTACAACTAATATGCCATTAATTGAATTTTAAACACTCAAGAAACACTTGAATTCGGACACTAACTTCCTATAAAAGCATACCTTTGGCAATGCTCATTTCTATTTATTTGTTTTATATACTTTTCTACCTTATTTACACCCGATCAAGGGCAGTACAAGTAGGCTACCTAATTTATTAATTAAACACTTTAAACTCGACACCATGTCAATTAGGTTTTCCTTAAAGTAGCTCTTCGCCAAAACTGGAGTATTTCGTTATTAGGCATGTTTGTATATGATTTTGCGAAAAATAAAGTTTGCAGGATTAGTGTCAAATTTTAAATCATTTGATAAGTGTACCTTTAAAGCGCTAAGTTTGGCAAACAAATCGACGTGTGCAAGGCCTCTTCAAGTCCTCCTTTGTATCTAATTGGTCAACAATATCATTTTCCCTAAGTTTATTACAGTTTTCACCAGATGTTTAATAATTTTCGGGGATAAGGAAGATAACATCGAAACTTATTCCAAAACAACAAATATATTCCAACGTATCATCACGATTCATCACGTAAACAACTCCGTGAAATGAAGACCCCCCCCCCATAAACCCCAATTTATATAGAGACAACTGGGGTTTAGGGGGGTAAACAGTATTTTTCTTATTTCTGTTCCAAGACATAGGTTGTGGGTACTCGTTAGAACCGCCTCAATGAGGCGGTTCTAACGTGCACCCACAATCTATGTTTGAAGTATGAATAAGAAAAATATCAAGGATTTTCATCAGAAAAGTTGCCAGTTTGGAGATGTGAAAAAATGCCCTATGTCGCGCGGGTGTGTTATCGTAATGTTCAATTTCCTGAACACACCCGTGTCACTGAATGTCCTCAAAACCATCCCTTTGCTTGCGTGAATTCATGTTGTTGTTTTTTTATTTATTTATTTATTTTTGCTTCAGGTATATATTGCTGTTGCAAGACAAAACCGCTTGATTTTTATGATCTGAAAAACGATCTATGATTTTTGGTATTATTATTAGTAAAAGAAAATAAGATAACAAATATATTATACTCCAGTAATAAAACGGGCCTCTGTGGCCTGGTGGTTAAGAGCCGGCGCTGACTCTTAAACATTATGTCTCTCACAGCTGTAGTTCGAGCCTCGCTCAGCCCACATGTGAGACGCCAAGTTCTGTAACGAGGGGCAAGTGGATTTTCTCCGGTAACTCCGGTTTTCGTCCACCTCTGATTGAGGATGGCACATAATAAGTGCAATAAACTTGAAAGGGCCGTTTTACCAAATCCCCCCACCCCCCTAAAAAAAAAATGCAATCTCAACGTTTCCTTACTCGAAATAGGGCTGACAGGGTGTCCATTGCCTGGACCTGCAAATGTGATGTGATGGGACTGTTTTGGTTTTGTTTGGTCTGAGGTTTAACGTCCCGTCAACATTACTTAGGTCATTTTGGAGACGTTGCTTCCAATTTTGTGGGACTTTTACCCGACGTTGAGATGAAATGACATCTCAAGCCCTGTCGCCCAATGAAATCAATAGGGTTTATTATGGGCGGGGGCCGTTTTTGATGTGAAAAACATCTATGATTTTTGTTATTATTTTTAGTAACAGAAAATAAGATAATACATATATTATACTCCTGCACCAAACTTGGCGCCGTGGCCTGGTGGTTAAGATCGCTGACTCTTAACCATTATGTCTCTCACTGCTGTAGTTCGAGCCTCGCTCAGCCCACATGTGAGTCGCCAAGTTCTGCAACGGGAAGCCAGGTGGATTTTCTCCGGTTTTCGCCCACCTCTGATTGAGGATAGACTCAAAATAAATGCAATAATCTCGAAAGGGCCGTTTTACTAAATAAAAAAACACACACAAAAAAAAACAAATACAAAAAAAAAAAAAAACAAAAAAAAAAAACAAATGCAATCACAACCTTTTTCCCTACTCGGAGTAAGGCTGACAAGGTATCCATTGCCTGGACCTGTAAATGTGATGTGATGAGACATGGCGATACAACCAAACAATATTGTTTTGATTCTGTTTGATCTGAGGTTTAACGTCCTCGTCAACACTACGTAGGTCATTTTGGAGACGTTGCTTACAAGTTTGTGGGACTTTTAACCGACATTGAGATGAAATTCCATCTCAAGCCCTGTCGCCCAATGAACGCAATAGAGTTTACTCGACCGCTTTGCCTGGGCCTGCTTAAATCCTCAACGCGGTATACCAGTACTTGTGTGTGGTCGGTTTCAGCTCTGCGTGGAAGCATCACCAACTTTTTCTGTACAGAGTGCGTTACCATGGGTTCATAACCCGGAATTGGGTTTGTTGGTTTGTTTTGAGGTTTTACATCTTTTATCCAACATTGATATGAAATGACATCTCAAGCCCTACCACCCAAAGAAAGCGCTAGAGTTTAATGGGATGGGATGTCGGCTTCGCACCACTTTTTCTGGACAGGCTTATACATTCTAAGCGGTTTACCAGTACTCAAGTTCAGTCGGTTTCAGCTCTGTGCGGACCTAATCTATTTCTCCAATCCTGGTGCTAAGAAAAAATGTGGGTATGCATGCTTTTAAGACCGCCCTCAATAAGCTGTTCTGAGTACCTGTAATCAATACTAGGTGTATTATACAGAGAAACAAGAAAATTATGCATATTCTGAAAATTCCAACATTCATTTCTCAAAAGTGGGGTTTTGTTTGTTTGTTTGTTTATTTGATTTGAAGTTTAACGTCCCCGTCAAAACTGTGTATGTCACTTCCCATTTTGTGGTACTTTTCCCGACATTGAGATAAAATGACATCTCAAACCTTGTCGCCCAATGAAACCAGTAGGGTTTATAAGCATGGACGGTCCGACTCGCACCGCTTGGCCTGGGCAGGCTTAAATCCTCTAAGCGGTTTACCAGTACTCGTGTGCGGTCGGCTTCAGGTCTTCGTGGAAGCATCATGCATTCCATCTATTACTTCAAGCCCTGATTGGTGGGGGCCGAAAGTCGGGTGTACAAGACTCTACATTACACAGATTTATAAATGTGATGAACTGAACAACTATTTCCCATCACCTGCCCGCTTCAACCAATATTATTAATAATTGAGGGTGTGAGTTTAGAAATCCTTAAAAAAGGAATTGATCGCACCTAGTCTATGCTGCTAATATGTGGCAGAACGTCAATTACTAAAAATAAAGTTTTCCATTTATGGATGTTTTTCGCGGTTCGAGCCTCAGCGTGTGTTTGGGTGCAAACAGACAAACCTATAGGGTATAGAAATCTACTTCAAAGAAAACGGAACTTAAACGTGCAAAACTGTTTGATGAAAAGAATTACTAGCCGCTTCTTTTCGGCTAATTTTAGAATTTCAGTTCTGAAAGGACCTGATAATGATCCTTTCATTGTAACAGCGGGGACTAAATCCCGGTACAGGGCCGGGTCGCTCATGCGCATTAAAGCACAATGTAGCATAGAGCGTATAATGAGTCTGTAGTTTAAGACTATCATTATCATTTAATAAACACACCGAATTGCTTTTCAACAGTACAGAGACGGCCGCGTTGCGCGAAAACTGCTTTTTATCAGGGACGGCTAGCAAAGACACAGATTAGTCTGCGCTCGGCGCAGACTAATCTGTGTCTATGCTACCTGTCCAAAAAGCTTCTACGGATCCTAGGCCCGGCAGTAAGAAGCAATGAATGTGTCTTTTTATAATGAACATACACGAAGGCTGATCAGATTCTTGACTGAGCGGTGAACTCCGAAGATATGTTTTCTCGCACAGCGCGACCAAAATGAGACGATTGTCGTAGAATAAAGAGGACTCTCGCGGAGCTTGAAGCCCCGCCCACTATGGCGGATTACAAACTATCCATAGCGGATCAATATCCCGCAGCAAATAATATTCCGTCTATTACAGGCATTTATTGGAATATTACAATAAAAGTAACCAATCAGCGAAGCTTTTCGTATTCAGCACTTAAATGGAAATGAATAGATTTTATAAAGCAAAATAACGAATTAATTACTGGAAAACAGTGTAACTATCTTGTGGAGATTAAATGATAAGGGTCGTCCACAAAACGGCATTGTGTGTTTTTGTTCGCTGTGACCAGTTTTGAAAAAAGAAGACATATCGAATTAATTTTGGATACTAAATAACATGTCGACTATGGATAAAGAAAACGTTACGGCTGATAAGCCTACGGCTTCGGTGAAACTTATGAAATATAGCATTGACAGCATTCTTGGGAAAAGTGAGCCGCGCGTTCAGAGAAATGACTTTATGAAATTCGAAGATACTGCACAGATAACAGTCCCAAGATGTAAGTTAATTAATTAATTAATTTATTTATTTATAGAGAAAAAATGTGGTATAGAATGGTATTCATTATTTTCCTATTTTTTTATTAAAAAGTAGGGTGTGGGTACTCGTCTGACCCATGTTTACAACCGAAAGGAGAACATTTGCATACGTTTTCCATCATGTTAACAAGTCTATTTATTGAAGACCCTTCTATAGAGAAAACTTGGGGTTACAGGGGTATACATTATTTATTATCCAATACATAGGTTGTGGATACTCGTTAGAACCTGCGGTTCTAACGAGCACCCACAACCTATGTTTGGAGTATAAACATGGAAAATATTATAAAATGTCAAACGAAAAAATACCATTTTGGAGATATGTATTGTCGCATTGATGAGACAAACGCCATTTAACGCTCTATATCACATTGGTCTATTTATTTAAGAAATAGTCAGCTCTATCTGTGATTTGTTGAGTAATAAATCACAGTTTGGAGGTCAGTTGTAAAGTAGACAAATCACGAGCGCGTAGCGCGCGTGATTTGTCTACTTACAACTGACCGACAAACTGTGATTTATTACCTAACAAATCACTGGCTAGAGCTGATCTATTTCGATTCTAACAGGCTGAAAATCGGCAATAATGCTGTTGTTTCCTTCAAAATCTCACAACTTTGCGCCATTGTTAGAAGAAATTCCGCTAAAATTATCGACTGAAACACATGCATTTATATCATTTTCTTACGTTTTCGATGCGATAAAATGACGTTACACCGTCTAACGTCAAGGAATCGACTAGTGACGTCATAAATTTGCAGCTTTGAATGACGTCACTCGTCACGCTCTTCCGAGCTGTGATTTGTTGCAGAATAAAACACAGTTATTTTCCATTGCCTATATAGGCGCGCTGTGTTAGAATTATGGTTCAAAGTTTTACGAATGGTATTTTTCTGATAAATCCAAAATGCCACTGCAGGCACACAACGTTGAAACGAAGAAACTTAACGTGGTTGCGAGTTTCAATCGACGTTGTGTCTGCTAGTAGGTTGCTGGTGCTTTTTAAAATCACCACATTGTGGAGGTTCTAATGACTACCTATAACTTATCATTTTAGAGCAGAAATAGGAAGCAAATATCACAGCCTTGTACTCTCTATTTGTTCTGTATATGGTTTATTTCGTTGGCATACGATAATGAAAAGCATTAAATGTACATGTAACGGGTATTGATATATACGCTCGAAAAAAAGTTAAGCAACGGAGACTGCGGTGGGTGTCAGAGGTTTCGCCACATTGCATGTTCGCCACCAGAGGTTTCGCCACCTCCGTGAGAGGGTTCGCCACTTTTCCGATTTTTGCTTTTGGAGGGTTCGCCACTTTTTATATATTTTTCTTATAACTATTTGATTTTGTGCAGGGTTTAATAAAAAGAAATAAATAAAGGCCGTTTATAGTTTTAAACATGGGGCGAAACCTCCTGGTGGCGAAACCTCTTGGTGGCGAATCCCCCGATGGCGAACTTGTTGGGTGGCGAAACCTCTGTAAACCACTGCGGTTAGTACCTGGATGGGTGAACGCGGTGCTTGACTTCCTTCAAGACCCGGCCTACGCTACAACACATTTTAATTGTTTACGTGGTGATATGGCATTTTTAACTGTAAGAAAAAAACAAAAACATTTTTTTTAAACAAAACGTATATATTTTGTTTTATAATTAAATGAGCTTATTAGTTAAATAGTGTGTTTTTGTGTCTCTTTAATGCTCGATCTATGGTTACTGGACATTGGTAAAATACTTCACCTCACAAGCATGCAAACATAGATTGTGGGTGCAGGTAAGCAGTACCCATAACCCACAATTTATGTTTTAAGCACAAATGAGGAGGAAAATTTCCAGTCTTGGCTTGGAACGTAAATCACTACTTCATGTATAACATACCTGTATGTCGGGTTCGATACCTGCCGGAGTCGGCAACATTCTTTCGTGGAGATTGATCGTGAAATCTTTTCTACGGTCATTCTCTCCCTTCCGCTGATTCAAGAAGGGCAGTTGTCAGTTTCTGACGAAAGAATGTGCACTGTACTGGTTAACCGCTTACGTGTAAGCCTGCCCAGGAAAAGTGTGTATAGGTAAATTGACCGGCTCAAAAATTACCTAAATAGTGTTGACTGAGCCGTTAAACTCCAATAGAAACAAACACACCTACATGTATTCAATAAAACCGCACCCATTATGGAATAGGAAGTGATATATTTTTTTCTTCGGATGAAAATAGTTCAAGGAAATATTATTTACACGTGAACCCTAGATTGTGCATGTCCACAAGGAAACACGAAAATAAAAAATAAACGTTTTCCAGTTTTAGCCTATTACATGAAGTACTGGCGTTCCTACCACGGAAACCTGGTGTGTTGCATTACGCAAACACACCTATACAAATACATTGCCATCTTTATCGCCGAAAAAAATGAACATTTTATGCTGAAAAATTGTGACATTTTTCTTATTTCTGCTCCTAATATAGATTGTGGGCACTCATCGAGGCGGTTCTAATGAGTACCTACAATCTATATTTTAGAGCAGAAATAAGAAAAATAAGGTATACCCCCCGGAAACCCCAGTTTTACTATATAAAAGTGGGGTTCAAGGGGGTAAAAATTATATAGGCGTGTTTTCGTGATGGGAGCAAAAATAACTACCATAATAAAAACACACCCATATGAGATAATTCTATCTTTTTAGTGCATTACGACAAAACGCCTATACAAATACGTTATAAATTTTAACGCTGAAAAAAAAAAAAAAAAAAAACAGGAAAAGAAATATGAAGCTGAAAAATTATAACATGTTTCTTATTTCTGCTAAAAATATAACATAGAGGCGGTTCTAACGAGTACCCACAATCTATACTTCAGAACAGAAATAACAAAAATAAGGTTACGCCTGTAAAGCCCAGTTTTAAATTATAAAAGTGGGATACAAGTTGGTCTGATGGTCTAAAATCTTGGTAATCATTACGATAGCATGCACTTGCATTCATACAAACCAAACAGGTTACGTTTCTATTTTCTACATTTTCTTATTTACTCGTATTTCATAGACATAACCGCCTAACCGCCTCATTGAGGAGATTCTCACGAGCACACTCAATCCATGTTTTTTGAGCAAGATGATTCGAATTATTGGGAACCATTGCCGAACCGTCGAAACCCACTTTTCGTGTTTGTTTTTTTTTATGTATGATTTATAACATGAACTTTCATTAACGGAAATAAAAGCCTGATGAGATACAAAAAGAAAATAAAATCCTCAAAGAAGCCAAATAAATAAATAAATGAATAAATAAATAAATAAACAAATAAATAAAATGAAGTAAAATAAATGAAAAATAATAAATAAATAAAAATAAATGAAAAATAAATAAAAAAGAGAGAGAAAGTCGCCTTGTTTTACTGATTTTTTTTGCAGCCGAGCGTTGGCACCCGCATGCGGTGCTCTTGTTTTTTATGGGTTTGGTATCGAATGGATTCTATAACATAGTTTTGTTATCCTCATAGGAGAATGAAAATGTTTCCAATTACATATAAATTCAAAAATGTGAATAGTCATATATGAAATTATACCTTATTTCTTATGCTGGGGTAAAATAAATATAAACATGTAATTGGGATTTGAAAAGAACTCTGTCATATTATAAAATTGTATCTTTTAACAAAACAGTTTCAGATTGAAAATGATGTTCCTCTTTAATTAGCATTTGGCAATTGTGTAATTATTAAAATTTCAATCAAATGTTTCTGAAAGTATACTTTGTGCCTTGCCTGAAGACTGGAGCGTGCAGGCAAGACAAAATGACGCCTCTGTAAACAGGATGAATCGTACTCTGAAAATAATGACATATCATTCTAAATACTGTGCAAATATAATATCACACTTCTGATTAAATAAAGTCTTGGAAATGTAAAGGTCATATGGGTATAAGAAGCTACTGTATACCATAATGGTCATACAAAGCCTAAACAAGCAGTGCAGACTCATATCAGACTGCTCCCGAGGGAGCAGTCTGATCAGGGTCCACACTGTTTGTTATCCTTTTGGACTCCTTGCTAGATCATGAAACAAATTTGTTAAAAAGTTTAGGAGAAATACGACAGACCCTTATAAGGTGTTCGAGTTCTTTTTAGGATCTTTACGGTAGTAACATTATGTATTGTACATTTCTTTTCTTATTAGGTAAAGAAGAATCTTGTCTAACACGTGAGGGAAGCCCCGGCAGCTCTGATATGGAGCAAACAAGCGACGTGAAGGACAGTCGGAACGGGGAACATTATTTTGACTCTAGTCCAGAAAAGTCAGAGACTGGGGATACTTTCCCAGCTTCAGATGCTCAGAACGACCAAAACACGTCAATGTCGGATCAGGAAGACGGCTGTGGTTCAAAGCCCCGGAAGTTACGCCGCTCGAGAACGACGTTCACCACGTTCCAGCTTCATCAACTCGAGCGCGCCTTTGAGAAGACACAGTACCCGGATGTGTTTACGAGAGAAGAATTGGCAATGAGGCTGGATCTCAGCGAAGCCCGTGTTCAGGTTTGTGATTTTGCCTATTTGTAAAGTTATAGAGCGGCTTGATATAATTGTATAAAGTTCTAGAGCGAAACGTTCATGCTCGGCTCCACCAAGTTGTACAGTTATAGAGTGCATCTTTTGGCTGGGCTTTTCCTATTTATACAGTTACAGAGCGCACGTTCATGTTCGGCGTCGCCTATTTTTAGAGTCAAAGAGCGGACCTTCGGGCTGAACTTCGACTGTTTATACCATCATATACCGCTGCTGCAGGTTTGGTTTCGCCTAACTGTATATTTATAGCAAGAAAATTTTATGTTCGGCCTTGCCTGTCTTTACATTTGTAGAGCGTAACTTCCATGTTCGACTTGGTCTGTTTTTTCAATAATGTTATGGAGCGCACTTTCACGTTCGGCTTTTCCTATTTTTATAGATATGTATAGTTATAGAGCGCACCTTCAGTCTCGTTTTCCTATAGACCACCTGACCTTCCTTTGCAGAACTTAACATGCTTGTTACTATAGATGTTGACTAATTTTAAATGACTGTAAATGAACAAATGACATCACAAAATTAAATAGCATTACATCACGAATACGCGCCTATACAAATGCATTGTAATCTTTATCGCCGAAAGAATGAAAATTTTAAGATAAAATTTTTTGATATTTTTCTTATTTCTGCTCCAAACATAATTGTTGGTATTCGTTAGAACCGCCTCGTAGAGGCGGTTCTAACGAGTACCAACAATTTATGTTTCTGAGCAGAAATAAGAAAAATAATATATACCTCTGTAAACCCCAGATTTACTGTGTAAAAGTGGGGTTCAAGGGGGTTAAAATTAAATAGATGTGTTTTTCTGATGAATATATTGATTGACATGTCTGTTTGGTTTTACGGCCCTTTCAAGACTATTTCACGTATTTCGAGCCTTCCATTACTCACTAGTGGGCGAAAACCGGATTACCCGTAGAAAAACCTCCTGACCTTGCGTTGCAGAACTCGACATGACTGTTACTATAGATGCTGGCTATTTTTAAATGACTGTAAATGAACAAATGACACTACAAAATTAAATAGCATTATCTGTTATGACAATAATCTAGTTGTAAATATGGTAAGGTTGAAAAGAAGGATTGTACATTTTGTCGACAAATTCCACTAATTGGTTCCCCGCTGAAAGCAAATAAAACCTGTTATGCCAAATTGTCGTTACTTTGGATATTATAAGTAATAGTTGTTTTGAAGAGCGGTTAGTTGTGGTCAAATAATGAGAATTAAATGTACTCCTATTGTCAAGCCCAGTTGGTGATTTCGCGAAACATAATCTATTTAATCAAATGTAGCAAGTGGAAGGGAAATATCTGCTAATTTGTTCCAATAACTTGAATAACGTAGCTAAGTGTATTTGATAGGATTTCGGCTTGTGAGGAAAACTTGGGAATTTGTCTAATACCACGAAAAAATGTTGATAGGTGTGCACGCCCAGCTGCGAATCTCTATTCAATTAATTTGAGGGAATTGTATGTGTGATGCAAACCCTCTTTGACTGTTTGTTAGCGCAATACAACACAAGAAGGGCGCCACATCGTGTTAACAAGTCTGTGTAATGAACACCATTGTGGGCTCCAACCTTATAAGGGAAAGCCACATTGCAACAGATAAGGTGCATTTTTATGATAATTTAAGGATAGTTTTCCTTATTTCTGCATATAAACATATGTTGTGGGTATTCATCAGAACCGACTCGTCCTTCATTTATGATAATATTTAGCCCCGCCAAGCGAATTTGGGTCTTCGAGCATTCCGTCCTGGCAAATTTTAACTGCGCATGCTCAGCCACTCAGAGGGGCCATGGATATGGCTTTCTGTCTGAAGGTTCCTCTTGATTCACTGCTTGTATCAGAGAGCAGCGAAGGTTCTGGCGAGACTGCGCGGATGCGCAGGCTCGCCTGAACCTTCGCTGCTCGCATAGGCGATAAGTACCAAAATCGCCTGACGGGGCCCATATGATACCAGCCTAATCTGTTGCTATGCAAGTTCAAAGGTGGGGTTTAAACGACATTTATTTATTTATTTAATTTTTATTTATTTATTTAACGAGCAGCCGACACATGCATAAGAAAGTAGCCATTCAAGAGTTGTGAATGATTTCATACCGCATGCGCATTTTAAACACTTAAGCCCATATTAATGACTAAAGAATGAAAGAAAAAAAAAAAACTACAAAAAACATTTTTTTTCTCAGTTTTCTGACGTTCACCGTACATGTTAATGCAAATTTTATTGTCAACAGGTCTTTGAGTCCACACTGTAAGCCAAAACAATCAAATAATAATAATAATAATAATAATA
Source organism: Lucinisca nassula (assembly GCA_963580285.1). Classification (NCBI taxonomy): domain Eukaryota; kingdom Metazoa; phylum Mollusca; class Bivalvia; order Lucinida; family Lucinidae; genus Lucinisca; species Lucinisca nassula. Next base: position 12,552,716 of record OY757018.1, read on the forward strand.
ATAATGATAATATAATGATAATAATTAGGACAAATACTACAAAAAACAAAAACAAAACAAAAACAAAGTAGAATGAATGGATAGACTCTAGATGGCTGGATGGGTCGGTCGGTCGGCCGGTCGGTTGGTGGGTCGGTCGGTCCGTCGATCGGTCGTCAATCAACCAGTCCGTCAGTCAATCAGTCAAAATTTAACTGCATGTCTTGGTCATTGTACCCATATATATTTATACCATGCCCTCGATACAGCTGAGACAGCTAGCCTACGAAACTTCATATGTTACGGCTGAACCTCCACATTCTAAGTTTGAAGCAGAAATAACATTAATAATAGTAATAATAATAATAATAATAATAATAAAAAACATCATAAATTTTCAGTTGTACATCCAAGTAAACATCACGTGAACAAGTCCGTGAAATGAAGAACCCCCCCCCCCCCCATACCCCACATTATATAGAGAAAACTGGGGTTTACGGGGGTAAACATTATTTTTCTTAATTTTACTCCAAGACATATGTTTGCAGTATTTATAAGAAAAATATCACGGATTTTCATCAGAAAAATGGCCATTTTGGAGATGTGAAAAATGCACTATGTCGCACGGGTATGTTTTCGTGATGAAGAGCATAGTAGAGTGAAATTCCGCTATTAAGACCACGTAAAATTAGGACTAATTCTTCATTTAAAACGCTTTTAAAAGGTTCTAGTTCTTCTTTCTTTGTGTTTTCTACACCAGTGGACTCCAGTAAGAGACCACCTTTGGAACTGTTCAGAGGTGGTCTTAAAGTCCTCTTTGTACAGCCCCAGAGGTGTCAAAATATAGAAATTTTATGTACCGTAAAATCCCGCTATTAAGACCACTTAAAATCAATGCTATTTATGCTTTAAATAGCTTGTTTAGAAAATTGCATTTATTCTTTCTATATATTTTCTGCATACAGTGTCCTCTCGTCAGAGACCACCTTTGGGGCTGTTCAAAAGTGGTCTTAAAGACCACTTTTGAACAGACCCAAAGGTGGTCTTAATATTGGAATTTTACTGTATATATTACATGTTATTCTAATGCTATGGTAATGTCTATTGCAGGTGTGGTTTCAAAACAGAAGAGCTAAATGGCGAAAACGTGAAAAGGTTCTTGGGCGTGAGAGCCCAAATTTTCTTCAGAGTGATCCTGGATTATCATTATCGGATATGGCAGCACATGGACCTTCAGCAATGGGCTACCACTCACCAATGGAGGCTTTCTGGGCAAACAGAGTTCCTCATCTCACGGGCTTGAACCCCATGATGACCTTGTCACAGGCACCAGGAGGTCTCAATAATATAGCAGCACAGTACGTTCAAGGAAAATTGCATTTTGGAGGAATGTTCTCAAATTACATGTTAAACATGAGTGCAAACTCTTTAGGTGTTCCGGGAATTTATCTCGGGGCTAACCCTTTGAATGGACTTGGCGGCCAGAGTGCTGGCGTGGGCGTGGGTGTGGCACCGGTCTCAAGATACAGTGGTAGCGACTCTGAGGACAGTTTAGACTATAGGAGATCGAGTATAGATAAACTGCGATTAAAAGCGAAAGAACATTCAACAACAAGCGGGGAAAGACTAAGCACGCCTGAACCGGAAACAGCAAGATCATGAATATTCATGAGAACAGTGACGTAATATAAACTAAGTCTCAACAAGAGGAAATGTGTTTTCCGACTTATGCGCACAGCAAAGTCTCTGATCAGCCTGCGCATCATCAGAGCCTTAGATGTGCACTGCTTGGATTATGCTCTCCCCACCCCACCCCACCCCACAAAAATATTAATATTATTATCTTTTTTTTTTGCACATGGTCATCTGTGTGTTGCATCACGAAAACATGCCTATATAACTTTGACCCTCTCAAACCCCACTTTCATATAGTCAAACTGGGGTTTACAGGGGTATATATTATTTTTCTAATTTCAGCTCAAAAACATAGATTGTGGTTACTCGTTAGAACCGCATCACCGAGGCGGTTCTAACGAATATCCACAGTCTATGTTTAGCGACGAAATGTGAAAAAAGCGGATTTTTGTCGAAGCATTTTCAGTTATTGGTGGCAAAATTCTCAATATACAGTAGAACTTCGATGGCTCGAACACCGATGGCTCGTTTACCATGGCTGAGTCGAACCCGTGCTTGAGTCCCTAGGGAATTTCTGTACATAAGAAATAGGGAGGGTAAAATTATGATATTTTCGTCTTTTACCTTGCAAATGTATGCTGTGTGTACTCATTAGAATCGCCTCGATGAGGCGATTCTAATGAATATACACAGCATACATTTTTCATTATAGAACACAGAAAAAATATGTCCTAAAGTATGTCGTTATGCCTCCTGGCATAAGCCCTCAGTGGCTCGAACTACCCATTGTCTCGAACAGATATCCATGGTCCCAAAGGTGTTCGAGCCATTGAAGTTCGACTGTATTTGAATAGGTACGTTTTCATAATGCTAGAGTGGATGTATATACCGGTTGCGCTGAGTCTTCGCTGATCGCACACAACTGAAAACACATTTTAGCTTGTCCTGGGTCAAATAAAAAAAAGATGAAAGCTAGTATTGACGTGTTTTTGTTTCACGTTTTGGGCATTTTAGTTGCTATTGTTTCGTCTTCAGTAGACTGACACATTTGTATACCCTTCCGCGGACTCACTGGTCCCGGGCTACATTAATTACCCTGGCTGCGTCATAATATATTCTGATAAGTTCAGGTAAATGAATCTCTGTTAACATTTTTGTTTACGCTACTTTGTACAGTAACATTCCCATATTAAGACCACCATTGGGACTTTCAAAATTGGTCTTTTATTAAACGAGTTGAGGAAAAGGGATACAATGGGATATTTTGCCGAGCATTTTATGCCTTTTCCTAAACGAGTTTTTTTTTTAAATTCAATAATACATGAGCACGAATGCAAGATTCTATTTATCATATGACATTAAAAAGGCATCTTATTCACGATTTGTCGACAAAAATGTCAATATTCCGTCATTAGTAAGCGCCACGTCGTTTATGACGTCGTACACGTAACGGTTAGGGGTGTTTGTAACTAATTTGCATATTTAATCCACTAGTGGATTACGGAATTTATTACATGGCGTAATTACACTCACAGACGCGACGTCATTTGATACGTAAATCTGTTTTGGCAACAACCATTTCTGCAAATCAAGATATCTTTCCGTTTACAAACTGCATGACAAAAACAATGTAGATCCTATTCAGACAGCTTCTTCAGAACATGTCTTCTTCAGTTTCTTCAGGAACCATCTGATCTTGTTCTACGCTTTTTGCAAAAAAGGGGTTGTGTTCATCAGGTCATGGGTTAACGCTTGTTTTTAATCATCACGTGAACAAGTCCGTGAAATAAAGACCCCCTAAACCCCTCTTTATATAGTGCAAACTGGGGTTTACGGGGGAAAACATTATTTTCCTCATTTCTGCTCCAAGACATAGGTTGTGGGTACTCGTTAGAACCGCCTCGTTGAGGCGGTTCTAACGAGCACCCAAAACCTATGTTTGAAGTATAAATAAGAAAAATATAGCAAATTTTCATCAGAAAAAAAAAAATACTTTTTGTGAGGTTTGAAAAATGCATTATATCACACGGATGTGTTATCGTAACGTGTACAAGTCAGCTGCAACTTTCATCATGAACCTAAACCTGTCATACGGGCCTCCGTGACCTAGTGGTTAAGAGCGCTGACTCTTGATCATTAGTTCTCTCACCGCTGTGGTTCGAGCCTCGCTCGGGTCACATGTGAGACGCCAAGTTCTGCAACGGAAGGTCGGGTGGTTTTTCTCCGGGTACTCCGGTTTTCGCCCACCTCTGATTAACGATCGGCTCAATATGAGTGAAATAGTCTTGAAAGGGCCGTAAAACCAAAACCAAAAAAAAAAAAAAAAAAAAAAAACTGTCATTATATCAAAATTATGGGTAAAGAACAGTAAAATTCCACTGTTAAGACCAGCTAAGATTAAGACAAATTCGGCTTTTAAAAGCATATCAAAATGGTTTTAGCTGTTCTTTCTTTGGATTTTCTACAACCAGGGTCTTCTAGAAAGAGACCACCTTTTGGACTGTTCAAAAGTGGTCTGAAACTTTGGAACATTCCTAAAGGTGGTCTTAATATAGAAATTTTACTGTACATCGTAAGATGATAACAAATATATGCAATAACTAAAATTGTAAGCCTCAGTTTTTATAGAGAAAAGTGGTATTTTTTTTTTTTTTTTTGGTTTTGGTTTTACGGCCCTTTCAAGATTATTTTACTCATATCGAGCCGATCGTTAATCAAAGGTGGGCGAAAACCGGAGTACCCGGAGAAAAACCACCTGACCTTCCGTTGCAAACTTGGCGTCTCACATGTGACCCGCGCGAGGCTCGAACCACAGCGGTGAAAAGTGGTATTTAGACAGTCGCTCAAAAATTATATTGGGGATACTCGTTCTGACGAGAACGTACAATCTATCATTTAAATAAGAAAGAAAATAGTTATTTTCGTATAAAATACGATTTTTACAGACATGTAAGAAAATATTGTCTCACGTGTGTTTGTTATCAAGATATTGGTATTTGATTGCATAACGTCAACAAACCTCATCACGTGAACAAATCCGTGATATGAATACCACACTAAACACCACTTTATAAAGAGACAACTGGGGTTTAAGAGGGTATTCATTATCTTTCTTATTTCTGCTCCAAGACATAGGTTGTGGGTACTCGTTAAAACCGCCTCAATGAGGCGGTTCTAACGAGCACCGACAACCTGTGTTTGCAGTATAAATAAGAAAAAAATCACGGATTTTCTTCAGAAAAGTAGCCATTTTGGAGATGTGAAAAATGCACTATGTCGCATGGGGGTTTTATCTTAATGTATGCAATGAAAACTTGGACACATTGTAAACCCCACTTTATTTAAAGAAAAGTGTTGTTTACCCAGATTGACACGATTTTCTTAATTGTTGCTTAATAACATAGATTGTGGGTATACACATGAGAACCGACTCAGTAAGGGACAGTTCTAACGAGCAGCAGCAATCTATGTTTGAGGCAGAAATTTGAAAACAAAAAAGCTTGAATTTTCCGTAACAAAAATGTCAATTTTAGACCCATAAAATGATGAAACACATGGATGTACTGTGTTAGAGGAGCACGAGAATATTCTATAGTTTCGGGACAAGGTCCGGGGTTATAAAACTTTTTTCATGCTCAACGCAACTGAGCATGAAATTTATAATGCTCATAAATATCAAAATACAAACAAATCAGATAATTTTACTGCTCAAATCAGCAGAGAATGTTGTTTGTCCTGCTCATGAATTTTAAAATGCCAACAATTGTTGTCATTTTAAAATTTATGAGCAGGACAGATTTCATGCATAAGTGAGTTGAGCATAAAAAGTTTTACAACCTCGGGGCCAGACCAAAATGCATCACGTGAACACGTCCGTGAAATGAATACCCCACCCCCATGAACCCCACATTATATAGAGAAAACTTGGGTTTACGGGGGTATACATTATTTTTCTTATTTCTGCTCCAAGACATAGGTTGTGGGTGCTCGTTAGAACCGCCTCAATGAGGCGGTTCTAACGAGCACCCACAACCTACGTTTGGAGTATTATTAAGCAAAATATTACAAATTTTCATCTGAAAATTAGCCATTTTGGAGATTTGAAAGAATGCACTATGTCACACGGGTGTGTTATCGTAATGGAAAAAAGCCGGGAGAACAAGACAATCACATGATTATAAGTTAACTTTATTTTTTACTGTTGTTGCACTGTTACATGTTTATTGCATGTTTATTCATTGGACGTGTCTTTGAAATGGAATAATTATGATTTATTATGTTATAACTGTTAAATATGAGAAGGAAATGTTTATAAAAAAGGAAAGTATAAAATGGGTGCTATTTGTCGTATTGTGGACTTCATCTTGTTATGAATAAATGGTGAAAAAAGAGATTGATCTATTTTGTTTATATTTCTTTTACCAATATGTTTCTAAACAAGCAAATAACCAAATCTAACCGCAAAAAAAAAAAAAAAAAAAAAAATCGACATGGTTGTTTCGAATTCCCAGCGGAGTAGAACATGACGTCATAACGTCGACCCGTCCAGTAATATTTGGGAGAAAAAGTTAGATTATTTTGACGTCACTTAACATTTGCTACAGTGACTCTCTAGTCTAATTCGGCAGACGACAAATTGTTGAGATCTTTTCTTATTTTTCTCAGAAAACAGGACTTGACATCTCATGCAATATAGGAGACAATTTCCTTGAAATGTCAAATGCTATTTTCAGGGAAAATGATTGAATGATTGTTTTGGGTTTAACGACAGGTCAACCCTTGTGGGTCATTTTTGTGTCGTCTCCCAGAGAAAGGGAGAAAAGGGATAGGAAGATGAAAATGAGTGACAGAGGAGAAAGAGAAAAAATGGATGGAAATGTAGAAACAAGAAATAACAACAAATCCCCACCTCCACATCTACCCTTACCTGCTCCAACTGTTAAGCCAACATACGTTTGACGCTTAAGTGGCACAAGATACACACCACCTTTGCCTAATCCAACCACCATCGTCTATAGGAAAATAAAGAAAACTATTTCAAAATGTCAGCCTGCAGAAAAATATCCAGCATGCAGAACGCTAATGATATTTTCAGGTAACGTCGCGCGAGGCAGTGTATTCATTTAAGAAATGAATGTATTCGTAACGCTCATTGAAGTATGAAACATCGGATCACGAGCATAGTTTAAGTGAACCCCAAGGGTTCACTTAAACTTTGCTCGTGACCCGATGTTGTTCATAATTCGATGAACGTTAAATAAAATACGTTCTTTACTTAAGAAATAGATCAGCTCTAACTGTGATTTGTTGTGTAATAAATCACAGTTTGGAGGTCAGTTGTAAAGTAGACAAATCACGAGCGCGTAGCGCGCGTGATTTGTCTACTTACAACTGACCGACAAACTGTGATTTATTACTCAATAAATCACAGACTAGAGCTGATCTATTTCGATTCTAACAAGCTGAAAATCGGCAATAATGCTGTTGTTTCCTTCAAAATCTCACAATTTTTCGCCATTGTTAGAAGAAATCCCGCTAAAATTAACGACTGAAACACATGCATTTACATCCTTTTCTAACGTTTTCGATGTGAGAAAATGACGTTACACCGTCTAACGTCAAGGAAATCGACTAGTGACGTCATCAATTGGCAGTTTTTAATGACGTCACTTGTCACGCTCTTCCTAGCCGTGATTTGTTGTAGAATAAAACACAGTTGTTTTCCATTGCCTATATAGGCGCGCTGTGTTAGAATTATATTTACATTATTAGCTCTCCTGAGCCGAAGCTATAGTATGGCAAGGCTCCGTTGTCTGTCGACTGTTGTCTGTCAATATTTTCAAACATCTTCTCCTCTGAAACCACTGGGCAGTTTGAAGCCATATTTCATGTGGAGCATCCTTGGGATTGCGGAACGCCGGTCCAGATCACATGACCGAGATAGCCGTCATAACCATATAAGGTAAAAACCCTTCAAAAATCTTCTTCGGAACCAATGCACCGATTGTCATGAAACTTAGTATTGTAGCGTGTACCGGGTCGTCCACGAAGTCAAGCAACGCGGTTACCCATCCTGGGTCTAACCGCGATCTCCGTCTTAACTTCGCGAATAAGCCAACCACTCTACCCGTGTCGCTAAAAGAGCCGACTTCTACAGTAAGGCTTGTAGAAGTGGTATTTATCCATAACCGTTACAGTATGTAGCACTTGGTACTCGGGCCCATCATAGTTTGTACAAATTGTTACCCTCGCCTCGGATGGCGATGACCTATTTTACGTCAAGGTCTAATTTGGTCACATTGACATTTATATGGGAAAAAGTAAAAAAAAAATATATTTTCCAAAACTATTGCAGTCTGTGATCTGAAAATTAGTAGATGCAGGTATAGGTAATTGATAGGGTGAAACTGTATGAGTATTCAAGGTCAAGTTCATTCTTTGACCTTGGGCCAAGGTCATTCAGATATGGTAATTTAGATATGAAAATTAAAACTTATTTTCCTCATAAATCAATGAGTCTTTTGTAACCACAATTCCTACGAAACGCTTCTTAACAAGAAGATGAAAAATAATTAATATGAGTTTGGGCACACTACCAATATGGCCGCCATGGCCGCCATGCCCATAAATTTGGGGAATCGAGCCAGTCAAAGTTTGTTCAAATGATGACCCTTTGGATGACCTTGACCTATTTTACCGCAGGGTCAGATTTGGTCGCATATGCTTTGGTATGAGGAGTCAAAACAGTGTATTTTTCGGCCTGTGATCTGGAAAGTGCTGATGCAGTTAGCTAAAGGAGTAAATTAAACTACATGAGTATTCAAGATCTTGGCCAAAGGTCAATGGGATATGAAAATTAAAACAAACTATTTTCCACAGGAACAATTAGAAATTAGAAACCCAATTTCACATAAAAGCCTTTATGAAGAAGGAAATGAAAATTAATTAATATGGGTTTGGTCATAGGACCAATATGGCCACCATGCCCATATAAGCTAAAATAAAAACTTAAGAAACAAATATTTTTCCCCAGAACCAGTTGGTATGTAGCATTTGAGACTCGAGCCAAGTATAGTTTGTTCAAATGATGGTCCATGGATGACCATGACATATTTTAGGCCAAGGTCAAATTTGGTTAGATAGGCTTTTGTATGGGAACTTTTTTCCAAAATTTGTAGACGAAGGAACCTAAATGAGAAAATGAAACCATATGAGTATTCAAGATCACGATCGTCTGGCTATGAAAATAAAAAGAAATGTATTTCTTTTCTTGTCAGAAAGCACTGGTCCATTTGTAATCAGATATAATACGAAAGCTTTAAGGAATTACGAAATGACAAGCAATGAATATTTGTTGCCACATGACAGCCATGACAAACTTTTTTTTTAAACCGCTGGGCGTATCTGTGCAAAATTTACATCTGAAGCCTTTATGGGGTGAAGGAACAAAAGTTTCTTCAAATGATTTAGGACACTTGACGAAGATGGCTGCCATTGTAAAATCCCTTAAAAGATCTTCTCAGAAAACAAATGGCTCGATAAATGCTCTGCACTCAGGTGAGCGATGCAGGACCAATGGTCCTCTGGTTTCCTCATGTTTACGGAGGAAACAACTGCACGTCGCATGAGTCAATCTTTTCAATGAATTATGTTTGTGTGTTTGTTTGCGGTTTTACGTCCCCGTCAACACTATTTAGGACATTTTGGAGACGCTGCTTCCAATTTTGTTGGACTTTTACCCGAGATTGAGATGAAATGACATCTCAAGCCCTGTCGCCCAATGAAATCAATAGGATTATAAATGGACGGTCCGATTCGCACAACTTTGCCTGGGCAAGTCTCCCTGCCCTACATCATAGTGTAGTTTATATTTTCTTGTCCTTTGGGATCATTGATTCCATTGTGGGATTTTGTAAATATTTGAGGGTCACTGATGAGGCCTAAATGGCCGAAACTAGCTAGTCTGGCCCAGAAAACATGTACACTCCATATTTCCCAGTTCTGTAATGTATTCCTTGCTTCCAAAGGATAACCCTTTCTAGAACATATTTAACGTCACTACAGCTGTTGTCTGGGAATGTGTGGCGGCCGTAAAAAGTCTCCCTGCCCTACATCATAGTGTAGTTTATATTTTCTTTTCCTTTGGGATCATTGATTCCATTGTGGGATTTTGTAAATATTTGAGGGTCACTGATGAGGCCTAAATGGCCGAAACTAGCTAGTCTGGCCCAGAAAACATGTACACTCCATATTTTCCAGTTCTGTAATGTATTCCTTGCTTCCAAAGGATAACCCTAACATATTTAGGGTGTTATGCAGTCGAAAAATGTGTCTTTAAAGATCAGTTATAAAGGTTGTTTTTTTCAACTGAGACTTAAAATATATAATTGGTAGGGCACATATTTGACTTTTATGTCGTTATAAAAAATTTAATTAATTAATTATAACAATTAATTAATTTCGGGTAACAAAAATCGATGATGACTTACTTCCCTTGGCGAGTAGCGTCCCTTGACCGGAAGTGACGTCATTGGAGCACAATAGTCGATACACTTGACTGATGTTATTACGTGTTACAAGTTCGTTTGGGTCGAAAGTTAAAACATAGAAGCATGGATATCGAGATAGACAGCGATTTGGACATGAATTCAGATGTAGATGTAGGGGAAGACTCGTTGATACAGCCGTATATGTATGAACCGAGAAGAAACCAAGAATCTGAGGGTTCAGACAGTGAGCTGGACTCGAGTGAGACCGATGCAAATACGAGCAACAATGAGGATGATTTTGTCGTTCCAGATGCATCAGTTTGGTAATTTACTTAATACTTATTCTCCTTGTGTTGTAATGTTTCAGTTAACATATCAAATTCAAATTTACCTCCTGTAAACTACGTATACGCAAGTGCCATACTTTTCTTTTTTCAACAGCAACGTAATTTCGGCAAATTCGTACTCGTTATCAACACGAGTAAAATTATGCTTATCCTTTTTTTTTATCATTCGCGTGGCTTAACTGATGAGCCTACAGAAAATATGGATATCCATTTTCCTTTCAATGTCTACCTTGCCTAGAATACCCGCGAGGTAATGGCCAAACGTGACCAAGTATAGTCGCCGGGCGCGATTCCCAATTCCTTCCAAGGATTAGTAATATAGCTTGGGCCAGTTCGTGAACCCACCCAAAAATATTTCCCAAGGGAAAAGAAAACCAAATTTGGGTCTGTTAGGGCTAGACTAATTTATTAATGCATCAGAATATACTCAGTAGAAAGTGACAAGACACTTGCAAGTGGTGTGGGGAGAAGGGGCGTCTCCCTTTTCTTTCTATATATAATAAATACTGCCATACACCCTCTCGGGTTGTCGAAGCATGTGAACATTACACACTTCAGATTTGCGGGATGAAAGCCTTCACATCAATCATTTTGGTTTGATTTGAGGTTTGACGTCCCCGTCTTTACTGTAAAGGTCATTTTGTGGACATCGCTTCCTATTTTGTGGGGCTTTTATCCGACCTTGAGATGAAATGATATCTCAAGCCATGCCGCCCTTTGAAACCAATATTATAGGGTTTATAAGCATGGACGGTCCGACTCGCACCACTTTGCCTGGGCAGGCTTAGATCATCTAGCCGGTTTACCAGGTTGGTTTCAGCTCTGCGTGGAAGCATCATGCAGCCCATCTATTTCTTCAAGCCCGATGGGTGGCGGGTGCCACAGTAATCCTGTAACTATGGTAGGGATCTTTACCCTGCACAGGGGATGCTTCTCCAGTAAACGTGCAGTGCACTTTGTGTTCTTCATCCCCGCAAATTATGTAAATGGAGCATGTTCGGACAATGAAATTTTATTAACACTGCTGGGATTCGAACCGGGGTCCTCTAGCATAAGAGATAAGTTCACTAACCACTCAGCTACTGTGCTCCATAAGGTATCACAAAGGATATCCAGGTACTTTTTACTGAACCCAAATATACCCCTGTTTGCTGATTCTTGGACATTCGCAAACAGTGTGGACCCAGAACAGATACTGCAGCCTGTGGGTCATCTGATCTGGATCTACACTGAGCTGGTCTCAAGAGCTCAGTCGGATAAGCTTGACTGGTGATCAGGAGGACATCATGGGTTTGATAACTGCCTGGGTCAGCAAAATTCTTACATGGAGATTGATGCGCGTCTGACTGGTGATCAGAACACAGGTTCGACTCCCACCGGGGTTGGCAACATTCTTTCGTGGAGATTGATCATGAAATTTTTTCTACCGTCATTCTCTCCCTTCCGCTGATCCAAGAAGGGCAGTTGTCAGTTTCTGGCGAAAGAATGTGCACTGTACTGGTTAACCGCTTACGTATAAGCCTGTCCAGGAAAGTGTGGATAGGTAAACTGACAGGCTCAAAAATGACCTAAATAGTATTGACTGGGCCAATAAACTCCAATACAAACAAATCATGGAGATTGCTCATGAAATCTTTTCTACGATCATTCTCTCCCTTTCTCTGATTCAAAAAGAGCAGTTTTCAGTTTCTGTGGAAAGACTGCACTGTACGGGTTAACTGCTTACATACAAACCTGCCCAGGAAGTGCTGGTTGTTTGACTGACAGACTCAAAAATGACCCAAAATAGTGCTGACTGGGCCATTAAACTTCAAGACAAACAATCTAGACTGTTTGCATAAAATGTTTGCCTCAATGGCCTCATAGCAACAAAGCAGACAACAAATATTGTCAATGACATTTTATGGGTTAAAAGTCCTGCCAAGCCAGAAAGGTAAAATTATGACGAAACCATCATCAGATTATCGATCACAGTCTCAGTACTGATTTATATAATCAATTATCATTTCGGCCATGCTTAGCCAGTCCTGTCTGCAGGGCATTAATAGTGCTTACACCCTTATCATACAGTAATTCCTGGTATGATGGTGATCAGGCTGGACTCCCTAAATAATTGCTAGATGTATTTTTCTTAGTTGTTGACTTGCTATATGATTCCCAACAGATCTTCCCTAAATGTCAGCATGGTATTTGATGAATCTCGGACCAGACACCCTGAATACTCCTCGAATACTGATCAGTTTGTTTGTTTGAATTGAGGTTTAACGGGGCCATCAACACTAATTAGGGCATTTTGGAGACGTTGCTTCAGATTTTGTGGGACTTTTACTTTTTCATTATGCCATTTCAATGGATGGTAAAATCCTACAACTCCAGAATGACCAAAATATTGTTGACTGGGACGTTAAGCACCAAATCAAACAAACCCAGCGGTAAAAGCATCATTAACAGCAGACTGTGTTGATGCAGAGGCTGATCAGTCATTGGTTGGCTTGTCACACTGTTATTCTTGTAGGCTTTATCACAGCCTGGCTCATTTATAATTAGCATAAGGATAAAAGAGATGCAATTGGAGTTCAAACACTTTATTCACAGTTTTTACACTTCAATTCATAACTATACACAAAATAAACACAAGCTCTGCAGGCGGGTTATAATATGCCTTCGGCAAGTTAACATTTGTTTGACTTCAATCTCTAAACAATATCATCGGCCCCGCCCCCGCCCATAGGGGCTTGAAGAAATATATGGGCTGCACAATGCTTCCACGCAGAGCTGAATCCGGCCCGCACACTAGTGCTGGTAAAACGCTTAGAGGATCTAAGCCTATTGGTTTCATTGGGCGACAGGGCTTGAGATGTCATTTCATCTCAATGTCGGGTAAAAGTCCCACAAAATTGGAAGCAACGTCTCCAAAATGACCTTTACAGTGTTGACGGGGACGTTAAACCTCGAATCAAACAAACAAACAAAATATCATCGGCTCCCGCCCATCAGGGCTTCAAGAAATAGATGGGCTGCATGATGCTTCCACGCAGAGCTGAAACCGAGGATCTAAGCCTGCCCAGGCAAGGCACTGGGAGTCAGATCGTCCATGCTTATAAACCCTATTGATTTAATTGGGCTTGAGATGTCATTTCATGTCAATGTTAAATTCTCACAAAATTGGAAGCAATGTCTCCAAAATGAACTATACAGTGTTGACGAGGATGTTAAACCTCAAATAAAACAACAAACTAAACATCATAGTATTACTACATACCAATTTTCAGCATGGTCAAGTCTGAATTGTAGGAATTAGGGTTTACCAGTATACTCATATGCGGTCGGTTTCACTGCGTGAAAGCATCATGCAGCCCAATCTGTTTCTTCAAGCCCCGATGGGCGGGGGTCGTCATTCAATTAAGAACAGCATTGCTTCCCAGTAGGGTTTTCTGTAAATACCCCGAGAAGGTAAACATTTGAGTATAACCATTACGTCGCATTATACAGTGAAATTCCGCTTTTAAGACCACCTAAACTTAAGACAAATTCTGGTTTAAAAAGCTTATTTAGAAGGATGCAGTTATTTTTTCTTTGTATGTCCTTACAGCGGTGTCTTCTGGTCAAGGACCACCTTTGGGACTGTTCAAAAGTGGTCTTAAAGGTGCATTATTGAGCTACCGGGTCTCAATTTTTTTTCTGGTTTTTATTTTCAATGCATGCTCCTTTGTCATGTGTACACTTTTGGAGACAAATACAGCTTCAGAACTTTGTGAAAATGATCGTTTTCATTCGTGTTTACCCTTCGCTCTGAACATGTGTTTGGAATTTCTGTTCTAAAAATAAATCTGTCACTTTACACATACATGGCGACAGTATCGTCTCTGAGTGTCGTTACTTATGGCATGGTATTCAATGTCGTATTTTTTTCCGATTCAGACATGGCCTAAGCAAACAAGGCCAAAAATGAACGTCGCCTAACGTCATATATGGGGATTCTATTTTTGTCACAAACTAAAAATAGATCTAACTAGTGTTCGAAACCTAGATAGGGAATCCCTCTCAAACTCGTTTACCTGTCATCATAATTGTTCGCAGTTTTGCATACCGGCTATATGTATTTTATTTTTGGAAGCATTTTTTCCGGATAGCTCTATAATGCACCTTTAAAGACCACATTTAAACAGTCTCAAAGGTGGTCTTAATATAGTGATTTTACTGTATCTGGATCAATTGAAGGTCGTGGTTCGAGCCTCGCTCGGGTCACATGTGAGACGCCAAGTTCTGCAACGGAAGGTCAGGTGGTTTTTCTCCGGATACTCCGGTTTTCGCCCACCTCTGATTAACGATCGGCCCGATATGAGTGAAATAATCTTGAAAGGGCCGTAAAACCAAAACAAAAAAAAAAATCAATTGAAGGTCATTTCACCCAAAGTTATTTAGCACAAAAGCTCATCAATGTTGATATCCACGTGACTGTCACTGAATTGTAGGGAGTCCATGTAATGGTTAGATTACCCATTTTGTACCGGAAACCCCTAGACGGGTACCCTGGCAAACAGTGCAGGCCCAGATCAGACACCGCAGAACGCGGCGTCTGATCAGGGCCTACACTTTTTGCAAAATAGTCCAGTCATTTTCCAAACCAATTTTGAAGAAAACACGGCCTGACACCCCTAAAGTTTGAAATGGACTCCTGCTATATATAAGGAGGAAGATTCCATTTGGTACAAAAAAGGGTTAAAAATAGCCTAGCCGCGCCATTCTTATCGTTGTGACGTCAGAGTACATGTAATCTCGTAGAACGCTATTGAAAAACACTAACTCGGTGCATATGCTGGGGCACTATCAAACAGTTTAGACCCATATCAGACCCTGCAGAGAGCGGCGTAAAGAACGAGGCGGTTCTAACGAGCACCCACAAAGTATGTTTGCAGTATGAATAAGAACAAATATGAATGGTTGCCATCAGAAAAAAGCACTATGTCGGATGGATGTGTTGAGAGCGCATGCCATATATACATGCAAAACGCTGCCCCGATATGATTGGAATAAAAAGACGGGGTTAAGATGGCGAACTTCTTTTTTCTTCCCTTTTCTCCCTTTAAAAAAAATTAACTGTGGTTTGTCGAAAATGATGTTAACAAGTCCTTGCAATGAACACCCAGGTAACTCCAATTTATGCAGAGTAAACTGGAGTTTATACAGGGGTATGCATTAGTTTTCTTATTTCTGCTCTAAAACATAGATTTTGGGAAGAGACGGTTCTAAAGAGTCCCAAAATCGATATTTTCCCTATAAATTTGAATTAATAGTTATGAGAGCCAGAAAAAATCAAAGCGCCAAAGGCACTGTAATGACAGATTCTTTGAGAAAATCATAACACTGTGAAAACTTACGGAAAACCTTTCTAAAAAGAGCTTAAAATTTAGAAAGGTAGTTCTGCAAATTCCAATATATGATATGTTTGCAGATGTCTATAGACCGGTGGTATTATGAAACGCCATTCGATGTTTCAATTTTTTGAAAGAAACTATTTACGTTTTCAAAACCAAACATTAATATTCAAGTTTTAACAATGCTACTGTCCATAAGTAACAGTTTTTGTCTGGTCGGTTGTGGACACCTCTACCCAAAGATACTCTATGGGAAAGAGATCGGAGGAGAAAGGCTGGCTAGTCCACTACATGAATTCCATTGGCTTGAAGACATTTTTGAGTAAGAACAGCACTATGAGCCCGCTCGTAATCCTTCTGGATATGATATCCCGGATTCTGGGCGTAAACAAATAAATGGAGCCATGTGAGGCCGAAGCGCTTGATTGATGTAACGTTTCGCTGTTCAATCCATGGCACGTCTCAGCTATGATCTTGAATGTTCTTAATGGCACTAAGCTGCGTTCGCTAACTACACGCAATAGCTCGCCACACAATTACGCTTATTTCACCCGACATGTCACGCTCTATTACGCACGCGTCGCCTCGGCATACCTTACACCTATACGTCGAAACACCCGGAAACGACATCCGGCGTGATTCACGCTGAAGTGCGATTTGTCACTGAAACGCATATGTCAGTCGCTTAGACGCCAATTTACGTATTTCGTGCACTAGCGTAAGTGTTTCGTACTGTCTCGACGCGTTAACTTTGGTCACGACAGGGACGTCTAGCTCTCAAACGTGCATCGCATAAGGGCGACGATCAGTGTCAGTGCTTGTTAATCGGTAGTTGAGACCCCTTGTTTATCTACAGTTACAGTGTAGCAGCTGCCGGCGGAAATCTGTTTCGCATATGCGTCTGACAGTCGAATCGATCTTGACGTACTGACGTCGGTCTTCCGCTACGTCGACGTCCACTAGCGTCTTCTGTATATAGTAAGATGTCGCTCCAATAAACGATAGATCACACACATGTGGCACCCAAAATAAGAATCAACGTCATCCGCTTTCCGACCAGCTTCTAACTGTCCAGGGCCACATTACGATTGTTTAATGAAAAATGTTGCAATGCGCTCTCACTAGAACAAATTTCAGTTTCTTCTTTTCTAGGCACGACCTAACATTACACATCAAAAGTTTGATCCTGAACATGTGGTTTCTATCCGCACTGGTGTGAGGGTGGTGCACAGGATCGACGTGGCCGAACTGGTAATCAGACGTCACGGTTGATTGATTTAACTTTTTTAGCTTAAGGTCATGGTGCCTAAGCGTGTTGTAATCATGCAATCCTTTGGTTTCAGAATCAAAGCACTGAGCGTGTGGGACGTAGGTTGGAGTAATATGCCTGGGCTGAGATTTAAACTGTTTCATTTAACTCTGAAATTCCAAACAAATAGTGAAGATTTTGATAAGAAGACGCGTTCGGCAGCGTCTGATCTTGGTCTACACTGTTTGCCAAGCTCACCCTATGATTCCAGGATAACCCTCCTCCGTCTTATGGAATATCCCGATCTCACTGCGGCTATTTTCTACAAGACAAATAGTTATTCTGACAAGTCAGTGATAGTCACGTAGACATTAGCACTGAAGCGCTGTTCTTATTATCAACTTCGGGTCGAATGCCAAACAATCAACCCAAACATAGCCGCGTCGTTTGTCAGTGTTCGGTACATGTAAGTGTTATCTGTAAAATCTTGTTGGATCTGGCAAACAATGTAAACTCAGTTCAAAAGCCACACATCACGGTGCTGATCTTGTTCTACACGTTTTTGCATTAGTTACTAACATCTTAAGTTTAAACGAATCAGTCCAAGTCCCCGTTCATGACGTGCCTGCATTTAGAGACAATCCGCATGAGTGTTGTCAGTGCTTTGATTTATTCATTGCCTTTGGGTTTCTGGAGTGCACTCTTCCATCACTGAAGTTGGGCTCGTCCATTCTGCTAAATATATGGCACCTAGAATTATATCACAGGACCTACACTAAGTATCTGTACCATATTCCAGGGTTGAAAGAGACAGCCTTTCTTTTCAATTTCTCCACGCAAAGTCAGTATACACCTGAGTTGTAACTGACCTAAACTTGACCTCGAAAGTCAGAAAGAAACCCCAATAATATTCTTGTGTACAGCTGACCTGGTCCAACAGCATGCTGGTCTTTAAGGATTAAATATTGACAGCACTGATAGAACAGTGTAAAACCTGAGCAGACTGCTAAGCAGACGCCGCATTGATCTGGGTATACAGTCCGTTCGCCAAACCCGTCGCATGATGCAGCTGATTCATATGAAATGCTGACTCGTAAAGTCGTCTGCTTCAAAAGTTTGTAGTACGCTTACATGATAACTAATACGCTTGTACAATTTTGATTACTGCGCCAAACCGGACTACATTTTGTGCGGACTCATATTTCTATGGCTGTCAAAGCCGGAAGAAAAGCCTGAATTACTTTAAACGTGCAGCAGAGCAAGAATAGACAGATGGAATCTGTCATTAAAAATGAATCCGTTTTACTGAGTAATGAAACATGTTAATTGAACTTAACCCTTCTCTTGCTGAATATTCATTTAAGCCACACTCATTTCTGTCTATCAACCAATCAAATTACTTGATGTAATTTATTGCTACAAATTCATTACCTGAATGCCAAACAGTGTAGATCTACACTGTTTTCAAAGATATGGGTTGTCGTGAACAGCATAATAAGAGTTAAATGTATATCATCTGTGGAAACGCGGATGTTTAAGCCATGTTTGACTGATATTAATGTGTTTGCAAACAGATCCTTTTGAAAGTATAGGTCATTAATATGTGTCGGTATATAAGCTCGCTTTGAGAGAAAATATACTAAAGTGTAAGTATATAAGATGACAAACATATATTATGCAAATGACCTATATATACAAATATTAAATTAATATGGAACCATATGTGAAATAATTTTAAATCTTTGCATAAATATTAAATATGATTTCATTTATTATTACATATAGAACAACTGTAATGGATATTGAAATTCGTTATACTAAATGTACCAGAGTCTAATAAAAATACTGAACATAAAAGTGGACAGTCGGAGCACAATGTCATCTATAAAGAAACATCAAGAAAAATAAAACCTGGTTAAACCCTTTCGCATGGAAACATTGTAGATCAAGATTAGACGGTCGTTTCATCAGGATCTCTGCTGGCAAAGTGATGGCAACTGTATTTTGGGACGCTTAAGGCGGTATTATGTTGGATTTCTAGCAAAAGAAAAGTACAATAAGAGGTGCAAATTTGCTCGACCAACTGAGAACTGCGATCCGTGAAGAACGGCGAGGTAAACTCTCCAAAAGGATTCTGGATTCGAACAGGACAATGCAAAAGTCTACACTTGCAAAATTGCAATGGATGCTGTTGAGCGGAATGGGCACGAGCTAATACCACACCCCGCCAGCCCCTAGTGACTATTTCCTTTTCCCATTTTTTTCCACTTATCCGTGGACGTCATTTCCGGTCCAACGAAGCTGAGGAATAGGTTGGAGACAAGGACCCTGGCTTCAGTTCTCGGCTGATTGCACTGGAACAGCATTGGTCCAAGGGTATCTTTCTAGAGGGAATTACATCGAAAAAGAAGAGATCTATCTCACTCAGAAATAAGTTAGGCTGTTGTTCTGGCTCGACAAAGTTAGCAGGATGGCAGGACAGCAGGATGAAACATGTTAAGTTAGCAGGATGGCAGGACAGCAGGATGAAACATTAAGTTAGCAGGATGGCAGGACAGCAGGATGTAACATAATAAGTGAACAGGATGGCAGGACAGCAGGATGAAATATTAAGTCAGCAGGATGGCAGGACAGCAGGATAAAACTAATAATTTAGGCGGATGGAAGAATAGCAGGATGAGAACTTGTTCTGAACTTCAAAATATATACAACAATGTAATTGGCACCTATAGCTATGTTAGAAACTAGAAATCAAATTTAGTCCCTTCCCGTCTTTAAAGCGTACGGCCGCGAAAACCCAATTTTCGTCCTGCCACAAATTCACCCAGATGAAAAATTGTTTCAAATCACTAAACTTTTACCATCATGTTGTAGGCAACAAAAATCTATGTAACAAAGTGAAAATTAAATTTGGCTCCTATCAGCGTTTAAAGCGTACGGCCGTGAAAACTCAATTTTCATCCTGCTGGAAGTGCAACACCGATTTTCATCCTGCTGAACCTGTCAAGTTAGCAGGATGGCAGCACAGCAGGATGAGAAATTCTTCTGAATTTCAAAATAAATACCACCATGTTGTAGGCATCTAAAAACTATGTAAGAAACTAGAAATCAAATTTAGCCCTTTCCCGTCTTCAAAACGTACGGCCGCAAAACCCAATTTTCGTTCTGCCACAAATACACCCAGATAAAAAGTTGTTTCAAATTACAAAACATTTACCATCATGTTGTAGGCAACAAAAATCTATGTAAAAAGTGAAAATTAAATTTGGCTTCTATCAGCGTTTAAAGCGTACAGCCGTGAAAACTCAATTTTCATCCTGCTGGAATTGCAATACAATTTTCATCCTGCTGAACCTGTCAAGTTAGCAGGATGGCAGCACAGCAGGATGAGAAATTCTTCTGAATTTCAAAATATTTACAACCATGTTTTAGGCATCTAAAAACTATGTAAGAAACTAGAAATCAAATTTAGCCCTCTCCGTCTTTAAGGCGTACGGCCGCGTAAACCTATTTTTCGTCCTGCCACAAATACACCCAGATGAAAAATTGTTTCAAATCACAAAACATTTACCGTCATGTTGTAGGCAACAAAAATCTATGAAAGAAAGTGAAAAATAAATTTGGCTCCTATCAGCCTTTAAAGCGTACAGCCGTGAAAACTCAGTTTTCATCCTGCTGGAAATGCAACATCAATTTTCATCCTGCTGAACCTGTCAAGTTAGCAGGATGGCAGCACGGCAGGATGAGAAATTCTTCTGAATTTCAAAATATTTACCACCATGTTGTAGGCATCTAAAAACTATGAAAGAAACTAGAAATCAAATTTAGCCCTTTCCCGTCTTTAAAGCGTACGTCCGCGAAAACCCATTTTTCGTCCTGCCACAAATTCACCCAGATGAAAAATTGTTTCAAATCACTAAACATTTACCATCATGTTGTAGGCAACAAAAATCTATGTAAGAAAGTGAAAATTAAATTTGGCTCCTGTCAGCGTTTAAAGCGTACGGCCGTGAAAAACTCAATTTTCATCCTGCTGGAAATGCAACATCAATTTTCATCCTGCTGAACCTAACAAGTTAGCAGGATGGCAGCACAGCAGGATGAGAAATTCTTCTGAATTTCAAAATATTTACCACCATGTTGAAGGCATCTAAAAACTATGTAAGAAACTAGAAATCAAATTTAGCCCTTACCCGACTTTAAATCGTACGGCCGCGAACACCTATTTTTCGTCCTGTCACAAATCCACCCAGATGAAAAATTGTTTCAAATCACAAAACATTTACCATCATGATGTAGGCAACAAAAATCTTTGAAAGGAATTGAAAATTAAATTTGGCTCCTATCAGCGTTTAAAGCGTACAACAGAGAAAACTCAATTTTCATCCTGCTGGAAATGCAACATCAATTTTCATCCTGCTGAACCTGTCAAGTTAGCAGGATGGCAGCACAGCAGGATGAGAAATTCTTCTGAATTTCAAAATATTTACCACCATGTTGTAGGCATCTAAAAACTCTGTAAGAAACTAGAAATCAAATTTAGCCCTTTCCCGTCTTTAAAGCGTACGGCCGCGAAACTGTACCCATTTTTTCGTCCTGCCACAAATTCACCCAGATGATAAATTGTTTCAAATCACAAAAACATTTACCGTCATGTTGTAGGCAACAAAAATCTATGTAAGAAAGTGAAAATCAAATTTGGCTCCTATCAGCGTTTAAAGCGTACAGCCGTGGAAACTCAATTTTCATCCTGCTGGAAATGCAACATCAATTTTCATCCTGCTGAACCTGTCAAGTTAGCAGGATGTCAGCACAGCAGGATGAGAAATTCTTCTGAATTTCAAAATATTTACCACCATGTTGTAGGCATCTAAAAACTATGTAAGAAACTAGAAATCAAATTTAGCCCTTTCCCGTCTTTAAAGCGTACGGCCGCGAAAACCTATTTTTCGTCCTGCCACAAATTCACCCAGATGAAAAATTGTTTCAAATCACAAAACATTTACCATCATGTTGAAGGGAACAAAAATCTATGTAAGAAAGTGAAAATTAAATTTGGCTCCTATTAGCGTTTAAAGCGTACGGCCGTGAAAACTCAATTTTCATCCTGCTGGAAATGCAACATCAATTTTCATCCTGCTGAACCTGTCAAGTTAGCAGGATTGCAGCACAGCAGGATGAGAAATTCTTCTGAATTTCAAAATATTTACCACCATGTTGTAGGCAACAAAAATCTATGTAAGAAAATAGAAATTAAATTTGGCTCCTATCAGCGTTTAAAGCGTACGACTGTGAGTACAAAATATTTTTCCTGCTGTTATGCAACATTATTAAAAGTTTTTTAATCATGTGACGTTGTTGATAAGCAGTGGATAACGTCGTGTAATAAAAATCGTATGACCACACGTGTAGTAACACTTTGGCGGGATTAAGTAACGTCATGTCGACGTCCATGTCAACCATGCATTTTTTTTCAAATTGTCAGATAAAAGGCGATAAAATCCAATTTAAAGTGGTCATATGATAAACAGAATCTTTCACTCGTGGTCATTTCATATGAAATTTATGAAACTCGCCAAAGGCTCGTTTCATAAATTTCATATGAAATGACCACTCGTGAAAAATCGTCTATACCCGACATTGAGATGAAATGACATCTCAAGCCCTGTCGCCCAATGAAACCAATAGGGTCTATGAGCATGGACAGCCCGATTTGCACAGCTTTGCCTGGACAGGCTTAGATCCTCTAAGTAGTTTACTAGTACTCGTGTGTGGTAAGTTCCAGCTCTGCGTGGAAGCATCATGCAGCCCGACCCATCTTTTTCTTTAAGCCCCAATGGGGACGTAAAACTTTAAATAAAATCACATTTGATGTAAAGAAAACTCAGTCACTAAATCCGTTTAGGCTTGTGAAAAAGTTGGCAAAAAGAAAGAAAAATGATGTGTATCAGCGTATGTAAACATAATGATGCATAAGAAATAAAAAGCCGCCCCCGCCCATAGGGGCTTGAAGAAATATATTGGCTGCATGATGCTTCCACGCAGAGCTGAATCCGGCCCACACACTAGTACTGGTAAACCGCTTAGAGGATCTAAGCCTGTCCAGGAACCGCGGTGAGAGGCGGACTGTCCATGCTATTAAACCCTATTGGTTTCATTGGGCGACAGGGCTTGAGATGTCATTTCATCTCAATGTCGGGTAAAAGTCCCACAAAATTGGAAGCAACGTCTCCAAAATGACCTTTACAGTGTTGACGGGGACGTTAAACCTCAAATCAAACAAACAAAGAAATAAAAAGCAATAAGTAGAGGTAAAAAATGAAAAACAAAATAAATAAAAAAAACATGGAAAATCCAGATTCGAACACGGGTCGCTAGCGAGAGAGTCGACGCCGTTGCTTATCGCGCCATAACACCTTTCAATTATATTATATAAAAATGTCTGTGGTGATTATTTTATTTGAGGTTTAACTTTCAAGTCGACACTGTAATGGTTATTTTGGAGACGTTGCTTCCCATTTTGACGGACTTTTACCCGACATTGAGATGAAATGACATCTCAAGCCCTGCCGCCCAATGAAACCAATATGGTTTTTAAACATGGACGGGCCGACTCGCACAGATGACAGAATTTTTTTTATTTTTATTATTTATTTATTTTATTATTGTCGTTTTTTTGGCTGTTATTTATTTATTTATTTTATTTTATTTATTTATTATATTTTTTTTGCGGGCTATCTCATTTGGAAAGTGTTGTCGCCCTTGCTTCGCCACTTAGATGCCCAATGACCGCATCAAAGAGTTTAAATCCCCTTAAACATGTAACACATATGAGGGGCCCCGTGGGGAAGTCTTAGAACCATCTCTTCGAGGATGTTATAAAGAGCATCAACAGTTTTATTTTTGAAAGCAAAAACAAATATTGGGGTGGTCCTTAGAACCGCCTCATTGGGGCAGTTCAAAAGAGCACCCGTAATATGTTTGCTTTAAAATATTGACTTGGGGTAATTATTAGAACCATATTATCGAGGCATTTCTAACGAGATCCAACAGTCAATATTTGGAGCAGAAATAAGGATAATTTCATTTTTTTTTTTTCTTAAATCTCTCTTTTTTTTTTTTTTTTAGTGTTAAAGTTTTCAGTTATATTTAAATAGACGTGTTTTGGTAATGTGCTCGACACTCAGATGACTTCTCAAGCCCTGCCGCCAAATGAAACCAATATGGCCTTTATGCATGGATGGTCCGACTTGCACCACTTTCCTGGGCAGGCCTAGGACCTCATAGTAGTTTACCAGTAGTCTCAGCTCTGCGTGGAACTATCATGCAACCCCATCTATTTCATCAAGCCCCGAAGGGCGTGGGCCAACAGGCCTATGTAATAATTCAATGCGTACCCAAATGTATATCAAGAAATAAAATGGATATTTTTAAATTATAATATGAAACTACTACTCAAAAGGTCAAAACCAGCTTGTGTCCCTGTACCCTTTGAATGAATGGTCCCGCACTTTCGGTATTGGGATATATTGCAAATATATCTCTCCCAATGGAAGTGTCTTTGAGATAGTTTCGTTCAAATTTTTAAACCTGCATTTTTAGCTCACCTGGGCCGAAGGCCCCAAGGGAGCTTATAGAATAGTGGGTCGTCCGTCGTCCGTCCGTCCGTCGTCCATCCGTCCACACTTTTGAGCAGCTATATATCTGCAGCCTGCAGGCTAATCTCAATCAGTTCTCGTCTGTAGCATGCCTCTGGTGGGGCATTATGGCATAAGCTTTCTTTCAAAATCGCACGAAACTTTAGTTGCTATGGCAACCACAAGGTCCCATAGACATACAATGGTAAAATGTTTGTCATCACCGTAGCGCCTTCAGTTTTGATCGGATCTTTCTGAAACTTATATGTAAGGTGGCTTGGGATAAAATCTCAGATGAGTTCGAAAACCAGCCAAGTTGGCCTATTTATCATAGAGTTATGTCCCTTTGATTGCTGAAAATGCCGATTTTTGACCTTGTCATCACCGTAGCCCCTTCAGTTTTGATCGGATCTTTCTGCAACTTATGCGTATGGTGGCTTGGGATAAAATCTTGAAAGTGTTCGAAAACCAGCCAACTCGACCTATTTTTCATAGAGTAACGTCCCTTTGATTGCTGAAAATGCCGATTTTTGACCTTGTCATCACCGTAGCCCTTTCAGTTTTCATCGGACCTTTCTGAAACTTATATGTAAAGTGGCTGGGGATAAACCCTCGGATGAGTTCAAATATCGGCTAAGTTGGCCCATTTATCATAGAGTTACGTCCCTTTGATTGCTGAAATGTCGATTTTTGACATGTCTATCACCGTAGCCCCTTGAGTTTTGATCGGATCTTTTTGAAACTTATATGTAAGGTGGCTGGGGATGAAACCTCGGATGAATTCGTAAACCGGCTAAGTTGGCCCATTTATCATAGAGTTATGTCCCTTTGATGGCTGAAAATGTAGATTTTTGACCTTGTCATCACCGTAGCCCCTTCAGTTGTAATCGGATCTTTCTGAAACTTATATGTGAGGTGGCTGGGGATAAAAATTTGGATGAGTTCGAATACAGGTCAAGTTGGCCCATTTATCATAGAGTTACGTCCCTTTGATTGCTGAAAATGTCGACTTGTGACTTTGTCATCACCGTAGCATCTTCAGTTTTGCTAGGATCTTTCTGAAACTTATATGTAAGGTGGCTAGGGATAAAATCTCGGACGAGTTCGAAAACTGGCCAAGGCGGACCATTTTTCATAGAGTTATGTCCCTTTCATGGCTGAAAAAGTAGATTTTCGACCTTGTCATCACCGTAGCCTCTTCAGTTTTGATCGGTTTCTGAAACTTATATGTCAGGTGGCTGAGGATAAAACCTCGGATGAGTTCGAAAACCGGCCAAGTCGGCCCATTTATCATAGAGTTACATCCCTTCGATTGCTGAAAATGCTAAATATTGACCTTGTCATCACCATAGCTCCTTCAGTTCTGAAACTTATATGTTAGGTGGGTGGGAATAAAACCTCGGATGAACTCGAATACTGGCCAAGTCGGCACATTTATCATAGAATTACGTGCCTTTGATTGCTGAAAATGCCTATTTTCGACCTTGTCATCACTGCTGCCCCTTCTGTTTTGATCGGATCTTCATGAAACTTACAAACAAGTAAGTCAGGCAGAAAAGCTCGGAGGAGTTTGGAAACTCTTGAGTTTTTTTATCATAGAGTAACATTCCTTTGATTGCAGCACTTAATTGCTTATTTTTGAAATTGTCATCACCCCAGCCCCTTCAGTTTATACCGGAGCTTCTTAGCAAGTCAGGAATAAAAGCTTGAATGAGTTTGAAAACCGGTGAGGTCAGCCTATATATCATAGAGTTACATTCTACTTGATTTGCAGAAAATGCTGACCCCGTCGTCACCTTGTCCTCCCATAAATCCTTCAGTTAAGTTTGGCACTTCCTGAAACTTTGAATCTGTCAGCTCAGGTGAGCGATACAGGACCATCTTGGTCCTCTTGTTTTTTTCTCTGATTGGGTTTCTTTTCAGTTACTTTGTGAACTTGTAGCATGTCTTTCTTGTTTTCTGATTCCTCTTAGAAATTAAGTAAGTAATTGAATAATTGAATAAGTAAAAAAATAAATATCAAGAATTAAATGAAAAAAGTGAACAAATAGCTAAAAAAAAGTTGAAAGCTATGTTGATTGGCAAATAAATGAAAAAAATGTAAATAATATAATATTATAAAAAGCTTCGGCAAACTTATTCATAAATTAATAAATGAAATCATAAAGCTAATATAATAAATTTATAATCCATATGTACAGATAAATGCATCTAAATAAATAAATGAAGATAAAATAAATAATTCAGTAATGCAGAAGACAGGAATGTCATGCTACAAACCCCTGAATTCTGATACTTAGCTCGCCTGAGCCGAAGGCACCGGGGGGGGGGGGCTTTTGTGATCAGTCACCTTCCGTCGACATCCGTCTGTAGGTCCGTACTTCCGTCCGTCCACAATTTCTTTAATAATAAGAGATCTCCTTCTAAACCGCTCAACAGATTTTGACCCAAATTGGCTGAAATGATCCTTTGGTAGTCCTCTCTGACTTGTTTAAAGAATTCCATTCTATGCAGAACTCTGGATGCCATGACAACCAAAAGGGGAAAATTAGGGAAAAAAAAAACTTCGTCTGAAACCAGAAGGCCTAGGTCTTTGATATTTGATATGAAGCTTCATCTAGTGGACCTCTACCAAGACTGTACAAATTATTATCTCGTCCTACGTGAAGGAAGGCACCATAGGAGGAATGTGTATTCCTACCTGGCCATTTGGGGACCCGAGACAACTTGCGCCGATCTCGTTAGCAACGTAGTTAGTTTTGTTTGTTTGATTTGAGGTTTAACGTCCCCGTCAACACTGTAAAGGTTATTTTGGAGACGTTGCTTCCAATTTTGTTGGACTTTTACCCGACATTTAGTTGAAATGACATCTCAAGCCCTGTCGCCCAATGAAACCAATAGGGTTTATTAGCATGGACCCTCGCCTCGCACCTCCTTTCCTGGACAGGCTTAGATCCTCTAAGAGGTTTACCAGTGCGGGCCGGATTCAGCTCTGCGTGGAAGCATCATGCAGCCTATATATTTCTTCAAGCCCCTATGGGCGGGGGCCGACAACGTAGTTAGTACAAATTGATATAATCATGCAGGTCGCATACAATCGCCCACCTGCGCACGTGCGCAGTCGAGCGCTCCAATGCGATTTTGTTTTTTATGTTTCATATTTACAGTTAAAATGTTTGAATTCGCTTTTTGGGAGAAAACTCTTCTTCTTCTTCTTCTATCTCCAGGTTTTTTAATCTCTCTATTTTCTATACTATCTTCTCTACTGTATTCTTACCCTCCGTGCGTCCGTCCGTCCGTAAACAATTTCTTCAAACAACATCTCTTAAACCAGTGATCGGATTTTGACAAAATTTCACTGAAATGATCCTTAGGTGGTCCCCTTTCAATGTTGTTCAAATGGTTCCGGTCCGTTGCACATCTAGGTCACAGGAGCCAAAAATAGATTTTTTTTCACCGAAAAGTTAAAAATTCTTCTTCTCTGAAACCCCCGCCAATAGGGGCTTGAAGAAATATATGGGCTGCATGATGCTTCCACGCAGAGCTGAATCCGGCCCGCACACTAGTACTGGTAAACCGCTTAGAGGACCTAAGCCTGTCCAGGAACCGCGGTGCGAGGCGGACCGTCCATGCTAATAAACCCTATTGGTTTCATTGGGCGACAGGGCTTGAGATGTCATTTCATCTCAATGTCGGGTAAAAGTCCCACAAAATTGGAAGCGACGTCTCAAAAATGACCTTTACAGTGTTGACGGGGACGTTAAACCTCAAATCAAACAAATCTTCTCTGAAACCACAAGGCCTATGTCTATGATATTTGGTTTGAAGCTTCATCTAGTGGAACCCCACAAGATTGTTCAAATTATAGTTCTGGGACCTAAAATGCCCCTACCCTGGGCCCTTTGGTTTTACATAGGATTATATAGGGAGCATCTTTGAAAATCTTCTTCTCTGAAACCACAAGGCCCAAGTCTTTGATATTCGGTAAAAATTTTGTGATTTGAAACAATGTTTCATCTGGGTGAATTTGTGACAGGACGAAAAATGGGTTTTCGCGGCCGTACGCTTTAAGGACGGGAAAAGGCTAAATTTGATTTCTAGTTTCTTACATAGTTTTTAGATGCCTACAACATGGTGGTAAATATTCTGAAATTCAGAAGAATTTCTCATCCTGCTGTGCTGCCATCCTGCTAACTTGACAGGTTCAGCAGTATGACAATTGATGTTGCATTTCCAGCAGGATGAAAATTGAGTTTTCACGGCCGTACGCTTTAAACGCTGATAGGAGCCAAATTTAATTTCCACTTTCTTACATAGATTTTTGTTGCCTACAACATGATGATAAATGTTTTGTGATTTGAAACAATTATTCATCTGGGTGTATTTGCTGCAGGACGAAAAATAGGTTTCCGCGGCCGTACGCTTTAAAGACGGGAAAGGGCTAAATTTGATTTCTAGTTTCTTACATAGTTTTTAGATACCTACAACATGGTGGTAAATATTTTGAAATTCAGAAGAATTTCTCATCCTGCTGTGCTGCCATCCTGCTAACTTGACAGGTTCAGCAGGATGAAAATTGATGTTGCATTTTCAGCAGGATGAAAATTGAGTTTTCACGGCCGTACGCTTTAAACGCTGATAGGAGCCAAATTTAATTTTCACTTTCTTACATAGACTTTTGTTGCCTACAACATGATGGTAAATGTTTTGTGATTTGAAACAATTTTTCATCTGGGTGAATTTGTGGCAGGACGAAAAATGGGTTTTCGCGGCCGGACGCTTTGAAGACGGGTATGGGCTAAATTTGATTTCTAGTTTCTTACATAGTTTTTAGATGCCTACAACACGGTGGTAAATGTTTTGAAATTCAAAAGAATTCCTCATCCTGCTGTGCTGCCATCCTGCTAACTTGACAGGTTCAGCAGGATGAAAATTGATGTTGCATTTCCAGCAGGATGAATATTGAGTTTTCACGGCCGTACGCTTTAAACGCTGATAGGAGCCAAATTTAATTTTCACTTTCTTACATAGATTTTTGTTGCCTACAACGTGATGGTAAATGTTTTGTGATTTGAAACAATTATTCATCTGGGTTAATTTGTGGCAGGACGAAAAATAGGTTTTCGCGGCCGTACGCGTTGAAGACGGGAAAGGGCTAAATTTGATTTCTAGTTTCTTACATAGTTTTTAGATGCCTACAACATGGTGGTAAATATTTTGAATTTCAGAAGAATTTCTCATCCTGCTGTGCTGCCATCCTGCTAACTTGACAGGTTCAGCAGGATGAAAATTGATGTTGCATTTCCAGCAGGATGAAAATTGAGTTTTCACGGCCGTACGCTTTAAACGCTGATAGGAGCCAAATTTAATTTTCACTTTCTTACATAGATTTTTGTTGTCACAACATGATGGTAAATGTTTTGTAATTTGAAACAATTATTCATCTGGGTGTATTTGCTGCAGGACGAAAATAGGTATTCGCGGCCGTACGCTTTGAAGACGGGAAATGGCTAAATTTGATTTCTAGTTTCTTACATAGTTTTTAGATGCCTACAACATGGTGGTAAATATTTTGAAATTCAGAAGAATTTCTCATCCTGCTGTGCTGCCATCCTGCTAACTTGACAGGTTCAGCAGGATGAAAATTGATGTTGCATTTCCAGCAGGATGAAAATTGAGTTTTCACGGCCGTACGCTTTAAACGCTGATAGAAGCCAAATTTAATTTTCACTTTCTTACATAGATTTTTGTTGCCTACAACATGATGGTTAATGTTTTGTGATTTGAAACAATTTTTCATCTGGGTGAATTTGTGGCAGGACGAAAAATGGGTTTTCGCGGGAGTACGCTATGAAGACGGGTAAGGGCTAAATTTGATTTCTAGTTTCTTACATAGTTTTTAGATGCCTACAACATGATGGTAAATATTTTGAAATTCAGAAGAATTTCTCATCCTGCTGTGCTGCCATCCTGCTAACTTGACAGGTTCAGCAGGATGAAAATTGATGTTGCATTTCCAGCAGGATGAAAATTGAGTTTTCACGGCCGTACGCTTAAAACGCTGATAGGAGCCAAATTTAATTTCCACTTTCTTACATAGATTTTTGTTGCCTACAACATGATGGTAAATGTTTTGTGATTTGAAACAATTATTCATCTGGGTGTATTTGCTGCAGGACGAAAAATAGGTTTTCGCGGCCGTACGCTTTAAAGACGGGAAAGGGCTAAATTTGATTTCTAGTTTCTTACATAGTTTTTAGATGCCTAAAACATGGTGGTAAATATTTTGAAATTCAGAAGAATTTCTCATCCTGCTGTGTTGCCATCCTGCAAACTTGACAGGTTCAGCAGGATGAAAATTGATGTTGCATTTCCAGCAGGATGAAAATTGAGTTTTCACGGCCGTACGCTTTAAACGCTGATAGGAGCCAAATTTAATTTTCACTTTCTTACATAGATTTTTGTTGCCTACAACATGATGGTAAATGTTTAGTGATTTGAAACAATTATTCATCTGGGTGTATTTGCTGCAGGACGAAAAATAGGTATTCGCGGCCGTACGCTATAAAGACGGGAAAGGGCTAAATTTGATTTCTAGTTTCTTACATAGTTTTTAGATGCCTACAACATGGTGGTAAATATTTTGAAATTCAGAAGAATTTCTCATCCTGCTGTGCTGCCATCCTGCTAACTTGACAGGTTCAGCAGGATGAAAATTGATGTTGTATTTCCAGCAGGATGAAAAATGAGTTTTCACGGCCGTACGCTTTAAACGCTGATAGGAGCCAAATTTAATTTTCACTTTCTTACATAGATTTTTGTTGCCTACAACATGATGGTAAATGTTTTGTGATTTGAAACAATTTTTCATCTGGGTGAATTTGTGGCAGGACTAAAATTGGGTTTTCGGGGCCGCACGCTTTGAAGACGGGTAAGGGCTAAATTTGATTTCTAGTTTCTTACATAGTTTTTAGATGCCTACAACATGGTGGTAAATATTTTGAAATTCAGAATAATTTCACATCCTGCTGTGCTGCCATCCTGCTAACTTGACAGGTTCAGCAGGATGAAAATCGATGTTGCATTTCCAGCAGGATGAAAATTGAGTTTTCACGGCCGTACGCTTTAAACGCTGATA
The DNA here is from genome assembly GCA_963580285.1 of Lucinisca nassula. NCBI lineage: Eukaryota > Metazoa > Mollusca > Bivalvia > Lucinida > Lucinidae > Lucinisca > Lucinisca nassula. The sequence continues at coordinate 12,584,568 of OY757018.1, forward strand.
GGAGCCAAATTTAATTTTCACTTTCTTACATAGATTTTTGCTGCCTACAACATGATGGTAAATGTTTTGTGATTTGAAACAATTATTCATCTGGGTGTATTTGCTGCAGGACGAAAAATAGGTTTTCGCGGCCGTACGCTTTAAAGACGGGAAAGGGCTAAATTTGATTTCTAGTTTCTTACATAGTTATAAGATGCCTGCAACATGGTGGTAAATATTTTGAATTTCAGAAGAATTTCTCATCCTGCTGTGCTGCCATCCTGCTAACTTGACAGGTTCAGCAGGATGAAAATTGATGTTGCATTTCCAGCAGGATGAAAATTGAGTTTTCACGGCCGTACGCTTTAAACGCTGATAGGAGCAAAATTTAATTTTCACTTCCTTACATAGATTTTTGTTGCCTACAACATGATGGTAAATGTTTTGTGATTTGAAACAATTTTTCATCTGGGTGTATTTGTGGCAGGACGAAAAATGGGTCTTCGCGGCCGTACGATTTAAAGACGGGAAAGAGCTAAATTTGATTTCTAGTTTCTTACATAGTTTTTAGATGCCTACAATATGGTGGTAAATATTTTGAAATTCAGAAGAATTTCTCATCCTGCTGTGCTGCCAATCTGCTAACTTGACAGGTTCAGCAGGATGAAAATTGATGTTGCATTTCCAGCAGGATGAAAATTGAGTTTTCACGGCTGTACGCTTTAAACGCTGATAGGAGCCAAATTTAATTTCTAATTTCTTACATATATTTTTGTTGCCTACAACATGATGGTACATGTAAATGTTTTGTGATTTGAAAGAATTTTTCATCTGGGTGAATTTGTGGCAGGACGAAAAATGGGTTTTCGCGGCCGTACGCTTTAAAGACGGGAAAGGGCTAAATTTGATTTCTAGTTTCTTACATAGTTTTTAGATGCCTACAACATGGTGGTAAATATTTTGAAATTCAGAAGAATTTCTCATCCTGCTGTGCTGCCATCCTGCTAACTTGACAGGTTCAGCAGGATGAAAATTGATGTTGCATTTCCAGCAGGATGAAAATTGAGTTTTCACGGCCGTACGCTTTAATCGCTGATAGGAGCCAAATTTAATTTCTAATTTCTTACATAGATTTTTGTTGCATACAACATGATGGTAAAGATTTGAAACCGTTTTTCATCTGGGTGTATTTGCTGCAGGACGAAAATTGGGTTTCCGCGGCCGTACGCTCTAAAGACGGGAAAGGGCTTAATTTGATTTCTAGTTTCTTACATAGTGTTTAGGTGCCTACGACATGGTGGTAAATATTTTGAAATTCAGAAGAATTCTCATCCTGCTGTGCTGACATCATGCTAACTTGACAGGTTCAGCAGGATGAAAATTAATGTTGCATTTCCAGCAGGATGAAAATTGAGTTTTCACGGCCGTGCGCTTTAAACGCTGATAGGAGCCAAATTTCATTTCCACTTTCTTACATAGACTTTTGTTGGCTACAACATGATGGTAAAAGTTTTGTGATTTGGAACAATTTTTCATCTGGGTTAATTTGTGGCAGGACGAAAATTGGGTATTCGCGGCCGTACGCTTTAAAGACGGGAAGGGGCTAAATTTGATTTCTAGATTCTAACATAGCTATAGGTGCCAATAACATGGTTGTATAGATTTTGAAATTCAGAACAAGTTCTCATCCTGCTGCTCTTCCATCCTCCTCAATTATTAGTTTCATCCTGCTGTCCTGCCATCCTGCTGACTTAATATTTCATCCTGCTGTCCTGCCATCCTGTTCACTTATTATGTTTCATCCTGCTGTCCTGCCATCCTTCTAACTTAATGTTTCATCCTGCTGTCCTGCCATCCTGCTAACTTAACATGTTTCATCCTGCTGTCCTGCCATCCTGCTACCTTTTTTGAGCTTGTTGTTCTTTTATTGACTCGTCCTTGTAGAGTCCAGTTCTAGTGTTTGAATTGTTTTATAACAAATCACAGTTTGTCGGTCAATTGTTAGTCGACAAATCACCCGCACAACACGCGACTTGATTCACTTAACAACCAACCTCCAAACTGTGAATTTACATTCAATAATTCAACTGATCTATTATGTTGATCACCTAAAAGTCAGCTTTCAGGGAATGGGAACACCGGGCAGATTTTCCGCCATTTTTCAAAGGGAGACAACTTCCGGGACTTCCTATTCGCTTTTCTATAGGCTCAGTCCAACTGAAAAATGGGTCTTATCTTAAAGGAAAGAATTTTCTCCTCAGGAGCAAACTCTTTCGTTTAAGAATTGGTCCTATTGACATGGGAGACAAAAATACTCTTGCAGGAGTTGCCTCCCCTGAAGGTGTGCCCATTTCCCTTAATGCATTTTCCTTTTTTATTTCAATCTCCGAATTTTTCAAATGAACGCCAGACTCTTTTCGAGGCAACGCGCGTATTTCATCCTCTCAGCTGTAATACTTAATTGTTAGGTAAAGATGAATTGTCTATCGAAGAACCAGAAGTTATTTATTATTGTACATCTAAAAATATTAAGAACACAGGTCAGTTTGATTGCATAAATATACAATGTAGTTTCTACACATGTAACATGGTTTCACGATGTATTATGTCATTGTAAAATTGTTAATTGTTTGACAGTTGGTGAACGTGATCGGTATACCTCTCTCTCTCTCTCTCTCTCTCTCTCTCTCTCTCTCTCTCTCTCTCTCTCTCTCTCTCTCTCTCTCTCTCTCTCTCTCTCTCTTAAAGCGCTTTTATACCACTCTTCTGCTATCATATTTAATATTCACGTTGTTTATTTGTCTTGAAACATTATGTCATAGCAATCATCAAAATTTGTAATTGAATTGTGTATAGAGGGAGGGCCGTAATTAATGTTGTTAGAACTTGTGGCCCAACCCATTTGCTTGTTTCATTGCATTAAAACTAATGTGACACGCCAAGTTCTGCAACGGATGGTCAGTTGGCCAAAGTTTACTCCGGGTACTGCCCTGATTAGCGATCAGCTCGATATAGATGAAATAATCTTGAAAGGGCCGGAAAAAAATCTTCCAGTTATGCCGCATTTATAGGCCATTATTATTATTATTATTATTATTATTATTATTATTATTATTCGTTAGTTTTATTTGTTTGGAGTTTGACGGTCCAGTCAGCACTATTGAGGTCAGTTCCTGGGTAGCTTATACACAAGCGGATACCAGTAGGGTACGTATTATTTCGCCGAAACTGATATTAGCGAAAGGGAATTACAACAAAGCTTTGCAGAACAAAGATGAATTTGATTTGGGAAGCTAAATGTAACAATATGAAAGCGTTACAGGCGAACTTTGAATTAAGAAATTTTGCTCTAGAGAATGCTGATGTTCAGTTAACCATAGAGCAAAAATAGCAAATAGGTATTTTATGTCTCCGGCGATACATACGAGTACGTAGCTCTACAACGCATCGACAGTATTGGATTCGAACTGCCGACGTCAGGTATGACGTCTCTCCACAGACCGTTATTCTAATTCATTTACGGTCTTTTGTATCAGCTTTGGTACCTATTCGCTATACAATGAGCCGGTACACAGGAATGCCAACAAGACAGCATACGCGAACAGCGATGTTTAAGAACAGCCAACTAAACATAGTCTTCACTGCTTGATTTGTGGATAACTCATCACCAAAGGAATTTTATGCGAACAATGAACACGCGCAGGTTGATCTGAGTCTTGCCTGGTCGCACCGGCCACATTGTACATGTTATATATAATGCTTGTATCAGACAATATATTATTTAATTTCGTTCACACCATCAATTCGCACAAAACCAGACAGATTTGAAGCGATAATAGAAAATAATAGAAATGTGATGAATTCACAAAAAGGTCGCTAAATCACTGTGCGCTTTTCACGCCTCTCCCAGTTAGTTCTAATTGAAATATTGGCATCATGATCGACCGAGAAGGTCACATTACAGCGCATAATTTGAAGTACAATCTTTTACCCGTAAACACAATTCTTGGGCACCCCTCCAGAGAGTTTATCCATTGTCCATATGATGACGTCATACTTTTACACGTGAATTTTATCATTGATTTACATTTTAAAAATCACATATTTCATTAACCCATTGTATACTGGTGGCCTCTTCCATTGCTTTATGTTGGACAAGTTCATTTGTCATATAAGGGGTGTCATTTTTTTCTATTTTTGACAGAAATTGTGTTAGCAAATAGTGCAGGCCCTGATCAGCGTCTGATCTGGGCCTGCACTGTTTGCCAAGATACCCCTTTATGGGTTTTCCGCATATAATGGGTTAAGATAACACACCCGTATGCTAAAATGTTTCAAACCAGCATTTTCGGATGAAAATGTTTGATTTAGTATTAGTACTTATCTTCCATGTGGCCCTCTTTTCCAGGGTAGGAACCAGTACTAAGCAATGTGGATAAAACCTCTTGCTTAAGTAAACAACACTTGGCGCTTACGGGGAACGAACCGGCTACCTCTCGATCTCAAATCCGACGCTTTACCACTGCACCACAGTGCTCCACATGTCTGTTATAATATACTCAGAGGCAATAAAAAGTATACAGCTTTTGATTTGGAATACAGGATCTTGTATTGCTGTCTGTAATAAAATATGCCTATGTCCATTTTTCCCAAACGTCTAGTTTTGTTTAAGTCCAATTCCTTTCCTTTTGCAGTCATCCATGATGGAGTTATTGCCCTTAATTTATAATCAATATTTCCAACAAAATCTCGTATTGTACTTGGCATTCAAATCTATGCGCACCGCAAAAGTCATGTACGAATGTTCATCGAAAAGACGCCATCATTACTTTGCCATTAAACCCAAACTTCAAACTCAATTGTAATTTCTGCCTGTTCCGGATTATCTCCCTTTCAATTAAAATCATAATGAATTAAATGAGTCTGTTTCTCAAATGGTGTAAGAGATATTCATTTGAAACTTTCACATATTTTTTGTTTTCCTCGGCATATTTATGCTTACTCCATAGTGATGCCTCGAAAATTACTCAAAGAAAAATTAATCACCAATACAAATCCCAAAGAAACATAAAGCATTTAATCAAAGGGAGAACGTAAAAGACGAAAATGACAGTTTCTTTGACAAAAAATGTTGCATTTTACCTTGTGTTTAATTTAAATATGGGATATATTCTTGCCAATCAGTTCCCCTTCTTTGAATCTGTTGCACGAAAAATCATTGATTGAATAACACTTATTCGATACACATGTGTAAAGGGAAACTACTCAAGACAAAATATTGGATCAGACCCCCATGTCCATTTCAAGTGATGCAATTTCATTATCCTTTAATCAATTTTAACGGAAACTGCTGCAAATTATGCGGAAGTGGTTGTTCTTATTTATGATGCCACATATGTATGTAGTGTGTGAGTGTGTGAATTCGGGTTTAACGTCGCTTTCAACAATTTTTCAGTCATATCACGACGGTGTCTGGTTGCGACAGGGAGCTCAATGCTCACGTTTATAGTGCTGCCTCACTGAAGTATCATGTCCCAGACACATTACATGATACCACACCCAGTCACATTATCCTGACACTGGATCGACCAGTCCTAGCTCTTCCCCGTAAACCTGAGTGCCAAGCGAGGAGCAGTAAGTACCATTTTTAACGACTTTGGTATGTCGCGGCCCGGGATCGAACCCCAGACCTCCCGTTCCCCGGAGCGGACACTCTACCAACTGAGCTATCGGGGCCGGTTATATGTATGTAGAGAGGGAGACATTGAGACGCAAATCGGCGTTCAGTAACCTGTATACTTACTTTTGCCTCTCAGTAGTTCAAGGTCAGTTTTGTCGATTCATATCCAAATGAAAAGCAAATCAAAGAAAATAACTACGTATTTACATGTACAATGGCGATAGTTTTTGCCAACCACCGATAAGTTGCGGTAAATCGTAGGACCGAGAGGTAACGTGGTGCGTATACGAACATGTCTATTACACGGACTTGCTAACGTGGTATTAACCATTTTTGTACCAAATGGAATCTTCCTCCTTATATATAGCAGGAGTCCATTTCAAATTTGATGGGTGTCAGGTTGTGTTTTCTTCAAAATTTATTTGGCAAATGGCTGAACTTTTTGCAAACAGTGTAAGCCCTGCTCAGACCTGATCTAGGCCTGCACTGTTTGCCAGGGTACCCGTTTTTGGGTTTCTGGTACTAAATGGCTTAAAGAAGGTAATCAGAACTGAAGGATATATGTAATTCACCTCTTTGACGTAAAACCGCCAAATGTAACCAGACGAAACGCCATGTCCATGCGGTGCTGTTTGTGAGCAATTAATAGGTCAAAGAGATGGTCACTGCTAGTTCAGGAAAAAGCAATGTGAATGGGCTGCATGAGGTTTCCCCGACCGCACATGAGTACTGGTAAACCACTTAGAGGTTCTAAGCTTGCCCAGGGGTAGTGGTGCGAGGCGGCCATGCATATAAACCCTATTCATCACGGGAACTCTCCGTGAAATGAACACCTCCTAAACCCCACTTTATAAAGAGAAAACTGGGTTTACGGGGGTATACATTATTTTTCTTATTTCTGTTCCAAGACGTAGGTTGTGGGTACTCATTAGAACCGCTTCATTCGGTTCTAACGAGCACCAACAACCTATGTTTGCAGAATAAAAAAAAAAAAAAAAAACACAGATTTTAATCAGAAAAGCAGCCATTTTGGAGATGTGAAAAAAATCACTATATCGCACGGGTTTGTTTTACGTAATGTTGATTCATTGGGTGGCAGGGCTTGAGATTTCATTTCATCTGAATGTCGGGTAAAAGTCCGATAAAATTGGTAGCAATATCTCCAAAATGACCTATACAGTGTTGACGGGGTCATTAAACCTCAATTAAACAAACAAATAAACATATTCTGCAGTTCTGGGTCCAGTTAATCAAAACTAACGATGTCTTTCTTTATCGTATCCTTAAAACTTTGATCATTAAATATTACGCAAACACGCCTATACAAATACATTACCACCTTTATCGCCGAAAATATGAAAATTTTATGATGAAAAATTGCGATTTTTTCCTTATGTCTGCTCAAAATATAGATTGTGGGCACTCGTTAGAACCGCCTTATCGAGGCGGTTCTAACGAGTACCCACAATCTATATTTTAGAGCAGAAATAAGATAAATAAGGTATACCCCCGGAAACCCCAGTTTTACTGTATAAAAGTGGGGTTCATGGGGGTCAAAATTATATAGGCGTGTTTTCGTGATGATATGGAAAATATGCTAATATTTCTGCTTAAAGGCTTACTGATGGGCAAGGCCTACGTACTGTCCTTGCAGCAGGTAAGGGTAGCGGGGAGAGTGTTATTTCTTCTGTTTCTGCACTTCCATTCATTTTCCTCTCTCTCATCTGTCCCTCATTTTCACCTTCTCTACTGATGGGCAAGGCCTACTGTCCTTGCAGCAGGTAAGGGTAGCGGGGAGAGTGTTATTTCTTCTGTTTCTGCACTTCCATTCATTTTCCTCTCTCTCATCTGTCCCTCATTTTCACCTTCTCTACTGTCTCTTCATCTCTTTTCACCCTTTCTCTGAGAGGCGATACAAAATGGCCCAAAAGGGTTGACGTGTCGTTAAACCCCAATCCATCAATCAATTAATCAATCAATCAATCAACCAATCAATCAATCAATCAATCAATCAATCAATCAATCAATCAATCAATAATGTGTAGTTACAGTAGAACTTCAATAACTTGAATACCTTTGGGGCCATGAAATAGAGGATCTTACACGAGTGGTCATTTCATATGATATTTATGAAACGAGCTTTGGGCGAGTTTCATAAATATCATATGAAACGGCCACGAGTGTAAGATTCTCTTTATCATATGGCTTCTTTAAATTGGATTTTATCGCCTTGTAATTTGACAATTTTTCGAAAAAAAAAATGCATTGTTGACATGGACGTCGTCATGACGTTACTTAATCCCGCCAAAGTATTATTACACGTGTGGTCATACGATTTTTATTATAGAACGTTATCCACTGCTTATCAACGACGTCATATGATAAAATTTGTTTGAGACAGCGGTACTTCGATATACTGGGGTTAAATAATAGCTCTAGGTCACGAGGAATAATACAGATAAGGATATCTTAACGAAATAAAACCAAGGAATGCTGTGTGTACTCATTAGAATCGCCTCATTGAGGCGATTTTAATGAGTACACACAACACACCGTTTAAGGAGCCTTACAACAAGAAAGTCGAAACAAAGAAAAGAAACATAGCTGGATAAAAATCCCCACCTTTGGTGGTAGTCGAACCCAAGCCGCTCGGGTGAAAGTACAATGTTCTACTGACTACTAAGCAAAATAGTCTAATCCCGGACGCAGCTGTCAGAGAGTGGTTATAAACTTATAAGTAAGGTTGATACGATTAATCATACAATATAAATCGATCGATAAATTCAACAAAAGTGATTATCATTACTGATTTGCTTTTAATCGATTACTTGATAGGTACAATTTACTACCCAAAGTTATGCCTAAAATAGCTGGATGAGTGGCAAACAGAGCAGACCCTGATGAGACGCCGCATTCTGCGGCGTCTCATCTGGGTCTACACTGTTTGCTCAGGCCTGTCTGTTCAAATATACATATGGTAAAGTGCAACAAATGGTAAGAGTCATGCTCAGAAGAAAGCCAGACAGGTACAATTATGACAAAAACCTTAGCGATTACTAATCGATTATTGATCGCAATGACAGGACTGATAATCGATTATCTTTCAGCTCCGATTAGCCAGCCCTAAATAAGCTATGCATATAATCTACCAATGTTTTCTGTTTGTTTGATTTGAGGTTTAACGTCCCCGTCAATACTATATAGGTAATTTTGGAGACGTTGCTGCCAATTTTGTGGGACTTTTACTATCTACCATGGTAGACAATTGCAGGGAGGAATTGCGGTTCGTAACACGCCCCCTTTTAAAAGGAAGTCATCATTTATGATGACGCGAACCCAATTTCGACACGAAGCCATTTTTGACAAAATAAAGTCCGCTCCAGGACAAGCCCCTTTCTTACGACCAGAAAGTCGTAACAAAGCTGGCAAAAAATCCCCGCCTCTGGTGAGATTCGAACCCGAGCCGCTCGGCTCTAACCACTGAGCCAAAGAGTCGACTCGCTGTAATTAAGGACGTCGTACATGTAAAATCACGGGGAGTATCTAACTATCCACAAGTGGATTTTCGAATTTATAACAGGGCGTTATTTCATTCTCAGACGCGACGTCATATGATAATTCATTTAACCACAACCAAACAAACTACTTGATATACTGTTTTCATTCATTTCACCAACTGCATGACGAAGCCATCTTACCCGGATCTACACCGTTTGCAAAGGGAGGGGTTGTCGTGAAAAGCAGGATAAGGGCATAGGGGCTTGAATCATGAAAAAATGAAAAAAAAAAAAAAAAAAGAAATGAAAAAAAAAAATATATATTTTTTTTTCATTTTTTTTTTGTTTTTTTTTTTCATTTTTTTTCTCATGATTCAAGCCCCTATGATAAGGGTTAATGCATGGCGCCTAAGGTACTAATGTGCTGAGCAGAAAAGCAAGCAGATGGTTGGCACAAACTTGCCTGTCATAATTATCACTTGAGTTTTACATGATAATGAACATATCAAATACAATGCTTCGTATGTTGACTTTTGGTTTCAGAAGCACGTTTAGTGACCATTATCTATGATTAGATGAATTGTGCAACAAGCCGTTAATGGATATTGATCAGTTTATCTTCCGTAATGATAAGATAATCGCTAATAAATTGAAACGCAGTTTTCCCAGTCTCGCATTTTGCACTTAACCATTATCCTGCTGCTGCCTTTGCAATCAGTGTAGATCCAGATCCGATGGCATCTGATCAGGATCTACACTGTTTGCCATTCAGTTTGTGAATTTGAACGAAGACATTATTTCGTGTAATCTGATTGGTTGATAGTGAGATAGTGAGAAATGGACGTGGCTAATAAAATTATTCAGAATTATGTCTCTCCCCCCCCCCCTCCACCCGCCCGAATTATTTTTTTTCGGAGATACATATTGTTTTCCCCCCGGGCGTCTGTCTGTCTGCCTGTCTGTCCGCCTGTCCGTCTGTCACAAAATTATGTCCGCTCTATAACTTGAAAACCGTTCAAGCTATCTTCACGAAACTTCATTTAGAAGCCTCAGTGGTGAAGTGGTTACGCTACTCGCCTTGTAAACCAGGGGTCGCAGGATCGATCCCGGGCTTCTCCAGACTATCGGATGAGTCTTTAAACCGAGGTCCCGTCTCCGTATGACCTTAGCTGTTGGTGGGACGTTAAACTCAAACACTCACTCTCACGAAACTTCATATAAATATTATTCAATATTAGACGACGTGCAGAGCGCTAGAACTATATCTCTCGCATTTATACTTTTTGAGTTATCTCCCTTGGAAGTTTGTCGGTATGTATGTATGGGAAAATCGTGTCCGGTCAATAACTTTCTTATTTTTTGATGGATTTTAAAATTACTTGGCAGAAATATTAACCACCATGAGACGATGCGTGGCGCGCATGACGCAGGTCGGCACCTCAAAGGTCAAGGTCATACTTAGAGGTCAAATGTCAACAAGGACCTTTTTTCGTGTTTGGTCAATAACTTTCTTATTTTTAGATGCATTTTAAAATTACTTGGCGGAAATGTTAACCGCCATGAGACGATGTGTTGCGTGCATGACCCAGGTTGGTACCTCAAAGATCAAGGTCATACTTAGAGGTCAAAGGTCAAAAAGGGGCTTTCTTTCGTGTTTTGTCAGTAACTTTCTTATTTTTAGACATAATTTGCAATTACTTGGCAGAAATGTTAATTGGCCCCCGTCAAGCGATTTTGGTACATATCGTCTATGCGAGCAGCGAAGGTTCAGGCGAGCCTGTGCATCCGCGCAGTCTCGCCAGAACCTTCACTGCTCGCTCATACAAGCAGTGAATCAAGAGGAACCTTCAGACAGAAAGCCATACCCCTGGCCCCACTGAATGGCTGGGCATGCGCAGTTAAAATTTGTCATGACGGAATGCTCGAAGACATGAATTCGCTTGGCGGGGCTCAATTAATATCATCATAATTATTCATACCGTTTGACCATTAACCGTTTGACGCTTATGACCCACAAAGAGGGTTGACGCGTCGTTAAACACGAAATCATCATCATCATCAGAAATGTTAACTACCATGAGACGATTTGTTGCACGCATGGTTCAGGTTGGTACCTCAAAGGTCAAGGTCATACATAGAGGTCAAATGTCAAAAAGGGGCCTTTTTCCGTGTTTGGTTAATAACTATGTTATTTTTAGATGGATTTTAAAATTGCTTCGCAGAAATGTTAACCACCATCAGACAATGTGTTGCGCGCATGACCCAGTTTGGTACCTCAAAGGTCAAGGTCATACATAGAGGTCAAATGTAAAAAAGGGGCCTTTTGTGTTCGGTCAATAATTTTCTTATTTTACATGGATTTTTAAATTACTTGGCAGAAATGTTAATAACCATGAGTCGATGTGTTGCGTGACTGACCCAGGTTGGTACCTCAAAGGTCAATGTCATACTAAGAGGTCAAATGTCAAAACAATCTTTTTTTGTGTGTCCAGTCAATAACATTTTTATTTCTAAGTAACCTTGCAGAAATGTTCACCTTCATTAGACGATGAGTCGTGTGCAAGACCAAGGTCAATACCTCCAATGTCTAGGTCATACCTAGAGGTCAAAGGTAAAAAAGGAGCATGAAATTACTTGGCAGAAATGTTAACCATCATGAGACGATGTGTTGTACCTCAAAGGTCAAAGCCATGCTTAGAGGTCAAAGGTAAAAAGGGCTTTTTTGTGTATGTTCAATAACTTTCTTATTTCTCTATGAACGTTTTAAAGTTACTTTGCAGAAATATCATTAAATGATGTGTTGCACACAAGACCCAGGTCAATACCTCCAATGTCAAGGTCATACTTAGAGGTAAAAAAGGGGGAGACATCTGTGTTTTTATAGAAAAACAAATTCTAGTTCTTATCTGTTTCTTTACTAACCTATTTTCAAATGAATGGAATTCTCCTCACTATGTATAGCGAGAGTTCATCCCGAAATTAAGGGGAAGAAATTAAGGGGAATGGATACACCTTCAGGGGAGGCATCTACTCCAAAAGTATTTTTGTCTTCAATGCAATTAGGGGTCAACTCTTAAAGGAAAGAATTTGCTCCTGAGGAGCAAATTCTTTCCTTTAAGAGTTGACCCCTTTTTTCGTGGGACAGAGCTTATAAAAAGCTAACAGGAAGTTCCGAAAGTTGTCTCCCTTTGAAACATGGCTGAAAAATCTTCCAGGTGTTCCTATTACCCTTAAGGATTGTCAGGTGGAGTTGGTTTCAGACATTCAACTAAAAATGGCTGATCTTTTTTCTAAACAGTAAAGATCCTCTGATCTGGGTCTGCACTGTTTACCAATGTATCCGTTAGGGGTTGTCCGTTAAAAATGGGCTAAAAAAATGTATATTGTTAGTCATATTAATTCCTTTAACAAAATTTAAATTAAGCGTTTCGTTGAAATTGAAACGAGACCCCAAAATGGCCCTTAATCGCTCACCTGGGTCATCTGTAGCCTCTAGAGAGCACAAATAGATGTGAAGAAAATAGACCTATTAACATAGCTTTGACCCTATATGACCAATATTCCAACTTAAACCATCATCCAACTTTGGCATTATCAAGTAAAAACATTCTGGTAAAAATTTGAAAGATTGGTAAAAACTGCGGAATCGGGTTGAAAACACATTTGACCTGGTGACCTAGTTTTTATACGATCCGTAGTCAAAATTTACCGACATATCACTAAGACCAACATTCTGGCACAGTTTCATGAAGAATACTGCAAAACCGCAGCCTCTAGCATTACGATAACACGCCCGTGCGACATAGTGCCTTTTTCGTCTCTCCAAAATGGCTACTTTTCTGATGAAAATCCGTAATATTTTTCTTATTTATACAGCAAACATAGGCAGTGGGTGCTCGTTAGAACCGCCTCACCTCAATGAGGCGGTTCTAATGAGTATCCACAACCTATGTCTTGGATCAGTAATAAGAAAAATAATGAATGCCCCAGTAAACCCAAGTTTTCTCTATATAAAGTGGGGTTTAGGGGGGTCTTCATTTCACGGACTTGGTCACGTGATGAGAGTGTAAAAGAATTTAAAGAAAACTGACCTAGTGACCTAGTTTTGGCCTGACAGGGTGCACATGACTTAACCTTTCTCTTGCTGAATATTCAGTTAAGCCACACCAATTTCTGACTTTGATACAATCAGATTACTTGATGCAATTTATTCCTCCAAAATCATAAACCGAATGTCAAACAGTGTAGATCCAGATCAGATGGCTTCTTAATCAAACAGTGTAGATCCTGATCCGATGGCTTCTTAAGAAGCCATCTGATCTGGATCTACATTGTTTGCAAAGAAAAGGGTTGTCGTGAACAGCAAGATAAGAGTTAAATAGCACCGAGACACATAATCGTAAATGTTTATGAAGACTGAAGTAAATTTGTGAATAAGGTTTTAATGAAATTTCATCCAGTGATCTAGTTTTTTGGCCCAATATGCCCGATATTTGATCTAGATCGAGGTTTTATTAAGACATACAGTCTGGTAAAATTTCCTAAGATTGAAGCAAAACTGTGACCTCTAGAGGGTGAAGGTTAAAATCGAAAATTGACCTAGCGACCTAATTGCCTATTTTCAAAATTTAATGAGAACGAGATATCACCAAGACAAACATTCTGGTAAGTTTTCAAGATGGTTGAATTTGTGGCCTCTGAAGAGAACGAACAATTTATTAAAAAGATTTGTCCTAATGGCCTTGTTTTTAACATGGCATAACCCATATTAGAATCTGGCAGAAAAAGCATCAATATAAACTTTCTGGTAAAGGTTCAAGAAGATAGAAGCAACACTGAGGCTCCGTGGGGGTGAAAATTTGACCTAGTGCACTAGTTGTTCACCCGAAATAACCCATATTCGAGCATGACCAAGATATCACCAACATAGAAGTGAAGGCAATAATCAGGAATCGATATAATTATCCCACAGCTCCCATTAGAGACACCAAAGGGGAGGAAACACAAACATGAAACAACAGACCCTCCCAGCCAGCAAAGAATGCCGGGCCAACGTCGGGCCGATAGCGGTACGACGTTGTAACGTCGTACCGCTATCGGCCCGACGTTGGCCCGTGGTTTGTGCTGGCAGGCCTAATGGAAACATCAATAGCGGAAAGCTTCATGAAGATAGAAGCAGCACTGTGGCTTCGTGGGGGTGAAAATGTGACCTAGTGCACTAGTTGTTCGCCCGAAATGAAGCATAGTCAGCCTCGATAGCGCAGTGGTTAACGCGTTCGACTCATGATCAAGAGGTTGTGAGTTTGAATCCGGCACCCGGTATCGAGGTGTGTACCTGGGCAAGACACGTAATAACACTGCCTCACTCCACCCAGGTGTAAATAGGTAGCAGTGGTGTAATAGTCACTGCCTCTCTCTCGCGCTCGTGAAAACATCCGGAATGAGCGTTCCAGAGCGATTAAATAAGCTTGAAGCTTCCATCGCAATCGAACTAAAATATATTAGTATACACTCAACTAAATAAACCATATTAGAACATTCCAATTCAGTTTCATGAAGATTAAAGCAAAACTGTGACCCCTATCGGGCGAACAAGGATTGAAAGCAATTTGACCTAATGACCTAGTTTTCGAACCGATATGACCCATATTCGCACTTTATTATGCCATAATCAAGTCGTTTCATGAAGATAGACGTAAAACCGAGGCCTCTAGGGGGTGAACTAGGTATTGAAAGAAATTTGATCAAGCGACCTGGTTTTTGATCGGACATGGCCCATACTAGTAGTCAAACGTTACCATGACAAAGAACTTGAATACTGAAGCGAAACGGTGGCTCCTAGAGAGGTCAAACAAGATGTGAAACCAATTTGACCTAGTGAGCCATATTCGAACTTTAAGTCAAAGATCAGTCTGGTAAAGTTTCATGAAGTTTCGAGTAAAAACAATTTGACGTAAAGACCTAGTTTGACCCGACATGATCCATATTCGATTTTGTCCGAGATATTATCAAGTCGAACATTCTGGTATTCAAAAAAAAATCCAAATAGAACTATGTCCTCAAGAGGGTGAACGAGATAAATGTTGACGATGCACGACGCACATACGACGGTGTTTACGCATTATAATTGACGCATTTGGTTTATACAGCATACATAACTGTCATAATTGTCTCTTACTAATATACTACTCAAAGTTTGATAGGGATCACTTTTTTAATGCAACATAATTTTTGGTTAAATTAATCAGCTGAATTTAAATTTGATACTTAATGATAGAAAACATATCCTTCACAAAGACTAGTGATTAATTTTGTCAACTGGCACTGCATTCAAGCGTGACAACAGCAGCCGTCATGGCACCCACAAAATTTGTCGCAACACGAATGGATTTGGACAATTGATTTTTCACAAATTTCCAAATTTGTTTAGATAAACGTGCCTAATAACGTGTATGGCGTCCATAGGCATCAATTACAGTACGATATCGCCTGCACATGCTCGTAATCAGAGTCTGTATCCGGTTTTGTGGAATCAGCCTCCATTCAGCAACCAATGCATCTTTGAGCTCCTGTAATGTCCTCGGCTGCACAGGTCGGGCTGAAACAGCACGCTGTAGCATGTCTCACGCATGCTCAATCGGATTTAAGTCCGGTGATCGAGCAGGCCAGTTCATACGAACGATTGTCTCACGTTCCAGATAGGCATCAGTGACGTGGGCACGGTGCGGACGGGCATTATCGCCCATCAGAATAAAGTTCGGGCCGATAGCACCGGCATATAGTCTCACAAACTGATCAAGAATCTCAGTACAGTACTTAACTGCCGTTAACGTTCCGTTTTCAATGACGAACGAGTCAGTTTTACCGTTCACGCTTATCCCAGCCCAAACCATAACTGATCCTTTTCCATAGCGATCATGCTCTGCCACATTCAAGTCATCGAATCGCTCTTTAGACATTCGGCACACTAATTGACGTTTATCAGTGAAGTCTAGACAGAATCTGGAATCATCAGTAAACAGTACTGGCGTCCAGTCACGAATCGTCCACCTGACGTGAGTTCTGGCAAAGTCCAACCGGTCTTGCACGTGCTGTCTCGTCAACGGAATAGGTACAGCAGACCTCCTGGCATTCAGTCCGAAATCGCGGAGCCTGTTTCTGACAGTTTGTGTAGAAATTCGTACTCCAGTTCCGTTCCTAAACTCGTTATTCCAACGCGTAGCGTTCAGGAACCGTTGACGTCGAGACTGAATCAACAAAAACCGTCCTGACGTTGAGTTTCAGCCCTTTATCGATCCTCGTCGTGTCTATGTGAAGGGTTTACGTGGGAAAGATGACGACTCCACATTCGGGAAACCACGCTCTGAGACACATTCAGAATCCCAGCAACACGACGTTGAGAGACGCCAGATTCCAACATTCCGACACCACGGTTCATTTCTTTGGGGCTCAGACGGTTTCTTAACTGTCCCCGAGGTATTTTAAAGTTTCACAAATCAAATGAAATCCTTTTCACGCTAAGTAAAGGAACACAGACAATTTTTATTTTTCTGTTGGAATGCAGTGTTACGCAAGATTTTTGGGGTACTTGAATTAATTTGCTGAGTGTGAGAAGTGTGCACTTTCATGAGTACTGAATTGCACATGAGTTTCTGCTTAAGATATTTATCAATATTCGGAGTACAAATTTTGTCATGAAATTTTAAATTTTCAGTGCGAAATTCGGTATATAAAAAGTGATCCCTATCAAACTTTGGGTAGTATATTTCTTACCCGGAGCTACTGCATTTTGTTGTTTGTGTGTGTTATTTTTAAGTGAACTAAATGAGACTGTTCATGAAAAAGTATAGGTATCGCCGGTTAGCGCAGTCTCATCAAAGTCTTAACTGCTCACAGACATGTAGAGAAGACATTGAGTCTATTAATACAAGAGGTTATGCGTCTACACGTAGCCCTGTTGGGTGTACATAAGCATTATAAAATATTACTTGGCTGCACATTCGCATTTGAAAAACATCTGGGAAAACTATTACTTGGACGCAGATGCGCATTATTTTTTTTTCAAATGCGCATGTGCCCCCAAGTAATAAATTCCCCTCCTTTTCCCTTTCACATCTTATTTTCTGAAATGGACTCTTCCGTCTTTATACAGCTTTGTTTTGTTTGTTTGATTTGAGGTTTAACGTCCCCGTCAACACTGTATAGGTCATTTTGGAGACGTTGCTTTCAATTTTGTGGGACTTTTACCCGACATTGATATGAAATGACATCTCAAACCCTGTCGCCCAATGAAACTAATAGGGTTTATAAGCATGGACGGTCCGCCTCACACCGCGGTTCCTGGACAGGCTTAGATCCTCTAAGCGGTTTACCAGTACTAGTGTGCGGGCCGGATTCAGCTCTGCATGGAAGCATCATGCAGCCCATATATTTCTTCAAGCCCCTATGGGCGGGGGCCGGTCTTTATACAGTAAAAGTCCACTTTAACCCTTTTATACCAAATGGAGTGTTCCTCCTTATATATAGCAGGAGCAAGTTTCACTATTAAGGCGTGTCTGGTTGTGTTTTCTTCAAAATTTATTTGGAAAATGGCTAAACTTTTTGCAAACAGTGTAGGCCCTGATCAGACGCCGCGTTCTGCGGCGTCTGATCTGGGCCTGCACTATTTGCCAATTACCCTTTTAGGGGTTTCTGGTACTAAAAGGGTAAAATACCACCTACAGTTAAGACTATCTGCTTTTAAAAGCTTATTGAGAAGTTTGTTTGTTTGATTTGAGGTTTAACGTCCCCGTCAACATTGTAAAGATCATTTTGGAGACATTGCTTTCAATTTTGGGGGACTTTTACCCGATATTGAGATGAAATGACATCTCAAGCCCTGTCGCCCAATGAAACCAATAGGGTTGATTAGCATGGACGGTCCACCTCACACCGCGGTTCCTGGACAGGCTTAGATCCTCTAAGCGGTTTACCAGTACTAGTGTGCGGGCCGGATTCAGCTCTGCGTGGAAGCATCATGCAGCCCATATATTTCTTCAAGCCCCTATGGGCGGGGGCCGGTCTTTATACAGTAAAAGTCCGCTTTAACCCTTTTATACCAAATGGAGTGTTCCTCCTTATATATAGCAGGAACCAGATTCACAATTAAGGGGTGTCAGGTTGTGTTTTCTTCGAAATTTATTTGGAAAATGGCTAGACTTTTTGCAAACAGTTTAGGCCCTGATCAGACGCCGCGTTCTGCGGCGTCTGATCTGAGCCTGCACCGTTTGCCAGTTACCCTTTTAGGGGTTGCTGGTACTAAAAGGGTTAAAGACCACCTACAGTTAAGACTAAATCTGCTATTAAAAGCTTATTGAGAAGGTTTTAGTTACCGGTATTTTTTCTTTGTCTTTTCTACACCCGGTGTCTTCTAATAAGAGCCCACATTCTGGACTGTTCAAAAGTGGCCTTAAATAAGTTCAGAATATTTAGATCCTTTGGAAGCAAATAATACACCAAATAAGAGATAATAGCAGACTCGGTTGTTAATGACTAATACTGAAATGTGTAACACTGGCCACGCCCTCTAGCACCGACTTAAGCAGAACTATATTCCAAAATGATTCTAAATGGACTCAATGATTCCAAAGGATCAGAAAATATAATCTGCACTACGATGGTGTACGGGGAGATGTTTTGCGGCCGCCACACGGCACAACACCAGCTGCAGTGAAGATAAATAAGTTCTGAATAGTTAAATTCTTAGGAAGTAAAGGATACACCAAATAATCAAAAATAGCAAACTCGGTTTTATTGAGTCCGTTCATGACCAGTACTGAAATGTGCAACACCGGCCACGCCCTCTAGCACCGGATTAAGCAGAACTCTATTTTCAAAATGGTTCTAAATGGACTCAATGATCCCAAAGGACCTGAAAAGATAGAGTTCCAAAGGTGGTTTTATTATAGGAATTTTCTCTATTTGGA